>JAJJXC010000020.1:0-735034 GCA_022432385.1 Xylariaceae sp. FL1272
GAACCCTAACCCTAACCCTAACCCTAACCCTAACCCTAACCCTAACCCTAACCCTAACCCTAACCCTAACCCTAACCCTAACCCTAACCCTAACCCTAACCCTAACCCTAACCCTAACCCTAACCCTAACCCTAACCCTAACCCTAACCCTAACCCTAACCCTAACCCTAAAAGAATTAATAAAATATAAACTATATTAAACCCAAAAAAAATTACGTAAACTAAGTAGTATTTTTTTAACCGGTTTTTTAACTAATGTAATATATAAAATAATATTTTAAAATTTGAAATAAATTAAAATTAATTAGTTGAAAATATAAAATTCAAAGTTTAATAGTAAATAAAATTAAAAATATTATTATATTTTAAGAATTTTAAAAGCGGGGCTATTTAAATACTATATAAAACATTATACCGTAGTCATAAAACGCGTAATTATATACAATAGTATATTTAATAAGCCCCGCTTTTAATATATTATAAATATAAGTATAATTTATTATTACTTATTAATTAAATATTATAAAAAGAATTTTTTACTATTTTATTTATAGTATAATAATATATAAAAAAAATGTTATTAAATATTACGTACTTTTATAAAAATAGTGTTACATATAAAATTATTTATAAAAAAAAGGCGTTATTTAATTATCAATAAATAAATATAAATATTAAAATTAAACTAAAAACTTTAAAAATTAGTTTGAAATAAATCGTTTTTAATATAAATGGTCTTAATTTAATAGCTTCACTTTAACGTTAATAAAAAGTAGACTAAATTTATAATTTTACCGAAAACCTTACCCGGGAACTAGATTTACATATAAATTAAGTCCTTTTTTAAAGTATAATAATTTAATTTAATAATATAATATTTTTTACTATTTATTTTCTAGTTCATATTATTATTACGTAAATAAAAAACCTTTTCCCACTTTTTTATGTTTTATTTCTGTTAAGTTTTATACTTTATAACTAATATAAAAACCTATTATTTATAAAAATTTTATTAATCTAATAAATAGTAACTATATTTTTTACTATTTATTTTAATACTCAAATATATATAATTCAACTAAATAAAAAAAACCTGACCTAATTTGGACTAGTGTGGGGCTAGTTACGGCTTATTCACTTTAGCTTACAAAGTGGTCCACGAGGGGGTGGTCTGTGAGGGGGGGTGTCATCTTAACCTATGTATTAGTTATAGGCCTTAAAATCTGCCCGCTAGAAGATTCGGCGGTTAGGGTTACCGCCGAAATGTATAAGTGTAAGGGCTAAGGCTTAAAAGCATCTAAACCTTATTTTATTCTCGTGAGATCGACCAACCCGTCCGTCCCATGTTCCTCATTATCAAACTACATGTGCTCAGCTGTTTATTAGGTTGGTGTACGGGGGTTGTGAAAAAAATCTGTAGTCTTTAGTAACTAATTAGTCAGTCAGATTTTTTAGTCTTAGTCATACTACTGACTGATTAAGACTAAATGTAATCAGTCTGTAATAACTAATTAATAACTAAAAAATTACTTAATTTTTAAAAAACTAATAAAAAATCTAGTTTTTATTATATTAAATAGTAAAAATATATATTAAATAATATATTATTAATATAATAATACGGTATTATTTTCAAATTTATTTAAAATTATTTTAATAAATTTTAATTTTTAATACTATATCGTTTATTAAAATATATCGTATATTAAAATAGCTATATAAATCTTAATATATAATAATAAATTCGATAAAAATAAAATTATTATAATATTAATATTATTAATATTTATTATATTTTTCTGGAACTATTCCGGGCTAGCCCCGCTTTTTTATTAATAATTTTAATTTTTTTAAATTAATTATATTAATTAATTTAGTAATTAATTAGTCACTAAGACTGACTACAAATTTTTGTAGTCAGTCTTAGTCACCGGGGTGACTGACTGACTAAATAAAATGTAGTCTTAGTCAGTAGGGTGACTGACTAATTAGTCTTTAGTCACTAATTAGTCACTAAAATCACAACCCTGTTGGTGTAGTTAGATTTTGCTTCTACTACCTCCAACCTGAACTCGGTGCTAAAGTAGCTGCAGGATGTAAACTCGTTCGAATAGAGTTCAATTGACTTGGCTAGACCTAGAATCTAGTCTACCACAGGGTGCAATCATCATGACAGCGCAATTCCTCTACCTCTTGAAATAGCTTGGTGGAGTATTATAACACTTCGCCTCCAGTGCCGTTATGCGTCACTATAAACCCAAGTTACTTAACGACTCTATATGCTGCTGGCAACCAGGACTAAACGCAACTTCCAAAACCAGTTTCCCCGGCCGAGTGCAAAGTATCTATATGAGGCGCTTGCATTGCTGCATCCAACAATGACTGCAAACAATGGTGCATATGCGGCAAGTTTTCCGTCGTGGAATCCATCCTGATCCCTTCCGCCTCTGCGTCCGCCCTCCTCATCAGTGCGTAGGCACAATGCACAATATGCTGTCTCTGACTTGATACCCAAACATCCGTATGAAGGGGCTTGGTCTCCGCGTATAATGCGATATCATCGTCAGTGATATTGTTCCGCATCGTTAGGTCGTCCCAAAATGGCCATGGGCCTAGGTTATACTTGGCTGGCAGGTCGAGATACTCCTGCTCGAATCGTCGTGAGCAGTCCTTCGGTAGCCATGTTTTTGTCAGAGAGTCAAACGCGCAACCTAGCTGCTCAGCTTCCGCAACTGTGGTTCCGCAATTAAGTAAGGGCCGGCGGGTGGTCTTGCGAAGCAGGCGGAAGTAGGCGGTTGAAGCAACAATCAGGGCGATGGTCGTTGTGAGAATCCAGATATGACTGATCAATAGAGCCCAGCTTTTACGGCCAGAGCGTGCAGTTTTTCGATCTTGTTGAGCGTATCCTTTTTCGCGTTCGTTGTGCTGAGACTCGTCTGATGACGCGAGTGGACGGTACCCCAGTGGAGGGAGCTTAAAAGCCATTGTGGATGAGATGAAGATAGCCAGATATCAGGGGAGCAAGACATAAAATGGCTTTGTGCTTGCGATCAGAACAAGAGCTTCCTTGCGCGGACTGACCACGAATTACAGGCGATATAAAAGCAGATACTGCTTGGAATTGTACATCAAGGTCGCACTTCAGTCCATACTAGCGCAGAAAGGCCACACAATGCTATAGAGAGCGCTACCTATGATGCGTTTTCCGTATTAAACGGCCAGGCTCACTGACTCATGCAAGCGTGCAGTGAAGCGGTGGGGAGCCTCGCTTATGCGGAGGCTCGTGTAACTGATACGCCTCCACGTGTCGACATGCAGGGTTCTTCTTGTCCCCGTTATAGTGGCGTGACGACTTGCTGATGCATTCCCCATGCATAGTCTAGATGACGACGAATCCTGCAAACGCCGCGATCCATGTCATTGATGATTGCGACCATCTGAAATTGAAGTTTCCATTTGTGGGGTTGCCGGCACTTTCGGCCCATTCGGCACAAATGGGTGGTGGACATTGCTATTCACCTGTCAATCAATTCCATGTCTTGTTTCCAATCGTCAGTGAAAGTCTGGGCATTTCGAACTTCAGCTTGACAGGGCACCGATTGACACCGAACATCATTCCATTGCGGTCGTATAGTGGGTTAAGTTATTGATACTGTGCTCACACAACGCCGCTCGCCGGGGTTTGATGCTGTTGACGGTCTTGGTTGTGTGCTTACAGCGTCTACGCAACTTGGAATAGCTGTCACATTGTCTGTCGTAGTCAATTGTTTTCTAATTGTTTTCTACCTATTCGATCGGAAATAAAGCAGCCCACTGCAGGAAAACAGTCACGACATGCGGTCGGTGGTCTTTGATGCTTTACAATTGCATGACAGTAAAAGTCGATCTCCCGTACATACCCTCAACCTTGTTTAACGCAAGCACGTTCAATTGTCGGGCCAAATGGACATTTACGGGCTAGCAGGCTTTTAGTCGTTGATTATTATGTCTCTGTCATCACTCCCAGGCCTGGCTTCCCGTCAGGATAAGAAGGTCCAAGCACAGGATGAACTAGTACACCCGGGGCCATTACATCGTATACGCGATCTCGAGCCCAGTTTTGAATAGCGTCAAAGTTCACACACTCATGAGGCGCCGTGAAGTTACCTATTGGTATCCGAGTATACTCACCCCAGCGCATCGTTAGTAACGACACATCTCCTTGGCATTGAATGCTTTGGCGAAGGCTATCGAGACAGTGTGCTTGATCACATCAGTACTTTGAAGAGTTTCAAATTAGTCAACTTCGGCTTACCAGCGTGCATTTGATCAAGCCATTTCTCCTTCTTGGTCAAATTCGGGAAATAATGATCTCGGTAGAATGCGTGGTGAACTCGGCGCTGGTCGCATTGTTAGATCCTAGGATGCTAAAAGTTGGTTGCCAGTACTCATACCAAGCAGTGAAGATCATGAAATATGGCAAGAGTTCCAAAATATCCACCACCTGGTAATTGTATTCCTTCTTCCTCTCTCCCGAGTCTACGCATGTCTGATTTGGGAACTTGGATCCATTGATCTACAGGTCAGTTAGCCTGCAGGTTATTCCTTACAGCAGTACAGCAAGAGCAGTTCTTACATTGCAAGAGCTCTTCCCATCTGGCATCTAGCGCTGCGGATGGCTCCCCGAAGTATAAGTTGAGATTGTCTATCTCGTCGAAGACGCGAGTTCCGTACATGATGGAACTTGTCGCAGACGCTGTACAGAAACTATTAGCATCGGATATAGGGATCGAACGAATCAAATAACATACACTCAATGACATTTGCTCTTCGCAGACGAGATTCCATGTGCCATGAGGCAAAAAGGAACAGGATGCTATATGTAAGGAGGACCCCGGTGTGGAAGAGAAAAGGTATGAACCTTGATTTGTTATGCCTCGATTTCTGCGCAGTTTCTCTGTGATTCTCTTCGTCACTCGTAGAAAGTAGATGCAGTTCAGGAGAAGATCGGTGAACGCCCTCATCAAATCCATCGTCTGTGGTCTCTTCAACAGAATATGCCATAGCTCCAATCAAGAAGAGTAAAGAGATGTAAAAAGCAGTAAAGGCGGACTAGAGTCAATGCCCAAGAAGCGGCGAACTAGTAAGGACACTTTTCACCGTGTGACCCATCAGCACAAGTCTGTAGCTCACGTGCCGCTCGTAATATCAAGTGCTTCGTAGTAGAAACACTTAATCCGTCCCCGATCCCATAAATTCTTGTGCAAGTAGCCGACCAGAAACGGTGCTCCCGCGAGATCGGCCGTTCGGCTTAGAATGCATAAGGTGCCCTAGGATATTGCTGACCAAGTGTCTGGAGTTTCATTGCTCCGTGACATAAGAAGAATAATCAACTGCCCGACGTCACTATAGCACGTCGGGACACGCAGAGCATTTACGAGAACTGCAGGGAAGGATTCGCCCTTGTGGTAACGACAGCAAGCTTCACATGGGCCAAGAGACAGAGCATTGGACCGGCATACTGTTGCCTTACAAGAGTCATTCGTATGACACAAGGACCCCACGCCAGAGCGCTAGGTCCAATCGCCCTTCTGCAGAATCCGACGAGGATATCACGGCGTGACCCGGCTGCAGCTGGCGCGCCGTCACGAGAGGAAGTAAAATCTAATGCCACTTCGACCGTACTGAATGTGGTTTGTCATCAATGATGCCGCATCCGCTTTCTTCATGAGCGACACCTTTAATTCGATCTAGTCGATCTAGTGAGACCAAGTACAAAGCAATATTCTTATATCTTAGCGCCAAAAATGGAACCCTGTCGGGCTGAACAAGCTGCAGGCGTGCAATCCTGCTCGGGGCTGGGCAAGGGTTGATCCATGTCAAAGGGATCTTCCGACTCGGGACTTTATAGTAGTTTCCAGCAATGGCGAGACTTCAATGAGAAACTATAGTCCCACATTGCAACCTTGCAGCCTCCTCCTATCCTTAGTCGCGCAGGTTTTCATCTCGGAAGGTTGTCTTTATATAGAATTATTCCAGTGTGTGTGAATGCTCGTAGTGCGAGGATGATAAAATTTTACCCATGCACATGTAAAGGATTCGCGAAGAGAGGTGCACCAACAATGGGAGCAAATCCCAGTAAGATCTGTGCTGGGTCTTGGGTTCAGCGCATCATGATGCCGTATATAGCGTGTTGAGTGAGAAAAATCCAGAAACGAGGAGGCGCATGCTAAGCTTTCGAAGAAGAACAACGTCTTTCGGCCAAAGTCACATGTTGAAATTCAATTGTCTAACCGACTATCGAAGTCTAGATGTCGATCCGCAGCCATCCCGGAAGATCAAACTGATGTCTCGTTCTTAATGCCATGCTCGCTAACCACAAGACCGTATTGGCGGCTCGCAAGCTCCTTGTCTTCTGACGTCTCATTCTTGATTCCATGCTCGCTAACGACAAGACCGTACTGGCGAGTCTGAACCTTAGAGTCGGGAGACGGCTCCTCAATACCATGTTCACTGACAACCAAGCCATATTGGCGTGCCTCAATCTCAGAGTCTGGGGATGGCTCTTCAACACCATGCTCGCTCACAACTAGGCCATATTGGCGAGTCTGGACATCTAGTCATAATTAGCACAATACGAAGGGCTTTGTGCGGAGCCAACTTACTAAGACTGGCTACAGGAGCCGTCAAAGCAGTCATCGCAAGTGAAAGGAAGGTGAGAGCGACTGAAGTCTTCATTCTGAGGGATTGATGTGGATATGTGACTTGAAACAAGCGATCGGTAAGGTTCACTTAGGGATTAAACGGAAGAAGGAAGTAAATAAAGAGGGAGCGCAGTGTAGTATTTATATATTGTTATAAGCCAGTATGACATTTATACTATGCTACATCGTGCATGAATGCTTTGCTCTACCGATAAATCATCTTATTCCGGGTATATCATTGATGTTGGCCTGTTCCGCGAAGCTTGACTCCACGAACATACAACAGCGGATGTATGACAAACCATGAGAACTTTTGCAGCTTACGGTTTCGCGGAATATCACAAGCGATCCGAAGACCACTCTTATCATCATTTGAAAGCAGACTTTAGAAACCCCATTGGTTGCATGCAACCTGCGTAAAATCCGATCTGCAAGCACTATATCAGCAAGGAACAAGGTACTTCTTGGAAGGATGTGTTAAGTGTTTGGTATCTCGCATGCGCAGAGCCGGTCAGACTGCTTTTAGTGCAAGCGGGAAAGGGTCAGGGTTAGGCCTGCCAGGGGCCAACGAGGTTTTCGCCATCAAGCGGTCAGAAAAAATCTGATAGCGTGGCCTTCGTATTTCCGCTGGACAGGCCCTGGTCTTCTCTTGACTAGAACTTTGCACGTATGGCACTTTCCAATCTGCGGGGAAGCAATAGCTCAACTGGTGCTTCATCAAGCCGCTAGGATGACATTCCTTTCACACACCGTGGATGTTATCTAAACCATACCTTGAAAGATGTATCAATGCATGACCCATAAACTTATCCTGAAATGTACACGTAAGAGTTCCTTAGTGGATAATATGTAGACTATTTCGAAATGGATGCACCCCCGAACCTTTGGATTCTGAGACCACAGCATGTTGAAACTTCCACAATCCCTCTACTAGTACAATACAGATTGCAGAGTTTGATCACGAATCGAGTAACCTTCATTGTTTATACGAGCTCGCTCTCCATCAACATGAAATCAGTATCAATACTGCTTTGTACCGTTTTCCGCCTGGTTCCAGGCGTTGTTTCAAGCACAATTGTAAGGAAATCATAATAAAAAAAAAGCAATAGCTTCTTCGGCTTACCGTTGTCAGGACAAGAAACTGGCATTCCCAGTCGGGAAATGGACAGATGAGCGAATATGGGACGCTCAGTATGTCCCGGTTGAACATGATTCGTCAATTGCGGAGTGGTTTACGGAGATTGACATACCCGAGCCTTGGGAAAACAACGAGGAAATTAGACAGTTGAATTGAACATATGGCGTTGTAATTATCTTTCTACGTTCTAGGCTGAAGGGGGCGTGAAGAAGTAACTTGTCCCTCGACACTCTATTCGTGCGAGTCATAAGATCTCATGAGGTGACCTTGTTCGTCATCATTGCCACCGTTACTTCCTTTGCTCGGCGACTGGATTAATGATGTCTTCCTACGAACAAGCTCGGGGACAACAATCATAAAGAGTATGGCCTCAATTGCCGCGAGAATACCCCAGAGAAGTTTCCCAGTTAGCTGCTCGTGAGAAAACACTAGCCCACTAAAGCTCAATTAGTGGTAGGCACTAAAATGGCATTAGGAAAACGTACAAGGCGGTATTCAAGGCCCCAAAGAGAAGTAGCAGTCTGCCATTCCACCTATGAAGAAATGTGGAAACTGTGTTTCTCTGTTGCGCCGAGAAGCTTCTATGATGGCGCCACCCCAGCCAATGCTGTATACCTAGCATAATCATCAAAAGCGTGCCGAACGTGGGGTGGCTCCGTAGAAATGCTCGTAGCTGACCCAACCATCTTAGTAATCAATGTTTTCGTTTTTGAGGTGGGTTTGAACTCACACCGTTGTTTCGAAACGCTGGCCACGCTATCACGACAATGCCTATCAAACTACTTATGCTTCCCAGTATTTGAAGACTGACGTGATACCGGAAAGCATCTCTGTATCCTGTTATGAGCAAAACGGCGCCCGACGGAAAGACCGCCATAAACGCCAAGGCAAGTAGAAGCCCGTGGACTCTTGATGTGGTGAAATTTGGATTGTGGTTAAACTGCGAATCTCGAGATCCCGACTTTGAGCCTTCAGAATCGGAAGTTCCGAAATTGCTTCTTGTCCTCTCTAGCGCTGGTACATAAGTAGCATCGCCAGGCTCAGCGCCGGCAGCTGTCATATCAGCCCAGAAGAGACCTGACTAGGTCAGTCGAGTGAGGCACAGAAAGAGTTGGGTACAGTTACTGTAGTGATCATGCTGTTGCAAACGCGCATCTGAACTTGCGCTTTCAAAGACTTGGTTCAACCCACGCGCCCATATCAGAGGCTGACTAGTTCTTGAGGGGTCAAAGGTAGCCCATTTATCACAAGTATAACAGACAAATGAGTACTCTTGCCATTGATCAGTCTTTGAGTTGATTGCAAGGATCTCCGCTGATGGCGATTCCTCAGACGCGACCTGTGGCTCGAAATGCCCTCTAGTTATCCTGTTAGTCGCAAGAACAATGGCAATCGAGGAACGTTGACATACTGTGTAGTACGAACACTAACAATGGCATCTAGATGTCGCAACTCATTTTAGCATCGCTAGAGCTTAGATTCAGACAGACTAGACAATGCTTACGCTTTTGTCGATCTGAGATGATCACAAACATGAGTGAACCATTCATGACTTCTCCGAAGCCGATTGCTGTCCAGCCTACAGAAGCCGAGCCTTCATACCCTATCGTGAAATAGACATCTGTCCCACTAGTTTGATTGTTTTCCGTTGTGACGATACCAATGCAGAGATTTACTACTTTATCCTTGTGGCAGTATTGGATAGCAGCGTTTGTATGGTAAAAGACGAAACAAAATCTTAGTATAAGGGCGAGCAAATAGCTGCGTGCCATTCTGGATCATTCAACAATATTAACTGATAGAAAACAATGCAAGAACAATAGAAGTGTCGAGAAGCCGCTATTGCTCGTGTGCTCGAGTTTCAGTGCGCTAGATTAGACTTGCCAGACAAAGAGCGATCCTTCATCGAACCCATCATCCTTGGACGAACTTTTGACGGCAAAAATGACTCCGCTAGTATCTGCAGCTCCACCTTGCTTATCAATCGACGCGTGTTCCATGCTTAATACTCTAGGTCAAATGGCTGCAACGTTGTCTAGGCAGGTATTATTCCCCACGACATACCAATCCCGAATGAATTCGAAGTCTCTTAATATACGGGTCAGCATGCAGGAGCACACAAGCGATCCTTCTGTAATCCGTCTGCCGTTGTGTAATATTTCATGTGGTTTTATAGAGTCACATGGTATCAGCCAGGACCAGGGGATAAGATTCGGCCATATACATCGATCTAGAACCATGCAGGAGGTAAACGCATTGCTGTGAATTTTCAAGTTTCCGCATATCCGTTTAAAACGGAATAACCTAGTTGTGGGGAGGTTCCCAAATGGCGGTTCCTTTAATATAGACCTGATTCAGATGAACGCCAGGTGCTAGTAAAAGGGAAATGATATTGTAGTCATGCAGCCCGCGTGTACGTACTTTATAAAATCTTAACGTTTAAACTTCTTAACAAACAGTTTAGTTAAAATACATTAAGTTCACTTTTACTTCTAACAAGCAATGCGTGTTTTGTTTGTCTGCGAGTCATATTAATAGGTAGTAATACATTTGCCACTCCTATTCTGAGACGCGACTTGTTATCGTAGTTCGGCACCAGCCAAATCCGCCCCCTCCAGGTATTCTTGCAGACACTTCACCGAGCGTTCTCCAATCCGTCTCGAGAAGAACGCTCGTACAGTGAGCGGTATGGTAAAACTGGCCTGTCCACAAGTTTGTACCAATGGTGCCTTCCATAGATTTGTGCTGGCGTTTCCACCAAAGAATGCAATGCCCAATATGATACTCTTGAGTCGCCCATATGTCTTTGCCTGCTAGTTCTGATAGTTCATCGATATCTCGTACAGGCTGCTTGCCTTCCCGGTCTCTGAAATAAGGCCACTGTCGCACGCGTTGAGGTGAATTGAGCCAGTTTTCAAATTCCTCAGATGTGCTCCGATCTTGACAGGCGGCTGGCCACCACTCAGTTGATAGCAAGTCAAAATAACATCCCAGAGCCCTTGCTTCTGTCGTGGAGTTGCCGCATTGCGACGTCTCGATGAAAGCGCTGTCGTCCATCATTCCTCCCTCCATGGCGGGCATATGCGCTACTCTGGGAGAGTCGCTTGCTGACAATCCTACACCAAGTCCGAGAACAAAGGTTATAATTGCTGTAAGTATAGCGAATGATGCGAAGCGAAGAGTCGGTTGAGAATTTGACCGCACCTGGCCAAACTTCTCAGGCGCATTATCCGTAAGATCTTCTCGGGAAGAAACCTTTATATAGTCTGTCAGAAAGGCCATATCGTGACTTGGTGTACTAAATCAGCAAGGTATGTTTTTCATTTATGCTTGTTTCCATAGGCGGATACTAGCTAAGATGCGGTTTGTATCAAGAAACAGTAAAGATGAATACTAATTGGTTCTCAGGACGAAGGTGGGCGAAAGTACCATAACCTATCTTCCGGAGTACATCTCACAGTATGTCCACTACACGGTGGTCTGGCCATGATGTAAGCAGAACGGGTGTTCAGTCCTACAGTTCAAAACG
Organism: Xylariaceae sp. FL1272; assembly: GCA_022432385.1. Classification (NCBI taxonomy): domain Eukaryota; kingdom Fungi; phylum Ascomycota; class Sordariomycetes; order Xylariales; family Xylariaceae; species Xylariaceae sp. FL1272. The sequence continues at coordinate 11,351 of JAJJXC010000020.1, forward strand.
GTGGTGGATTTCACTTGGCCGGCATGCATGGGTGTGTGTGTCCATGTCAACGAGGTGGGTCGGGCGGTGATCATAGATCAACCCCTGTAGATATCTGCAGGAAACTTTCGGGGTTAATTCTAATACCAAACTTCGTATTCTAGCGTTGCAGCCTTGGCAAACAGTCGGCTCGGAGTCCGGACTTAGACCAAACAGAATAGCTCGGGCAGACGATTGTTTTGCACTGCCCCCCGTTCCGGTCTCTTGAAGATAGGAGATTGGAGTCTGATGCATGACCCGGTTCATTCAGCGAATGTGCGGAACCTACTATCTTCTGCTCTGTCTTTTCGAGTCTTTTCTCCAGTTCTGCCCTCAAATCCGTGTGTGATTCTCTACAACGCTTTCCTGCGTGGTCACGAGAGTTGACTGACTGTTTCAACCTGTAACGCAACTCTCTATTCAATTGTTATGGTGAATGGTTGACACCCAAGCTTGGTGAAATTCGGAGTTCACGAGATGGCTTTTCAGGAAGCTAGACCAACCTTCGTTGTCGAACATTCTTCGTTCAGCTTGTCATCGAGATCTGCAGCCAGTATTGCATCTCTCCTCAACGACGCAATATACTTCAGCAGCACTCATGGAGATCAAATGGCGTTGCTACGGATGAAGCAATCTCATAGCAATCATGCAAGGAAATTGATCTGGATTCATCCGCTCTCCACCAAGTGCTATTATAGCTTCGACGAAGCTGTCAGAGAGCTGAGCCTGTACCTCGATTACTCCTGCAATAGCAGCTCGCGATCACTGCTTCTTCGATTCAGTCATGAAACGGACTCAAGATCATATCTCTTGATTGCCAATCATCTTGACATACACGACATCGAGGACATGGGGAATCAGGTGTGTCTTGAAGACCTATGCGTTGACAAGCCTCTTCATAGCGGAGGGCACAGATGGCAGTCTATACAGCAGAGCATTTCCAGGATACCTGGTCAATGCGAATCAAGTCACAACGCCTTGTTGTCAATTTACAATGGCCGCCTAGTGCGAGGAGCGTTTCTTGCACTCGTACTTCTAGCTATCGTAGTATTTGTGAGCTTCAGTGGGCTGTCGACATTGCCAACGCCCTCCTCATACGTGCGGTACCCCACAGACGGAAGCATTGGTCCCAAGTTCCAGCTGAGAATTCAATGGCATAACGCTAGCGATTGGATACATTCCAATGCTCATAACGACGACGAGTGGGCATTTCGAATGGACGACCAATCGCTTGTTCCTGCGCATCTTTATGATGATGATGAAGATACCTATCAACAATGGTTCCGACAACGGTACCCCCACATGACAGCAGTAGCAGATCGTGGTGATTACGTTCGACCAGCATGGCTTGGGTCTCGCGAGGTAGGAATCGAATGGGACTCCATGTTCCATGATGCGCACTGCATCTTGGCATTTCGAAGATACTTTAAAGCAAAGGAAAGCGGGAGGCACGTCTGTGCAAGAGATATTTACCCAGGTCATATCAAACATTGTTTAGACAAGCTTGATGCGAAGTATTTTGTGCCCGGAGAGATGACCAGGCATGAGCCTAAGCAGTATATGTATTGGCAAACAAAGGTGTGTTTCGGGGAAGAGGATTCTTAAAATTGACTTAGTAGCTTTGAAATACAAGCCTGTGTTTATGAAAGCACTTCATCGATGTCCATCGCGCGACTATTAATATGTGAAGCTGATGTTTATCTTGAGATAATACTGGGTCGACATTGGAAGACCTGATGTAGTTATAGTGCAGTTGGAGTACTTACCGGCGAAATACACCTATATGAGACTCACTCTCCCAGCCAATGAAGATTAATACTTATGAGTCCGGAATAGAAACAATCTTTGAAATACTTCCGGGCCCTCGGTAACAGGTACCATTATGCATTTCAAGAGTCATTGGTCTATCCCATCGTCTGGAAATAGAATATTTGATGTTAGCTTCTCGAGTCATCGAGGTATCCAGTCAACAGTGCCCACAGCATAAATCCATGCACAGGCTGGCAGTACCACCTCATACGGCTGTTGATCAAGCCGGAACTGCAATGCGTAAAGCATGTCCCCGCGTATAGCGGTGAGCGCGCAAGAGGAAGACAGCTATACTAACTTTGTCATGTTGCGTGTACATGATATCAGACTGAGCACTTAAAACCACGATCGTTGCGTGGAAACGGGCGACGGTTGACGATAGCAAGACAGAGTCATTAGAATAAAGTTAAAACTCATAGCAGGTTAAGGGAACTTGAACTCAATATCGTACACTATATAGTATATTTCGTTTTGCCATTGCACGTAAACACATACTCAATGCTCGTTGCTTGTCCGTTGTCTTGTCCACTGGCTCTTCTGCCGCCTAGGCACCGCCTCTCCTCCACTCCCTACATGTTTTTGTTGATTAGATTATCGACTGCAGCGAAACTCAGTTCATCTAATGTTTCAATCCAAAGTTTCTCGGTCATGACACGCCCATGTTCAGTATACATGGTCGCAGGCCATCTGCAAGTTTGGTCAGGGTTGATAGTTAAGGTATATTGATACAAGATGACAATGAATGGCGGAGTGAACTTACGCTCTGATTAACCAGTCCGTCCAAGATCCGTGACTTTCCTCGCCAAGAACCGCAGTAGAATAGATATAGATTCTCGACGCATCACTGATTTTGCGCCCCATACTGCGTTGTAATATTCCGAGAACTATTTTCATCAGCCACGAATCCATATCCCGGAAGAAAGCGGTCCCATTCGTGGTGCCTGGATCGGTGCAGTTTATAATGATGTCTTTGGCGCTGACCATCTCTGCTAGCTTGGTGACAAACATTTGAACAAACAGCTTCGACAATCCATAACGATGCAGCGCGTTGTAGCCCTCGGCACGTGTCAGAGTATCTAGAATGCTATCCTCGCCGGATGTCACAATCTTAAGGGGCAGAGCTGCACCGGTGTTGACGATTGTTAAGTGGCTAGGTTCTGATGATGTCGCTGTGGGTCGCATTTTGGGGATCAGCAACAGAGCCAGAAGGGCAGTTGACAGGTAGTTGACTTGAACAGTGACCTCGCGTCGACTGCCCTCGTCGCAGCGTTCGAACTTCAAATTCCAAAGACCAGCATTCAGGACTGCGATATGTATTCGACTTAGCTGCTCTTCGCAACGTGCAGCGAATCGCTGAACCGATATGAAGGACACCATATCGAGCTGCCACACCTCTATCTTGGCGTTGGGGAACTCTGCACGCAAGACTGCAGCGGCAGTCTCACCCTTTTCTAGCGACCGTACCGCCATGATAACCAGACTGGGGTTTAGTTTGAGGAAGTGCCGGACGCTGCCTAGCCCGATGCCGACATTGGATCCTGTGACTAGAACTGTCTTGCCGGCTAGATTGATATCGGCAGGTATTTGTGGTACTTTCGAAAACACTTGCTTCATGAAGTTGTGGGTGAATGTTGCTTCATATCCGCTTTGCCTCTCGAGGTGGGATGACATGATCTTTATCGGTCAAAAATAACCTGGTGGCAAATTCGATTTGGGGAAGTTTCTGTCGCAGGCCAGGTTAGCGAATTAATTGACTAAAGTCTTCAAGATTAAACTCGCATAAAATGAGATCTCACTTTCGCTCTGAATTTATGAGTGTAGGGGGCGTCGTAGGGTCGGTGGTGGCTCGGTTAGTCTGCGGGGAGTTTGCGGAAATGATGCGGCATTCACATGGGACGGATTTATAATGTGATGTCTAGACGGGCGGGAGAAAAAAAAAATCACCGGAAATTTAGGCGTGTTCATTTTTCGTTCTATAGAATCTTATGTCTTACGATTTATACGCAAACATCAAAGACAATGATCAATCGCGGTACGAACGTAAATGGAGAGCACGCATGTTTTCAGTTGTTAGGTCTCGAATTCCTGTCGCATGACCTTTACACTTATAGAACGCTCAACAATTATTAACTTCAAGTGTTTACAGAGACACACGCTCTATTCGTCATAGCCTGGCTCGATAAGAACATGTCATGAGCGTATTCTGGGCTGCCCATAGCTACTTTATTATGGTGAGCCACCGATTTCGATACGCAAGCTAGCATTCCTCGCGCACGGAAAACAAGGTCACGGCTGCAGAGTCAAGGCTATCAAAGAAAATTCTTGAATGAATAAAATGCATCTCCAAAATATCTCTGAGACACAATTCGATCTTTCGGTGATCATCGTGCTTTGTCATAAGACGTCTTGATGGAGCCGCGTGGAGAAGATTCATGTGCGCTCGATTCCAGCACTGTTCACCATTAGTAGTGGGGATATCATATCATATGCACAGGGCAATTGTTGCCGTATGAAACAAAGCAAACAAGGCACGAAGGAGTGAGACAATGGCAGTACAAAACCGATTGAGAAACAGAACCTTTGTATTGCCTACGAGGAACAACCTTGCGTGCTGTACATAAATAAACTTCCTATATCAATTGCTTCGGAGTTTTGGGAAATCCTCAGATCGGTAATACCACACAGCGGGCCAAGATGGTTGGCTCTACTCAAGACGCGTCGCGTAACACAGGTGGCATGTCTCCAAACCAGCCGTACTTCATCCACAGGCAATTGGCTCCAGGGTTGGTTCATTATCGCTTTCATCGCTACTCTGGATGGGATTCCCGTTTCCCACAAGGCACCGGTGAGCGCACATTGTTTGAGTTGATGAGAGATGATGCAGTGTATTCAGTTGTTGTAGCCATGAACGCTGCGACAACTGTTTTCGGGCCGGAAAGAGGAACGGAAAGTATCGCTAACCTGGCGAAACAGGTGAAAGGACCAGCCGTCGTTCTGAATGGAGGTTTCTTCGTTCACATGAGGGGTAAATTCCGACGAGATTTTGACAAAGAGATGTTACCAGATGAGTATGTTGGCCTGACAGTTGGGAAGACGACATCGAGCGCGAATTTTATTCCGTCCCCTGAAGGCTACTGTCAAGAAATGAAATTCCGTCCTATGACTGATGCAAGTGGATTCACTGCCGGGCCGTCCTTGAAAAGTGATCTCGTTTTGGGAGCGCCAGGCTGGAAGAGTGTCAACACGATAGCAGGTCGATACACGTATTTCGCCCGCGACGAGCACGGAAACCGAGTTCCTAGCGGCGGCAAGGATCATGCCGTCCAAAGAGCACGAAAAGAATTCGATGCTCGTATGCGCGAGTTACAAAAAGAAGCTGAGATGCCAGGTGCTCCAGCATCTATTCAGAGCTTGTTCGAGGGAGAACAGGCCAGGTTAATTGACATGGGCCGGTCGCCTATGTCTCGTCCAGGTCAGCCAACCAGATGGGCTCAAACCTCGTCACACGATGACTCGATCAAGTCTGTCTGGGCACTTGTTCCTGGAAACCTATCGCACGCGGGCGAGCCTAACAATCGTGCGGGCTTAGTAGATCATGCTGATGGCTCATGGAGCTCTCATTCCTACACTGGGCATCGAGACAAAAGTGGACTGACGCTTCCACAATTCAGACTGTTGATGCATGCTCTCGTGAATTTCATAGGACGTGATCCAGATGCTGTTGGAGAAGACTCCATGTTCGCAATCGACGGCGGGCAGAGTGCGGCACAGGTATTTGTAGATGCAAAGGGAAATCAGTGCCGTCTGTCACAAGGTGTTAGCTTCGAAGATAACTATCCCTTTCCCATTCCTGACGACGCCCCATCGAGACCAGTTCCACACGCTGTCGTCTTAGGCACCCGTCAGCAAACATTCGTGGTTCGAAAGTCGCGTACTCTGAAGCGGAAACGTCAGCTTGCTGATTCGGACGATGAAGATGAAGATGTCCATACTGACAAACGTGAGAAAATGGACTTGGATGATGCAGAGGATGACTTTGCATCATCTGATGAGGAGATGATTGATATGTTTTAATGTCGGGCATTTGGAGAGCGTGACTGCCTTGGCACCTGGAGTCATTTATATGGGATGAAGCAATCAATCAGTCGGAATTGATTATCTGCTGTGTGTTTAATTACTTAGGTAAGTTATGAGTCCTGAAGAATGAAGATACTGTCTACATGTAGCTTCAGAAGCAGGTCACTATCAGAATTGATGACACTTGCGATTCCCACGTTTGCCTGTGGCACCAGTAACAGGTAAATATCTAGGTATCCTACACCATTATTCTATAGGACACTGGAGGTGGCTAGTGATGGGGCCTGCAAGACAAGTCGGCTGAAGGACAAATCTTGGTAGGCGGCGCATCGTCTTCACGTGCATCATTACTATGTATATCAAGTATTGTTTTCTTCCACAATAAAGGGGTATTCGGTATGGAGTTAGCTATCGCTGTGTGATGGGTGCATTCTTGTTTGGGGAGGTCTGCAAGGGGCGGTGCCATGGTGAATTGCTATGGAGAAGAAGCTGCGAAGTTACAGGATGTTGGCCATCCAATCTATGATCGTGAGCACTATCTGGACATCATCTGTTCTGCGGTATTAATCAATCTGTCTGTTGTCCTTTTCGCAAGCTGGTTCGCTCATGCTGCCTTGTACTATACATTTTGTCGCTCCAGCTTGTCATTGTCCACCGTAAAACCGTAGGCGCCGACTTTCCACGCTGATTTGCGAGACGTAATTTCGCAATTTGAGCGCATGCTGGACTTCTGTCTGCCAATCTGACTATTTTCGTACATTGCTATCATTCTCTTTTGTTCTTGAGTGTCTCGATCGCATTCCCCACATCATTCTCAGCCGTATCTTGGTTAGTCTCTTGGGCTTGACTCCAGTCACATTACTCCCATCCCCCACTCTCCGACCTTCCACTCGTTATCATTATTGTTGTCACCACTGTGAGGGACGGCCACATCGGTGATTCGGGGCTGCGGCGAGGCCGTGGGGCGCGTGTTTCGTGTGGCGTTTGATCTCTGGTTAGGGAGATGGCCTTGATCATCCTGCTGAAGAAATGTCAGAAAGGAACAGAGCAGAGGGGCAAACAAGATTAGGGCATGTACTTACACTGGGCTCAGTGACTCTTCCCTCACCTGGAACAAGAGCAGGCGGGGCAACAATGGGGGCTGGCAAGCCATCAGCGGCAGGCGGGCCTTGAGGGGTGAAAGGGGTGACAGGGTTCGGGTGCGACTGATGGACGCAATGTCTGCAGTAGGGGCAAGTGTCGGACACGGCAAGCCATTTGTGGATGCAGGGACCCCACATATGTCCGCAAGGGAGGGTGACCGCCTTGGAGTTGATATTGTGAGGCTCCAGGCAGATAGGGCACTCGTCGACCTGAACGGGCATTGTCGAGGTTGTGGTTAGTGTAGTAGCAGGCAGGTATTCATGAGCCCACTCTGCATTATAACGGCCGGCGAGAAATTGGGCACGAACTCTTTCGTTAGGCTGGATGGGGGTCTCGCCAACTCCGACGGTCTGGGTGTAGTATTTTCGTACGGCCCAGACGGGAACTCTGTGAAATGAGTAGATCTGGTGAAGGAGCGGAGAGAGAGTCTCCAGAGGACCCGAGTCTCGAATCCAGTAGAGACGGTTGGTGGCGGGGCTAAGGAAGAACCAGTGGTTGTTCAGACTATCGTCCGGAAATGGGTCGCCGCCGGCGGTGTCATCGTCCGAGTCGTAGCCATCATAATCGTCCCGGTCAACAAGGAACTCCTGGAGGTGGACTCGTTCAAACTGAACGTTGCGGAAGCGGGAATCGCTCGGGTCGAATTGCTGTGCCATGTTTGTCAACAAGCTGCACCATGTGCAGGAATGTTGATAGACAGTGGGCGGGCAATGGGGGGAGGATGATGAGGGTCTGGGGAAGGCTCGGGGTAAAGGCACAGTGCTGTGGGCTGAGGACAGACAGGGCGCGGGCATGCGCTGGCACCGGCGGAGGAGAAAACGAGACTGGCAATGCAAAGGCAAGGCTCAGTCAGGTATGGTGTGGAACGAAAGGTCCCCAGAGGCCGAGAAAAGAAGGGAAAGAAAGGGAGAGAGGTGTGAGTGCGCGGTGGGGAGATAAATAGAGAATCGGGGGAGGACTCGGCCATGCGCAATCAGTAAATGATAGCAGGGGCGTCAATGGGATCAGGACACTGCCTACAGCATCAATGTCACGTCTTGCATCCGGTATTGGATTATTGCCCTCCCAACACTTTGATTGGCCGATTTCCCATTGACGCGATGATGTTTGATCCTTGTCATATGCCTTGTTTGGTCGGGTCAACTACAGGAGGACACCAGATCAGGACGTTTTATTCTGTTAGCACTTTATGTATTTCCAACCACCTACATTCTACCGCTCTGATTGGTCGATTATTTTAGGTAACCATTGTGATGCCGGCTGTCCATTTATATTGTAATCCCTGGCGTGCATTGTAATTCAATGTTGTCAACTGGGGCACACCACTGCAGGTGATTGTTCTCAGCCTCGCTCCATGTCACTTAGCACCCCTTGTCCTATTGAATTTCAGCAGTGCCATTGCTGCATTGACTGGCCTGGGTGATTCTGTTGCAGTTTACCGTGTGAGCTACTGTAATGCTGTGTGGTTCCACCATCCGCCGAGGTCTACTCCTTTCTGCCTTGCAGAGGCCGTTCGTCAGGAATAGCAACGACGAATAATCTGTTTACTGATCACTCGGATAGACGTCAGACTACTAAACAGGATCGCTTTAGCAAAGGCGTGCCAAATCACCACTCTCAGTGAGAATGCAATCGATGACGTCCAGATAGTGCTCACGATCACAGATTGGATCGCCAACATCCTGTAACTTCACAGTTTCCTCTCCGTGAGACTAGGAATAAACTGGCTTCGTTGATTGTGTTAACACCTGTAGATTGAGCTACTGCAACCACACCTAATTCATTATTCCATTGTGCTGTTTTTAAGGATACACTTGTTTTGTGTTGCTCATTACGCCTATGTCACTGTCCTACTCGATCTCCCTGTTGAATCGTTTTAATGGTTAACAATTCAGTGACTATATCATGGTGTTCATTCACTTACACAGGCGGCGTAGCAGTAATGTAATCTCTGGAGCAATCGTGAATGTGGACTGCATGCTTTGCTCAAGCATATGGTATACATATAGTGCAACTCTATCTAAGTCCAATTTGTTACAGACGCAAATGTGGACAGAGATCTTCTGTCTAGGTGGAAAGTGTGCATCGAAGGTGCAATTCGAGAGATGTCGTTAGGGATTAGACAGCACAGACCATGTATTGTTCCGAGTTCCTCGATCCCGTCGAAGTGCAATTCCATCTGCGGCGCAGAGTTGTGGCGCTGTGTTGCTTGATCTTATCCCCGAGTACTCTAATCGATAACGGAGATAGTGTCTATCTTAGGTAATGTATGTCGCAGTGGGCACGTACACAAGTTAAACTTTTTGCCCGCATTGTGCCAGATTTCCCAATTTTGCTTCAATTGCTTTCGAACTTCGGAAATATTTAGCTATGCTAACTTACCAACCCAGAGCGAAGCCCGATTATTCTTACTATCTAATTTAAATTAATAACAACGGAGTGTTGTGCTCAGTGTCGTTTTTTATGGGTGGGGGAGCGTACCCGCTTGAGCACTGAGATGGCGGAATTGATTAATTGCTGTGATGAATTGAGTATGAATATTGAAGAATGAAGATACTGCCTAACTTTAGAAGCACGCCACCAATAGAATTTAATGGCACGCTTGCGCTTCCCACGTTTGCCTATGGCACCAGTAACAGGTAGGTATCCTCAATCATCACTATGTATGACACTGGAGGTGGGTACTTATGAATTCGTACGTTGGGTAATCGTCACACGCTTGTTTGCATTATCGTTCTACAAGTCTGCATTAAGCCAGCAGAGGCTGGCCGAAGTCATCTCCCTGGATGAATGTGGGCTATATGCCCAACTACTTACAGCGGACAGACACACAGAGTGGATAAAACAGGCAGCCATCATCCATGCTATCTAAAACCTAGCACTGATCTTCCTTCGCGAGCGTGCTCCATGCGAAGCCTGCGATGAGCCAATACCCGTTGGCTGGGACGACGAAGTGGCCGGCAGAGACGCTGTTGGCATTGCATTGTCAACCAAGGCACCGAGCGCGCTCGAACTCCTTGTTGGCCGATTTCGTCTCTTGGCCACCCAACCCCCGCCCTTGGGAAGACTGCTCTGACTATTGCTGCGATCGAGTCTGGGTGAATATGTCTCGTCGACGTCTTCGTCCGCGTAGTTCTCTACCGCGGGAGAGTCGTCCGAGTCCGACGAAATTTCGAAAACCTGTGAGCCCGACGGGATCGAGAAGGGCTGTCGCGAGGAGCGACGAGGTGGTGGTGGTGAGATTTTCTTCGTCGCAGTCGAGTGGCCATTTTCTTCTTCCCAGTTTTCAACCTGCTCCTCTTTGATCTTGCGTGCAGGAATACGTTCTGCCGATTCAATCTTGACTTTGGTGGAACTTTTGCCCATCGCTTTATGTGGTTTAGTAGGAATGCTGCTCGTTGGTCTGAAATCGTCGTCGGACTCCGCAGGGTCACGCAGCGCTTGGGACATGCTGGGAATGATCGGATGCGCTTTGGGCGGGCTTTGTGTATTTCGCGAAGTCTGTGCGGTACACCAGACCTCGTTCAGTGAACACAGCGACCCAGAGCTGGTGGGTGCGGACGGGGTTTGGGCCTTTCCCGGCGTGTTCGGTAGGTCTGTCGTATCGGTCGCTTTGGCCTTGGGTGTTGCTGGAGAGCTTATACTATCAAGTGGTTGAGAGGGGCCGGGTAGTGGTGTCATGTCGCGGTCAGGTTCATCAGTCGTAGCGATGTATGAGTCGGGTATGTGGTCAACATCCATGTCCATCACAAAATCTCGTTGTCGACCACTTTGGACGCTGCCTGGCGAGGATGGAATAATGGGTCGCCGATTTCGCTGCATCCTAGGACTTCAGGAAATAATATCCATCTCGTTGTCTAGCTGAGTGAGAGGCACCGAGGAGCTCATGACACTGGGTAACGTTGGCTCCGTCTGTTCTTGGGTGGTTTCTGCTCCGATGCTGATCTGGCTGACCTCAAGGGCCTGGCTGCTCGTCTCATGTAATTGCTGAGAGGGGCTATTAATCTGAGAGGTATCGGACATCACTCGGTCAGCTGTGTGCGGGCCTTGTCCAGCTTGATGGGATGTTGAATTACTTGTGCTGTCCGTTCCGGCCGTGGAACCGGGATTGACCGGCTTCGAGTTCGAGCTCAGTTCAGGTTGGCCCGAGGTTGGACTCACCGCTTTCTTGGCTGGGTCAATGTCCGTGACATTGTGGTCGTCATGGCCAGCCGTATCCTCGATGGACTGGATTATGTGCTTTGGCTGTTCAATGTCCGATTCAGGCTCCAAGTCATTACTGAGGTCTTGAGGTTGTTGGAGTACTCTCGGGTCTTGCATTTCGCTCTGCGAAAATGTTAGTCTGCAGTTTTCTCGTGGAGGTGATGTGAAGCGTAGGTCGGTGAGCATCCGCGGACTAAACGTCAAACATAACACATACCCAGAGAACGGTCCGGAATCCTTCGTCTTCGTTCTCCATTCCCTCGCTGTCTTCATCAAGATCAGGTGCCTCGAACTTGTCGTATATGCGCTTGCCAGTCCTGTCATCGTATCGCTTTTGCTGACTATCCAAATGACGGTCCCTCTTGGCGAGACACACTTCCAATGCCGCATCTTCATGGTCTATGCGCACAATGATTGCTGTAACCCGAGACACCTGAGGCTGCCAGTTGGTGGCTGATGAGCATGACCACTTCTGCCAGGTAATGACCATGCCAATCTGAGCCTGCCCGGGACGAAGAGGTAGAAGCTCGGATACATCTGCAGGTAGAGAGGGCAGGTCATCAAGATCAGTAGCTTGGCTAGTCTCGCACTTCGGCTCTTCGCCTATCTGCTGACCTTCAGGCTCCGGATCATCGTAGTTGAGTACCAAGCCATCGTCATTCATGCTGTAGACCGTATCTTCGTACTCGGCGTCAGGCCCGGCACCTGGCTCAACTCGTCTCCTCTTCTTGCCAACGCTGCTTTCATCCTGATAGAAGTGCGGCTGATTCCGCAGTGCTTGTTTGCTTTGGCCACCGCGCTTATGCTTTTTGCGAGACAATGAGCCTTGCTGTTGAGGATCCCACCGCATTTGGAACGGAAATGGAGCCGGACTCAGTTCGATTCCTTCATCGCAGCACTCAACTGCTCGATAGTTGATCTTGTATTCCCAATTCTCGTCCCGTTGAACTGAAATATCCTCTTGGGACGTCTCAGTCGCGGGCACCTGTCGTTGGCTTACGTTGTTGCTAGGAAGCAAACGAGCCTCGAGGGTAAGCTTGTCTCGAAGCTCATCTTCGTCTTGTTTAGTCTTGGGGTTGCGCAGACCAAGAGCACCAAAAAGAAGCCGACGGCCAGCATTAACATCAACCCGGCGTCTTTTTTGACTCGCAGTTGACGAAGGGGTTTCGCCTACTACCTCTTTGGGCGTCGCACCGGCCACGCTCCCATTCCGAGACCCCTCCTCGGCATCTAGCTCATCGCTGCGCTTTCGTTTTTCGCTTGGCGTTCCGACAGAGGCGTGGCCTAAATCAACATCACCTGAAGGTCCGACCTCAACACCACCACTTGCTATAGCAGCAAGCAAAGCGCTTCTCTTCGCTTCAAATAGCAGCGCCTCCTGGTCCAGCGGCTGGAATGGGCTTTGGCCCTTGCTCGTGTCACGGAGTTCCACCTGCGCACTAGTATCGTGATTCTGGACAGCATTTCCGGTCTCAGTGGTGGTCTGCTCCCGTCGCACCTGCTCGACCTTCTGAGCTTTCTTCGCAGCTCTCCTGCGAGCATTGCGTAGTTGAGTTCTCGACTTGCCAGCTCCCGGGGGTACCGGCATAGATATCGATCTGGGCTGAACCGTCTCAGGCGACGGACTTTTGTCGGGTTGCAAATTGTTTGCTGTCGCAGGAAGCTTCGCATCATGTCCGACGATTGACTCATCACGTATGCTATCCTCTGAATCGGAACTGCTCCCCCTGTTGTCCTCGCTGTTACTGTCCGACGAGCTGTCAGAAGACTCGCCGGATGTTCCATCTGATGAAGTTCCTGAGCTCGAAACGTCGGTGTCACTTGTCAACCCTCTCGAGGCACTGTGCGCAATAGGTGCTTCTTCGGGGCCACTGTCCTCCCCGTCGTTGTCACTGGCGCCATCTTCACTGCTGGAGTCCGAGAGTTTGGAGGCAAGGGATTGTGCGGTATTGTTGATTTTGCGCGTAACTGCATCGTTCCTGGAATCTTCATTGGAACTAGAATCAGATTCCGAGCCAGAGTCATCAGAATCTGAATCCGAATCTCGATTATCAGATTCCGAATTCGCTGAATCAGACGAACTAGATCTGTCGTCATTTTCGGAATCGGAATCCTCATCATCTGAGCTTGAATCGGAGCTAGTCCCACTGCTTGATGTTTTGTCCTCATCGTCGACTCCCTCCTTCTGTTGAGTAGCCGGCTCTTGCGGACTGGTCTTAGGACTCGGCTTGAGTGTTGTAGATGTGGTTTCACTAGCACCGTTGGTCTTACTATTGGCAAAAGATGCCGAGACGGTCGCCATATGACTGAGACCTTTTCCGGATGAGATGGTGCCCGGCGGGAAGCCAGCATGGTCTACAATGACAGTGTTAGTTGATGATTCCGTGGCGAAGCACACGAATGGTTGCAGAAGTGCAAATGTAGCTAAAACGTGTTATGTCGTTCAACCCATTTTGTGGTCGGGATCCCGTCTAGCTCTCCAATAGTACTGCTCCCACATCACAGAGCTAAACTCAATTATTGAAAGGGACATGGACCAACTCACCGTATTTGCGAATCAGTTCACTGTCTTCCTCCTCGGGTTCGTCATCTTCATCTTCTTCTTCTTCCTCCTCCGCTGGGCCATTCCCCAGCTCTCGTGCGATGTCTGTTGCACCAGCCGCCGATGTCTCCGTCGGAGATTTCTCTACGTTTCCGGTACTAGAAGTCTGTAACACATTGGCGGAAAGCAGGTTCTTTTTGCTCAAGTACGGGGTGAAAGCGTCGGCCATAGTTAGATAAGTAATATCGAGATTGCCTTCGCACGTTGCCAGTACCCTTTCACAGACATCTATGGGCGCACCGGGGAAAGCGGCGCGCAGAGCAGAGAGCTTGTCCGTGATCGAGGGCTGCTTCTTGGGTGCATTGCGGGGGTCGAGGGTGAAGTTCTCCTTGGCAAGGTGACGCGCTTCTTGATGTAAATCTTCGTCGTCCGAAATCGCTGGAGCTGAGTTGCCGGCGTCGTTTTCGTCACGGCCATGGTTGTTCAGGTCGTCATCCGATGATGAAATGTCTTCGTCGGGCTCTGAAGCATGGGCATAGTCGCTATCATCTGTTTCGTCGTCTTCGTCGTCCTCTTGCTCTTCATCGTTCTGGACAGGGTCATGTTCGAGGTAGGAAGGCTCGCCGTTGGTAAGTAGGAGAGTTTTCGAGTCTGGCTGGTGGTAAGCTAGTCGGGGTCGTTTTCGCGGCGGGATGTGAACGGATGGGCGGCCGACGGGGGATCTGAGGCGAGGACGGCCAAAGGGCACACCGTCTATGAGGTGTCTTCCGTCGATGGAGATCTGGTCGCGGCCACTCGCGCGACGGCGGCGGTGGTCGTCTCGTTCAAGAACGCGGATGAAGACTCTGTCGTCGGGTTTCAATACGTCTCTGACCAGCTGATAGTGTAGACACTCGAAGGCAGTGCCGTCGTCGTCGCGGAGCTCAACCGCGTAGTCCTCGAGGCCCCAGTCGTCGCTTTCGAGTGGGACAGACTTGTCAAGGTGTTCGAGAAGCTTGGATATGGTGGAATCGTTGTCGAGTCGGACACTCCACATGAGACGGGCCTCGGGAAGCCCATGACGGCGCACGATGAGACGCAGGCGCATGTCCTGGTCCGCCATGTTGGCGCGGGTGCAGAGACACGATTGAGGACGAGGAGGATGAGCTGGAGGTCGGTAGTTTCCAGACGGTCGCAGGAATTAATCGGAGAACTTGCGGCGGGTTCACTGTGGTGTAGCGTGCGGTGTGATGTACGGGTGACGATGACGAGGTGGTCGCGATGGGAAGACGGAACGCAGAGATTAAAGACGGGAACAGGCGACGGGTATCATTACAGGGTGGCATGTAGGAATATCATAAATAAACGTCAAAAGAAATCATAGACTGATACGTTGTCACCGAGCGCGTGTTCGACGAAGATTAATCGTCACAGGAAAAGCGCGTCCCGAAGCACAAGGTATTACCGGTCTCGCCGGTCACTGAGACCCTTACTACAGCACCTGCAGCAATTGGATGCGCCCACTGCGATATTCCAAGTAGCATCTCCGTTATCGATAAGAAGAATCCGGGATAAAATAACGCGATGCCTTTCTGCAGGTCAATTGACGGGCTGTGATTGGCCATCAGCCACGCCCCCCGGCTATATACCTGAACGGAAGGCACAATTCACTTGCGCCACATTAGTTGTGCGCCGCAGGCAACGTCGTCGCTCACTTCCCCAGCTCCAGCTCTCATTGCCTCTCGCCGACAACACATTTCTCCTCCACGGCCGCACGAAACTCAGACCTCCTGCTCGTGCGCGTATACCTACACCGTCACGATGGGTCTTTTTACCCCGTCGTCCGAGGCTCCTGCCAGTACGTGTGCCACTCAATCCCTCGTCCTCAACACTCAGCCAGGCTCTCCCGCCGCGTTTCAGTTTTGCCTGTCACACCGCACCACGCCTCTGCCGTAAAGCCGCTGCCGATCGATCTCGCGCAGCCGAACAGAGCTCCAATTAGGATCCAGATGCTGACGGTGCAATGTCTAACTAGAAGCCACCCGCGACGAGATGCGCGATGCGAAGCTACCCCTGGCCTACCGCGACAGCTGCGCCAACCTCCTCATCCCTCTGAACCGCTGCCGCAAAGACACCTACTACCTGCCCTGGAAGTGCGAGGTTCGTTGCTATGCTCCTCCAGTCTCTCATCCCATGCCACTTCATTCACGACATATCAATCTGCGTCTGCGACAATTGCACTGACTGACATCGCCATTTGCGAAACAGGACGAGCGCCACAGCTACGAGAAGTGCCAGTACGTCGAGTTCAAGAAGCGTGTTGCCAAGATGGACGAGTTGCGTGCCTCTAAAGACGGTGCTCGAAGCAATTAACGCCTTCACCACATCTTTTCGCCCCATCTAATTGCCTACCCACTTTCCCCGGTTCCGAAACTGTCGACCGGTACCGAGCCCAAGAGACAACCGACATGACGCGGCTGAATATTTGGCAAGCAGGGACAGCGAAATATGTTGCACTGAGTATGGAGTACGAAGGCTGTGAGTGCAGCCAGGTTCCAACAGGTCACGGTGGGAACACAGACAGGGCGATTATCGGCGAGGACGAAAAAAACAAAATTAAAAAAAAAGCACCGACTGTACATACATGCACATACCAGCTTCGTGCCATTCTGAAACCCAATACTGCGTCACGAACTGAGGTAGCTCGAACATACAAGCAGAAAGGGAGATGTATACTACGCACTGAGTATAGTCTGGGCAAGCTGCTATAGGCCATGGGCACAAAAAGAATGATCTTCATCTTAACAGCCCGCAAATGCTCACCCGACGTACGTGGCGAGTTCCATCACCGGGAGTTGCACATGTGGTGGTAGATTTCACGTACATGACCTCCACGAGATGACAAATAGACGAAGTTGATGTTAGGAATGAGCTAGCAGCGGCTGGCCGAAATCATGTCTTCACGGCTGAGGTGGAGTTGAACTTCGATCCCTTTCCGTCAAATCTCCCCATAGCTGAAGAATACACCATCTGACATATACATGTGTTCTCTATCTTGTTACGAGGACCAGATGTATCGTCATATGTCCTGTTCAACCAACGTGCCTCCTCTTCCATCCTTGAACGGCCTAATCTACACTTTCACGAGGGTGGACTTCGCCACAATCTTCTTGACCAGGCCTTGTAGGGGACCAGGCGCCAGTATCTCGAAAACCGGCAGCTCTGTCGCTGCCTCACGAGATAACCAGTTGCGAAGCTGTACTGCAATCAGCGAGTCGACTCCGTAGGCAGAAACGCCTCTCTTGGCATCGAGATCTTCAAGTGGCATCATCAGACTCTTGGCCAGTTTCGCCAGAAGTGCCTCCTGGACATAGCATTCTGCCTCGCCCAACGACGATGCCTGGCTCAGCAATTCCGGCAGTGATTGCTTCTGACCAACGAGCGCATCGGCGTCATTCTTGGCCTTGTGAAGATGCGGCCGTACGAAATCCATGTGTGAGAAGACGGGATCGCGGCTCCAGAACGGCCAATCGACACCTTTGCTCGGGTCATTGGATGAATGGATACCCGTCACCAGATGCCCATTGGGCATGTCGCCTCCACGATCGCCGTCGGCAGGCACCGACATGGCAAGACCGAGCATGGTCAAAAGTTCTTCTTCGTTCACGTCAATCATCCCCATTTGGTTCGTGTTCCGCCCCGATGCTCCGGTCTCATCTTCAGCAACGTAACCGATGCCAACGACCTTCCCAACGTCGTAGGCTGTTGCCGGGAGGCCGAGAGAGCGCCTGTGTGCTACGAGCGCGACCTGATATGCGCATGCTGCAACGTAGTTGCCTTGCCCCACGCTACCGAAAAAACTGCCTCCTGAAGTGAGCATGACGAAGAAGTCCAGAGGCTGCTTTAGCGTGGCTTGATGGAGAGACCACGAGCCCTGAACCTTAGGTCGCAAACCACTTATGAAGGACTCGTAAGGCATATTCGTGAATATCTGATCTCTCAGCTCCATTGCACCATTAACAACGCCGCGAATGGGGGGCAGCGTAGTTAGTGCGTCAGAGAGTGAACAGGCGAGGTTCTCTTCATCCGCAATATCACAAGTTAGGACTCTGCAACAAACTCCATCGCGCTGGAGATTGCCCAGCAGACCCTGAGCTTTGGAGGATGAGGCACCGCGACGAGAAATAAATATGATATTGCGCGCTCCGTTCTTGGCCATCCAGCGGGCGATGGCTCGACCAATACCGCCAAGACCTCCGGCCAGAACGTAGGAGCCGTCGCTGCGGAATTTGACATTCTCTAAGCCTTGCGGTACAACCTATAGGAGAGAAAGTTAGCAACGACTCTATCGATTTGCTATTGGCTAAGTTTGATACTGACCGGAACCAAGTCTCCCGCACGTGGCTCAAGAATGATCTTATCCTCAACCTTGCCGTCTCTTAGCAGACCCATACATTCGCGTAGCTTGGAAAACGGCTCAATCATACGCGTTGACTGCTCAATGACATGATCTGTAGTCAGGAACTCCATGGCTTTCGCAAAGAGTGCAGCCGCCAGGTCTTGGTCCTGCTGTAGAATGGCCACAGCATCGACGGTAGTGTAGCTGACATTTTTTGCCGATTGAGACAATTCGCGTTGGCGACCAAGGACATCATGTGTGTTGGCGGCATTGATGAATCTTCCAAATGGTGCGATGACATCCCACGCTGTTTGGGCTGCTTCTCCCGTCAGACTATTGAGAACAATGTTTGCTCCGCGGCCTCCGGTTTGCTGCCGCACGGCTTTGGTCAATATCGGGTCACGACACAGGAAAACGTGCGACTCGGAGAGTCCGTGGCGTTCGACGAGGGCATGTTTCTGACCATCCGACGTGACTGTTGCAAAGACATTAACGTGATGAGCATTGGCTATTTGGATGGCCGCCTGTCCCACGGCGTCGGCGGCGCCATGGATTAGGATTGAGTCTCCCTTAGAAATCCGCGCGACGTGACAAAGACTGTACAACGCCGTGGCATAAGCTAATGGTATTGCTGCTGCTGTTGTGAAGCTCATGTCATCCGGAATCTTCTGAACATGCGATGCGGGGCTCCTCACCACCGTTGCCAGCGAGCCGAGGTGCCAACATGCCACACGATCTCCGAGAGTGAGGTGGCGTACTGCATGGCCAACCCGGGTTACCACGCCCGCACACTCCAGCCCCAGAAGACTGTTCCCGACATCATCTGTGCACGCCAGTATGTCCCTTGAGTTTATTGCCGCTGCGTGTACTTGGATCTCAACACTCTCGTCTGGACATGGCTTGGACTGGATAGCAGAGTCAATATCGAATACGAGAGAATCGATCTTTCCCGTATTTCTGACCTTGAGCGGTCGCTGTATTTCCGAGATGTCCTGAAATTCTGCCTTCAACGGGATTGACTTCGCCTTGGCCGCGACCAGTTGATTGAGCTTTGGATTCTCGACCGCACGCTTGATACGAAGCAGTCCGTCTTCTTCGGAAAATTCACGGTCGATGGTACCGAGGATTGGTGCCTCTCTCGGGACGAACCTCTGATTGAATACACGCAAAACAAGGTCTGCAGCTTCATGAGCCAGTAAAGGCTGCTCGGCATCTAGGTCTACTGTAAGGCACGGCGCATTTTCGTTCTCCGCGCGCAATGTGCGGGCTAAGCCTTGGAACACGGCCATCTCCGGTCGAGTGCCTTTTGTTGTCGTTCCACCACGAGTGACCCAAACTATACCAGCAGCGTCCTTCACGAGGCGCTGCAGCGCTGCGTAGTCACTAGGCGATATGTTGGCCATGAGTCCCTCATCCAGCTCTGCGAAACTGATGATGGCTGTTTTGGACAGATCCTTGCTTCGGGACTCTGATAAAGTGCAAGTACTGGTCAAGAGGTCGGTATCGACTAGTCGAGAAACCGTCTCTTGTACTACATTACTCTCCGTCGCTGAGGAATTGGGAGTTATGATGAGTGTCTGCGAGCACACGATGTCCACTTCGGGCTTTGGGGGTGGCTCTAGCGCGGTAGCCACGAGGATACTCAGCTGCTGCCATTTTGCATCTGGGACATCGGCGGAGCATACTTCAAGGGTCGAAAAGCCGTTTCTTTTGAGTAGTTCGTCCCACTGGTTTTGTGTCAATAACGGACCCAGATCCCTCCAGGGCTCGCGGCAGTTCCACCAGCCAGGCAGGTTTCCAAATACGAGTGACAGCGATGGCACCGAATGGGTCAATTCACACAAGATGAGTTTGCCACCAGGCCGGAGAAGCTGGCGGACGTGCTGAATAGTTCGGTCCATGTCGTAAGTGGCATGTAGAACGTTGGCCGCGAGGATGACATCGAATCGCCTGTCTTCGAAACCTGGCTGCGTCGCAGGACTCTGCTCGATATCCAGCTTAATGAATTCCATTTTATCAGTCCATTCTGGAAATTTCGCGGCAGATTGCTCAAAAAACCCAGACGAGACGTCGGTGAACGCGTACGTCTTGAAACGAGGATACGTACGGCTTCCAAATCCCCCGAGAGCTTGCAACGCAGGCCTTGTAGTTCCACCGGTTCCAGCACCGATCTCGAGGTATTCAAGATCCGGGTATTTGTGTGAAAGGATGGAGAGATATCGCTCGATCTTAGGGTATATGCCTTTGGACCCAGGCGCAAAGTGATAGTAGTCGAAAAGGAGGTTGTCTTCCATCATGAGAGCCAAAGGGTCTATTTCTTGTCTCAGTATCGAGATCAAATTCTGACCCATGCGAAGAAACATCCGTCCCTCGGGACCAGCCCTCTCCAACTGGGAAGTCACCCGCGAAACTCGCTCGATTGTATGAGGCTCGTTCAGATTCAGCCAGTCTTGGCTTTGGAGCTCGTGCTCGTTTGTCTGGGCAAGTTTGCGCTGATGCTTCATGTATCGGAAGAATTTTTGATGGTGGGGTTGCATTCCAGTCTCTTCCGCATCCTGCACCTGGGCGAGGACGCGATCAATGAAGTGATAGGCCAGGAACTCTCGATCTTCCAGCCACGTGAAGTCGGTCGCAGGGTCTATGGTGGCTTCGAGGATGTCGTGTAGCTTGTCTTTGCTCAGTAAATCCACATCAACATCCCATTCGGCGCTGGCGCAGTGTCGAGGGGTTTCCTCTTCCGCGTCGTCGTCTTCCGCAGAATTGGCAATAGCCAAGTATTTAATCCCCGTCATGCGTATTGCCGATCTTAGGTTTCCATCAAGTGCATCAACGTGACCCTGCGCTCCTCTGAAGCCATATCGTTCGCCTTTCGCCACGATGCGAAACTCTGCTCCTATAGGAGCAGATATGTCTGCAGAGACAACTAGCTCTTGTATCCCAGTGGGCACGTAAGGCTGGGTAAGGTTTCGTATATCACCTTGCGCGAGTGTCGAGATGCCCATTTGCAGCAAAGCATCCATCGTTGCCGGATGGACCAACCGCTCACATTCGTAACCCATGGGCATCCCGCTGGCGGTGTCTGTCACCCGCACGGTACCCACGGTCTGATCGGGAGCAGCAGAGATCTGAGTAATGCCTTGGAATTCCGGGCCATACGATAGGCCTACCGCGTCGAGGCCACTATAGAGTTCTCTACATGGAATGCTGGTACTGCAAATCTTCTCCGCTTCTCGTAATGTTGTCGGACCATCTTTAGAATATGCCTTGGATTCGTCTTCCATGCCCTGACGAACTACAGAGATCGAACCATGACAGTGCTCGGCCCATCCTCCACTGGTAGTGTGTGAGAATATGCGAAATTCGTGCCACCCGCCGGAGGACATGGGAGGATTTGCAGGGTCTGCTCGCATTGAGAGAACAACTTCAATACCTTCATCTGTCTGCGGTACGAGGAGCGCTCTCGAGATTTCGATGCCCCGAAGTCGGAACTCTCCAATCGGTTCAGAATCTCCTGCGGCATCACCTTGTTTCCCTTGCAGCATACTAAGCTGCGTTGCTGCCTCAATCGCCATACAGCAATATCCTGCGGCAGGGTAAGCGATGGCGCCTTGGATCTTGTGCGACTCTATCCAAGGCTGTTCAGAGAGGCGGATGAAGTTACGCCATCGAGGCTCCAATGGGTTCCAGTCAGGAGCAGGTGCACCGAGAATGTCTGTACGAGGAAAAGGGCGAAACCTATAATCGCTGCTAAAGCGCGACTCGAACCAGTATCTGCGTGTGCGGTTCCAACTATACTTGGGTAGGTTGGTTAGCACAGATAGATCTGACTTGACATCTACTTGCGGGAAATTGGCAGCATGGAGGTCCGTCGGGTATCCCGATGTAAACAACAAAGCCGCTGTCGTCATTGCGGTTACAGCGGCGTCCTGACCCCTTGCGAGTGTCGACATGTATGGGAAGGGCGTTGTTCCTGCTTTGGCCCCCGGAAGGCTAGCTATTATCTGTTTCACAGGCCCTGCAAGGGCGGCGTGAGGACCAAGCTCGACTAAGATGTCAATTGTCTCCGCCTTGCCGCCAGCTGTCTTGGTGCATAACTCCGCGAGTGCATCCGAGAAGCGAACACAGGATACCATGTTGTTTACCCAATAGTCAGCGGACAAGTCGTCTTCTTCGGCCACCTCACGAACTTTGGCGAAGGAAGACGAGAACATGGCAACTGGTTTCCGGTTCTTCCAGGGCACCACATCAAGGCCTTGCAACGATTGCCTATATTCTTCGCAGATAGCAAGCATGTGATGGGAGTGGAACGCGGATTCAACCTGAAGCCGCCGTGCGAAGATGCCACGGGAAGTGAGGGTCCTCGATAGGTGGACGATGGCGGATAGATCTCCCGATATTGTGACGCTTTGCGGACTGTTAACACAAGCCACAACGGCTTTGCCGTGGCTGTCTTCTATCCTCTCTAACTCTTCGAATGCTTGCTCATAAGTAAGCCCAGCGGCCATCATGGCACCCTTCAGGTGTCTGATCTTCGGCGTTAGGACGCCTCGGAAGTAGGCGACGCGCATGGCAGATGCGAGACTAAGAGCACCCGTGGCATACGCAGCAGCTATCTCGCCGCTGGAGTGACCAACGACTCGGGCAGGGAAGATATTCCAGGATGCGTATAGATCTACCAGAGCGATCTGAAGAGCGGCACACAACGGTTGGGACAGCTCCGATTCGTTTACCCGTGATGATTTCTGATCTTTGAGCAGTTCTCCTGCATTTCACGTTTAGCACGTAGTCATGCAAGCCAATGGGGATGTCTTACCAATCAGCGACCAAGAAGATCCAAAACACTGAATTGCTTTGTCGCAAGCCTCGAGGCTCTGATAATATGCTGGATAGCGCATTAGCTCTCTCCCCATTGCCCACCACTGAGCACCTTGACCATTGAAGATGAAACCAAGCCGCAATGTCTCAGATGCTCGCTGTGTTGGGGTTGGCAACGACTTGAGCTCGTCGATTAAGCCTTGCCTGGAGGCCGCAACCACGGCACGACCATAGTAAAGTCTTGACCGACGCTCGCAAAGCGTGTATGACAAGTCATCCAAGAATCCATCTTCATCAGCGGACCCTTCTGATGAGAGGTGATTGGCGAGTGACTCGGCGTTCTCGCGCACTGCGCTGGCTTCGTGCCCCGAGAGATAGAATATTCGCGGTCGCTGTGCCAGGACGTTGGTGTGGGAATGCAATGACTTTGACGAGTTTTCGGAGCTGGTTGGGCTGACCGGCCTGTCACTCTGTTCCGACGGCTCTGTGGATGGCGTTTCTGGCCTCGAAGCGTACAGGGATTCGAGCTCTACTTGGGCTGTACATGATGGGACACTGGTACGGTGCTTGCCGTATAGCCGCCTCTCGCGCATGTAGTGATATGCGTCGTCTACGATGACGTGAGCGTTTGCGCCCCCATAGCCGAAACTGTTTACGCTCGCTCTCCGTAAACCGCTAAAGGGCCATGGAGAAGCCTCAGTGGGTACACGAATGCGCAAGGCATCGAAATCAATAGCTGGGTTGCCCTTTTCATACCAGAGATTAGGTGGAATGATGCCGTGTTCTAGGCTTAGAACGGCTTTAATCAAACCGGCGAGACCACTTGCGCCTTCGAGGTGGCCGATGTTTGTTTTGACGCTGCCTACGAAAAGCTTGCCCTGTTCGCCTGCAGGTCTATACGCCCCCATGGCGTCTCCAATGGCTCCGGCTTCTATCGGGTCTCCTGCTGGTGTTCCTGGACATTTTGTGTATCAGAAAAAAGTCGCACTCAATTCGACGCACCACATCGGAGCAGTATCTTACCTGTCCCATGCGCTTCAAAGAAGCCCGTTATCGCTGGATCGCAACCCGCTTGCTTATAAGCAGAACGAATAAGACGCGCTTGGCCAGGTCGTGAAGGTAGCGTGATACCGGAATTGCTGCCATTCGCGTTGACCGCAGTACCGCGGATGACAGCCCGAACAGTATCGCCATCCCGCAATGCTTCATCCAACGGCTTTAGCACAAGGGCTGCCATACCTTCTCCGCGAGCATATCCATTTGCCCTTTCATCGAATGCATAAGATATCGAATCAGGACTCAGCATATGAAGATTAGACATGCCGACCATCATATCCGGGAGTAGAACAGCATTGGTTGCGCCCACTATGGCCGCTTTACATTCGCCAGTCCGGAGACCTTGGCATGCTAAGTGCAACGCTACAAGACTGCTACTGCAAGCAGTATCAAGTGTCATACTCGGCCCTTGGAGATCGAAACAGAAGCTAATCCGGTTTGACAATATAGATTGCCCAGTTCCGATTGAATGGTACTTCAGTAGCTGCTCGGGATCCTTTTTGGCTATCTGTTTCCAGTCATTCGTGAAACACCCGACGTAACAGCCAGTGTCCGTCCCGGCAAGGCTGGACATCGGGATGCCTGCATTCTCTGTGGCCTCATACACCACTTCAAGGAGCATTCGCTGCATCGGGTCCATGCTCAATGCCTCAGCTTTCAGCTATCGTCAGCGTGCTCGGAGTCAGCTATATTTGGTTTGAAAAGAAACATACCAGGCGAAATGGAAAAGAAAGGAGCGTCAAAAGCCGACATGTCTTCATCAATGAAGTGGCCACCCCGTACGTTCATGGTGCCATTCTTATCACCATTGGGGTGGTAAAAACCATCGACATTGAATCGATCAGGAGGTGTATTGCTGCGTGCAGATTGCTTCTTCAGCAAAAGATCCCAGAATTTCTCTGCGCTCGAGGCGCCGCCGGGCAGGCGGCATCCGATGCCGACTATAGCAATTGGCATTGGCTCTGGATTTGCGGTGCCACCGCTCCATTGTGAAGACTGCATCTTATCCAAAAACGAGTGTCTCTTCTAAATAGTCAGGAACTGTGCAAATGATGTATCGACATATTATCCCCGCGGGACAGTGACGCAGGAATAGAGATCTGGGCGAAAATGAAGAAGTGAACTATTCCGATGTCTCGTGTAGTTTCATGTGAGCGAGGCGTAATCGAATGCTAGACAGCAAGGGGGCAGATTCGCCATCGTTTGTACTTCATAATAGCACCGCCGGCATCCGTCTCGCGACATGAAGGAAGCAAAACAGGGGGTGGGATAGTCCTCGGTGAGTACAGTACAGTACGGCGGTCCTGGAAGAAACTCGGTGGGTTTGGGAATGAATGGTGCAGCAAGCACCCCAGAATGTGCCGTGATCCTCGGCCCCTGTATGCCAACGGATCGGATGTACCGGGGTAGCCCATCGGTGTGTTATTTACCAAATGCTCTTCGGATCCTAGTGTTGGCTGGCATAGATGTGCCTCGGCTGCTTTTTCACATAGCACAAACGTGACTATCTAAGGTATGGAAGTACCGTCAGCCCTATGGGCAACTCACCAAACCTAGGTAGTGCCGGCGGCTTTGTGCTAACTTGTACATCATGCGCCGGCATTCAAAGGAAGGACGGAGACGATAGATCACACCCCAGCACCGCCGTATGTATGTTCGTTCTCTAGATCAGTCTGCCTCGCACAAATCCTCCGCGCGTGAGAGTGTTGCGGCTGAACGGAGAAGAACAGTGTCTTTGGCTTGTATGAAAACCCTGGTGAGCTAGGAATGTTCTACCGCTACGCCACGCTGCTGTAAATTTACTGGGGATCGTCCTGGATATATGCTGAACAGATTTTCCGCTGTCAAAGTCTTGAAAATATCAGGCTAAACTTCAACAGATTCAATTTCATCCTGGCCCTGTCAAAAACTGTTTCCCATCATCTAATCGGCTTGAGTCCCGGCGCCTCTCTTCAACCTCTAGTGTCAAAAACTCCCATTTTCCGGGTCACCAAGATGGGGTCGTTGGCTGCTGATGCCACGCGGGGTCGTATCTTGTTCGTTGACGCTTATGACTCTTTCAGCAATAACATAGTGGGACTGCTCCAAGAATGTCTCGAAGTCGACGTCACCCTCGTTCATATGGACGACGAAAATGTAGGACAGAACTTGCACGAGATGTTGTCTACATTCGATGCCGTCGTCGTGGGGCCTGGCCCCGGTCATCCTGCAATCCCTAGCGATGTTGGTTTCATCACCAGGCTTTGGGATCTTGACGACGCACAGCTGATACCCATTCTCGGTATATGCCTGGGCTTCCAATCTTTGTCATACGCGCACGGGGCTCAAGTAAAAAGACTGCGACGTGCTCGCCATGGTATCGTGGGGCCCGTTTCACACAACGACACAGACATTTTCGCGGGTATTGGCGAACTCAACGCAACACAATATCATTCACTCCATGTTGATATAGGGAGCAGGGAGGACTACGACATGGTCTTGCGACGCCCTTCCACGCCATGTCCCTCACTGCAGCCACTGGCATGGGACTTGGAGGATGCCAAAAATGGACCAATCTTGATGGGCGTACGACACACCACGAAACCTTTCTGGGGTGTGCAATTTCATCCCGAGTCCATATGCACTTCTGAAGCTGGTAAGAGAATGGTTCAAAACTGGTGGGCGGAAGCAAGAAAATGGTCGAGTTGGCCGAGGCTACGGGATCGACGGCCAGAAAGTGTGCAAGCTCAGGGTCCAATTGAAGTCGGTGATGCTGCGAGCCCGCCACCACGCGAGAGCTTCCGTGCACCAAATTTGGCGCAAGAACTGCGATCGGTCTTGGGAGGTGAAGACATCCTGGTGCGCTGGGGAAGACACCGGGCAGCAGCATCCATCACAGCCACTGGTCTCGTGGAGGCGCTCGGTTACACCCGCAACGAGGTCGTGCTGCTCGATTCGCAAGAGCACGCCAGGGGACGCTTCAGTATACTTGGCCTCGTTGTACCCAGTAAGACAATGAAGGTCACATATAGTGTCTGGAATCGGACCTTGCGTTATGGCATCGACGAGATGTCCAGCTTGGCACTCGAGTCGATCGACGAGGTCTGGCCCATCTTAAAAGAAGCGCTGGACATGCACGATCCGTGTAAGCATAACGTGAGCTCTGGAGAAAAGGTGCACACGAGCTTCCCACCTCCAGGCTTGGATAGCTATGTGGCAGGACACTGCCCAACCGACAGTCCATTCTGGGGCGGCTTCATGGGATATATTTCGTACGAGGCTGGACTCGAGACAATTGACGTCGACCTACCAGCCTCCAACCGCCAGAGCAGCGTCCCTGACATCAATTTTGTCTTCATTCATCGTAGTATTGTCATCGACCACGAGACGTCCGAGGTTTACATCCAGTCGCTTTTGCCCCGTGACTGGGAATGGATTCTGAGCACGGGCAGAGTAGTTGAAACCCTGGCGACCGGGAATGAGACCGTCCCATGTTCTGGCATGCAGTCGATTCCCAGTTTGAAAGATGAAGAAGCCAAAAAGCAATCTGATCGCGCGATCCTTGACCAGATGTTAGCCAGCGCACAGGTCAGCCGGCCGCAAGAGGCATTGTATCGAAGCAAAGTCTTGCGGTGCCAAGAGTCCCTGGCCTCGGGTGACTCGTATGAGCTGTGTCTTACAGACGAGACGCAAATCGTCATTCCCACCAACTGCGACCGGCGTCGACTGGACGCGTGGCAGCTCTACAAGAAGCTGCGGCGCAACAACCCTGCGCCATTTGGCGCGTTCCTGCGTCTGTCCGATGTCATAGTGGCAAGTAGCAGTCCCGAGCGGTTTTTGAGCTGGACGCGTAACGGACGGTGTCAGTTCCGACCGATCAAGGGGACCGTCTACAAAAGCCCCTCTATGTCGCGGGAGCTTGCGCACGAGATCCTGGGAAGCTCTAAAGAGCGGGCTGAGAATCTAATGATAGTTGATCTTATCCGGCATGACCTAAGTGGAGTTGTCGGTGCAGGTAACACGTGGGTGACGAAGCTGATGGTGGTTGAAGAGTACCAGACGGTCTATCAGCTGGTCTCGGTCATCGAGGGTCAGCTGCCCGATGCAAAAACTGAAGATGGACTGAGGGCTAGCGGGATTGACGTGTTGAGGGCTTCTCTGCCACCTGGCTCGATGACGGGTGCTCCAAAGAAGAGGTCATGTGAGATACTCAGTGAGATCGAGCAACGGCCTCGGGGAGTCTACTCGGGTGTCCTCGGCTACTTGGACATTGGCGGCGGTGGAGACTTCTCCGTCGTCATTAGAACGGCGGTTCGCGATTGTGACAACACAGATGCTGCAGGGAGATGCACCGACAACGGTGTTCGCGATTCAGACGGCTGCTCGAACGGGCGCAATGGGCACTTCGAGACAAGCGAGACGTGGCGTGTTGGGGCGGGTGGCGCAGTAACTATTCAGAGCACGGACGAGGGGGAGTTTGAGGAGATGCAGGTCAAGGCGTCCAGTGTCTTGGGGGCTCTTCTAACTTAGACTCCGAGAGCATTTCCCTATGTATTGGCATCCTGTATTCATAAGGTCATTCATAATATGTTTCAAACCTTCAAAGTTATCCTATCCGACTAATCTTTACGTGCGCCGTTCGTGCCATATCTTACCACGCCACCCGGGCTTAGCCGGAGATTTCCATTTACCTAGGTTGGTTAGGAACGACTACCTAACCAATTAAGTAGCAAAGCCGGGGTACCACGACTTAAGGTCATGCGCACTTTTGTAACCAGGAATCATATGGACCGCTACTACCACACAACACTTCAGCCACCTCTCACTCATACCCCCTTCTGGCGATAAAGCTCTTGAGCATCTCAGCCGTTTCTAAAAGTCTAATTAGTTAGCACAAAGTAAGATGCTGTTCCCGGCATGTCAAATTGTAATGAAGGGGTAGGCCAGAGGGTGATTGCTTGTCCTTGCTTGTGAACCGCGCTAGGAGGCGCATCCATCCCTTGGAAATCGGATCATAGTGGTCACAATATTGTTAGCCTAAGTGAAAGTAAAGCAGGGAAAAACTTTGGAATCAAAATGCGATCTCCTTGCTACAGCGGTGACAGCAATAGTAATCACATTTGATTTCTACAACTATCTTCCTTGTTTTGGAACTCCCGATAAGGCTTTTAACTGGGGGAAGGCATGTTTGATCCTACTCAACAGCGTCCCCTAGCCGTTTTATCCACTTGTCGATTGCCAGTCTCATCAATTCTTTGGTGCATTATGTCCTTATTCTTAAGGCTCTGAGACCCTTGTTACCTGTGGTGACGGCCGGCAACTTGGCCAGAGTGATCGCCGCCAAAG
This sequence comes from Xylariaceae sp. FL1272, assembly GCA_022432385.1. NCBI lineage: Eukaryota > Fungi > Ascomycota > Sordariomycetes > Xylariales > Xylariaceae > Xylariaceae sp. FL1272. Next base: position 40,717 of record JAJJXC010000020.1, read on the forward strand.
TACTCCGTTCTGGCACATTTTCGGTGCTCGACAACCAGGGGCACAGCTCAGTGTACTCCCACACAACAATCCATCCCGCAAAAGTCATGATCTATCTGCCACCCAGGGAAGCAAGTTGCTGAGTTGACTGCTATGAGGTCGTACACATCCAATTCAGGGAGGGCAATGACGCTCGTTGAGGCAAACATGCAACAATTAAACAGCGATATCTCCTCTTAGTAGGGAGCTAGGGGTTTGAAGTCCCCGGCCGTTGTAGGCCGGACTTACCGTCACCAGGGACCCCAGTCACCTCGGGCCCGACGTGAGCCCAGAGCCCTATGAGCCTCGGTCCCGATACGACAACGACGCCTGAGACGACCGACGACCCTAGAGCTCCGCTAGATGGGCCGCTGATAAGTAGATTACACCGGGCTCAAGGTATAAGTGATGTGGAAGCGCTCAACTCAATTTGAGACTACCAAATCTACCTAGGTAATTCATAATCACGGCGAGTTCTTCTGCACCGGGTGTATCAGTTTCTGTCTGTATACGATTCAACGCCGTTCCCGCTCGCTTGTATGTGCGCCATTGAACATGGGTCCCAGCCGTGAAGCCTGCGATCGATGCCATGCTATGAAGACAAGGTGTGTCCGACAGTTGAATTCCCAGACATGCCACAGATGTAATCGCCTGGGCATAGCCTGCAATTACAGCCCACCAGGCAGGACAGGCCGCCCTATAGGCAGTAGGAAACTCGGAACGCATGGGAGAAGCATCAAGGGAAGATCAGATGGTCACGCTGGTAGGCATCTCGAGCTCTGAAATATTTGTGAATTTACCTTGTCCCTTTTCCACTTCGGCTAAGACACAAAGCAGAGAACCTGGTATCAACAACCGGTCCAGTACGTGGCGAGGACGACGGCGACGGCGATGATGACGAACAGAGCACCGCCCTGCTAGGCTGGGAGCCTGCAAGCAGCATCGAGAGTTTCGATTTCTCTCTACCAAATCCGCCGTCCGAAATTCAATCCAACCCTTTTGCCTTTTTAGAAACCCACTCTTCTAATCTCGGAGGCAAGATGTCAGGCTACGTCGAGCCATGTGGCATACCGACGCCACCATCTTCCGACCTCTCGCTGAATAGCCCCATGCCCAATGCCAATCGCATTCTCACAGGCGCGGGAGGATGTGGTGGTTCGAACACCATGTCTGGAAGGATGCAGATACCCGTAAAAGAAGACATTTGGCTCCAGCTGTCCGATATCCAAGCGCGGCTAGCGAAGCTCATCCGATGTCTCAAAGGCGGATCACATACTGTCGAGGACGTGGAGGAAATATACCGTACAAGCGAAGCATTTACCGGCATTTTGGATGCTGCAGCCTGCGATGCTGCTTCCCAATCGCCCTTGGCCGCATTCGACGGCACAGTCGCTCTACTCCTATCCAGCTGCTATCTGACCCTCATCAAATCCTATCGATTTCTGATCAACATGCTGCAGCAAGAGCTCCACAACACATCGACCGGCGACATGCAAGATAAAATGAATGGGACCGATGTGAAGGGGCTATTGAGAAGTATGTTGCCGCAACTTAGTGTTGGCGGAGTACGACTGGCCATGTCCGGGAAAGCCATGGCCGAGATCAACCTGCACGTTGTGGAGCAAAAGTTTCAGCATCTAAAGTGTTCCACAAGGAAATACGCTCTACGGGAAGCAGCAGCACAAAATCGATCTAGGGAAAATTCAGAAGCGCCGAGGGAGCCTTGGGAATCACCTGATTCGTCTCCTACTACCAGCAGCGCACTGGTGGAGTTCGTCGAGACAGCGCTGATTGACATGCGGTGTCAAGAGGAAGATTTGCTCGTACGCTTACATAGTGCATACCCATTGTACTGTGGAGGACAACTGGGCGACACGTAGTATGGACATCCAACTGAGGCCTAGGTAGAATTCAGTATAGCTACGAGTAGACTTGTTGATAGCTATTGACGATCGCGACCACTCATATGTTTGTACCCGTGTGCAGGATGATAATGGGCATAGGGAGGCCAGTCTCTGTCAGGCCTAGACCACCTCCCCAGAGCGACTAATCGCCACGACTTCACAGGTGGCGAATAAAAAGCCAGACCCAGGATTACGCCGGATCAATGTGATCGGACATCTATATGATTTGCCGCTAATGGCAATAGTACAGGGCTTTTAAAAAGTACAGGAAGAACTACCCGCTTTCTGGACAGCCAACACCCTAGTCTTACCCAGTATTAATTCGCAAGACCATAGTGCCACAAAGCCGCCCACTTGTTCGGCTTCGCATCTCCGGGCATACGAAAGGCTCCGTAGGGCAGGATACAAGGGTTGAACACAACACATGTAACATTGTTGTTTCCATGCTTATTCGCTAGCAGTTGGAATCATATCCCATTATTACTCATGTCCAGAAGCCTCTTCGATCAGCCAGCTCACACCTTTCTGACATATGGGAAGCGTTAACAATATAGATGACATTTTGCTATTCAGCTGGAGATACAGGTTTAAACTAATGGCGACATTGTCTTCATCTGATGAGTGTTGCTATCAAATATTGAAAATCTTGGCTGCTGACAGGTGAAACAATATTCTATGTTATTCGACAGGGACTTATCTACTCCCTAACACGTACATTATCATACTGGTGAATGTATATTCATGTTGACCATGTTTACAAATTGGCCGCTGCATGGTCGTGATTCATACCCTTCCTGAACCCCATGTACCCTCGATCATGTCATCCTTACCCAGGCGGCGATAATGCAAGTAAAGTCACCGGTCCCGCCGCCGTGCCCGAGGTACGTCCGGCTTGGTAATGAATGTTCGTATGTAAGTTGCCAGAAATTAACCACGCTTTTTTTTTTTTTTTTTTTTTTTCTCCTGGCACTCAGCTCCAAAGCATGGCTGTTGCTGAACCCCATCTTTGACCATGGCAGCGCTCTGCACTAAAACATTCCGATTGAACAATGGTAAATTCTGGATCGAGCCCCACTATCGTGTTACCGCTGACGCTATGCACGACGATAGGCAGCAGTTGTCCAGCTGTGGGCTTGGGTACGTTTCAAGGTGAGTGACCTGGAGCCGAGAACTCGTGCAAACCTGGATTATACCTAATGAGATATTAGCGTGCTGACGTACGGCGAGACAGGGCTTGATGGAGCAGACAATGAGCAACAAATAATAGAATCCATCGTGTATGCCCTGAAACTTGGCTATCGTTTAATCGATACGGCCCCAGCGTAGTAAGTGTAGTTCACATCGCGGTCAGTTCTAACAACACCGCACACCCAGGCCGGCGGAAAAAGCGGTACAAACACCATCACTGCTACTCATAACTGTGAACTAATGGAAAAAGTGCAGTGGTGTAGAAGCAGTCGTAGGGAAAGCCATACGCGCTAGCGGCGTTCCGAGATCCGAGATCACTGTCGTGACTAAACTCTGGAACAATGCTCATCACGATCCGAGCCAAGCTCTTGACACGTCGCTCAAGGCCCTGGGTCTAGATTACGTTGATCTGTTCCTCATGCATTGGCCATGCGCCTTGACACCGGACAACAAACCAATCCGCATCGACGAGTCGCCCACCTATGTCGAGACGTGGGAGATGATGGAGAAGGTCGTCGGCCCGAAATGCAAAGGGATCGGTGTCAGCAATTTCTCCCAAAAGACGTTAACCACGTTGCTACCGAGAGCCACGATCGTACCCGCGGTGAACCAAATCGAATTGCACGCTCTCAACCCGAATTTGAATCTTGTGCCGTTTTGTCAGTCCAAGGGAATCCACGTCATGGGCTGGAGGCAAGTGTACCAACTCAAAAACGGCCGGCCAAAGATGCTGACAGTTGGGACTTTAGAACAATCGGATTAACGGGTGATAGGAATGTGCTCCATACTCATGAACTGTTTGGGAGAATTGCGGAGTCTCATGATTGCACACCAGCAGCTGTATCCCTCTCTTGGGCTGTCCAGCGCGGCGCATCGGTGATCCCAAAAAGCTCCAACAAGGGACGGCTGGAGGAGAATTTGAAACTCGTTGAACTGAGTAATGAAGAAATGATCGACATTAACCACTTTCACGAATCGACAATGAAATTCAGGCTGGCAGATCATGTTCCAGTTCTGCAAATAGAAGTGGCAGGGAAGACGACAATACAGGGCTGGACCACTGTCGAACTCGGCTGGGACGACGAACAGGGAAATTGCCTAACTTGAATGCAATACATGTCACGGTGAGAACTTAGAAGCCCAACTAGAAGAATTTCATGTTGAGAGACAGGCCTCGAATGGAGGCTCGGTGTGTATATTGAAGCCACTGTGCTAGCTGCTCTGAGATGGCGTGGTAGAAAGTGTAATCACGGCGTCAACTGTGGCGGATGGTCCGAGTTGTGCGCTTTCTTCAACCGGTGTCTCGTATTTTCTCCAAAGCCTGTACCATATGTGAACTTTGCTGCCACGGGCAAAGACGACGCGGATATGCCAATCTGGATAACGACCTATAATTATATACACCAAATTCCCTGCGACATTTGCTTTTTAACCCAAAAAAAGGAAACAGTTGAAAAGTGGGCCAGCAAACACTTACAACGTTTATAGCATACCGGCGCTACCTTGCAGGGGCTGGTTTGAAGATCAGAATGGAGAAAGTCAACATTTATACATTGCAAGAATATTAAGTCCCTGAGAAACTGGAGAAATGTAAAGGTACATGATGTTGTTCCTGCGACAGTTACGGGAGGGGATTTCCTTCACATGGGAACACTACACTGCCTGGAATGATGCACAGCAACGACAACAGCGTCCTGGTTGAGTCAATTAAATCTAACAATACCTTCTCTATGATTGATCGAAATAATCTTCTTGATAGTCAGCAATCGTGGGGATGCGCCCAATATTTCTCTATGTCAAGCGAAAATCGCCTTGAAGAAATCCGCAATGTGATCAAGCTCATCAAGCCCAGCCGCAAACGCGAACACTCCGTCAGGACGTATGACGGATATAGCGCCGTGCTCAGGATAGACACCGTACCGGTCGTGCGCCAAGGACTGTGTATCAAAATAGAGCCTGCCTATCGCAGGCCCGTCGAATACCTCCCAAGCATTACTCACGGTACCCAGCATGATGGTAGATAGGCTTAGTCGGTTAGACCATTGCGACAGAAGGCACTCTGCCTCGTTCAGCCGTTGATTCAGTGCCGCAATCTTGCCGCGCGTTAGATCGCGGGCTCCCGTGAAAACGAGCACACTCCAGCGACCCTTGCTAGCGCGGTGCGTGATCGAATGCAGTCGGATCGGGACTGCAGGACCAGGGGCGAGGAGCAAGACATCCGGAGAACGCATGCCTGGAAGCAGCGTGGTCGCGCTCGGCTCCCTGCTGAGTACCGACGATTCCGCAGCCCGGTAGCTAATACCCAGCCCTACGTTGAAGCTCAGGTTGGTCTCGATGATGTTATGGAAGGCATCTTCTGCAGTCAGCCCAGCTGCTTGGAAATCAGACGGCACTTGACCGGAAATGGCTGCGGCTGCGAGCCTGTCGATGCTGATCATCTTCTGCACGGCCGCTCTGCGCTCCCCAGCATAGGTACCGAGGACTTGAGGTTGATACCATCCCTTGAGCGTCCCTGAAAGCTTCCAAACGAGGTTGGTGGCATCGTGCACGCCTGTGTTCATACCCTGGGCAAAGGCAGACGAGTGCGTGTGAGCGGCGTCACCCGCGAGGATGATGTACTCGTCTTTCTGGAGCGTTTCCGCTATTTTCTGTTTAACACTGTGCAATGTGTTAGCAAAAACCATGGAAGATGGATAGGAACTATCATGACATCACCTGTACTGAGTCCACCAGTCTACTCGCCCAATCTCCAGCTCGAACGGCCGCAGAGCATCAACCGCCTCACTAACGGCTTGTTCCTGGGTGAGACCGTCTGGATACTTGGTCTGTAGACTTGGTGTAAGAGCAAATCCGATGCGGCAAGCGTCTCGATCGAGTTTACACCAAAGTACGTTTCCGTGGGTCTGCGTCTCCAGGGACCCAAAGACGACGTTCGGATCGGGCATATTGGTTTTCATGCGTCCATCGATGCGAATCCACTTGTATGTGGTCTCATTGCCCTCCATCGCAATGCCTGCGAGTTGACGTACAGTCGATGATCCGCCATCCGCCCCGACTAGGTATTTACTAAACTCATTCTTCAGTCATACACAAGACTAGGATATATAGAGCACGAAGGACATTTGACTGACCATCGTACGGACCGCTTGCCCAAAGAGTCGTGTGAGATAATTGCCGTCACATTATGCCCGTCGCTCAGACTCGTGTCCACCGTGTAGCCAATGACCGCCCATCCGTAGAGAATCGGTCTGTTAAACTCAGCTTTATATTTAGTAGCAAAAATATCCTCCGAATATTTCTGGCGAATGTTCACCAAATAGTTGTGAAAGCTGTTATCCATCAACGGTGCCATGGCTTGCCACGCCTTCCTCGAAATGCGTTTGCCATCTCGGAACACGGCATACGTTCTTCCCAGAAAGGCAGCCTGCGTCACATCTTGGGCCACGTCCATTTGCTCTAGAAGCTCAAGTGTGCGCGGATACAGGGTACAGGCGCGGCCAAATGTCTCTTGTACGTTGCGCTCCCTTTTCTCTATTGCACGGGCGATCAGCTTGACATACGACGCAAAAAGAAAGGCGTACATGAGTAACTAGAGCTTGGGAGATGACGGGTTTTACCAATAATGAGAGTGCTGATTCCCTGCTGTGCTAACCCTAAGGCAGTCAAGATGCCCACGGGGCCAGCTCCGCAGACAAGAACATCTGTATGTTGAACGGGCTCCATCTTGACGACAGGAGATATGTCAATAGAAACTCTGTCGTATGAGGCTTGAGTCGGGTATTGCGGCTAGCAACAAGGCTCGCTCGTTCTGGACGTGTTCACCGAGTTTGGGTGATAGCAAGATACTGAGGTAAGCGTGGGACTCGCCCGTAGCGTTTGGGGTTATGTCAGCATGTATCAAAAATCTTGGTACGAAGATCGGTAGGTTCCTTAGTCACGGTCCCGTAGTAGCCACCGTGTAAGGCGGCCAGGCGTACCAAAATACCAGTCGGTGGTTTTTCTCACGCGCAGGGGTAACGGAGCCATCTTGACAGGCGGTGCCGGACTTCGACCGGGGTCATGATCCAAACCGGAGTTCAGATCAATGTACAGACTAACACAACCTATGTTTTGGGTAAAGCATCACGGCCACGACATGCATCTACTGTCTAGTCGAGGAAAGGTCATTTCTGACCCACCCTCGCTACCTAATTATTCAATACACACCATATATGTTCATTACTACGAGGTGTGATATTGATGGCCTCGCGTCTCTGTCCCGTGTCGGTTCCGACATGATGCTTCGGGATTTCAACGTGCTGGGGTAATCCTGGTGGCGTCACAGGGAAGGCTCGGGTCAGAACAAATGAGATCAAGCCGTCTGCCCCAGTCGGGCAACTTCCTTCCCGCGCGGGGCTAGTCTGAGGGCTCGGAGGGGAAGGATGCAACAGTAGTTAGACGGCTCGGATAGATATTGCCGAGGCCAAGACAGTAACGTCGTCTGCAGATGCGTAATCCTAGACTTGCTTGAATCGGCTATTCACGCAAGGAACGGACCGGACCGCCCATGGATCACAGCTTACAAGTCAATGCTTTGAAAAGGAGTCACGCCGTTATCGGATCATACTAATTACCGGTAATAGACGAGTGAGATCTCCCCGGCCCATAAGCACGGCTAAAGAAACTGGCCCAAAGACAGACGAGGAATAGCTACAGTACATTCAGCAGCCGTGGTCACAGCTCTAACGGCTTAACTCTTACCAAACACACTGTAGGTTTGGCATTCAATACGTCGGTTACCCCCTTGCTGTCCATACCCTCTGGCAGAGGGAGGAATTCAAAATTCCAAGCCAGCAACGTCGTGACCTGCCTTAGTGCGAGGTACGCCAACCGTTTACCCCAGCACTCGCGCGTTCCTGCGCTGAAAGGCATGTGCGGCCCAGCCTTAGGGTTATACACGATCCGCCCAGTGGCGGGATCCTCACGTAGCCAGCGCTCGGGATGGAACTCATTGGCCGGGAATTCACACCACTCCCAGTCGCTGGGCACGTCATCCGCGTACTGCTGCGACGTTTTGCTGCGCAGGTCCTCAGGGATGGTGAACGCGGGCCGGTCGATAGAGGCGCCCCAGAGCGTGATCAGCAGCTGAGTACCCTTAGGCAAGTGGTGGCCGAGGAATATGGTATCCGAGACGGTCTCCTTGAGCACAGCCGAGGCTGTGGTGTTTTGGCGTAACACTTCTTCAATGAACGCTTCGAGGTACGGGATATTAGTTTGCAGTATCTCCTCGTCTGAAGGGCAGCGATGCTCGGAAAGAGCCCTTGCATGTGCCTCGTGGAGATGTCCTCGTAGCGTCTTCTGGACGCGCGGGTACATGCCAAAGTGCTTGACGAGGAAAGACATGGCACTGTGCGTCGTATCCTGTCCGCCGAAGCAATACCCGTACAGTGAATCATTGATCAAATCCGTATCATACCGCGCCTGTCGGCCTTCTTTCTTGGCCATATCCCGCTCGCGCTTGATGATGAGGTCGGCCGCGGTCTCTGGCACAGCCGCTGAGCCTTCCCGCTCGTACCTCTGGACGGCGCGGTCGATATACAGCTGGGTGATCCGTCGCTTCTCTCGGTGCGCATTTTTCACACTCGGTCGAAGGTTGTTTATCGGCCAGTGGAGGCGCATCACTGGCGCCGTGGGAAACCGGCCAGTGACCTCGGCGATGACCAAGATCGTCTTTAGCAACCCTTCTGCTTCATATTCCGGAAACGGGAAGACTTGGTCCCTGTTCAACGACGAAAACTTTGACAGGTCCTCGGATTTGAGACGCACTAGACTGCGTGTTATGTTTCGCTCGTCGCCGGTTATGCCCATGGCGCTTTCGAAAATTGAGTCTGCTGTCAAGGACGCAAGATCGTCTATAGCTTTGAAGGGCCGGCCATCTGCCACTTTTGCTTTCCATCTCCACATTTCCACCATATTCATGATGTTTGCGTGTACGATGGGTCCTGAAAGCTATGCCTCGTGAGAACGGCGTATGGCACACCCGCGGAAAAGATATTACTTACCGAGTTCAGATACCCAGGGGCCATGAGCTCTTTTGATAGGCCACGACTCGCATTGTAATCCGGGTGGGTAACCTCCATGCCAATGAAGTGAGTCGCAACATCGGAAAACATGAGAGTTCCTAGAATCCCCTTATCCAACACCTTCCTACGTCTGACAAGCAGATCCGTTGCCTCGCGGTAGTCCGAAATTACGACCACGGGTGGGAAGAAAGGGCCCGGGAAGTACTGACAGACGGCCGAATTATGCTTTTGGCATAAATCAGCCCAGAAGTCCCTAGGTCTCCCTCCAGCCCGTAAAATCTGTGCAAAGTAGGGCACGTCGCCCATCAGACGGTGAGCGGAATCTTCATTGTGCGGTATGCCCGGCAGAGGTTTCGGCAAAGCGCGACGGTAGAGACCATAGAGACAAACTATAGCAAGGACGATATAGGCTGTGTGAACAGGGCTCAATGGCCAGTTAAGGTTGCTTTGCATCGTCATCGTAGTTTGAGTCTCATCCATGGTTGCAAATGGCTATCTCAATTGAGTAGATAACTACTTCTGTCCGCCATAAGTGCATGTAACAGTAATTAGCCAAAGCTGGGGATCTGGGTTCACTCCCAGATTGTTTTTTGTTTTCTTCCCATGAGAAAATGTTTCGATGTGGTTAAGCCGGAAACGGAATCGGCCACTAAATCGGACTTGGAGACGGCGACTTTTTGGCTCGAACACGGATTACCTTACGAGCCTGTGACGTTAGTATTCAATACTCCGAGTATCATGTCATATTCAGGATGACTTCCCCGTTAGGGTGACAAGCTTGTTGAGCGGATAGAGTTGCCATACTGTGTGTATGCCTGATGGTGACGGGTCTCGCATAAGTCGTCGGAGATACAAAAATCGCATAAATCGTCGGAGATACAAAGATCGCATAAGTCGCATATCGGAGATACTGGTTTATATATACATGTAGATAAATCCCATTCTATAAGTGAGAAAGATATACTAATAAGCTGCTGCCCTTATTACCCTACTTCCCCACAATCATTTCACTTTACTTAGGTGAAAGGCTGGTCGAATATAATCCACACGTAGCTACGCATACCGATGTGTTCCAGAACGGCAATGATACGGGCAATCGTGGTTCTCCCTGAGGAGAAAGTTGCCGGTGTTCGGGACGTTCCTATGCCCGCATTACGCGAGGGATTGGTGCTCGTAAGAGTGCAGGCGGTCGCTCTCAATCCGGCGGACTGGAAACACATCGATAGCGGGGGAGCTGATGCTGGTTCGCGCGTTGGGTTTGATTACGCTGGTCTGGTTGAGGAGGTTGGTGGTCGCGTAACCAGGTATCAGAAAGGCGATCGCATCGCGGGAGTTGTACATGGCTGGTGAGTGGCTCGCCAAATTCACTCCCATACCCTCGGTTCACACCGTGTCTGAACAAGCGCTGAACAGCAAGCGACTTGATCATGAGTTTGGAGCCTTTGGTGAGTATATAATAGCGAAACCGGAGCTGTCTTTCCACATTCCGGAGTGCCTCAGCAACGAGCAGGCAGCGACGTTAGGTGTTGGAATAGCTACCACTGTATGACATCTCGCCACCAGTCCCTAGCATGTAACAAGTCTAACACACAAGGATCAGGCGCTAGTGCTCTATAAGCAACTGGGAGTTCCTCTCCCAGGGACGCAGACCAAGAATCCGTTCTCTACTATTCTCATCCATGGCGGCAGTACAGCTACCGGTATCCTCGCAATCCAATACGCTAAGATGTCAGGCTTGAGTGTCATCGCGACAGCATCACCGCACAACTTCGAGTATCTAAGGACCTTGGGTGCCAGCGCAGTCTTTGATTACCGTTCTCCCACCTGCGCAGCCGACATCCGGGCATATACCAAAAACGGCCTGCGGCACCTCTGGGATTGTGCGGGCACAGGAGTCCAGATCGGCGTCGGCGCAATGAGCGACACGGACGTCGGTGTATATGTGACTATCAATCCAGTCTCCTCAGAAGACGCACAGATTTTGAAGGATGGTAGGCCAAACGTAGATGGTCCGCACTTCATACTCGGATATGACGGGTTTGGCGAACCGTACACTTTCATGGGTAAATTGATACCGGCCAAGCCCGAGAGCCTGGCATTTTCGAGCAGGGTATTCGCCTTCAGTGAGCAGCTACTGGCTGAGGGGATAATCAGGCCTGTCAGGCCAACAGTCAACAAGGGAGGAAACGGGTTGGAGGGCGTCTTGCAAGGCTTAGATGAGCTGAGAAATGGCAGGGTGAGTGGTTCGAAGTTAGTGTATACTTTGTAACAATCAACATGAGTTTACTCGTCTAAGTCTCTGGGGTGTACACAATGACTACCGCAAATAATTCTTTTTCCCTTTCACCTCAACTAATACCACCTTAGGCCTCACCAGGTATGTCACTTTCTGCCAAAACATGGCAAGCGCACCTGGGTACCGTCGACAAGTAAAGTTGAACAGAATCCATGTACTCCATTTGAGGAATGTCTCTGGACATTCAAAGCTAGGCGTAGTAATCGAAGTCCTCGTCCTTGAGCTCCGCGTCGTAACCAACGATCTGTTTCTGATCCTCATCCGTCAAGCCAATGCCAAACTCATCGGCCAAGACAGTCACCCGATCATACTCACTGAACAGCTTCTGTACGACCTTTGTCTCGCCCGCACGATTCTGTTTTAATTCGTTGTCAGCAAGTAAGAGATAACCAGTTGGCAATCCGTCTTCAAAGGTCGTCTTAAAGCATACGGGTCGCGGCGCCACCCAGCCTGTCCCCATCGCTGAATAGGCCATTCTCAGCATCTGTATGTCTACCTCCAACCACTCCGTCTCAGTGAAAGCCCAGACGTCCATCCAATCTTTGTCCGCCGGGTATCTCAGCTGCAGCCGCCACCACTTCTGCGCGGGATCGGACAAGCCAGGGAGGCTACAATAGATCATTCGTCGCTGACGGGGATATATGTCGACCACGGGTTCGTCGTGGACAAGTGGAACGGGAAAGGGAGACCCAGTCGGTCCGTGGCCTGTGTCCACGATGTACTGTCGCTCACCAATACGTACGATCGTGTTGAGATGGATCCTAACAGGTACTGATCAGCAACTATCGAAGAGACGCGAACAACAGACTGAACTCACCAGGGACCAAACTTCGGCTTGTACTTGTCTAGCGAAGGATCTGCTAGGAGAGCGGCGGATGAGTTCATCCGGCTTCCTGTGAGGTAGACGGAGAAGCCGAAAAATCTGAGCAGCCTAGCAAAGAGCGGATGCAATGAGTCGCAGACGCCTCCACGCCCCTGTTTAACAACATGGTCGTATACAAGGTCTATGTCGGTTTGAATAGAGTGGTGAGCCGAGTAAATCAGGTCCAGATTCTCAAACGGGACGGTGCGCAAGTGACTTTGCTGAAGTGCTTGCACAGCCTTGAGGGCATTTGGACCATTGGGGCCTTGGCGAAGTTGTTCCCGGGCTGACTGAGGAAGCTCAATTCGCATAAGATATGACTCGACCTGTTCCGCTGATAAAGACATGGCGCAGGGGCGTGCTAATTGTTGCACCTAGCGCTTTATGATCTGGGAGTGAGATAGTATACCAGACGAGGCGGCAGGGTGCTGGTTGCGCTGGACCTTGGACGGGATGAATTGGCTTCACTTCTTGAGCATCTAGATGCAAGTTTCTAATGCAACATGAAACAACGCTACTTTCAACAATTTGGTTTCGCTTATATTGGCGAGATCGCCTCGGGACAACTTTACGAAGCGGCGCCGCCATACTAATTCGTTGGTAGTAATTCGTGTGTTGTCTCAACGTCCTGCCGAACTGCCTACCTGAGGTAGACAAATTCCCCCGGTTCCGCTTAAACCACCGTTCCCGGCCCCGTGCTACCGGCTGTCTGCTCTAATTCTCCGCGCCACACACTTGAGACTTCAAAAATACGCGTACTGGGCACTAATGTAATTACTCGAAGAAGAACTCTAAAAAACGGCGAACCAAATACAACAAGCTAGACGTTGGACACTAATAGACATTGCGGTCTGCGGGTCGCGTTCTAACATAAACATTGTTACTGCGTCAGTGTTTATTTATGCACTGTGTTTGAAAGTTTTTCTTGGGCAACAATGAGCAATTGATGGGACGTCACTGATCCCATGAGAGGGGAAAGGAGTGTGAAAGCGAAACAGCTGATTCTTTCAGCACTGTACAAATGAAGCTGGTGTGACATGGAGGCCTCGAGTGTTTGTGGAAGTATTTCGAGAAAATGAACACTGATCGACTTTATGGACGGAAGCACGGCGGCACCATGTACGAGCTGATATACTTTCCCTTGTTGGAGAAGTTGAAGGAAAGATGAGTGAAAACCATGGGCACTCCGTCAGCCATTACATCATCCCCACTGCATCCGATGTTAGAACCAAAGCGACAGGAACCATCTTTGACTTCATAAGAAACGAGGGAAAGGCCTGGGAACATGTACTCACAAGGTATCCACGATTGTATTCTTGTACGTCCCTTCGATTCCCCAGCTCCAATCCAACTTCTTAAAAACCTGCTCGAGATTGTTCGCGATGGCCCTGTTGCTCCTAGAGTACTGCCACAGAGGGACGTACACTTTTACGTCGGGCAATTTCTTACCAGGGGTCAGTTCCCAGCTATATATGATAGCCTTGTGCCAGACATTGGTCTCGTCGTTCACGGGCTTGGAAGCCGACGGATCTGCTATGCCGCTGGGCTCGTCGAGTAACAGATGCCAGATGCCTTCGAGAACCTTCAAGCCCGCGAGGGTTGTTTCGTCGGTCTTCTGCCCACCAAGCGTGACGTGGTCTCTTATATTCTCAAAAGCATTTGAGTCCGTGCGAGTATAAAGCTTGATCCGCGCCCCGTTTTCTGGGGTCAGACAGTCAAGACCAATCATCTGGATAGCTAGTGACTCTGAACATCTTGATTTCCATTCACTGATGGCGTCGAGTGAGTCCGCAAGATCTGGTTCTAGGCTTCTGACCAGGCCCAGAGTCGCCGCATCGGGGTCTAGCCCAGTGGACATCTGCTTGAGTGCTGGGCAAAAGTATGCCTTCATTTTTCGCTTGCTGCCGTTGAAGTCGAAGGCGAGGAGATATTGTGGGATACGTGCCACAGAAGGTGGCAATAGGGGTTTAACGGCGTCGCACTCGTTATTATCTAGGAAGAACACGGCAGCGATCTTATTGAACCACTCCATATCTGCCCCAATCGCTTCTGCAATGGCTGAAACTGGTTGGTATGGGGACTCGAGAGTGCCGTAGTCCTGGGGACCTGGGGGCTCAAAGGTGAACCGAACACATGGTGCCCCTTGGTCACTCAGATTGATGCTTGCTTCATATGTTGAAGTGCCAAAGTGTGAGACCATGTATACACCATCGGGATTCATCGGTCGGGGCCCGACGCTTGGAAGGACAAACTTCTCGATGAAGTGCTTGTGAGACTCCTGTTGCTCAAATGTGTAACTGCCAGCATTTCGTAGGAGGCTGCTCAAAACAGGCATGTATTGAGATGACCAGAATGTCAGGTCATCTGAAGAGACATGGGGCAGAGCTGCATTACCTGCAGGATGAGTATGCTTGGCGCGGACACTGGCTTCTGTTGTTTCCTGGTATCTATGGCCACCACCAAAACTGGGACTGTTGTGTAAAGTCATCTTTTGCTGTGGTCCGTAGCTCTTTTTTACCACCGGAGTCTTCTACAAGTGGCAAGCTTGTGAGTCCAGGAAACACAACAGAAGTTGGAATGTGGACAATATCTAGATCTTTGAAATGTACAATGCCCTTAGCGATTAGACTCGCTCAGCACAGCATGTAGTACTCTAGAGGCTATTAGGTAGGCGGTGGCATGGTTGTGTGTTCAAGGGACCGGCGGAACCGGTGACGCCGGCGGTGGTGGCACTGGCGGTGGACCGGCGGTGGAACGGCGACGGTGCCTTTGGTTACTATGATTGCACGTACGGATTACACGTACACTGTAACAGGGGGCGAGCGCTGAGTCAGCATGACCAGCCTTATAGTACGTACTTTTTCAAAAATTAGAGACGCAGGGGGACTTCACAACACACACACAGCATCACAGACATGGGATACAATTTTTTTCGTTCTTTTCGTTGACTGATCAGACTTTTGCTCTATTGAAAACTGCTGTGCAGTTATTTATTGTTCTATTTATGTAGTTTGAGTTCTATTTTAACACATGACCATGTGTCATGGGCGCTAATGGAAGATGCGGAGTTCCATCGTGATTATAGAGACTAAATTTATGATTGTGCACGGAAAATCCGAATTGATTCCTCACGAACACACGGCGCAGGTCGCTGCTCGACTTTACAAGCACAACAGCACTCAATCGCAATCATGGGCCTGATATTGAGTCTCGAGTCACTGATGCGAGTCATTGGACTCGCTATTGTTGGCTCAATTGTCTATGAGTTGATCCGACCAAAACTCCCCTTTGAGATTGCGCCGAAATACCCCAAATTACCCATCATTGGAGCAAGGGAGGGAGAATGGTTCACTAAGTTCCGCGCTTACTGGAGAAACTCGATCGACATTAGGACAGCGACCGAGGAGGCATACAAGTACAAGGATAAGGCGTGCCTGATGCCCATTCTCGACTTGGGCAATGTCGTGATCCTACCTCCCACAGAAATCGCATGGTTTCACGCCCAACCCGAGGCCGAGCTGTCGGCGCACATCCATCAGCTAAATGCATTCCAGCTCAACTACACGCTGACAGACCCACGCCTTGTGAATGAAACGCAGCCAATACATCAGGTCCTCATTAACACGACTCTGACACGCGAAACTAATAGGTTGCTGCCCGCACTGGCAGAGGAGATCGCGTGCAGCGTTGAAGATGCCTGGGGCTTCGATACAAAACACTTCAGAGAGTTTTGCCTCATGGATGATATGCCCAATGCTGTGGCCCAGGTGGTAAACCGCGCGTTTGTTGGGGCCCCGTTGAGTCGCAACAAGGCTCTGGTAGGACACGCGGTCAGATTTGCGCGAGGACTTGGGTTCACTTCCGTGTTGCTACGGTGCACTCCTGTGTCGCTTCGGTCCTTGGCCGGCCTCATCCTGACGCTACCCCAGAAGATTGGCACCTGGAGATTCTTCCGTGAGCTACGACCAGAGGTTCACCGTCGCTTGAGAGAGTTTTCCGACTCAAAATCCGGTCACTCGACTGAGAAAAAAAATGACTTTCTCCAGTGGACGATCGACGCTGCTGTCGAGAGTGGCGATCCCTACATGCTAAAGCCGGACACTATCATGGGGCGAGTGCTATTGCTGAATTTCGTCTCAATCCATACATCTTCATTCGCAATCTCACATGTTTTACTCGATCTCGCTGCAAACGCGCCTGAATACATCGAGCAACTACGTTTGGAGATTGTCGAGGGCCTGGAGAAACACAATGGGGAATGGAGTAAGCGGTCACTTGGAGAAATGCCAAAACTCGATTCAGTATTTCGCGAGTCGCAAAGAATGAACTCCATTGTGACAGTAGCTTCACCCAAGCCCGTTTGCAACCCCGATGGGATCGTTACGCCTTCAGGGCTGAAGCTCCCCTACGGTGCCTATCTCGGCATCCTAGGCTACCCCATACTGCATGATCCGGAGCTATACCCGGACCCGGAAGAATTCAAGCCCTTCCGCTTTTCGGATAGACGAACAGAAGCCACCCAAAAGGGGCTTGCGACAGAGTCTGCACGACAGGCATGGATTTCTGTGACCAAGCAGTACACGGCGTTTGGGACTGGATCTCACGCCTGCCCAGGTCGTTTCTTTGCCGCCAACATGCTCAAGATCATGTTGGCATATATATTGTTGCACTACGACTTGGAGCGGCTCCCAGAGCGCCCGCGTAGTAGTACCTTCAGTGTTTCCCTGTTCCCTCCACTCAAGGCAACCATCAAATTCCGACGCCGAGAGAAGCCATTATATGAGTGGAAGGGCGTCCACAGGGAGATATGAAGCACCAGGATGCCTTACTAGGAGCATAGGCATAGTTCAAACATAGTCATTTAATCGATCACTATAAGTACCACCCATCGCAGACCTCTGCTTTAGATTAATAGTGATGATGTGAAAGCAATGCCATGTCAATTTGGAGACCATCGGATTTATTTATCGATGAAGTGCAATCGTGACCCGACTTAGCAGTCAAGCACTCAAAGCTATCGTCATTGCAGAATCTGACTTAGGCAACATCAGCTTCTCGGCGTCCACGTCCTGGGTGATGGAAATACACACAATTGGCATCCTTTCAACCCATGGGGGAGCCACAGCTCCGACAGTAGTGATTACAAAAGCGTTATATCTTCTGGGTTGTATTCTAAAATTCGAGTTCTCGTGACCATATACATATGTTGTATTCTATATTAATGCTCCCAAATCCTGCTGGAAAGTTCTCACGGGTATGGGCCGACGCGTCATGGGATTCTGCTCGAAGAATCTTGGAATGTCACCCCCAAAATTAGTTTTCTGCTGAATGCGAGTGGATGCAGGGAGGTGATATGAGATCCCGTCGCCAGTTACAATCTTTCTCATGGTCCGTTATTCGACAGGAAATTCTCAATTCCACAGAGTTCAGACAGGACTTTTTATATCAGCTATCTATTGAATGCAATGGCCCTTAAGCCTGCCGCCCTACGGTGTACGATCCGATAATCAGTGAGGGATAAGGAACAGAAAACTATCTAGCCAAAATATCTTATTTTCACATGTCAAGTATCTACGAAAATGCTGGTTGAGACTGACGTGATAACTAACTACACTACTCGACGAGACGATTCTTATGTGGCTTTGTCTGAGTAAAAGATCGTGATACTATACGGCACATGCGTCGGTCGAACTTAGTCTCATTTAAAGATTATCCCCATTAAACGTGGAACGAATTTTTTGGTTGCGAGGTCCTGGAACTGAAAGACCCACGATATCATCCGTAGGTACCACAAAAATAACGACAGGAATCGAGCGAACTACATTATCTGAACCGGATATCGCAAATGAGCGGCACCTGTGTTTTCTGCAGGAAACATATAATGAGAATACTGTGTAAATTCACTAATAGCCTGCTGCCTCATCCAGTGCGAAACTTTGATCAGGTGATTGGATCCAAGAGAACCAGGATCATGCAACTCACAGGTCCCGTCTATTAGACAGTACCCGCTACCACACCGTCAATCATGCCTTATAATCGTACTCCTTTGGTCCCAATTACCGATATGCCTAGCAACTATTCGCCAATGATGTCTGTCTCAGAGTCCCGAAGGATCTGGGCAATGCGATCCAGTGATTCCTCAACATCTGTACAGTGCGCTCGGATGACTCTCATGCTTGATCGGGCATTTTCAAGACGTTCTTCTAGACGCTTTGTGATCTCAAGATACTTCACGAAGTGAAGAGGCTTCGTGGTTGATCCTGCCCGAGCTCGGGGCTTACTTCTCGTCTCGGATTTCGATCTTCCTTCGTTTTCCGCGGAGGTCTGTTTGTTATCGCCATTGCTAATCCCGTACTCTACTGCCTCCTCGGTTTCTTTGTCTATTTCCTCGCTCCTCGGTGTTTCTCCCTCTTCTTGCATCGTTGTGTTGGTCACCGGGATGTTCTGGTACACTTCATCTGCTCCAGTTTTATTCTCGCCAAGCTTTTCTTCCTCGGTCTTATGCTTCTTGTCGACGGTGAGGTTTTCGTCGGGCTGGTCTTGAGACCGGAAGTTTGAGAACCTACCTCCCGTGCCTTGCACTTTGCGATATCCATCCGGGAATTTCCGGTGAAGTGCAGCTTGGTACAATCTCGCGAGGCCGTTGTCATATGCTGTCGCTTCATCGGTTGTATTTCGACTCCCTTGGAAGTCTGGTGGATATTCCTCCATGCTCGCACCCTCCTCTAGTGCCTCACAGGGATTACTGAATGACCATTTGTCATGCATCTTGGCTAAGATGGGGAGTTTCTGTAGTTTCGTCTCTCGCTGGTTACGCGACATTCTAGCTTCGGTTATGACCCGGAGTACTTCCAAGAGGTACTTATTATATACCGGATAAATGTGTGTCAACCGATAATAAGCACTCGTAGTTGTGGGATACTGGCCGTTTTGTCTCTTGAGGACTAAGGAATATCAGCATCAACCGTTGTTGAGATGTAAAGGTAGTTATTGATGTCCATCGCTGCAGACTTTAGAGTAGCAGCAGCAGCACAATATTGTTGAGGTGTGCGAGGGACGGAGGACTGCCTCTATGTGATGATGTATTTGAGCAATAGGGAGTTTCCCCTTCTCAAGTAGGAAGTTTGGGCACTATGATGCATCTGTAACGTCGGGGCGAGCAGCGGACAGCGTAGAGAAAGGTCAGAAGAGATGAGAATGGTAATACTGAAACAACATACGTAGATGCAAAAGCCTGAGATCTTCGTCGGAAACCTGGGAATCGAAGAGTCGGAAAATCTCGCGTCGATAAAAGGGAGAAAGTTGCAAGTCCGTTTTCCCCGTCTCTTGCTCGATCTCCAGCGCCCGCGGCTGCACGATAGACTTCGCCATGATCGGTCTGAAGGGGGAGTGGTCCAAAGAGGTTACGATCGAGCCCATGGATAGATCTAAATAGTCGCTCAGTTCTGCAAGTGAACATGGTTGCAAAGGGTTCTCAAACGAGCGAAGCAACTGGAGCATTATCAAATACCTGTATCACAAACTGGCTTACCACCGTAAGTAAGCAGGACAACTGTTGCCGGGAGCCTGCTGTCACCATCCGCAAATAATCGTACGGTCGACTTCTTGACAGGTGATTCGATAGTCTTCTGTGGCAAGGCATCTTGTACGACAGTAACAATAGCCTGACTTCTTGTTGAGACCGGCTTGAATCTGCGTACGCAGATGCAGAGACGAAATAAGAATTGTTCAAAGCATGTGTTTAGAGAATAAAGCCCTCATCCGCAGGCTGAATCACCGTCCGCAAAACAGAGTCGGTGGCTTTATACTGCGTAGCTTATGACGCAGCAGTCATTCGGGCAGCCAAAATTCCTGCCTGTTTGATGGCTTAGACATGCATATGAGATCGACACGGAGGGTTTTGGCTCGAAAATATCTCTGCGATACTATGACAGTGATTCTAAACCTCAAAGGATCATGGGACACCTGTATTGGCGACGCCTACACGTGGGAAGAAGCGAAGAAGTCCCACTAGATGGAGTATATGCGACTGAGCACGTGTGTGCATTTCGTATGACGAGCATGCCTATGAACAAGTCCTTTTCTGTCTCTAAAGAGAACGAAATCCTAAATATGTCTCGTTCGCATGGGTTGTATTCGTATACATCTCTAGAAGTAGGAATGTGATTAGACGAGAAAGTGACTGTGGGTGGCTTGTGTGCGCAATTGAAGCTCACCATTGGCACCAAGATACAAGCATACCTAGGTAAGTAGTCGGTTGCGAAACGTCCCCTTTTAAGACCAATTTCAAGGAGATCTTGCCTCAGCTCGAATTGACCATGCCATGGTCATCAAGGGGTTGACACGTCAATCGACGCGTTGAGGGCGTTACAGCGAGGATGACCATACAGGTGAAAGAGGAGAAGTCGGTCAAGTTCGAATATCGTCCGACACACAGACTGCGAGCTCCGTCGTTCTATATGCTAGTTCAATTTTATACAGCTTTAGAATACAAATCCGAGAGAACGGGAATCAAACCGTATATCAGACTCCTCTACGCTTCCTCGGGTTTGGCATCATCCTTCTCTGATTTCTTCTTGTCTGTCGCCGTTTGCTTTTCCCACATTGCATGGTAGCTGCCTTTTAATTTCAGAAGCTCGCTATGCGTTCCTGTCTCAGTCACTCGGCCATGATGAAGTACAACGATTTGATCCGAATTCACGATGGTGGACAAACGATGCCTACTACCGAATTAGTCAATGGTGGGGAAGAGAGGAGTAAGACCATACGCGATCGTGACAGTAGTCCTTCCAGCTGTGACTCTGTCTAACGCCTCCTGGATCTGCCTCTCAGTGAAGGTGTCCAAAGACGCAGTGGCCTCGTCGAGTAGAAGAACACGGGCATTCTTCAGAATGGCACGAGCAATAGCGATCTGCACACTGTCGTTAGCAAAGCGCAGAAAAATGACTAACAGGTGTTTGGATAGTAAGGTCGAAAGTGTATTTCTATCCGTCGAGCAAAAGCAACTCAACTTCCCCAAGCAGTGCGGGCCGAGGTTTTAGCTAGGGGGGTGGACAATAAACCTACACGTTGGCGCTCGCCACCAGATAGCTTCAGGCCTCTCTCGCCCACTTTGGTATTATACTGGTCGGGAAATGCCATGATCGCTTCGTGGATGTTCGCGGCTTTACATGCTTCGTATACATCGGCTTCGGTGGCATTCGGGTCGGCGTATAGTAGATTGTACCTGGTAGCCGCAAAGGTGCTCGGTTAGTTATTTTCGTTGAGTTTCCCCTGCGGACTCCGGACTACAAAACAAAGGGCTGGCTTCTCATATATAACACGCTAGATCACTTACTATAAAGAAGTCAGTACGATGTATTCGAACATAGTTAAAGTAGAACTCGCATGGCACGTTTCTATACATACCATAATGGTCGCGTTGAAAAGGACCGTATCCTGCGGTACAACACCAATGTGTTTACGCAGTCCATCAATCTTGAGGTCTCGCACGTCGTTTCCATCTACTGTAATAGAACCATCGCCAACATCATAGAAACGAAACAGGAGCTTCAGACACGTCGACTTGCCACTTCCTGTTTCTCCAACAAGAGCAGTCTTTGTCCCAGGCGCAACAGTAAAGTTGACATTGTGTAAAACAGGTTCTTTTCCTCGATACGAGAAGGTCACATTGTTGAATCTGATTTCGCCTTGTGGGGATGGAATATCCTTGGCATCAGGCTTTTCAGCGACTCCGGATGTCTCTTCGAACTATCGAGGGTCAGAACGCCGGGAAGATTAGGGGTTAGCACGACTTACTAGCTCCAGCATGCGCTCTGCCTCTATCAAATTATTCTGAAGCATCGTGTAGAATGTACCGAAAAAGTTCAGGGGGGCCTGAAGCTGCGCAAAGTAGGTGATGAGACTGACAAAGTCAGCAACAGATTGTTTACCATGCGCAATCTTATATGCTGATACAACGACGATCATAGCCACCCCCAGTGTGAAGACTGAGCTCTGGGTCAGATTGAGCGCATTCAGTGATAGAAGTACGAGTCGTTCAGCCTTCTGATATGTCGTCACATGGCTTTTGTACTTTTCTGTCTCTGCCGAGACTGCGCAGTTGTGCTGTACCGTCTCGTATGCCATAATAGCATCGGTTCTGCTATGCGTAAGCTTCATTCGATAGAACAGAGTGGCAATGATTACTCACTTGGCTGCCTCCATCTCTCTGGCCTTTGTCGCCATGTCTCGCCTTTGTTTTCCTCGGTATTTGGCCATGTAGATAGTCATGAAGATGTATGCCCACATGATGACGAGAACAATGAGCGTGTAGAACGCGTCATACTTGAAGAATAGCACGACGGCGGCGACGAAGATGTCAAACAGCATAGGGAAGACTTGGAACAGGAAATTCTCCAAGAAGGTATTGATAGCACTGCCACGGCTGAGGGCGCTTGTCACTTCGCCGATGCGTTTGCTGAGATGGAAATCCATAGACAGACCAAGGACGTGCTCAAAAGCAGCGGTTGACAACCTCCGGAAGAGATTTTGAGAAACCGGTATCCATAGCACAGATCTTGCAGATCCAAGTGCGCCCTGCTGACCTTGAAGACCTCGGTAGACCAGGTACAGCGCCAGTTCTTTGTACGGAATCTTTCCGTAGCCAAGGGCATCGACAAGTACACCAAGCTGCAGTGGTACCAAGATGTTCACAACGCGCTGAGCGACCAGAAGTACGACGCAGAGGAGAACTGTCGCCTGATGCAAAGGCGATTCGGACGGCCTGACGTATGTTAGGGTCCCGGAGTGGTAAGTAGATATACAAAAAAAGCAACGGAGGAGCCCCTTACCAGAGGTATGGGAAAAGGACGCGAGTGCCGGCGAAATAATCAAACCAGTTTGACTTGGATGGATCCCGGACCTTTTTAGCTTCGTCCTTTGCTGCTGGAGACGGGATAGTGGAATACCCGTTCACAGGACCGTCGCCGTTTTCGAGAAGTGACTGTTGTTCAGGTCTTGTTCCCTTTGCTTCCTTCCTCAGTGCATATTCTCTGCGGATGAGAAGTGTGATCATGACTAGGAATAGAGAGACGCGCGCAAGGCCGAGCCCAAAAAGACTGTCAAGTAGTCCTGGCGGCGTGACGATGGGTAGTTCCCGAGCGAAGAATACGGCGGCGATCACCGCCTCAAACAAAACACCAGCTGCCCAGGCGTAGCCATGGGAGATCGTGGGGTTCCACGGACCATCGGGATCAGGCAAAAGACCTGCAAGAAAATAAAGCAGGACGGCAACATATGATGCCTATGAAATGTGAGCGACCTGCTACTCTGTATCAGGATGGGCTGCACGCATACCAAGTAAGCACTGAAGGGGAAATTTGTTTTGACATCTCCATAGTCGACAGCATTGACGGCTACGAGAATGACGCTTGCGAGCTAAGACTCGTCAACAATCTCGCCGGACAATCCACCTTGCAAGCACCAGTCGATTGAAGAACCTACAAGTAGTGGCGTCAACAACAGCTGTACTGTCCAGATGCAGATAGCGTAGAATCGCTGGATTTTCTCGCGACTCTTGCTGTCGACGGAGGCGGTGCTACCTGCATACTGATATCGATAGCGAAGCAATTGTGATGCGAAGAGCGTGACGATCAGGCCGCAGGGATAGAGGTAGAAGCCAATCGACAAGCCCAGCTCGACGTTTGCCATTTCAGCCTGAATTGAGTCACCGCCAACCGGTGGGTAGCTGGACGGCTGAGATTCGGACACGTCGGGAAAAGACCTTCAATCTCTCGATCGCGTTCCACGGAGAATGACGGCGAGGACCGGCAGCAGGGGTCGCGACGCGAGCAACCTGTCGCAAACGGGCATGTTCAGATAGCGGGGTTATAAGTCTATCGTGCCTAGGTACAGTCGCTATCTCATGTGCGGCTACAATGCGACTCTGGGCATATTCTGCGAAGTTAGGTACACAATCGTCCAATCCAGACAGACGTTCCTGCGACTTCCGAATAACGAATAAATTGCACAGGGAATCAATTAAACTTACCCACAGACTATATTCCGCATTGACTGTTTCTGTCGGCCGAGCCACAAGAAGTAGGTAATCTCTCCCACAGTTGAAGCCATGTTTTCATCCAACAATCCCGCGAATAATACGAACAACACCTCCGGGCTCATTCTAGCAGGACAGCCGTGATTTATATGGCCAATCCAAATAGATACTGCAGTTACTAAGAGGAACTTTAAGACGTCGATGATTCGGTGTATTGATCCTGCTACTGCTCGGGCAGTTATTAGTTGCCTCACCGTCAATCCCAACCGCTGCCCAGCGCTCAAAGAATTATTAACGTCTGCACTTAGGACGATACGGCCTACCCTAAAAGCTCTGTAGAATCTAGCACAGCTTGCCACAATGCGTTTTGAATATCTACCCGGTCTTTAACCAACGTCTACCAGCGGAATCCTAATGTGCTGGAAGCGTGCCTCCTCCTACAGCTTAGAGTCATAAGGATACGGTGAAGAAAAATTCTTCCAGAACTAACGAATGTAGGAGGATTTGCGGCGACAGTCGACATTCCGACTCTACTCAATTATGGTTTTGCTTTGCTGATACTTGGCGATAAATGGCATATACAGCTCGACAGCCCCACCACCCAACGTTCGTTTTCCACCCAGCCGCAGTCCCAAACGCTTTAGGCCGCTTAGATGGTGAGGTGTTCAAGCTTCAGGCTTGTTCTTCCGAATGTCTCTACTGTCGTTCGATGTCTGTATCGATGAACCGCATGGATAACGCACCAGGCGCTGAAGCATGAAGCCCGGGCAAGTGATTCTTACAAAGTAGCCTCGGAAAGCGCGACTAAACATCCGTTCTGTGCTTAGACACAATGGCACAAGCTTCAGAATAGAATAACATCTAAGCTTGTAAATCTTCCAGTACATGATTTTGAATCTCTATTCAAACCGTATGTTCTCTGCCAGCTTATTCGAACCCGAACACGATATTCAGCTCGCTTTTCATTTCTACTGGGGCTGTGGTTATAAATTCGCACATTACACAAACAATACCTCTCTCCTTTCGACATCACGCGGAACATAGTTCTGCCCTCAGTGACTGTCTAGAGCCGGTATAGAAAGTAAGTTTACCGCGAATGTACAATTGGCAAGTCACAAGGCAATTCGTAGCCAGCGGCGCTTACTTAAAGCCTGTCGGGACAATGGCCCGCAACAATACCAATAGCGTAGTGCGAAACCCCGTTCCGGCATATACAAAACTTAAGGATGCAGTAATCGGGTCTATTATCGTTAATACACGGTTGGAGTTATGCTTTGAATCAATATCATTGTACCTCATATAGTTGTTGCAGTGACAGCAGACGATTCCGGGGCCCGCACTCTCCAACAGCCTTTACTACATCAAGTCTCCAATCAAACTTGCCTACTTAACCAACCTTCTAATGATTAGGCAAATCAGAATCGCCATCTAGCAGGAGTCAAGCAGGTCAAGAATGGTATTCTCGCACGTGTTTCAAGTGACCCAGTCGACCGGCGTCTGTAGCCCTACCGGGATAGGAAGGTCCTGGCTAGGTAAGAACCTCTGATTTCTAGCAGCAATCGACCACTGCCTATGCTGTGCACCACGTGCCTCACGATGGACGATACCAAGGTTAACCTGACACGAATCGTCTAGGCTCGGCCGCTGTATCGTATAAGCCACAACTATGATACTCATCATCTTTTACTTTAGAAATGCGGAATAAGCGACCTAGAGAAGCACATGATGCCCTTTTTGCCAAGACAGCCAAGACGGTAGCTACACTTGGCTTAGACCCAGAGCCACACCATTATTTATGAATCCGGCAGGTCGCCCGTCTTCCTATCGTGAAGTCACAGAGCTAGTCACAGAGCTGCCACTGCTTTAAGGCGTGATTGCGCAAATCTGGTTAAGTTCCTAGTGGTGTGACGAGAGTCGCGGCTTCCTCGGCGGCACGTTGAGCAATGATAAGGTATTAATTACTGTTGACACTACGAGAAGGAGTTGGATCATCGGAACATGATGGTGAATTATGCTATAAGATGATGCTTCCTCCTCCAACTTCTGGGAGATGGGTTCAAGCAGTCGCAGCCATTGACAAAGATTCAGTTCGCCACTTCGTCGTCTGTTCTGAATTCCAGCGTGTGTTATCGCAATGAAGTACTCACTCTCCATTGCAGCTGTGCTGCCCGTTGGGGTCGTGTTCGCCGCTCCGGTACCCGCTCCCGTGGCAGCGCCGCTGCCTATGCCGACACCGGTAAGTGATTGGTCGATCCGGAAAGCCAAGGCAAACAGGTTGAGCGTGTTGAGAAGCTAATAAGAGGCGAGGGCCTTGCTAGCCGGGCATTCCTTCGGCTTCATCAGCGCGCACTGCTCTGGCGGCGCTGACGATCTCAACAAACCCAGACGATGGGACGTATGACCGTGATCTTTTCCCTACCTGGGTCACCATAGAGGGCACATGCAACACGCGCGAGTATGTACTCAAGCGCGATGCCACTACAGTAACGGTCGGGTCGGACTGCTATCCCACCAGTGGTAAATGGACGTCGCCGTATGATGGGGCGACTTGGACCGCTGCCAGTGATTTAGATATCGATCACATGGTGCCGCTCAAGAACGCATGGATTGTGAGTTCTAGATTGTGTTCACTATGTTCAAGGCTTCTGCCACAGAAAAAAGTGCTATCATCGAATATGCACGAAGAGAGATCGTACTAATAGGCTTTCTCAGTCCGGTGCTAGCAAATGGACAACTGCCAAACGACAGCAATTCGCAAATGACGTCGATAGGCCACAACTGTGGGCAGTCACGGATAATGTCAACCAGTCTAAGGGAGACAAGAGTCCCGACAGCTGGAAACCCCCTTTATCCAGCTTCTATTGCATCTATGCCCGCTCTTGGATCCAAGTCAAGAGCTACTGGGCCTTGGCTATCACCAGCGCCGAGAAAACGACGCTTTCGAGCATGTTGGATACTTGCTAACATGTTGATGGCAATGTTCAAGTAAGTCTGGCGTTGCGATGCAGATCAGGATCTTTCGAGTCGACGACGCTCATGGCATGGCTACAATGGTGCTCAGTGCCACGTCCTTGAAAAACGCAGTTGAGTACTTATGTAAGCAATCAGCACTTAGCAATGACGAAATATCAACAGCTTGTGGATGAGTGAAACGACGATTGCTTCTCGAGTTCTCTAATGACTACACACTTTTTTCCGCCGGCAAACTAGTTCAAAGTTAGGGCGACCTATGACAATCTTTTGTAAGCACGAAATATCTGTTTGTTCCACGTGAATCCACCAATGCCCAGTAAATGCGGGTTCGACATGCTAGCCATCCAGTGTCAAGCTGCCGCCCAAATATGACGCTCGTCCAACTGCGTGTGATCAAGGCAAGACCGAAAAAGCGAAGCAAGCAGGCTCGCTGCGACCCTAAGGGCTACGGTGGAGAGCTCACCAAAGCGCCGTCATGATCCATTAGTGTCGAAGCCGACACATACGCACACCCCCAGACAACGAGAACGTCCCTGATAAAAGAGAAAGCCTGTTTTTGTCTTGTACGCTTATCGCCGATTCGAACTGCTTGCTATAAATCATGTTGCCAAACTGGGGATATGCATTTCATCGGGCCAATTGCCGACAGGCCTCTCAAATCATAGATTGCTCAATTTCAAATAGGTTGCCATCAAGAGGAAAGGGAAACGAAAAAGGGTGATAGGGGGCCCGGGGTATAGAATGAACCGCGTCGAAGCATATGGCTTTCCGTGAGCCGCATAACACGGCTCGCATCAGGTTCCGTCAGGGTTGGGTGTCACGTCATTGCTGGTTCATTGGGGCGTCAAAGACTTCCGCAAGACTATAGACGAGTATAGCATATGGAATCCCAGATAAAGTGATCGATTCTGAGGATAAGGGCTGTGTTGATTGTATTGTCGAATCTGAATTCATCCGGCCAAAGTGTCAAGTCCGTCCCTGCGTCTCCACGACGTGTCCCTCACATCATACGAAGCGCCACGCATTAGACAACCTAGTCGCTGGATTGTCTGCGGGGGGTAAATCGGAACATTGGGTTAGATAGCTCGTGTGCAAAAGGGGCGTCGGAAGTTGCCCCCAATTCGGGCGTCGGTTTTCCGAGTGACGCGCCATTGGGGAGAGACAATGAGACCAGTATTGAGGCCTGACATCAAGCCAGGGCTATGAGGTACCGACTGTAACGCGGATGTAGGCAGTCAAGGCAGTGAAAGTGATGGAGAATGACGAACAAGAACTAGGGTATATGTGGAGGGTATTATGCTATCCAGCGGAGAGGTCCGAGACGGGGGTATGTACGAAGACCCCAGTCGCCAGGCGCTTCCAGTCCCTGACCACAGGCGTCCTGGCAGTCTAGGCTTGCATACGCCTGACATACCGACCCCCCTCTTCACCTCACCCAAGACGCGTCGCACGGCAGCCAGCCATTGTCAATCGACACGCACAGCCAACCGGGACGCGGAGATATATGACGGGAATTATCCCCCACGGAGGCTACCCGCAGATCGACGGTGGCTGTCCGACGGTCTATGCGAGGATCCGCTGCCACGGCCACTCCCAGAACCACCAGCGCCACTCGTTCCTATTGCTGCAGTGCTTCCGTTGATGCCGCCGCCCTGCGAGCTCGACGCGCTTGGCACCACGTAGCTATGAGAGTGCACATGGGGAGAATGGGCATCGGGAACATAGACGTGCCCGTTCGGCAGGATTGAGCCGCCGCTGGCTCCTCCGCTCGAATGAGACTCCCGCCGTGAGGAATCCAGCTTGCTATCGCTGTATATATAGCTATATCCACTACTACCATCTTCGGTTGACCGCAAGGAATGATCGCTTGTGGAGTACATCGTGTCGGCGGCCGAGGAGGTGCCGGTCGAATACGAGGCATCCGTATGGCTTGTCGAGCGATGGGAGATTGTGGAGGGCAGCGTGTTCGGGGCCGAATATGGAGACTCGAAGGAGGACTGTAATCCAGTATAACCTACATCAGACATGGTGCTGGCCGACGATCCCTTGCTGCTGGAGTAGTGCGTCGGCAGTCCATCACTGCGATAGCTTGACGAGCTCGTCAATGTACGATTGACGTGGGAGTGGAGACGGTCAGACGACACCATCCGTTCTGAGGTACTGGGAAGTGCTGTCGCCATGCTGGAGAGAGAGAAGTTTTGGGAGTCGCTGGTAGTGGCAGGTCGATGGACCAGATTACCATAAGAGTAGGATGTCGCCTCTGGTTCCACGTACGATGACTTTCGAGCGCCGTATTGTCCGTAGCCAGGCACCAGAGGAGCAGAGTCCTGGTTCATGATCGGGTATGTATAGTTGAGACCATAGTCGACGCCTCCGTCGTCGGCGTATGTATTAGCCCAACCGGACATTGCTGGGTAGTAGCTTTTGCTTCCATACGGATAAGTGGTCTGACGATAGAGAACATCTCCTGTAGGCATTTCGGCAGCGTAGGGCGACAGGGAGCCCATATGCGGGACGGTTGCTCTCGAATGAGCGTACGGCCGAGCGGCGTCAAGGTTATAACCATAGTCACTGCCGTCTTTGAGTTGTGTTTCTTGCGATGAGACCTGGGAGGATCAATAGGTCAGAAGATTGGACTCTCTCGAACGCGTCGAGTGTTGCGACAGGCTTGCAAGTGTATACACGTACCCGTAAGAAGAGACATGGCTCATAGCCAGCATTCTTACAGTTCTGGCAGGGCCCTCCGTTGCCTGGGTCGCCACTGCAACGAATCTTGCGCTTACGACATCTTCCGCACTTCAAACAAGTCTTGAGTCAGCCTCGACGAGACAGGACCAGGCATTACATGAACTAAGAAGAAGACTGGGGAGGATGCTTGCTTACGGCGACGGCAATCCGCTTGCGAGGTTGATCAGAATCGTCTCTGTCTGCCATCAGGGACATGGATAGTCTGCTATCGTGGGAGGAGAGGTGAAAACGGCGTTCTGGATAATCGAAGGAGTAGGTCGGGAAGGCACGACTATATCGTCTGAGTCCCTCGCTGGGAGCACAACAAGTGGGAGTGACCATGTTTCTTATTGTTCTCGTGAACCCTTGGTCAATGGCCTGATCCACGGACAGCTTGGAAAAACGATTGCTCGGTTTGCTATTCTATCCAATTGGGGCCAAGCCGAAGTACAGTACTGTGGTCTTGTTTTGCGACAACAAGCAGCAAGTTGACAAGATGAGGGAACAATGACGGGCTGCAAGTATAGAGCAGGGGAGGCAAGAGGCTCCAACAATTGGCTGTGGGCTCCCTTCTCAGCCTTGACGATCTTCAGCTAGATGAGGTCGAGCCTCACTAGGTTTCTGTTGCTGTAAAACTGAATGTTTCAAGAAGCAGGTCAAACTTGGCAGTTTGCAGAGGCGAAATGAGGATATCTCGCTGCAAAGGCCGGTGATATGAGAGCGACCATCGGGAACCTGCAAGTCTATTCATGTTATACCCCGTACGACACTTCGAGACAGGCCTGAAAGCGCAGAGACGTTGTTTGTGGGCGGCAACTGGCCTCAAGGTAACCCCAGGTATCGACAGCAAATCTTTTTTTCTGTTGGATGGAATGTATAGACTGGCAGGTGTCACGTTTGGAAGGGAAATATGTCACTGACGGGCATACCCCGTTCAGGTCACGAATGCTTGTACTTGGACGGCTACCTGCATATCTCTGCAGAAGGGCATAATTCCCCCATGTGTCTGTTTGACGGGCAGCGTCGACTGAGCGACGTAAAGTAAGGCTCGCCCCTAAAGTGGATGATGGCAACAGGTGCAGTCCCTGACTTGTTTCGGGCACGGTGGCACTCCAGATGACGATCGTGACGGAGGCAGAAGCACTTGCTCGTCGTCGATACGTCGGCTCGACAATATAAAGAACACGCCCACGCATCATGTCTCAAAAAGTGAGACTATCGTGGATTTTCTCCCCCACGGAGTTTGGTTATCCTCTCTGAAATTGCCTTCTGGACTCTTGTCGGTTTCCGGTCTCTCACACACACGGGCCATAGGTATGCGTACAATCTCGTACATACATAACATAGACCATGCCACGTTTGAGAAACAGCCCTAATCCGATCATGATCACAAGGGAACAACGGTGAGCGACGAGAGGTGGTGGCCGGTGAGCAAAAGTGCTGAAGGACTCCTCTCCGGGCTTTGGTATGACACGCACAGCTTTCAGCATCAAACGCGTGACCAGCAGAAGAAGCGCCGTGGATAATACGACGCCGTGTAATAATGATACCAGCTGCTGCGACTGCATGTCCTCCGTCGAGCAACATGTCGTATGCAATCAGTGACGGCGACAGGCGGTTAAGAACCAGTACCTGACGAACTATACAAAGCATGGCCCCACGAGCAAACTCGAGGAACGGTCGCTCTAGTTCAAGGGTCACTGCTACAGTTACGGTCTTACTGAGGAATTTCCTGCGCAAACGCAACGTGAGACAGCTTATGCCTATGGCACGAACTATCAAACGACACAGTTTCGCCAAAATCACTCACGGCCTATGACGCAGCCTCTCAACCGTCACAGGGACAGTTTTTAGGGATGAGTGACCCACGCTACAGATATGAAGTCTTCATATAATGATACGAACCATGATTCCAAGCTGCGCGGCTATTCTGACTTTCTCCGTGGGGTAAATGCAACGCCAGATTCGGGGCGAGGTGGGAAAAGGTGAGCAGATGCGGAATTTGGGGGGCAGTTTGTTCGTTTGCCCATTGATATAAGCAACAACAAGCGACCAGTGCTATTTTCAACAGTTTTCATGCGACCACTTGCGTTAATCACCGTAGAAGAGATGACGCCCTAGATCAGCCACTGTCGTAAGTGGACTCGTTTCTTTGTTTGTCCCTGTTCTTAGTACGTGTAAGCTGCAAGTGAGGGGAGATTTTCGTACAAATCACTGCGGGTGTCGGGAACAAACGGAGTCAACATGGCCAAATTTCTCCTTCGACCGTTGCACGGGAAAGCCATGTCGTCAAGGTCGAGTTCTTGGCATGAGCATACAACCGCAGCCCCCAAATTGTCCAAGTTGACCAGCTGTTCGTCCATGAGCGACACATCTTCCATCAAGATCTTATGCAAGACATGCCGACATGTACCATTCGCGGGTACCCGGGCGCAGGGGATCCGGGGAACAAGGGACCAGCGGCATCCGCATCTTGTGAAGACACGAGATGTAGCCAGCCTACATTGTAATATTGCAGACGACAAGTCGATGCTCATCAGCTGAGCATTGCTGAGCAAACACGGCATGTTGTAAAGCGTTCTACTGAATCGCTGTTTGACACTGTATTGGCACTTGGGCTTCTTTCTCAATGACTATGGATGTTGTGAAGGAGTCTCTTGATATCCAGGGTGCAGCCGTGAACAAGACTTTGCCTCCGGCTAGCCACCGACCACTCATGGACAAAGCAGAAAATCGATTGTTGTCTGATTCATGCGCACTACTTGACACGAGTTCAATCATCTCGAATCAGGCCCTCTCGACTTTTCTTCAACAAGGTCAAGGTTCTCTCACTTCCGGGATGGATCAAGTTTGGTTAGTCGGAGTACTCATGCCCCTCGATAAGCGAACGCAGAAACTGCCAACCAAGATTTTCGTCTGCTCCCGGAATAACATCCGATAGCACCTCTTCCTGAATCTCAAACAGGCCAGCATATCACGTACATTTCTCAGACCAGCACGGGTCGGCTCGTAGCCGGTGGTAGAGGATTTCGCCATGGCTTGGATTATGTTCGTACAACGAGCTCCCCTTATCCAATGATTAGTACCAAAACCATCGCTGCCCAACTTAGAGGCTTGGTTATTTTTGTTCGATACCGCCGAATGACAGCAAAGAAAAGATTCATACTTGCACTTGCCTGATAGTCGACGTACTGAAGACTATCATCCGAGGGCGAACATGCTCAAGTGCAATAACGACGTGTCATGGGTTCGATGAGATGCATGAGAGTCTCTTTCGACGCAAATAGCAAACAGAGTCATATACTACATGGCATTATTCGGTTGCCCCCCAACTTGCTTCGACCCTCTCTTTCCCTCTATCAGTATGGCTTCTTACTCAAGCTCACGCGTAGTATGTTATGCCGGGTATGCCCTCTCTCGCTTTTCCCAAGAGCTTCAATAGGTGGCTGGAACACAAGCGGCGAGGAGATTTCTCTTCAAGGACGTATTGCCGGGGTTCTTGCAGACCCCGCTGTCACCCTTCCTAAAGTCGCTGCAGGCATCCGACACTTGCGCAACCAACCACTTTCTTCATTGGCCTAGCTCATCTCGTCGATCAGGTATATGAACATCATTTGGAGGCTTAGGCTCTTTTGTCAGTACATCTGTATTGATTGAGGGCGTTTGTGGGCGAATTTTGACATTGCTGACCATACGCGGCGTTAGTGATGAGCAGAACAGCGAGCAAGGATCGAGCCAGCTTGCAGATGGGTGGCCAAGACGATTCGGCAATGACCTTGATCTTGTCGCTTGTTTCAGAAACAGGCCTCCATATCGTGACATCCTGATGTTTGCTGACTGCCCGCTAAGGGCTTGGCGGCTTGAGGAATGGCGTCTGATTGTATGTGCCACGCTGACTGGTGAGAGCGGCGCTCGCTCATCACTGTCACACATTCGCAAGTTGTGTATAGATTACATTTTCAACGGATATTCTGAAGTCTCACCAATTACATCAAGCCGAAGAGCGAGCGCGTCGATCACTACAAGCTATGTGGTCCCCACTGTCCGTTACGAAACAATATGAAGACATCGGTTGACATTGGTCATCTTATAGTATGGAAATCAGCCACGACAGCTTTGTTACAGCATTGAACCATTCGGACAAGAACTTGAATATGTGTATGTATTTGACCAATTTGCATATCTCACAGAATTCGGCGATAAGATACGACGGTTTAAGATTGATTGATAAATATTGATATAATGACTTGCTTTTAACTTGCTAGGCCATCACATTTGACTTCCCACCAGGACATGTGAAGTCCTCATATAGTCATTGAGTTGAATTGATTCCTGCATCGATAATAACGGCATATGAGATCGTGTTCGTGTTCCTGTGTTAGAAATGACGTCGATGCAGACCCGTGAAGCATGGGAATAGCATTTCTCTTTCCAATTCTGTTCAGTAGCCACTCATTCTTCCCGCAGCTTCAGGTTCGACTAATCCCAGGCACACGCAAGAAACAGCAAAAAAAGAACACGAAGAAAAAAGCCGACACCATATGTTCCCTCACATGATTAGTTTGTCAAAGAGATCGCAGCATATTCAGTTGTCAAGTCTATTGATGGGGGAAAATGGAGCTCAACCCTCAACGACTGTTCCACCTGACATACCCAGTACGCAAAATCTTTCTAGTGTCACGTCTACAGCTGTAAGCTGCCGAAATGTAGATATAGGCGGACCTCTGTGTTGTAGTGACAGAATGGCGTTCTACAGAGGGAACAACGTGACGACGATGGACAGACCGGCAACGTTGTTCTAGTACACCGTTGAGCCGCATATTTTGGCTTTGTTTATGTTGACAGTCACTTGGACATGATTTCTATGGGAAGACGCTATACTCTACCGGATGCAAACGAGTCTGTATGTTAACCTGATAAGTATTAAAGTAAAACTCACCAGAGAAAGAGAAGTCTGTATGGCTAGACTCCTTCTACCTAGATATCTTGAGGACCAATGACTCATTCCAACAGACTGTATGGGAGGACAGTGATCACGCACAATCCACACAAAAAATGGCGCCGAGTCTCAACTTACAGATTTTCTGATTTGATCAATATGCGCAATTGCTTGAACTCTGTCGTTTCTCCTTACCTATGTAGAGTGTATTCATCATTCAATAAGTTACTTTCATCCCTCTTTCTTCGTACTGCTGACCCCATAATCTCAATACATCAGAAAGAGCGAGTGAAACATAGGTCCATATTGGTGAATGGTCATAATAAATGCACCACAAGGCCAGCAACAGAGTACTCAAAGTTGTATCTTGAAGCCTCCGTCAGATTGCGCAGCCTGCGCATCACCCAATAGCCACCCACGCCGCTCTCTTCGATTCATCCCAACTGGATCCTAACACAGTGCGCACTAAGCATCGAATCTCCGATCACAGAATCCAGGAATCAATCGAAAAAGCTGAAGTCATGTAGGGAACTTTGCGATACACTACGGGGTCCGGCCAAGCATACCTGTTCATATCACACCACAGTCTCAGCTGCTCGTGGTTCGCCCCCAGCTGAAGATGCGCGTGAACCTGTAACCCCTGCTACCGCCCACCGGCACGAGCGATTCCAGAACCCAACCACTGGAGATCCGAGCCGGAAGAGGACTCTTTGTCTCGAACTCGTGAGCCCGGCGAAGGGACAACAGTCTTTCGCAAAGATTGCCCGAGCGGCCACGCCTGTAAGACGCTATTCGAGACAGCACATGCAAAGACCGTCTTTCATATCAAGATGCGACAAGCTTCGATGCCCCTTTTCCATGTCGTAGGACCATCTGTTCACCTCGTGTCTTAAACTATGAGTTCGGGCGGATCCGGTCCTGGGCCGAGATGTTTCTATCGGAGCTGAATGACTTCCAACAGGTTTATTGCCCCGCTATGACTTTGCCGTGCCACTTGCATCTAGCTCAGAGACATCAATAACGAGGGCAGTTTCGTAAACTCATGTTGATTGAAAATGTTAGGTACCTAGAATGCCATCTGATACAACATATGCATGGCCACTCATCCACGTCCATGCTAGGATCGCAGTATTTGCGTGACCAGGGCCTCTGGGAATCAAATTGTCTTTGAGATGGACTCAGCGTCTACGCATCACTATCAGACCACTGATGATCATTCCAGCTAGAAGGCCACCGTCATGAACCAGCTACCAGCGTAAACTATTTTTTGAGCTGTATACAGTCCTGCATGTTTTTCTTTGCAAGTCTCGGCAAACAAGGCATCCGGTCTCACGGCCTTCCCATGATAGCATGTAAGTCGGGGGCGGTCTTGGGTATTTGTAATCCACCTCTTTTCTTTCGCGTCGTATGTCAGTCGGAACATTCCTGAAGATGGTCGCAGATGCAGGCGGGTATTTAGCGAGGAGCGGATCGATCTGGTTATGTCCTGCCGAATCAAGGACTGCTAAGATGGAACGACTTGTCTATAGTCAGGCATCGACTCTAGCTATATTTGGCGCCGCCCTGTCGTATCCAAAAAGGGGGACCAGCTGCTAGATGATGCCGTTCGTGTCGCACCAGGTATCTCATGATGTGAGTCAAACATCCCATCAACCTGCGACGCCCGAGCTTCGACTCCCATGATGGAATCGTCACACACGATCGCGTATGAAGCGCAGATATATGCGAGGCTCCGAGCCGGGTGCGCATGGCTCGCCTTTCATCCCATGTTGCGCATCTTGACAATAGAGTGGTTTTCACAGAGATGTCACTCTGTTCACGAAAATACCCCAGCTCCAGGATCCAAGTCACCGGGCATTTATTTGCAAAACCCGACCCATATCTCAGGCAGCTTCTTGAACTACGGGCAAGTATAGCCGTTCGCAAGCGCCGTATGCATGTCTTCACTCAGTAGGTTGTCTCATCTCCTTCTACCACGATACTCATCCCGCCCCTCGTCTCTCCGTCTCGGACGATCCCGATCAGCATCGCGGGGTTGACGGTCTCCATACCCACCTCTGTCTCTATCCCTGTCTCTACTCCTTCTCCTCCTGGGACTTATGCTGCGGCTGCGTCTTCTCTGATGATAATCCCGGTCCCTTGGATGGCGATACGGATCTTGGGAAGCTCTCTCCTCTTTCCTGGGCCTAGTTTCATGGTGGTGCTCACGGGTGGATGAGTCTTGCAGCCTGTTGTTTCGTCGATCTCCTTCGTCACGTTGTCGTTGGTGCCGCCCACGCATCTCCTCCTCGCCGTAGACCATGCTGTAATCGTCGCCAGCATCGCGCGCATCGTCCTCATTCCTGTACTTCCTCCACTTCTCGAGCCCCTGGACGCCACCCCAGCCACCTTTTGATCGTTTCCGCTTGGCGTTCTCGCCGCCCCTCCAGACGTCAGCCAGCTTGCTCACGCTTTGGCTAAAGTCGACGTGTATGCGGCGATCATCAATGAGAACACCCTGCATCTTGAAGTAGGCAGACTCGCAAGCGCTCTTGTCCTCGAACTCTATGAAGGCATACTGCAAACTGTCGCCGGTCTTCTTGTCGCGTATAACCTCGCAGGACAGGATGGTGCCGAAGCGGCTGAAGATGAGCTCGAGGTCGGCGTCGGCAGTGACGGGGTTGAGCTTGCAGACGAAAAGCACGTTCTCGGGAGGCTTGACTTCGGCAAAGGGGAGGTCGCCCATCATCTCAAGAGTTAGGGCCTGAGCGCGGGCTTCCCTCTCGCGGCGGAGCTTTTCGGCGGCCTCTTCGTCCATCTCCTCGTCGAGGTTGGCATCGTCAGCGATCCTCACGGTGGCCAACTGG
Organism: Xylariaceae sp. FL1272; assembly: GCA_022432385.1. NCBI lineage: Eukaryota > Fungi > Ascomycota > Sordariomycetes > Xylariales > Xylariaceae > Xylariaceae sp. FL1272. The sequence continues at coordinate 78,569 of JAJJXC010000020.1, forward strand.
GCCTTGGACGGCTGTGGAGACTGGGCGGGCTCGCGGAGACCGGCAGGGTCGGGGTAGGGGTCGTCGAGAACGATGGTATGCTTGATGCGGATGTCGACGAGGGGGTGGCCGTCCTTATCGACGATGGCGGTGTTGATGGACTCGAGGGCGTCAAACCCTTCGACGACGCGGCCGAAGATGGCGGCCTTGCCGTCGAGAAAGTCGGTGTTGTCGGCGAGAGTGACGAGGAACTGGCTAGCGGCGAGGCGGACGTCGGGATCGGAGGGGTGAGGGGCGGTGGCCATGGAGACGGTGCCTCTCTCGAGGTGCTTCAGCTTGGGGTGAAAGGTGGCCGGGAAGCCCTTGCTGTGAGGCCCCTCAAGTAGACCCCATACAGAGGAGCCACCATCCGACTGGGCTGAGGTCGGGCCGAGGGGGTCGCCGGTCTGGAAGGAAAAGTTCTGTTGGATGGAGTGGACGGGAGAGAAGTTGTAGTATTTGAGCTTGCATAGCTTGAGGAAGCTAGATGGCGAGCCAAGTCAGCGAGCGTGCGACATTGAGGCGAGGAGAGGAAGAGACTAGAAGCTGTAACATACTTTTGGCACTCCTTGGGCGCGTAATCGGTCAACAAGTCGATGACGATGTCGCCCGCACTGGTCTCGAGCAGGACGGACATGTCGACAGCGGATGCGACAGAGGCCGCTCGCTCGACTGAACTGTGTGATATCGAAGATGTCGCGATGAGCAATCCGGGATTCGGCCTTCGAGAGTCGAGATGTGTGAGGCCCAAAAAGGGCGCTATACTGTTGCAGGTGTCGTCCAAATGGAAGACTTGGTGTAAGTTCAATGGCAGTGAGAGGGTGCACTTTGTCGCAAGGCACTGAGGTACGGTAGGCAAGATGTGGTTGTTGTAATAAGCAAGTGAGGTGCGACCTGGAGTCCGTGGCACCTCTTCTGACTTCAGCTACCTAACCTTACCTTAGGTACTGGGCACGCTAGGTAATGGTGGGGCAGAGCTCGTGGGGCTGGAGCCTGGCACCTCTAGCCCTCAGTCCACCTGCATTCTTTCGCCGAACAGGTACCAGGAGGATGGGAATATGAAAACTCCGTGCAGGTCTTGAGCCCAGATAGTTGTTTACTTGAGAAACTATATCAACGTGATGGCGGACGCTTGAGGGGCCCATTGCTTATGTAACTTACCTGTTCACTGCACTTCCAAGATTATAATTGCAGACAGGGCGTAAGAATATATGCATTGATGTGCTAGTAGTCGATGCCCGCAATGGGCCACCAAATGAGTACACGGCGAGAACCTCGTCCTATCGAGAACTCCCCAAAACATCAGAAGGACACTAAAGTAATTCTGATCAAGACACACCAGCTGACTTGCCGCGGTGATCTCCATATATTCTCTAATATATTAGTTCAATGCCTCCGATCTTCAGCCTGTCAATGCGGTAGCGACTATTTCCAAACGGCTTGTACCGTGGCTATGTCTGGATATCGCATCGATGCTCAATCTTGTCCAATACGGGAATCCTATCATCCACCTCGTCCCCAGCCCACCACCACCTTCACACATCCGCAGCTCGTTCCGTGTCAGTATCGTCGTCCTGTTAATGGCCCTTTTCTCTACCCTTTTGGACCAATATGATGTGCCTCGACGGGTTCCCCATACTCCTGAACGCCGGCACAATATGCTGATCAAATCCCAAAAAACCAAGACATAAGTATTACCACGCCCACCACCAACAGCATGTTCAGTTGTGCAGCAGCTTCAAGTCGTTTTGCTCAACCCCTCCTCCCCCCGAGCTCCACGCGCTGCGTCGCTGCTGTCTGTTCTTCTGTCAGCCCTGCAGCATCTCGATGCCGTACGAGAACCTGCCCCGGCACCGATAGTCTCTATTCCACGGTCGCCGAACTCCTTCTCCTCCTACCCCGACGCAACTCCTTCTCTGTCTCCATGAGCCGCGTCTGCACCCACGTCCGCATCGTCCGGTCGCAACGCACTGCCTCGCAGTTCAGCAGCTCTGTCAGCGCCCGCTTGATGCTCTCGTTGACGTCGAACAGCTTCTGCTCCCCCGACGCCACCTCTGACACGAGCGACTCGTCCAGCACCGGCTCCAGCCGCGTGGGGCTGCACACCATTTGGCTCTGGTTTTGCGATACCGCCACCATGGGCGGCGGTCTGCGCCAGCCGCCGTTGCTGCTATTAAACGATCGTGTCGGTGACACTGACGGTGACGTAGCCGCCGGGCAGAGCTCCTCGAGGTGTAGCCGCAGCTCTTCGTGCTGGTTGTGTAGTAGTAGGTACTTCTGCATCGCGAACCCCATGTCGTGACCCTGCAGCCTGTTGTTCTCGAGCCCCGTCGTCGTCGTCATTTTTCAGCTTTTCGTTCTCGATGGTTGGGCGTAGAGTAATAGGCGGACGAATGACGCGCGCATCAGATATGCCGAGCGTCTGCAATCTACTGTAGCAAAGCAATCGTGGGGATGGAGGCCCGGTGCAGGTTGCTATCGAGGAATGTGTTGGCTGATTGAATGCCGGCTGCTACCTTACTCGAAGCTCAACTTGGCGAGCTGAGGATGATCGTGGTAATGTGAAGCTAAAAAGGGGAAACTCGAGGGGGAAATGGCGTGAAACAGATGGTGTTTGGTAGAGCAAGAAACGGCGTAATATTATGGTGCAACTAGACAATGCTCCCGGCGCGAGAGCCTGCAAGTAATAAGAGTGAATCCACCAATTCCAAACTTGGGCGATCGATCGATGAGGAAAGCAGCACTTTCAGCCCGGCTCTGGCCTTGGCTGATTGGCTTCGGGACCTCTGTCCGAGGCTCTGTAGGATAATTGACGTGGCTCGAGTGTTGCGTGCTGTATGTCCTGTCGATCTGACGATCCCAATGGCGTTGTTTAACTTGTTCCTGAGCGGGTGGGTTGCACTACCGACGAAAAGGGTAGTCGGCAATCAAGGCTACGTGCGAGACAGCTCGATAGTCTGCAGGGTCAGAGAAATGGAACGGCGCTTCCTTGGAAAGGATTTATATTTTTCTTCGGGACAGGGCCGGCGCGTGGAATATAGCAGTGGCACCTGCAATAAAGTTTGTGATGGAAGAGGACTGTCGTCATCCTTTGAGTGACATGTTTCGACGGGACGGAGGGGACGTCTTCAAAGCTGGACCTGGACCATCCTGGAAATTGGATCTTTGCAGTCTTTGTACCTGGGTCTTGGCGTACGCAGGCAAGGCGAAATCGTTTGCTAACTTGCCAGTCTTATAATTATACTTTATTAGTAGCCGGTATTGAATTCGAAACGATTACAAGAAACGGATGAAGTCGAACGTCAAGTAGACATGGAATCCTGACGAGTCGTACTCGCACACGAAACTACGCAGGCTTTTATGGATTCCACGAACAAGACGGTGAAGCTTGGAGCTGCTGCTGCAGCTCTTGCTCGGCTCTTGAGCTGGCCCCGGCTGAACGAAAGGAGAAGCTGGCAACCTGGGAAAGACTGGGGGTCGATCCAAGCGAGCCAACATTCGCGCCGGCAGATAGCGAGCTGCTTTAGGTTTTCACCGGTCTGGCCGTTCGTGCCTCTTGCTCTATTGCATTGACCTAGCGAGATTGTACCGTAGATAACAACTCGCGCTCTTGCTCCTCATCGGACGATGCATCGATGCCAGACAACCGGGCATCGTGGGAGAGGGTGTTCGAACAGGCGCGCAAGTGGCAATAGGAATCATTTGGTAATGTTGAGTCTTCGTCCAATCTGGCGTGTCATTATGATCAAGTCTTCATCCTAGAACATGATAATATTACGACTATATTTGAGCCTTCGACACAGTTACGGATAACAGCAATTCGTGACTGAGTCAGTCCAAAAGGGCGCGCGTCCCATTGGCTCCTAAACTCCACGATAACGCACCAACCTGTAATGAGACGTTGATCAAGCCTCCACGAGGTCCAGCTCAGCAGCTAAGAAGCCTCTATTGACCTTTATTGACCTTTATTGACTGCTGCTGCTGCGTCGTGCAGATAAACGGCTCTCTACGGGCCCTTGTGGCGTTTCTGCCCTGCATATCTACCTGCATTCCATGCGCCATGTTACAATATCGTGTGGAAAAAACTCATATCGGAAAATATAACTATATTGCATTGACTAATAATAGCTCGTAGACTGTAGTGAGTAATCGTTTGCAAGACACCCTATCTTAGGTAGTCAATTCCAAATGACATTGATGTAGACCGTCTTCTGCAGTAATCTCTTATTACCCATCGCCATATGTACAGTATATATTGATCTCAATGCTCTCGAGCAGCTGTCGCATGTCAAGCCGTACTTGTACATATGGAGTAAAGTTCGTCTACGCTACCTCCTCCGTACCTCCACCCAGCCCACCATCAGGACAAGTTCCAAGCGGCCGCCAACCCTTGTAATGTAGTTGAACGGAGAAGGTTGCGCAGACCGCCAAAGCGATTGACGGGGCCAAGAGGCCGCAGGGCGTATCTTGTTACATAGCAATGGAGCACGTACGCTGTCGGCATTGGCCGGTGTCCAATTTCAAGCTAATCTTGTCCTCCTTCTTTCGAGCCTCTGCAAGGGAGAGCTTTTGCTGGATGTTTGTGAATGGTGAAAAGAACTCTGGCATGAGCAGGCTGACGTCAGTGCCTATGGGACTTCTGATGGGCTTCGGCTGAAAGTTGTTGGCATTAAACCTTCGGATGATGCACTTATGAGTCCTCATGAATGAGAATCTACATGTATTTACTACTTGCACGGACTACTTCCTAAAGGCTAAGGTGCTCTTTTTTCCAGACATTACAGTTGCCGTCGATGCAAGCAGCTGTAATTATGTCCCAAAGTCAATGAAGCCGTGATATAATTATACCTTGGGTATTGCGTGCCTTTCTTACCTCTCTCGCCTCTATTACAGACCAAACATCATTCTACTCGCAGTAGCAACACCATGTATCAACTGATGATTGAGGTCTATGGCGGGCACTGTTGCGCTGCTATCTCTTTCGGCCACCGTCCGTCCGTGTCATCCAAATTCTCGCCGACGAAGGGCGCAATCCCGACTTAGACCCGGGGTTGCTTTTCCGTGATCGGTACTGAGCTCAGTGGTGGGAATCACACCATGAGCTACAGTACATAGATGTAGGCACACCTTTACAGCTTCTTCAATTGCGGTTACGTGGAAGAATCTTCGAGTTCTTACTAAATAAACCCAGCACACACTGCAAAAGTTGCGCGGTAACGCGGGTCGATTTCTTTAACCGAGGTGATCACGGAAGCCCAAACCCCGCCGATCTGACATCACTGGGGAATGATCTAACAATAAATAAACCGCGTCTCGAGAGCCAAGACTACTACCATCTACACCACAAAAGACTATTAATCAGACTATACACGCATCATGTCAGTACCATCCAAGATTCTCATAGTCGGCGCCACGGGCACCATCGGCCGATACATCACAGACGCGATCGTGTCGGCAAAGCCCAGCATTGGCCAAGAGATAGTCATATTCACATCATCAGCAACCACATCCAGCCCCTCCAAATCCGAACTCTTATCCTCGTGGAAGTCACGGGGTGCAACGGTAATTACGGGAGATATTGCGAACGCCGACGATGTGACCAGAGCCTATGCTGGCGTTGACACGGTTGTGTCGTGTCTGGGGCGAAAAGCACTAGCCTCCCAGATCGAACTGCTTAGACTCGCGGAGGAGAGCGATAGCGTGAAGTGGTTCTTCCCGAGTGAGTATGGCACAGATATTGAGTACGACGACACGAGCAAGGATGAGAAGCCGCACCAGAACAAGCTGAAGGTCAGGGCTTACATCCGGGAGAATATTAAGAAGGTCAAGTGTACATACGTTGTAACAGGACCTTATGCCGATATGTTCTTTGAGATGCGGAACCAAGTGACGGGTGGTTACGATGTTAAAGAGAAGAAAGCGGTCGTGATTGGCGATGGCGAGGGCCGTGTTGGGCTTACCACTATGCCTGAGTACGTGCATCCATCCCCTTCCGCATTAGCACTCTCGGCACATGGAGACAATTCGTCATATCTGCTCGACATATTTTGGCTTCGGTGACTGACTAGAAGCGCACAGTGTCGGCAAACTTGTGGTGGCAGCTCTACGGCACCCTAAAGAATCCGAGGGCAAGATTCTAAAAGTGCAGTCATTTGTCGTGACGCCGAACCAAATCCTAAAAGAATTTGAACAGCAGACGGGAGGGGACTGGAAAGTTGACCACGTGTCGCATGAGACGTTGCGCGATGAAGAAAAGAAGCACTGGGATGCAGGCGATCCGGGAGCAACCAGTTACACGTTGAGAAGGATCTGGGCCGAGGGTGGCACGCTTTACGAAAAGACGGACAACGAGTTATTGGGCCTCAGTCCTCAGGACATGGAGCCACTGAGCGCTGTCGTCGAGAGGTATAGCAGCGCTGTAAAGGCTGGCAAGGCGCCATATTAAGCCTACCTCATGATGGACAGCCCGGCTTATTAAATTCGATGTTTTTTCCCTTCATTCCTTCGCTCAAGCTAGTATATTACAACTGAGCTTAATAGTGAGTCTGTGTGGGTATTGAACTCTAAAGATATATTAGGTGTCTTCTAAGACAAGAATAATCTTCCCTTGTAGAACATGAGGCTACGATCACCATTCGCTCTTGTTTTTCGTGCTGTTGTATGGTGTAGATTCTCGGATTGTATCTGGTTGGGCTGAGATTCAGTTGCTGCAAGTGTGCTGCAATAATTGCGGACTTGATTGAGAAATGACTCGAGTAATGGTGAAAGGACTTGACTATATCAACGGCTTAATGCTTTACTGCTGAATACTCAGCCCTAGAGCCTAGGGATATAGATTCGAACTTCGCAGCCCAGTAATCCTTTGATCATAGGCCTGGAAACAGTAACATGGTGCTAATTCTAAGACTGCCCATGAGACGTAGATATTGTATTCCCATTATACAAAATGATATTTAGTGTCCTTTCTCTATTTTGCAGGAATGTAATCGCGAGGGGGCGTAAAGCTGCATTATGCTGTTACTAAGTAATACTAGTGAGATCATATGAAGAATGCGACTATGAGATCTGTCTCTCCTGAGCACTGCTTGGATGAATGTGATATAGCAGGCATATATCGTATGTTAGCTATCAAAAAATGTGAACCCTGGTTCCGTTGGTTGTTCCATGGTATCCTTCCTGTTCTCACTCATAAGCAAACGATGGACCATCGATAGTAGTGCAATAAACTAAACAGAAATTGAGGTTCCGCTAATTTGTTGTCAGGGACAAATAAGTGAGCGAAGTCCCGTCAGCTCGATCACTATACGCCCGGCAAATGAAACAAGCGTCCTTCGTTAGTCTCATCGCTTTTGTCATATCTCCAGTCTCTGTTGCTCTTACACAGAGATACTGGGTTAGAACCACTACGGCATGCAGAAAGTCGGTCATGCACACACGAATGTACTATGTACAGACGAAACGTCTTATATAACGCGCCCTGAAGCATTGCATCGTCAGTGTGGTTGTCTTGTTCTGTCCACTCGATATTGGTGGTGTGGCCTGAATATGTCTCAGCAACTCTTTACTTCTTTCCTTGATATAATTCTGCCGTAGCCATTTTGTCAACGGAGAAACGGGCAGCAACTTCGCCGTACACTGTTGTCATCGAGAGTCACAGCACAGTCGCCACTTGTGCCCATGATCTCCTTCACGGTTCCCACGATTTGGTCTCTTTCTGGATGACAGTGGCTGACGCTGCGAGAATATTCAAAGTTTGATGATCGAGAAAGGTACCTAGGTAGGTAGTGATAGTTCAAAGTGTTGTGTTGTTCTATAAAACAACCCCAGAAAGTGAGATACCCCTTAGGTTATACTGACCTGAAATTTTGACTTCTCAGACCAGGAGAATTCCATTCCAACGGGTCGAGTCATCGTCTTATTTTTCGGTCTAGACTAGATATCCAGAATGTTGGCAACAGTAACTTGGGAAACCCCAATCGCCCGAGAAATGGCGATTCGTGGACCGTGGAGGAATGGTTGCGACGATACGTAGGGGCTGATGAATGTGTTTCGCTTTGCTCATATGCTCACAAGACATATCTAAGTGCTCGTATGACTCCGATTATGGCTGATGTGAGCGTGATCATGAGGTTGTATAACATTACATGCTGCCCCAGCAGGTGGTCTATTCGAAGTACAACGCAACCCATCCATCCGAGAAATGCTGTCTTCGTGTTCCCGGAAGCTGAAGTAAGTTTATGACCCTTCTCTTTGTGCCCCTGGGCATATCATATTGCACCCCCAGCAATGTACGAAGCGATATCGTCCGATGTGCATTCGTGGGCTTCTACCAACTCCATCATCAGCGCATTGACTAAGGTACTCATGTATTCTCCTCATTGCCAGGATACCGAGATTGGTCTGTGGATCTCAGACTATTTTCTGCATTCGGTCTGAATCCATTCACATGGTACGAAGTTTCCTTTTAGATAGACAGGCAGGGAAGATACAAAATCATTTGTGCTCAACATTTCGGACACTTGTAACCCCATAAGCCATCCAACACTAACAGCAAGCCTCGATAGCTTTTGAAAACCAACGCGACCATCACCACGCATTCTCCTATTGCACTTCAAGATATTTCGCTGCCCAAATCCCCATTTCAACCAAGATTAAGACTGAACTCATCGCCCGCCGCTGCCGCTTTTCCTGCAGAAGGTACCGAGTCCGTCAAGCCTCGGGAAGGCCTTGCGTAGTCGGCGAGATGACTTGCAGCGGTTGTTGTAAAGCGCAGAAGCTAGCGTAGGCGAAGCTCTTTCGATGAGCGAATTCAGTTTCTACCTCCTTTACAAAAGATTTTCTGCTTCGAGTCATAGAATTCTTATGTTACGTGGAGGGGTTACATACTTCATGCTAGATACAACAAGGACCCGTCCATCTTCTACATCGTTGATGGCCGTAGCAAGGCTCAGATCCACCACTTTGATGCGAATTCGCCTAAGAGACAATGATTGAAATACCCTAATTGTAGACAGTAGGCGAATAAGACAGCTCACGTGCGTGAAGTTTGCCGCAAGGTTCCATCATTATGCGGACCTCAGATTGACTGTGTAGCAAAAGGTCGGGTTTTCTCTCGTCGACATTGTTACCGGGCAGTTGAGGGTGTTCGGTACCTGTATTCCGGCTGTTATGCATTTTAGCAGTGTAGTAGCTTAAGCAGTATTCATCTATGGGATATTTGTACCCCGCGATATGATCCGAGCATGTGGCATCGCGCCTGTGTTTGGAAAGTGGGAACGTCGGCGAATGCGATAGGCAAAGTTCCGACCCTGCCAAAGTGCCAAACCTCCAAAAAATTTATTTTCCCTTATCAAATCCACCGCCTGCCAGCCTTCCAACCTTACAATCGCTAACCCGTCCAACTTGGAGCTGACAAGCTCAAACCTTTGCGCGCTCAGCACACCCACTGCGGGCCTTCAATTGCATTTAACCCTTTGCCTTGAATGACTAGCACTTCAGACATATAAATCGCGGGCCGTCCGAAACACTAGCCCCGTCGCAATGGCTGACGTCGAAGCCCCCATCGCACACCCTCTCGGCGGCGACAAGGCGCATCGAACCAAGCCGAGAAAGAGAAGGAATCACAACAGTGAAAGCGAGGATCGAAAACACAAGCGCTCCAAGAGCGAAGCCGTTGAACCCGCCGCCTCATCAGATGCAGAAGTTGAGCCCAAGCGCCAGACCAAGAAGTCAAGTCACAACGACGACGCTACCACAGACGGACCAACACCTCATGGTGAGGCCACTCAAACCGACAGCCACACGTCCAAAGTCGACGGTGACTCAGGAAGAAAGGGCAGGAGAAGAGACAAAAGGAAAAGGGACAAGGACGATGCACCCCGAGCCGAACAAGCAGAGCAGGACCAGCCAGACCCCTTCGCCGACTCGCCGAAAAAGAAGAAAGACATCAAGTCCAAGAAGAAAGCGAGCACACAAGATGAGAACCAGGCCGTTGCTCAAGAGAGCATGGACATCGATGAGCGCACAACGTCCACCAGCACACCTGCTCAGCTGTCAGACAAGCAACACCCATTCTACACACAGACTGTCTCTCAATACCTGCCGCTATCGCCCTACGGCATCATCGAACCTCTCCAGAGCTATACCGACCAGCATCTCAAGCCTCTCCTTAACCGCTACGTTCCCGAATTCCATGGCGTTCTCCTCGCCTACCGTCACCCAAGACTCGGGGAAGCACCCGGCCGGGGCTCTCTGACTGAGGAGAGTGAGATGGACGACACAGCTGTTCTCGAGTCCATCAATGAGTACGCTGTCAGCTATGGCTGGCTGACCTTCGAAATTGATCTCTTCCGTCCCACCCGCGGTGCGTGGCTCGAAGGAGTCGTCAACCTGCAGGGCGGTGGTCACATCGGCGTTGTCTGCTGGGGCAAGTTCAACGCTGCCATCGAGGCACAACGGTTACCAAAGGGCTGGCGCTGGGTCGATCTGCTTCCCAAGGGAGACAAGACCAAGGGAAACACAGCTGTAGAACATTCGCCCGTGCCCGAAGTCGGGGAGGAAGAGGAAGGCGATGAGTCTCAAGTCCATATGTCTGGGTATTGGATGGACGAACAAGGAAATCGCATTAAAAGTGGAACAAAGTTGTGTTTCCGCATCAAAAACTACGAAGTGGGTGTCAGCGGCGATTATGGTTACTTGAGCATAGAGGGCACGATGCTGAGCGAAGCAGACGAGGAAAATAAGAGGAAAGAGGAGACGCACAGAAAGTCACGGGCACAGGGCGCGAAACGCAATGGCATAAGGAGATTTGAGCAAAGACGAGTGCCCGAGTACAGCATGACGAAATTCGGTCAAGATGAGGCCCAGGAGAACGAAAACCAGCGTGCCGAGATTAGATTACCCAGCCGCGCAGGCAGCGGTACAGATGACGCTTGAAGCTTGTTATGTGTGGACGACGCTTCTTTGTTTGGAGGCTGGAAAACCAGGGCGAGTCCCATGTAATGCTCCGCTTCCAAGCCCGCAACAGGATAATTATCCATTGGTTGTGTATGCACAAGATATGCACCGTGCAAGCAGCAGTTTAAAGAGCATTGTCTATGTCAGGTATTAAGCTTCACAGAGCAATAAAGTAACTTGGTTGGTATCCGGCAAGGTAGTCTAAAGTCGATATTTTTTGGCTTAGACTTATGAGTAAGAGGGGTATATAACTTCCCAGCTGCTATTCAGTGAAAGTGCTCCGTCTTCAAGGTCAGACCGCCTATTCACTGTTGCCCTCCCTAGCAGCCTCTGACTTCTGCATTTCGGCCTCCTTCTTCTCCAAGGCACCTGGTTCTGTTGGGTCCACCCCGAGTCGCATAGCTTCCTTTGCCTCGGCCCCAGGGCCTACGAACCATTTTCTTGCCCAGAGAATCCAGGCGCTCATCGCTCCAATTGCAATAATGCCGACGGCGACAACAGTATAATTCAGCGTCTGACTGTTTACAGGGTTTGCCGTCGGAAGCACAAAGATGACAGTAATGGTCAAGATCCAGGCAACAGCAATCAGCGCCACGACTCTGCTCAACGCGCCCAAGTTGAAGGGTCCCTTCATGGCCACGAAGCTCTTGTGCCAGATAAGGCCCAAGAGGATCGGAATGCCGTAGCTGATGTACAGGCCAATGGTTGCGATACTCGTCGCAGCCGAGAACGCAACACTACTTCCGAGGGAGGGCAGAGCTAGGATGAACGACAACGTAGCAGCGAGCCAGACGGCACGGATCGGACTCGCAAAACGCTCGTCGACTTTGTGGAAGAATGGATGAATTCCCCCATCGCGGGCAAAGGCGAACATCATGCGCGAGTTGGACGTCATGCTAAACAATCCGCAGTGCCACACACAGACGATGATCAGGGTGAACAGAACCAGTGCTCCATCTTCGCCGAAAATATCCACGAGGATCTGCAGGATCGGCTGGCCATATATCGAATCCAGTGTGGCTTGAAAGTCTTGGATGGAAAAGAGGAACGAGAGGAGCACGAGCAATCCGAATAGCGCGCTGAAGCCGACAGAAGATATGACACCGATAGAGGCTGCCCAAGCTGCATTTTTGGTTTCCTCTGACAAGTGCGCCGACGCGTCAAACCCGGTTAGACTATCTTCCTATGTCAGATTACATTCACTAACCTGACCACGAAGAGGGATACGAACGTGTATTGTGTAAGCAGGCTACCGCAAACAGCGACGTATGCCGGCGAGGCGCGAATGCTCCATCCTTCTGCGCCGTCTACACCCGTACCATCGTTGTAGTAGCCAAAGACGAACGATCCCGGCTGATGCTTGGGAGCCTTGGCCAACACTGCGATAGCTAATGCCGTGATGCCCGCCGAGTGCAAGATAATCGATACATTGTTGAGATATTTAAGCACATGGACACCAAAAGTATTGACGAGACCATGAGATACGAGAACAGCGGCATAAATACCAATCGTCTTCGGTGCAGTCGGTTCATAGTCGGGATTCTTGACCGTTGCAATTGTCGCAATCAACCCCGCAAGACCGAATGAGATACCGGTTGTTACGGCGACCTGTCCAAGAAGATTGAACCATCCTGTGATCCAGGCCGCGACTGCGCTGTACTTTGGCGGTGCCATCATAGCAGACCAGAAATAAGGGCCACCGGAGGTTGGGATCGCAGAGACGATCTCTGCCATGGCTATAGCGACCATGAGCGTGAAGAAGGACACGATGATCCATCCTATGCTCATAACTTCAAGAAGTCGATGTTAATGAATGGATAATTCGAAGAGGTCGGAATCGTGTCGTACCAGCTGGTCCACCTGTGTTCAATCCAAAGGAAAATAAAGTCGTAATACCCGTGATAACGCTCTTTGTAAATCGCTCTATCAGCATGCTATGTCACAGTCATCGAGTAGCGCCTGGTACTCACGATGATCGAAAATGATACGCCAAAGTTGTGTGCCAAACCCTGCAAGAAGCAATAGTTGCCCATCAGTCACTCTATTCATGCGCTATCGTCGTCTTCTCCCATTGCAAAGACGCAGCTGTTGAAAGGAAGGTGGAAGACTCACCCAGTCGCGTTTCAGCTCTTGCTTGTATCCAAATTGCGCCAAACGGTCTTCATCCTGCACTTTGTTGGAATTAGACGTCCGGCGTGCGATTTCCATGTCGTCGGCCATGATGTAATTACAGCTTCCGGCCTTGGGTCTCACAGACCAAAACGAATGGGTATAGTGAAATGAAGTAACAGCGACGGATGAAGAATATGTCGTAACTTGGATCTGAAAGTGAGCGAAACAGAGTTCGATTATTACATACTCCTGGCCTTTTCCAAAAGGGAGGATTAATTCCACGTCTCGTTGCTCATCTTACCTCCCCGTCATCGTGGGCATTGAGAGCTGCAACTGATAAAGCCCCGGTCCGCGACGGCGCTATGATAGGTTGTCAGCCCCAGCTGTTGCGAGATGTGTGCTCCGCTGGCGCATCCCTCCCGCTTGGCGACAGCGTGACACTGCAGATAAGGACGGGCGTTCTTCCTGACTAGCACTGTTGCTTCACTCGGTCAAGTCCGAGATACCTTTGGATGTTTCAATAGGTAAGATCCTAGATACAAATGATGCTTGGGCGATCTACTACCTTACTCTCAAGACGCACTGAAGCTGGTTGAACAGACGACTGAAGTGAATTGGCCACGACGACGACAGGCTTCTTGAAATTGCAATTATGTTGAAAGCGGTAATTGAAGATGTGACAAGAAACCTTGACACAAAAACATGACAGAAAGATAGGCCGCATGTACTTGTCGCAATGGGTTAAGCCTCAACTGGGGGCAGACCTTAATCTCTACCTAGCATCTACACTGGGGTACTTTTGATCTGAGGCTAGCTTGGTGTAATATGGGCGTAGATCAACATTGCGTGTCGTGAAACACATGGGACAAAACGTAGCAATTAGTAAGAACCAGCAACAAGGCCGTATCTCAACGCATACTTGACCACGCCGTTCATCTTTACTCGGCATCAGCACAAAATGAACTAATCACAAGACAATGTCTTTTCCTTTCACCAGCCATAAGGTGATTGACCAACTTGCTCATGATTGCCAAGTCACAAAGATCTCATCGCACGCCCAGCGAAAACAGCATCCGAACTTCTCGCCACTCTTACCAAGCACGCCCTTTTTTCATTTCGCATTTGCACCAAACAATGCTTCGCGAGTATCATATCTGTACACGAGCTCTCCATGCCAATAATTGGCCGCTTCCGGCTTGACAATCATCCAGGCCTCGTCAAGCGCTTTGACGACGTCTGAGGGCAGTGGGCCTTTTTCCAGAGCATCGAGGTTGTTGTCAAGTTGGTCGTAAGACGAAATGCCGATAATGATGCCGTCGCGGCCGCCATCTTTGATGCGTAGCTGCGAGTGATGAACAATCCAACGCAGCGCCGTCTCAATCAGGGTCAAACCTGGGTGTTTCTCCAAGACCTTCTCGATCGTCTCAAGAGCCCTGAATGTGCTATCGCGAAAGTATCGCTTGCGACTTTGCACCGCGCCCGGATTCTTGTCGCTATAACGTCCTTCCTCTGGCTTGATGTCCTTGCTTTTGATCTTTCCGCTGAAGAGGCCGCCGGCAATCGGGTTATACACGACGATATCAAGACCGTAACGACGACATGTCGGGATCAGTTCGGGCTCGATACCTCGGAGTATGCAGTTGTACATGCCCTCTGCGATGCAGTCAGTATGCAGCCATATCTTGGGTAGATATTGGCAGTGACAAAGATGGTATTCCCATAGCCAGACGACCGAAATCGCATCACACGTACGATAAATTGTAGGCCGCACCCAGCCGTTGTACTTGCATATCATCACTACCTCGGCCACCTCGGCAGCTGTGAAGTTGGAAAGTCCCAATTGTACGAACTTGCCCGCTTTGTGTAGCTTATCGGCCGCTTCTAGTGTCTCCGCGAAGGGCGTTGATCGATCTGCCGCGTGAAGATAGCAAATCTGATGCTTATTAATACAACGGTCTCGTGCTGTGTCGAGGGCTCAAGCGCCAGGCTATTTGGCGGGAAAGGATATCGTCTTACATCGACGCACTCGGTCCCCAATTCTGCCAGGCTCTTATTCAAGCTCGTCGCGATCTTATCCGCTTGGTTATCGCCGTCTTCATTGGGATATATGAACTTGGTAGCGATGGTGAAGCCACGATCTTTCCAGCCAGCTTCTCGCGTGAATGCCTCTTGTTGACATCCAATGTATACGCGGGCTGTGTCTATTTCATTATAGCCACGCTCCTGAAAACGGTCGAAGGTACGTTTGAAGTCGTCCAGTTCAGTGATGCGAGCGCCCTTTTTTACATCTTGGCCAAATGTCATCAGACCCAAGATAACGCGATCTTTGGGTGCACCGGGAATCAAAGGCATCTTGAAGATCACTACGGTACTGAGACGAATGAAGATTCGCAGGGGTCAGAGAAGTGCTGAAGAGTCAATTTGGGGGGTGACAAGACAAGCAAATCAGCGTCCTCCCAAGTCGCCAATTCCAAAATGTACAAGAAGCAGGGAAGAGCACGGTCAATCGACTGACTGGCTCGCCTGAATGTCGATGCAGATTATTCGATCAAGGTCGCATTGTATACACAGAGTGTCGTGGGGGAATCCACTGTATATATATCGTTAATTCCAGACGGAATTAACGGCGTCGTTTTCTCCTGGCACAGAGGATGGCAATATACCACCTCAACGGCGTTTCCGGTTATAAGGAAGCTGGCTGGGCTTGAAGCCAGCCGCCATACCCCACTGCTCGAGACCAATTGCCATTCGAAGAGTGTCTCCGATGTCATCGGTTTTTCGGAATCCGGCTTTCCCTTCCAGTTAGCGAAGCTCTCAACTTTGAGGGCCTCCATGGCACCTTAGCAGCTGCAAGGTAGTTGCAAGCCGAGTGAGTACCAAGCGTGACGCAGCCAAACGATGACGAAGCCTCTTGTCATGGTCTTCCAAGTCAGAAGTCATTGAGTATCGATTTATGGATGTTTAATGAGGCCAAAGCTCTGTCTTCAAGAGGTACACAATGTGCTTTCTGTCCTGAAATGGTGAATCTCACAATTCAAGTTCGGGCTTTGGCCAAAAGGATGCTTGCCTGAGGTACAAATGACAACAGAAGGTAGGACTCATACTATTCAATTCCCTGAAACCTATCTCCGACTAGATCGACCAGTTGAATTGATCGATTAACCACAGGTGTTCGAAAGAAACTGCCCCATATGCAATGAATTTTACAAATCCTTAGTTCCAAGACACAAAACAAAACCATGCTTGGTGGAAATTACAAGCCTCAACTGGGAAAGCAGAGTTGTCTTGTCCATCTATCGGTATCCAGATTCATGCGGTTCACATCGCCGGGTCACCGTCACGTATTCAAGGTTCGCCCGGCCAAATCAAATCGGCAAGCTCACGGACTAATTTCAGCTTGGCAATCATGTCATCTCTCGTCACAGAGTTGCCCAGATGGTGACTCGCGAATCCACATTGTGGACTGACGCCAATTCTCTTTAGAGCCTCATCGCGAGTTTGGCCAGCTCCCGCGGCAATGACGTCCGCAGCAGCAAGCACGCGGTCTTTCATCTCGTTGACATTTTCCAGCTCGGGGAATTTACTGGTAATCACGCCCAAGACGACGTTCTTGTGTGGCGGGAGCTCCTTCAATGGTTCAAAAGTGCCGGCTCGATCCGTGTCGTACTCGAGAAAGTAGGTATCTGCGTCGATCTCCTTGAACAGCTTGGTTGCAATGCGGTCGTAGCCGCCCTCCGAAAAGTGCTTGCTGTATGCAAAGTTACCACGACATAGATGAATGCCGAGATGCATGTCGTCTGGTCGCGAGGAGATGCAGGCATTGTACAGCTGGACGTACGAATCCAGGAGCGCATCTGGGTCTTCCCCATCCTCTACAAAGCCTGCGATCATCTTCTCCGAGCAGAAGTCTACACGTTAAGAATTCATGAGCGGAAGTAGTATATGTGCAGCAAAAGTTCGGCTTACATGCGAGGTTCGGATCGTCAATGGTTACGTTCCGGCAGCCGTTATCGTACAGAATCTGGAGCTCTGTTCTGTACGCTGCTGCAATGTCGGCAAAATATTGGCCATCGTTGGCGTAGACTTCTTTCGGGTATGCCATCCCTTTCTTATAGCGCAAATGGTACCTGCCCTTACGTTAGTTTCCAAAGGCGACAATGTTGGTAAGACTGATGAATGAAGTTAATGACTAGTCCTTACCACTCAGGAGCGGCAAGTGTCAATTTCAGCTTCTTCACATGGTCTGCAGGTACGAGGGCCTTGAGGTAGTTCCAGTCTGAAAGATAACTACTTCCGACATGTTTGATCTTCCCGGTGCAGACGATAGACTCGCCTGGCTTGTGGCCCGACTCGGCTAGGTGTGACGTATCATCAGCACCATTCCAAACCCCAGCCCAAATCCGGTGGCAATCTTAGACTTACTGAACGCCGCGATGTCTGGTACGTACATGCGGAAAATACTCCAGTCTTTTAGAGTGATCTCCTCGAATCCTTCGAGATTGGGAAAGAAAGTGCCCCAAAACTGATGGCGACGATACTCTCCATCATTGATAGCATGAAAACCAAGGTCTAACTGTAGCTTGACTATCTCATTGATCGCTTTATCGGTGATGGCGTTGAGCTTTTCATCATTAGCGATATCAAGAGCTTTGGCTTCATCGAGCTCAAGACGTCTTTCGGTCAGCTCTTGAGGGCGCAGCAGCGAGCCGAGATGCTCCGCGCGAAACGGGGGCTGTTGCTTATTTCCCACCATGTTGTTTACGGTTGTTGATGGCATAAACCTCGACAGTATGTATGCAGGGTGAAGGGGCCAGACAAGTAGATCAAAAGACAAGACACCTTCCTTTCTCTTGCTACCACCTCTTCATACGGCCAAGTCAACTTATACTGAGAGGAAGAGGGGTCGTGCCACTCTTATATGCAAATAGCCCCAAAGGACCTCGGTCTGCCTCGATCCCAGCGCCGTTTTCTAAGATACGGACAGAAATACTCAATGGGGAAAGAACGTGACCCCTATTTGGAGAGGATTATTCTCATGTCGCTATGGTACTACTCGGCCATCGTTTGTCGTAGGACAAAGGCCACCTTGAAGACATTACATTTTGCCTCAAGGCATGGATGGATGACGATCGGACGCTAAAATGTCCGTTACGCATGCGCCATTCATAAACAATTAGAAATGCCACTCAGCACTAGGGTCTCGGACTAAATCCAGGCTTGCTAGAGAGATGACCATGCCGGCAGATGTTGATTTCCCCTCATAGAGGAGCAAACTGTGGTGCGAGACTCGTTTCTGTTGGCGCGACGGTGGGGAGGAACTGCATATGCAAGATGAGAAACGTAAGGTATTAGTCGTGTTTTCTTCTCCCACACCTCGTATGCATGTCGATTGAAATGTTAAATCTTCCTCGGCGAGGTGGTATACAGGCAAACCAGCTGATGGCGATGTCGACCCAATCGGAGGGTGATGAAGATCTCAGCCGTCAAGCAGTACCTGGTCTCACACGCCTCAACGATGTCTTTTCTCATCACTCGACAACGAAGATCAACCATAAAGTCGGGCCATGGCAGCTATATGACAGCTCGCTTATAAAGTATGTTGGCAGTCTTGCCTTCAAGGAACAGCATGTAAGTGAGCGAAATGACACTATATCCCTGCAAACCCCGCCTTTGTCAATGCTGACTTCATTCTGGTATATGAGCTAGATGCGATTCTGTCCCCCAACCTGCAGCTTCCTTCCGCCAGTTAATTCGTGTGCAGCAGCGTAATTGCAAATTCACTTCGGCCAAGGGGTTCGTTAGTCCTTACGACGTCCCGATTGCGTCAAGTGCCCAGTTGTGACCTCGTCAGGTACACAGGACTTCCGGTCGCCCTTTTCGACAAGGACATCAAGCTATAGAGATCTTGAACCTGGTACAGATGTACAAGTGCTTGAGACAGGGTGGGATGTTTCTCGACGTCGGCCAACCCCGCGTTGCCTAAGTAATGCAATCTTCTAACCTAGGAGGGAAGACTAATGGGTGTGTTGATCATAGTGACAGGGGACGGCACTTAGAGATCGGAAGCTCTGTCGAGTTTCTCGTGAGCTGTGCCGGTCTTCATGCCAAACTACACTTCCAAGAGTGCTAAGCCTCTTAGCTGCATGAGAATTTGCGCATCTATTTACATAAGAAAAGGAACATGACACTTCGCAGTATACTTATTACGGGCTGAGTCGGAGTGGTCGTACTGAAACGGATAGTAGCTTGATCATCGGAGAAACAAAGGCACGTCATGATAACAAAATCGATGTTGATTCAAACACAGGGCGATTAAGAACAAAGCCATATTAATTTTGTTATGAGATACTAACTCTGCGCTACGGTTGCATAAGCAGTACCTGCTGCTCTCATCACTACTACCTACCTAGTAGTCATCATAGTATGACGCTGATGGAGAATGTCTAAGGAGATAGCGTAGCGGTACATACAGATGATAGCAAGACTTGATCCTTCAACTTCCTCCTCTAAATTGCGAACATGACTACTCTTCGCAATGAAATTCAAGCACTTTTCTTTACCTTGTCCTTATTTTTATGAGATCATCCCAAATATCCATTAACCAGGTCGCGCGCAGATAGCACTCCAAAGAGCCCCTCTGCCGCACAAACATAACCCGCACCACTCCGCATCAAGATGCTAGTGTTTTGAAACAAGCGCTGATTCCCACTTCAAGCATCGAGATCGGATCAATTGCCCGTCATCACTAATGAATCCCAACACCTGTGCAAGGATGTAATGACACGGGTGAGACTGGCAACATGTCACCCCAGCTGAACAGCGACCAATGCTAAAAAGCCTTCCAAAACCAGCTGTGAATGACGAGGTCTACCCGTGAAGCGATCTAGATGACTTAAGACAATCCTCGACACGACAAGCAAATGTCCAATACCCAAGTCTGAAACAACAGAGGGGATGGTCGGCTCCATCACAGACCTCGTCGCGGTGCGGAATACACAGCAGCCAATGAGCGGCACCCCGCCAAAGGCTTTTGGCGGTGCCGCGGTCATCCGCTTACGGACTTCACAATCCCGGAAAGAATCTGGGGTCTTCATGAGCTCTCAGCTTCATGACTCCGTAGCTCGACCACCAACCAAAGATCACGCCTTGGCTCGCTGGAATGGACTCGTGCGCAGTCCTCATCACAAACTCGCCAACCTGTAGAACTAGTAGCAGAGGCGGTGAGCGATTCGTGATTGCTCGCCAGTTCGAACTCCAGCCTTTTCCTCTCCACCAATCGTATATGCTTACATCATCCACTCATATCTTTGTCAGTTGCAGACAGGCTATTTCGTGACTCGAAAGCCTCAGCTCGGTGTCCGTTCGATGATGAACCGTTGCAGCTGCGAAATCCGGGTTTTGAAGCAATCAACATGGATTGCTTACCCGTCGAGCTTTGGCTCCAAATCATTGCACATCTTGATGGAAGGGCGCCATCGGAAATCCACCGCCATGAGCCGCCAAGATTGATGTGGTTCTTGGACAATCCAACATCCCAAAAACCTCTCAAGACTCTTTCGCTTGTATGCAAGGCTATGCGTATTTTGGCCCTGCCGCTCCTTTTCCGAAATGTGCAATGGGCTCCTTACATCTGCTCGCTGAGACACTTTACCCTGAATCCTATCCCGCTGCTCAGGTTTGTCGACAAGAATGATCTTGTTCGACATGTAGTCAGCTTCACGTTGCTTGTCAGTTATGACGAGCCTTGGGATCTTTCGGATGATCCATACGAAGGTTTGATACGGCCGGCTGACCTCGACTGGTTCTGGTTACAGCTGTTTTCCGTCATCGACCCGCTCCGTGTCACCTTGGTCGCACCACCTACCACACTGGCCGCCGTGATATCGCGCGTGGTCTCGCTCAACGACAGCTGGGCTTTTGGCGAGAATTATCACATGTTCACACTGTCTCGTAGGACCCGCGAAGGAGCGAACGGGGATCCAGTTTCCCACCATGTTCCCGAGACAGAGAAACCGGTCCATGCCAACCAGGCCGCCCCAAGCTCGATAGGTAACCCAGTATCACTAACGTCATCTATCTACGGTCGAAGGACATCTACATCAGTGCGGCCGAGGTCTCCGCCGCCATGTGTATTATTCACATCACGTCGCTGGACTTCGCTGCTGCTCAATGAAGGATCGTACACCAATACGTATCGATTCCAGGATTTCGAGGAGCTTGAGCCGCCATCTCTCCTCGGGGCATTTCTTGGCACGGAGAGCTATCCAAATAACAGACCACTCATCACACCGTCGATTGTGGATTTCGGATACGTCGCCGTATTCCCCCCGACATCGCATGTCTACACACTGCTCGAGAACGTGCCCGTGCTGGATCGGCTGTTTCTACAAATCACACCAGACCCGGATAACTACATAGAGGAGGACGCCGACTGGGAGAACATCGACAAGGCAGAGCTGTGGTTTCAGCGGAGTCAGACCTACTCGCTGCTGGTGCGCGAGTTGATGGCGGACCTGGGCCAGCGGAAGATACGCGTGTTTGAGAGCGGGGACCCAGCGGATCGAAAAGTCTGGGACTTGACGTCGGCCTGGTTTCTCAGGAGTGGCCTGGAGACGTGGAAGATTGTGGAGGAAGGCCTGTTTTTGAGGACCCGGACGCTCAAAGACGATTCGGCTGGGGATGCGAACGGCGAGGCGCACCAAAACAACGGGAGCAGCGTCTCTCCCGTCAATGGCAACATGCTTCACCAAGGTCTAATGTCCCCGTACGTGTGCTCGAGTTGGAAGCGTGAGCACTTCTTGGCGCTACTTTCATTGCTCTCGTTTCACTCCGTTCTGTGGTCGTCGCACATTTTCTCCCCAAGTGCAACGGGGAAATGGCTAATCAAGTGAACACAGAGACGGTCGTCTCGAGCAGATCATTTTCAATGGGGTACGAGAATTGCCCTTTTCCCACCTGCAAATATACCTCAACAACATCGGCTTAGGTGATGTGGAAGGAGTAGAGGACTAAAGGGATGCTTCCCTCGAGAGACTGGTTACGCAGCCCTGCGAAAGGAGGAAGGGCGACGTTGCAAAATTGCATGATGGCGTCGGGACACTGCATGTTATTTGTTGTCCAACACGGGCGTGACCAGGTCGCCCGGGTACCTCACCGACACGTAAGCATATACGCAAAAGCAGCATGATGGTTGAGAATAGCTTGGTCGCAAAACACAAAAGTTGATATTCCGATTCATTCATGTACTTGCCGGGTCCCTTGACCACACCGAGTATGTGCTTGATTATAGCGCAGCGCCACATGTCTCACATACCTGGTCTTGGAGATCAAATCCACGTGGTCTAGGTAGAAACAAATGGCGACAGAGTTTCAGACTTTGGCCACAACGCACATGCTAAAAGCCGAAATGCCTCTGGCCGGTCTTTAGAAGTCAACAAACTCTAAAAGCCCAATGGCTGGTGGGAAGACACGATCGATTTAATTAATGACCAATTAGGTCCCATAACAAACTGCAGTAGTAGGCCGTAGATCATCTCCAAAGATACTCGGCAATAACATCGAGGAATCCGTAGAGAAGGATAAATGGCTGTATTCATAAGTTAGTGGATGACCCCCAAGAATGGAGTGGTGCCCTGACCGAAAGAAGCTCATCAAGATTGATTACTGATGACTAAAGCACGGTAATCCGAACAGTCGGGATATGGGGTAATAGGCGGAAGAAGGACTGCGGATCAGCCGGGCGGGCATCTTGGATAGTGGCCGGCGTGCCGACGGGTCAGTTACCTACATGTAGGTAAGGTAATGCCTCCTACAAAGTACAACCTCCTGTCGAAATACCTGATGAGTCTTAATAATTTAAATCTCACACATCACCACCGAAGCTAGTCTTATACACTTCCAATTCGCACTCACCCGCTCCATATCTTAGGTACCTGTTTCTGGCCATACTACGATTCGCAACTGGAACTCTGCTATATCAGATCTCAACCGGACTTACTCACCTTTTCCCGGCGTCCCCGATTTCGCCGCTGCCCCTCCATCCCATTATCCGCCATCTACACTTTGCGATCGCCGACCAGCCCGTAACCTCGTGCGCCGACATCTCTTACCTCCAGTCAAGCGGTCGTGCCAGCTGCTGCGATGCCAGATCTAGCAGAGAAGAAGGGCAGCCCCAAGGCCGGCGCATCATGGCATCGCGAGACCGCCGACCTGCCCTCCTTCTATTCTCCACGAGCCGGCCCCAGCACACACTCGCCCGCACGATCTCACCCGTCTCCGACAGTCAGCCAGGACGAGAGGCATTTAGACGGCTTCTCCCTATCCTCAAGCACATCCGTCTCCAATGCCACGCTGTCAAGAGTCTCGATGCTAGACTCTCCCCATTTACCACCACCTTCACTCCTATCTCCCGCTTTTACGCCTCCCGCCACGCCCGGCACTGTAACCCCGTCTACCGAGCACCCCCGCAGCGTCCCCGTCGACTCATCCATCCCCTCTGGCGGCTGCGGCACCAAGAAGCCCCGTCTCCTCGAAACCCTGCCCCAGGTCCAATGCGTCGTCCGCGCCCGCATCCCGACGACAGAAGGCAGCGAGATGTTCCTACACCTGTACACCAACGACGTCGACAACAAGGAACACCTAGCCATCGTCTTCGGGCCCCAGATCCGGAGCACCAGTCTCGACGCGCCGCGCGAGGGCGAGACCGAGATGGACCGCATGATCAGGGGTGCCTACGTCGGGCGCCTGTATCCCGGTAGGACAGACAGCGGCATAGCGGGGAGAGAAGGCTCTGCCGTCGAGCCGGCTGGCCCACCGCTAGTCAGGATTCATTCCGAGTGCTACACGGGCGAGACGGCGTGGTCCGCGCGCTGCGACTGTGGCGAGCAGCTGGACGAGGCGGCGCGGCTCATGTCCCTGCCCTCCGCGACCAACGGGGGAATCATAATATACCTGCGACAAGAGGGACGGGGCATAGGGCTGGGCGAGAAGCTGAAGGCGTACAATCTGCAGGATCTCGGCTCCGACACAGTCGAGGCGAACCTGCTGCTTAGGCATCCCGCGGATGCTAGGAGCTACGGGCTGGCGACTGCGATGTTGAGGGATCTGGGCCAGACCGAAGTCAGGCTGTTGACGAATAATCCGGAGAAGATTCGTGCTGTGGAGGGACCGAATCGCGAGGTCAAGGTCACAGAGCGGGTGGCCATGGTCCCGTTGAGCTGGAAGGGGAAGGGCGGGTTTAGATCGAAAGAGGTGGAGGGGTACTTGAAGACCAAGGTATGTTTGTTCCCGGCGAGAAGGAGGAGCTTTGCATATGTGACGCCGACAGCTGACGATGAATCTGCAGATCGAAAAGATGGGCCATATGCTGGAAATGGGCGGTGGTCTTTAAGCGCACGACGTAGAGGCAATCCATGTTTCGTTGGATTCGTGCAATCTACAACAAATTCAAAACCCTGGGCAAAAAGGTATCTGGTGCATCCGAAACAACTTCTCGATAGGGATATCGAGACGTTCAGGCCATATGGACCATGACTGAAAGTGGCTTCTAGAAGCTCTATATCCCCTGGTGATGCACAAATGCGCAGACCACCGCATCATGATGCGACCCATCATCCCAACTTCAGCCGAAGAGATGTCAAAATCCAAGATGCGCCTTGGGATGCGGGCTGTTACTAGCAAAGACAGTTGTCCTAGTTACCACGATACTCAATGCCTGTATCGTTTGTAAATCAGGATATTAGCAATCCTCCCATCGCCAATGCTGCAATGATTCACAGCGGCGGGCAAAACAATAAAACCACTGCTCAAACTACTAAACATGAGGATCCTATCACTTGAAATACTTAGGTTTCACGTCACTTGAAACAATGTCATAGATCACGTACATGTAAGGTATCATAACCTAGCATGGCACTCTTTATTGGAAGACTAGTATCCGGCTCTGACCACCACTCGAACCGATCTACCAGTCTACCGCTAACACAATAGTCTGAATACTCCCTTGTCTGTACAACCACCACTCCCCTATCTGGTATCTAACCCAACCATTCCTCTGACCCTCCTAAGACACCCTATGAGTGGCTATCCTCTCTCGTGCCATAACCATAATAACCCCTTTTAGTCCACCCAGACCCATCCTCCTCGACATCATCTAACCACCTCTTGACATGCGCAAACGGGTCCCAAGAGCGACGTGGCAACTCCACACCGGGGAGCTGAAACGCAGGACAAGAAAGACGAGGCACAACCTGAGTCGGAGGAGGGCAACACGTCCTCCACAAGGAGGCTGAGGCAGGGCAGTCACAGCGCAATGATCAAAGACAAGACTGCCCCGCCGGTTTGCATCTCAGGCCACGGACTCGGCGACATCTGGTAATGCGTTCCAAAGATCGTCTTCTCAGGACGCTGAGCACTCACCGAACCCCTCGTCATTCACATCGTCGTGTCGTGGATTCGGTATTGACCCTTTAACCCCCTTAGTTGTCATATCCCGCGGGATGCGGCACATAAAATGCCGTGATAGAGCCCAAGTCCCGCCCAATGCTCATCAGGTCTCCTATCTCTCCCGAAACAAAGCTATCCTTACCCTGATCAGGAATCATAGAATCGCAAGACCTAATCTCCCTTGATCCTCTTACTCGGCCGCAGACTATCATCCGGCAAGCCGGACCTCTTGGTACCGGGGAGGGAGCTGGTCCTAATATCGTTGTCCTCCTGACTGACCCGCCTCGTCGGATACGCACTAGCTTTCAATCCCTCGAAGCAGTTCCCGCTAATCTGCGGGACGGCGTTCGCCTGAGACATGCCAGACACCGCCCCTGGCGACGGGTTCCCGAAGAATGGGTGCTTCAGCGCGTCGATAGCTGTGAGTCTGTTATTGGGGTCCCACTCCAGAAGCTTGGAGAGCAGGTTATACCCGTCCTGCCCCAGACTCGTCAGACTCCCATTGTACGTCGGCGCGTTGACGGGCCCGAGCTGGTTGATCATGTTGTTGTACCACTTCTCCAGCTGCCCGTGCGGCTGCGGCACCGGGTGTCTCCCGTTGTGATGACTCGGATACAGCATCGGGGGCTGCACCTGGGAGAGGCTGTTGAACTCGGGCATGCTGACGAGGTCGGGCCACCGCTCTTTGCTTGGTATGCCCATGATCTCGACGATCTTCTGCATCTGGTTGCGCTGGAACGGGACCGTCTTCTTGTCCATCTTTGCTTCTTCTCCTTTGAAGATGGGCCGCAGCGAGAGGAGTTCGGCGAAGATGCACCCCACGGCCCACATGTCGACCGCCGGTGTGTAGTGTCGGCTGCCGAGTAGGAGTTCGGGTGCGCGGTACCATATCGTAACGACCACCTTATCGCCGCTGAAGAGGGAGTGCAGGGGTTTCTGGAACAACCTGGCTAATCCCAAATCGCCGATTTTAACACGCCCCGAGGACGTAACCATGATGTTGGCTGGTTTCAGGTCGCGGTGCAACACCCAGTTCTTATGAAGATACTGGCACCCGTTGAGAAGCTGGAACATGATGCTCTTGATCGTGGAGGGCGGGATATTGTGCCTCGGGGCCTGAGTGTGGTGGTGGATGATCTGCAGCAGGTCATGCTCGGCATACTCGAACACCATGAAGATGCATTTGTCTTCGAGTATGATTTCGATGAGTTTGATGACGTTGTCGTGCTGGAGCTCGGAGCATAACGCCATTTCCCGGATCGCGCTCTGAGAGATACCAGTGTACTGGATCTGCTCGCCCTCCTTGTCGGGCTTGAACTTCTTGATGGCGAAATCCCCAACCTGGCCGACCTTGCTATGGGCCTTGTACACGCGACCGTACGTCCCAGAGCTAATGAAGCCAACGACGCGGTATTTGTCCTGGACCTTGTGCTTGGCACGGTAGCCTCCTCTGTCTCCGCGGTCGAGAGGATCTGTGGGCGGCATCGTGTTAGTCAGTGGTTATGAACAGAGTGGTTCATAGATAAGAGTAACGATAAAAGACGGGCACTGCCCATCCCAGGAAGGGTATGGCGATGGAATTTAGTATAGGAGCTTTGCATATATGGAGTGATATCAGACTTTTGGAAGGACAACGTGGGGTGAACGGTTCAGACGAGATGCGAGCCAGCACTCCAGAGACTTTTGCAGTATCGTCAATTCCCCATCGGCATGTCCCTATGCAGACAGTATGGCAAGTGAGAGTGGCACATGCCAAGCGCGGCGAAGATCTGCATCTGCACGCGAGAAGCCACGATTGTGAATAGGGCAGTCTCGTCACCACATGACACAACACCCCGAGGCTGGAGATCCATTGGCGAAAGGATCCGGCTCACCCTATCAGACGTTGTCTTGTTGATTTCGAGATGACGTGAGGGACTACCTAACGTCTGACGTCCAGCGCGGTGCTCATGCCTTCGGCTACGGCAATCCGTTTCGATGCTTCGTAACATCCCACCAGAGGATATGATGTGATTATGATTTCGAGATTATATAGCAGGAAGCCCGGGACGAAGATCTCGCATGGCTGAGCCCAGAAATCCCTTTTCTGTCTTCCGTTTCTTCTTCTTCTTTCGCGCTCAAACACAATGTACGGTATCGGCGGTATAAACTCAAGGCGAAACGCCAAATAGAATCTCCCAAATACTATTAAGAACGCACAAACCTTCAAAGGCAGCCTGTACACTTCTCTTGATACCACCTCTCACATTCGACCCTGACGCCGGGCCCGAGGGCGGGTTAGTGAGACTCATGGTGATCGTCCACAACACACGGCCTTCAAGCCCGAAGTCCGCCGCCACTAAAAACCAGAAAGTCCGCCCGCTGCTTTGTCTGGTGCGTTGATCGAACTAGAGTATTCTGACAAAACAGAACAAGAGTGGCCCAGACTCCCGCTGCGATTTCAAGAAGAAACAGCAGTAAGGAATGCGATAGTTCCAAGGCAGATACGATGGTAAAGACGAAGTAGTAAGGTGGTAGTGTTCGGATACGCAGGAACGGTGATGACAAATGAACAGCCAGCGAAAGCAGAAATAAGTTAGCAGCAAAGTCAGTTCAAGCTGATCGTTTCGGCGATTGAAAGGGATTATGCGATGCTATTTGATAATATTGTTCCGCTCTCATCAGAAGCAACGATTGTATATCTGATAATGTTGGTCGACGTCGTCGCATCCTGCCCGTTAGTCCACATTGAGATGGACGGATGCCAGCTGGGCCATCGGGGGTGGGTCTAGATCGCAGATGTGGCGCAGTCACTCCGATATCTCCTTTACTTCAGACTCCAGTCGTACGGCCAGCATTCTCCATATGGGATTTTCCAAAAGGCAACGTCTAGGAAACGGCGTTTCAGTGCTCCTCTAGAGTCTTGGATTCTCTCGGTCGCAATGCAGTGTGTGAAGCACGTCGAGGGGCCCAAAGGTCTTCGGAACGTGGGATATTTTGTAAAACTCCATGGGCTGGCAATAAAGCTACTCGTGACAGTGGGCTCTCTCTTAAGATCACAAGTTGAAGATCTTCTACTGAATGTGCCTTCTAACGTGGCCCTAACTTCTCCAGGACTCTAGGTCCTTGTTCCGCCCATTCTTCTTTCGAAATCCACATGCTCTCCTTGTCGGCCATAATGTTGGCCAGCACAGCACCGCCCAGGAAGACCATGTGTCTCCTGCGCGGCGGGTCTTCTATCCTCACCTTGAACTTGTCCAATCTCTCGGGGTTGCCACGTAATACCCTCGTCAGCCACAGCTGCTTCAATTCCTTCTCCAATCTGCTGGGTAGACCGGGATACATGCTGCTGCCGCCTGACAGCACGATGGCCTTGAAGAGGGAAGAGCGGACGTCTACATCTGCGGACTGGATGGTGTTGAAGAGAAACTCGCCGATGCCGGGTTGCTCGCAGTCGACGAGGTGTGGCTGGAAGAGGCACTCGGGAGCCTCGAAGCGCTCGCTGCCGACACGGATGACACGGCCGTCGGGTAGGGTGTAGCTCTCGACAAGGACGGTCGTGTCTTCGCTCAGGCGCTTGTCGAGCTCGAGGTCGTACGAGACGTAGCAGAGCTTCTCCTTAATCTGGCGCACCGTCTCGAAATCTGCCGTGCGATTGAGGGCGTACCCTCTCCTCAGCAGCAGGGCGATGAGGTTGCGGGTCACGTCGCGGCCGGCAACGTCGAGGCGCCGGGTAAGGTGGTTGAGAACAACGGATTCGTAGACGGGGACGATGTGAGTGACGCCGTCTCCCGAGTCGACGACGACGCCCGAGGAAAGACCTGTTGCGTGTTTGACTCGCCT
The DNA here is from genome assembly GCA_022432385.1 of Xylariaceae sp. FL1272. Lineage (NCBI taxonomy): Eukaryota > Fungi > Ascomycota > Sordariomycetes > Xylariales > Xylariaceae > Xylariaceae sp. FL1272. Next base: position 107,921 of record JAJJXC010000020.1, read on the forward strand.
TAGCATCTATCTATCTATTCAACGCGACAAGATACATTAAATGACGTAGTTGGCGAATCAAACCGAGTGGATAGGGGCAGCAAGCAGAGCATGGTTACCTTGGGCATACAGCGCCAGCACGGCCTGGATGGCGACGTAGACGCCGCCGAACTCGTACCTCTCAAACATGACCTCGCACATCTGCTCGCGGTTCTTAAGGGGGTTCATCGGGGGCTCGGTCAGCAGGATCTTGCGGCCTCGGGGGTCGATCTGCATCTTCTCGAAGAAGGTAAAGTCCCACAGGTGCTGCATGTCGTCCCAGCGCTTGACGATGCCGTTCTCCATGGGGTAGGATATCTGCAGCATGGTGCGGGCGGCGGCAGCCTCGTCACCGCACATGATGTCCTTGATGACCATGTCCGAGTCGGCGCCCTTCTCCTCTGAGCGCAGGATGGGGCGGCCGACGATGGAGGGGAATTGGTGCTCGGGGAAGTTCTGGGCGGCGTAGCCGACTTTGAGGAAGCCCGTGCCTCCATCGAGGACTGCGTGTCACGTCGTCAGCATTGTTTGGGGCCGATGCGCTCAGGCGGGCTAGGCAACGACGAGGTTCGGATGCTGGAGCGGAGAGTGTGTATCGAGACTCACCGATGGGAGGAGCCGCCATGGTTGCTCTCTTGCGTCAGGCGGACGGCACGGCTCAACGGCGGAGGGGACCAGTCTTGAAGGTGATGCGCGGGAGGAGAGAGGTGGATTGAGGTGGTTGAGTGAGCTTCGGGTTGCTACCTAGCACGCAGTAGGCATGGAGTGGGATGGGCTAGGAGTATGGAGCTGCAGGTTAGAGGTGACGGGATGCGATGGATTGGCGGGGTTTAGCTGGCCTCACGTCGTCCCAGCTCACCTACAGCGGAGTGCTACGGTTTCTGTACGGTAACAATTGGGATGCCTGGCATGGATTGCGACTGTGGCTGTGCCCGACTACCCAAATCCACTGAGGTAACTCGGCCTTCAGGTCCCCAACTGTCACCCCGCAGAGTATCGCCCCTCGCCATCTTCAAGTTGACTTACACCACCTCCGGCTAGGATTAAAGTTGTTGGAGAAACGATCATAAGACCAGAGAGTATTTCGACTCGAGTACCAGCCATGCATAACCAAGTTTGATCTAGCTTTCATCACATTTCCAATCCCGTCTTCGACAAAAAATCCACTGTACGTAGACTAAACCAAGAGCCGGCATAAGTCGTCTCCGGAATCCAAGTCACACGACTAGGCTTCATCTCGTCACGAAATTACTAGTATACATCATCTCATAGTCTGAACAATGACCGAGCAAGACCTTAAAAACACTCTCATCAAGCCCCTCGGCCAACGCGTCCGCGGCCATCGTACGCGCATCCTCGTCGTAAACCCCAACTCCTCACAATCCATGACCGATGGGCTCCAGCCCGCCATCGACGCCTTAGACTTACCCAGAGTGCGTACAAGCAATGCTACTAGTCACCCACTTTCCAGCTATCCCGTTTTTTTTTTAAATAAAAAATTTAAAGACACAAGGCCCATTGTGAATACAGTCAACAGAAATCTACACATACACCGGTCCAGCCTCCTCGCCTCCAAGCATCAACGACCAGGGCGACATAGACCAGAGCACCGAGGCCGTCTTATCCAGTCTCAACGACGACAAAAGCTGGACCACCTCATTCGACGCCGTACTGATCGCCTGCTTCAGCGTACACCCCCTGGTTTCCAGGGTGCAGAAACTCCAGAAACTCGCCAACAATGCAATGAACATCAACTTTGCCGTAACCGGCATCTTCGAGGCCTCCATCCTCACCGCGCTGTCCCTACTCCAGAACGAAGACCAGCAGTGGGGTATCGTGACCACAGGTAAGTTCTGGGAAGATCACCTCAAGGACGGGGCCAAAGCCTTCCTCGGGTCCGGCAAGGACGACAAGAACCGCAAGTTTGCAGGTGTCCAGTCAACAGGTCTCAACGCCTCCGACTTCCACCACGGCGTCGACCCGGCCGTCGTGAGGCGGAAACTCATCGAGGCCACTCAGCGCTTGCTGGCAAGTGACGATGGCCTCCCGCGCGTTCACGTCGTCGTCATGGGATGCGCAGGGATGGCTGGTTTGGAGGACATCATTCGTGAGGCCGCGGAAGCCATGTATGGACACATCTATGCTTATGGCCAATTGCACGTCGTGGACGGTGTCAGGGCAGGAATTCTGCAATTGGACCAAGTGATCAAGAATATGCGGCTGCGACCTGGTCCATTTTGACAAACCCCTACATGTAGTCAACCTAATGATAAACAACAGTATAAACGCCCGCTCGTCCCAAAAGAGTGAATTCGTCAAAAGTCATAACCCTCGTCAGTCAAGGCGCCGTGTACGGCCCCAAACCTCATCCGCATCTTTCTTTCCCTTCGTCTCAGGCACCCGCCAGAACACAAATAACCCGCACAGGCCTGCTAGAACGGTGAAGATGAAGTAGACCCATCCCGCGCGCCCAAACCTCTCATTCAACGCGACGTTGACAATGGGGAAGAACTGCGCCACCAGAAACGTGGCCACGTAGTTGGCACCCAAACAACAAGACTGCACCGCGCCAACTGCCTCGGGTCCCACCATCTCGGATGCGAGGATGAAGGGCACGGGTCCCAGACCGACTGCGAAGAAGGCTACGAAGAACAGCACGGCAATGGCGGACAGGATCTTGGCTCGGAATAAAATAGACAGAGCTAGTGCCAATGCGCTAGTGCCCTGGCCGAAGATGGAAAGGAGTAGACAGGTTTTCCGTCCCAGTTTGTCGGGGAGTGGTGAGCAGGCAATAGTCGTGATGAGGTTGATGGCAGAGATGACGATGGTCAGCAATGACGAACTCACAGGAAGGAAATCTCTAAGTAGCGAGACGGAGTACATGATGATGGAGTTGATGCCGCAGAGTTGCTGTGTACACATGACTCCGACAGCGGCAATGAGAGCAGGGCGGTATTGCGGATCCTTGACGACGTCGAAGAAGCCCAGATGGTGATTGGACTTGGTGCTCGCTTTGCTCGAGTTCGAGCCTCGCCTGGAGTTTGAGTCTACCAACGTCGTTGCTGAGTCGTCAAGGAGCGCCTCTTCTTCGGGGGAGGAGCTACCAGCGGCCCAGACGGCCGTCTCGTCTTCGATGTCGAAGCTCTTGCCGCGTATCCGCTGCAGCGTACGCTTGGCCAGAGCCACGTTGTTATGCGTGGCTAACCAAGCGGGACTCTCGGGCACCAGTAAGAGCCCGAGCAGCTGGAGACCAGCAATGATGACACCCGTTCCCAAGACCCATCTCCATGCCGAGCCGTAACTCAAGAAATGCCCGAGAGTCTGTGTGCCAAGGATGCCCACATTGATGCTAACCTGTGTCATGGCGCCGAAAAGGCCCCGTTCCCGAGGAGGCGCTACCTCGCTGATGTATATGGGCACGATCACGGTAGCAGCACCGGCGCCGATACCTTCGAAGATTCGACCGATGGACATCATGGAGATGGAAGCCCCGAGAGTAAGCAGGATGGACCCGACGAGGAAGAACAGGCCGGTCAGACGCATGGCGAAGAGACGTCCTCGTGCGGAGGAGATTGGGCCGCTCGCGAGGGCACCGATCAGACCGCCGAGGGTGAACATGCTAGAAACAACGGCGAATTGGGCGTTGTCCATGGGAATGCAATCTGGCAAGCCCGAGGTCGTCGTCGCGGTGCTGCTGGGTGTCCTGGAGGTCCATGAGTTGAAAGCAGCCGAGAGCCTCGACGAGACGGACTCGCTCTTGGCATGGCAGGTGATGACATCTTGGGGGGAGTTGAGCTCGGCCTGGTGAACGTTGGGAAGTACGTATTAGCTACATGTAGATATACACAGAGGGTGATTTCAACAAGGAACCGGAACCCAGAGCAGCTTGAGAAAGAGCGACTGGGAGTAGATGATCTTACGAGATGCAAGCCGAATTGTAGTGGCCCCAGCGTGCTGACAACGATGAGCAGAATCAAGTATGGGGACACATCCCGAATACACTGTCGCAGCGACGTCGACGACATGGCGGATATGGTGGTGCGGTACGCCACAGACGTATTCGGTGACACGGGTGTGTGTTGGATCAGTTTATAGCAATGCACGATAGAGGCGGAGGAAGTGGTAGTCGATGATTGTTCATAGCAATTCACGAACGATATTTTTGACGGTGGCTAGACCAACAGTCTGTGCAGCGTGTGCTTTGTATTCCGAAGCATTTCAGGCATATGACCTGTCGCCTGCAACCAAGAAGCTGAGGTGGGACGGGAGGTTGAGCCGACGGGAAGGCGAACCTTGATGATGACGGCGGCGCGGCGGGGCTGCTGTAGCACACCTGCGTGCTGCTGAAGCTACGGGTCCTGGAGCTCCGGCTGCCCCAAGAATGTTGTTGCAGTGGGCAGCTAGAGTGGACCTGGCTCTGGCCTGGGGGAGGTCTTGCTCTATGTCTCACATGTCTATCTATTCAGTTGTATTTCTAATAACACTGTCCATGGATGTTTAGCATATGCAGTTTCTGATTCAAGGGCTGGCGATTGGTAGAAAGTACAGATTATGTATTCGTGACTTAACACGAAACGAAGCGGCACTCTGATTCAATCCCAGCTATTCAAACCCTAAGGAGCTCCAAATCCAAGGGAGAGGACTACTTCACAAGGTAGTAACGAGAAAGTGGAAAACAGTACTACTTCTTTACGCAGCTCATCACCATGACCAAACCTTCGAGACCATAACTTGCAACATGACGGGGCTCATCACTACTATTGTGGATCGACACACTTGCTTTAAGTAGGTAAGCAGCCCTACGCCCACAACTAGTTTGCGGTATATAGCAGCCAAAAGTTCTACTGCGTGCAACAATCAGCCATCGCGCAGTTATGTAAACTGCGCAAACTACTCTCGATGGCGCAGTTGGTAGCGCATTGGACTGTAATTGTCACATCTTTCAGATCATCCACAGGTCGTGTGTTCGAATCACACTCGGGAGAAATTTACTTTTTGCTGGCCATTCCTACAAGCAGCAAGCAAGTATAACTATTTCATCTTTTTCCTTCTCTATTTGACATTTTGGCATTGGTCATGTATGGACTGGATGGAGTCTTTACATTCTGCAACGCTCGCAGTCGGTCGGGGTGGGGCTGTTCGCGTTTATGCTTGCTTGCCTTCTTTCCGTACCAGCCTACCAAATACTAATATTGCCATGTTTGGTTTCTGTTTCGATATATGCAAAGCACCTAGGCGGCCAATCTGGTTCGTTTTTGCTGAGGCCATGATCGAGAGTAAACATGTCTTGGTTAATTTACCTTCTGTCTGTCTCATTTCCCCAACTCCTTGTGCCATTGCTTGCTCGCTGCCATCACGGAATATCTGACTTCAGAATTGTCAGCGTGCCTATATAACCCATAACTTGGGTATCTCCAGGTCCCGCTACTCACAGCATTGATGGTAGGACATCATTCAGATTTCAATGCGTAGCAGTGAGCACTTGGATAGATAGCCCAATGCCAGCCATATTTAAAATATGTAGCACAGGGTTCATACCTCCCACACCTGTTGTCTTACTGTCACAGACGGTTCATGAGCGAGGCGAACCAAGTTGACGTCCGTGATCATTAAGTACCTAGGAAGCAATAGCTACCTTAGCTATAATAGTGCAAGCTATCTCCCATTCCCATTCCCATTCCCGTCTTTAGGCTTTGGCTTCCGACGTACATCTCCCCCTACCACGTCTCACCACTATCCCCTACAGTAGAAGCAGCTCATATCGTCTCGAAAAGGAAAAAGGGGGCGGGGCCAGATAGGACCCTATTATTACAAATATCAATATGGTATACAACCAGAAACAGCTGCGTGTTGTTTGTTTGTCCGTGCATGTCGTGTCGTGAGTGTCGAGAGCCGCATTTATAAAAACAGAAGGCGTGACGTCGAATCGTTTCGTGGAATTACGTGGTCGATCTAGTGATGTTACAGCAGGGCGTGAAGAGGCTGATAGGATGCTAAACTCGGTCATCTGTCGATTTCGGGTTGCAAATGAAGTTGTACTCGGCAAAGCTGGTTTCCTGGCCATTCGTCTACTTCGCCACATGAGGTAATTGTTTGAACTAGAAGCAGTTGACAGCTGTAGCGCGGTTGGAAGACAGATTAGGGTATCATTGCAGCAGCTAGGAATAATAATGGTAGTAAGGTTAGCAGCGACGCTGTTGGAATCTCGGATCGTTGTCTCCTGTGCCCGATCCTGCTGATTCATCGCGGCCTTCAAAAGCACACACGCTCAAACAGAGAGAGGTCTCCACGCGGCCGTCCCATCGCTTGCTGATTTCGGCCAAGGAACCTATCTAGGTGGACAGAAAGGTTGTACAAACGATCCAGAGCAAGCGAGTCGGTGGCTGTGTCTGAGTGTAGCTGTTTTTCGCAGGGTCAAAGACAAGTGCCGAGATAAATACAGACGAGACCGATGACGTATAAGTTGGGTATCATAGTATGGCGACTTTAGAGCTCCTATTTCTTGACGGGAGCGGGCTGTGCCTTGATGTGGGTTGATAGCCAAGAAAGACCCTCGAGTAGACCCTCGCCAGTGGTGGCGCAGCTGGGCACAACGTACCAGCCCCTTCCGCCGAGTTTTTCGAGCTGGAGCGCAGTTGTGACGTCTTTGGGTGACATAGCTAGTGCAGGCTAGTTAGGATTTTAATCTCGGTGCCGGAAGGAGCTGGAGTAACATACCACCCTTGATATCCTGCTTGTTGGCAAAGACGAGCAGTAAGCTGTCCTTCATCTCGCGGTCGTTGATGATGCGGTGCAGCTCCTGGCGCGCCTCGTCCATGCGCGCCGTGTCGGAGGAGTCAATGACGAAGATGAGACCTTGGGTGCCTTCATGTCGGAAGTGTATGGGTTAGCCATGATACTTTCACGCATGGGTAAAAGGCTGAATTGTAGCGAAGGGGGGGGATACCGGAGAAGTAATGGCGCCAGAGTGGACGGATCTTGTCCTGGCCGCCAACGTCCCAGACGTTGAACTTGACGTTCTTATAGGTTACGGTCTCGACGTTGAAGCCGACGGTGGGGATGGTGGTGACGTCCTGGCCGAGCTTGAGCTTGTAGAGGATGGTGGTCTTGCCGGCGGCGTCGAGTCCGAGCATGAGCAGGCGCATCTCCTTAGATCCGAAGATCTTGCCCATCATCTTGGAGAGTTGGCCCCCCATTGTGAGTGTTGGGTTTTGGGTGTCGGGGTGTCGTGTTGCGCAAAGGTGAAGACGCTGCTGCGAGTCGACTATCTAGGGTCGGGGACGCGGTAACAGCGGGGGCAACGACGATTGAGGCTCGCGGGAGATTGAGATCGAGTGCCCGTCGAGGTGAGTTAGAGTGGACAGCTCGGTAGGATGCAGGAGAACAAGGATGAGAGATGTGTGGAGCGATGCGAGGGTGAGAGCAGCAGCGCAGATAGGGTCGGTCGCGCGCGAGTGCAAGTGTCTAGTGAATGTCACGGCGTGGTGTGCGTCGAACTGATCGTGTCGAGACGCGTCGTCGAATCGAGAGTGATAGCGAGCGAAAGAAGGCGTCGAGGTTCGCAACACAAACGCGAGTGCATTAAAAAAAATAGGAGATGTGATGGAGTTCTGAAGTCGCAAGGAAATTGGGCAAATGGGAGTGGGGGCCCGGGGTTGATATGACGGGCAATTAACCATTGATTAGGTCGTCGGGGGCATGCAGCAGATGGAGAGGTAAAACAAACAAGCGGTAGTAGGTATCGTCATCAGCGCAATTTCACGAAATACAATTCATTCAATTGTCTTTAATTGCCGTATGCAAAGTATCGAGCCGTACGTCTTTGCAGTAGAAGCATTGGCCAAGTCTTCGAGCGCCAGAGACATGCGATACCTTACACATCAGGAACACTACGGTACTGTAGTAAAACATAACCGCCAACGGAATTGGAAGTTGAAACACTCAGGTTTCCAGGGTCATGTGTGACTCGGCACGACCCATCTCGACTCGCACCAACCTGAGGCACGTCTAAAGACATGCAGAAACCCGGAGATGATAAGACAGACACGCATACGGCAGCACGGACATGCCGCGTGCTTGCTGCGAGACAAATTACTGCTGCGACGTCTCAAATTGCATTTCGTTCGAATCTCTTCGATGTCCAAAGTGATTCAATGACTCTTGAACACATCCAGTCTCTGAATCTGACTAGATTCCCGTTAGCCTAACCGTTACATCTGCACCTATTCACTACTACAGATTAGTCCAATGCCACGAAGGTAAGTGGACAGTGCAGCCCCTGACATCTCCCATGTGATGATGGATGTGCCTCCATCTGGTCAAAGCCCCAGTGGAGTCGCCCGTCCAATTCCCGCCCCTCGGATATGATATGTGCACCATCCAGTTGTGCAGACATCTCGAGAGAGAAAAGGGGCTTGGATACCGGACAGCTCGGCACGTCATTCGTGTACATGGCGTCAAGGAGAATTTGGTGAAATTCGAATCCGAAATGATGGACTCTGCAGCTGCTTCTGTTGTTACAATATTCCACCACCCACCCAAAGACAATCAATTGACCTTCAAGTTGTCTCTCCATCCAATTGCCGTCGCACAGAGTCAGTTCCTCACCGCAGTCCTGTCTTACCTGCCGAGTTGCTACAGTCAGTGACGGTAACATCTTGAAACGGAATGGACGAGACAGTCTGAAGTGCCCGAGATTAGCATGACACCTATTTGGGTAGCTTTATGGCCGGGTTTCGACAGTGCCCTGAGGCGTTGGGCATTTTCATTTCAACATGTATCCATACTCTAAGGTAGGTTGTAGATATTAAGCAGGATAACAAATAATGGTCACCGTACAAGCAACGCGGCATCTCGCTCCTTGTACATCGGAGCAGTGCGAGAAACTAACACTTCGCTGGACCATTTATCAATGCTATGCGCCCGAGCCAACATAGACGCGGTCCCGTGTACCAATGTCCACCAGTGCCACTGAGAACCAATAGGGGGAATTGGGCCAAAGCATTATCTCCGAACCCATGGTATAGACGATACATAAAATTCGAGATGCGCTGGTTTTGCACGGATACACCATCTGCTTGCCGCGCTCTGCTCCTTCACGCTCGATACTCAACCACGTGTCGGCGCATGACAGCTTGCACCGTATTGCTGCTGTCCTCGCCCTCGAACTTGAGGTTGACCTTTTCGCTGCCGTCCATCCCAATGACCTCGGCTTTGTAGAACGTGGTTGTCGCGGGGTACAGCGCTAGCACCACCTTGCCCTCCTCTAGCGGCGGGAGCTTCGTGCCCTCCTTCGGGATAAGGATCATGCTGCTGGCACTCGTCCTAAAGTCCTTTTGGTTGTGATGCTCGTCCACGTCCGCATCCAGCACCCTGTAGCGCCGCGACTTGCCGTCTCCGCGCACGTCCTGCACGATCCCTAGTATCCACTCCGTCGGCTCGTTGCCCACCGGCTTCGGCTTGAAGGCCACTTCGTCGTCCTTGGTGAATGTCTGCTTCGACCGCATCGCGTTTGCTGCTGCGGCTGCTGCTGTCCCCGGCTGCGGCTCGGCACTACCTGCCTTGACCACTGGTGTCGACCGGTCCTGAGATTTGGGTGGCACCGAGTCACCTCGCTCGCCTTTGCTGCCACCCCCTGCCCGCCGCGAACTGCTAGCCTGCGGCGAAGGCATCGGCGAGTCTCCTTCGGCAAAGTCATACACATCACGGGCCGGCCGCTGTCCCGTCGATCGTGACCCAGTGGACTCTTGCTGTTGCTTCTCCTTGGCGAGGACCACCGCCCTGAGCGTGCGCAGTTTCTCTATGATATCCTTGAAAGCCTTGCTGGCGTCCTCATTGACCTTGACACCCGCACGCACAGTTGCGTCAAGGTCGAGCAGATCTTTGTGCGTAAGACCTGGCAATATAGGTAAGTCAAGGAGCAGAGAGACGAGAAGCTTGAAGCCACCTACTGTCGCTGTTTTTTTTGTCAAAACAACTCTTGTCTTGCTGGGCCTGATCGTTCTGATTGGCGCTACTAGCATTGAACAGGCTGAGCACGGATGGCAGCGACTCCTTGATCTCTTTCCACAAATCGACCTCCTCACCATGCTCGCTCAGCTCGCTGTTCCGATTGCCACCCCGACGAGTATTTCCACGTGACGACATGCTGGGGACGATTGTCTCTTTTCTGGCTGTCTCTCTTTTAGTAGTCTGTGGCTTAGAGGTCGCTGTCTCCTTGCCTTTGGGCGGAACCTGAGGGGCAGAGGTGGATGCACTCGGCGCAGCTGGCGTGGAGTCCTTTCTGATGACTGATTTGCCTTTAGATTGGGAGGCGGAACTGGACGTTCTTGAGTGAGCTGGCCTAGCAAATTCCCGGTGCTGACTCCTGGGACTCGACGCTGTTCCTGCTCCTTCACCCTGTACGGGAGTACCGCCTTGAGAACGGGACCGTGGGCTCGCACTAGACCTCACGGCAGAGCTCGGCCTATTCGGCGGACTGGTGGCGGCAGAGCGAGGCTCGACACTCGGAGAGCCTTGGGTGTTGCTTCGACGCAGAGTGATGGGCTGATCGTGGGCTGGACCAAGAGAGCTCTCAAGGTTCTTGAGTACCCTGCCAACACGTTTCTTATTACGCTTGTCAGTCTTGCTGTCCATTTTGTAGAGGCAGGGGATGACCATGCAAAAACGTCCAATATATCCGATCCGACCATGCAAATGATGTACTTTCCTCCATGAATGTACAACGAGACCATACGAATGAATAGAAGCCAAATTGGAGTCTATCAGGAATGTATGTAACTTAACGGTGAAAGCTAGCAAGACAATGTAGACGGGAGCCTGAGGGACAGATCGCTGAACAAGCACGACAGTTGGATGAATCAATGACTGAACTCATGGCAAGCCAACAGGCAGAGAAAAATAGGGGAGGCGCGCACTACTTACACACGGCTGATGGTGGAAGCGACGGTTGAAGCGAGGAGAAGGTGGATGTATAGAGAGAAGATAGGCAGAGAAGTAGCACCGATGGATACTGTAGCGAGATAAATAATTATATATCAGTAGCTGAAGAGCAATATAAATCGTGCTATACGCTAAGGCGACAGCGTTGCTAAAGTTCAATGCGCTCAAACCATAAATGAATTCATCAGGATACTTCAAGGAGAGCGACTATGGGCTTGAGCCTGGAATGTGGCGTGAGAGATGGGAAGAGAAGGTCTTGATGGGGAGCAAAAGACTTTGTGATCCCATGAGGATGATGCTGCACAATCGCGTAGTATCATGGCGCGTGACATCTCAAGGCCATTTACGCGATCGATGATTGAAGACAGGAGGAAGCGAGGCTGGTGTGGCTCAAGACACTCATGTGTCTCACAGTAGCTCCATGTGAGAGCGAGGCTAGGAATAAGGTTGGCACAGGCCAATTGGTGATATCGGAAGGCGGTGAGGATCATGGTCAGGAAAAGCCACTGGCAATATTAGGCGGTGACTCAAAGGGGAAATCTGCTTGAGGTAGGTAAGATCCATATGACGCGGGGCAGCCCAGTGCGGGGTCTTGGTGCAAGTTGGAGCTCTTCTGGCCATTGAAAGGGAACATGTGCCAAAACATCCAGAGTCAACAACTTGGAAATCATTGTCCATGATTTGCTATTTTGCAATCCCAGTCGGATAACAAGGTGCATATTGACCGTTAGACAAAGTGATAGTCGCACCGAACGCTCTGGAAGTTGCCGATTAGAGCCAGCTTCTTGTTGTATCTTCACAATCCGCCTTCCATTGCAAGCCCAAGGCAGGTAGCAAAGCAGTGTCAGCTGGAGAACTCAAGTCATTGCACAAGTAGATGTTATTATCCCAGAGAGCAGGAAGTAAACACAGAGCTGAATGCCAGCAGCGATATTGCCGCAAGGTGTAAATTAATACGCGATTCACATAGTTGTGATATTCATCAGATCCCGCCCTTGTCGAATCTATATAGTGTTGCAGGCTTAAATCAACAAAGTTGTCGAATCTCTATACGGTCTGGTTTTCCCGTGATTATCCCGTTATAATCCTACTTTGCACGGCGTGCACCTACCTATATGGTGTTACGACGAGGCAGCAATCACATACATCTAATCGTTCCTGCCTCTAATTGCCGCGTCGTTCCTGCCTTCAGTCGCTGCTTCCCTTTACTGTTTTTGTTGCAGCTGCCATCTGCACCTTCGCCGCCAGTCTTTTATTCCCCTCCAACTCGGCGACCTCCCACCTCCTCCCCTTCCCCTCCACATCACTTGGTGCATCGCCATCGCCGTGGTCTCACTAAGCCTCATCAGCAACACGCTCGCTACTCCTGTTGCCGACAGCTCTTGAGGAATCGCATCATACACATCAACACCATACCGCCTGCACCATAGCGTTCACGATGGTTCTGCCTGTTCCCTTGATCCGCCTTCAGTGCGGCGTCAACTCGTATGACTGGGGCAAGGTTGGCAGTGACTCGGCTGCTGCCAAGTTCGGCAACGCGACTCCTGCCGACGGCTTCACTATCCAGTCGGACAAGTCTTACGCTGAGGTATGCTTTCTCGCTTTCCTGTCTCTGTCTACGCTCATCTCTGCTATACCTCCTCCCATGGCCCCTTCTGCCACTGCGCAGAAGGGGCAATCGCAGCATCACCAAGCTAACGCAGCCATCCACCATAGCTATGGATGGGCACCCACCCCAGCAACCCCTCCAAGGACGTCGAGTCCGGCCGCTCTCTGCTCGACCTCATCGAGTCCAATGCCATGCTCCTTGGCCCTCAGGTCACCAGTCGCTATGGTGGACGTCTCCCCTTCCTCTTCAAAGTCCTGTCCATCGGCAAGGCCCTCTCCATCCAGGCCCACCCCAACAAGCAGCTCGCTGCCCAGCTCCACGCCCGCGACCCCCGCAACTACCCCGATGACAACCACAAGCCCGAGATGGCCATTGCCATCACCGACTTCGAGGGTCTGTGTGGCTTCCGCCCCCTCCCTGAAATCTCCCACGCCCTTCGCACCATCTCCGCTCTACGCCAGCTTGTCGGTGAGACCGCCGCCGACCACTTCATCACCACTGTCCGCAGCGCAGGCGCCAGCGATGTTAACGACAAGAAGGCCCTGAAAGATGCCTTCGCCGCCCTCATGGAGTCCTCGTCTGAGGATGTCGCCACTGCCGCCAAGGCCCTCGTCGCTGAAGCCGAGACTAAAGGCGACACCTTTGCCGACGGTGGTTATGTTACTGGCAGCGGAGCTACCATGGCCGAGCTCGTGACCCGCCTCAACAAGCAGTTCCCCGAGGACATCGGCCTCTTTGTCCTCTTCTTCCTTAACTACGTCAAGCTCCATCCTGGCGAGGCTCTCTTTCTCAAGGCTGACGACATCCACGCCTATGTCTCTGGTGACATCATTGAGTGCATGGCCGCCAGTGACAACGTTGTGCGCGCCGGCTTCACCCCCAAGTTCAAGGATGTCAAGACACTGGTCGACATGCTGACCTACAGCTACGCCCCCATCCAGGATCAGAAGATGAGAGCCGAACCCTATCCCTTCTGCACCATGAACAGCAAGGCCTACAGCTCATACTCGCTGGTCACGTTGTATGACCCACCCATCGACGAATTCAGCGTCATCCGCAGCGCCCTGAGTGACACCGGAGCCAAGGTCACCTTTGATCCCATCGATGGCCCTAGCATCATCATCTGCACCAGTGGTCGTGGCACCATCTCCGTGGGCGAGAAGACTGAGGAGATGAAGGAGGGCTACGTCTTCTTTGTCGGCGCTACTGCACGGCTCGTGCTCGAGTCCACGGGCGACAAGGATGAGGAGTTTTGCACCTTCAAGGCGTTCGTTGAGGCCACCCATGCTAGCAATGGGCTCGGTGGAGGTGAGGATTCTCAGCTGTAGGAAGCCAATGCTCAACAGCTCCTTGCACATGCTATTCAAGTCAGGGAAGAGAGACTGGTGGAGGCTCTCGCCATGCTGCGGCAGGAGATGCGAGGGATGCAGGAAAGCGCTCGGCTACTGCAGGGAACGCTGAGGCTGATGAGCCACCAGGTCTTTGACCGAGGTCTCGACAATAGTGGCCTCCAGCAGCACAGTGAGAGTGAAGGCAGTGACGCTGACACTGGGAGTGAGCGCAGCACTGATTGTGACGACACTGATGGAGAGAACTAAGCTGCAGTCGAGTGTGAAGTGCGCAAGTTGGCATACATTGCAGGGTAGCTAGTGTCAACGCACCGTCGTGCTCTCCATAGGACTCTAAGCCATGGGGTCACTGAACGAGCAATCAAAATGGAATGACTTCACGTTAATCATAGAAATGGCAGTGCATTGATTTGTCCTACTTCATATGTGTTGATATTTGTTGTTGTGTGCTACTGTGTCGAGTTGGATCTGCAAAAACAGCCAAAGTGGTAATATGGTATAAATCGGCCAGAGGCCCAGAACGTGAATGAACCCAGTAGGCTTCGATCTTACGATCTAACATCTTTAGTATGGATCACAAAGTTCAGTGCAAATGTGCAATCTTTTTCATGAAACCGATTATATAGAGTGGCATTGTTGTAGGCATGTGGATGTCTTGAAGTCTGAGTTGGGGACGGCCTCAATAAGGATGATACCTTAGGCAGAAATGATAAGAGACGTTTCTCGCACGTCTTGTTTTGGTACACATGCGTGGCATTTTACGGGGTTTCGTTATATCTCTAACACAACCTAAGCTACATGTATCTAAGTAGGTTTGGAAAAATCGAAAGGAGACTTTATGGCCTGCAGCATTCGTTATGTGTTGTCAAGAAGACAGGATAGTAGGTGATGAAGGGAAGGGGTACTTGGGCATTGTGGGTTTGTGCAAGATGCATGCTGCTTGATCTTTGATTCTAGTTGCCGCCGCGTGCATTAGAGTGTCTGCAAGATGTATAGAAAATGATAGTCATGTCATATACCGAGTGCATTGACTCGATCCCAAGAGACCTCTCGACGTCGACTTCGGGCACCTAAACCAATCGCAGATGTCCTGCTCACAGGAATTACACCGATGACTCAGTGTGACAACGCGGCAGCAACCCAACGCGCCAAGACATTGGATGACATGCAAGCACTTACCCTGCATAAACAGCACACCAATGAGAGTCCAGCGACAGTCTGGATCGGCCTCGTCTCTAAACGTCGAGTATGCCCTCCGTCACCTCAAACGTAGGTCGGCAGCCAGCTATCTGGAGTAATGACTAGTGCAGGTTGATAGATCTCTGGCTTTGTTTCTTCCAGAACAATTGAATGACTGTCAAAGGGTCGTGCATGGATCGAGGGGCTTGGATGCACACCATCTCCTTGTTCTCTGTGCTCCAGACAATGAGGTATCACGTATGCGTGCTAGATATATGCCCAAGACAATTAGGGGGATAGAACAAAGCAGCTCGTTGACAATGGAGCTGATCGGGTGAGCGCAGTGGTATATGTAGTCGTGCCGTGCTGCCTACTTATCGAGTACTGTTTTATAGTTTTCACTTTGTTGCTTATTTCTAAGTTGATATATCGATTTCTTGCTTCCTGAGCTGGCACTCATCATATTTCGTTGGCAGTAAAGTTTTATTTTGGTAGTACCCGAGAACTAGCATTCCTAACACAACAACTCAGCATCACAACGCCAGACACAACCTCCAACCAAAATGCAGTTCATCGCCCTCCTCACCCTCCTCAGCCTAAGCACAGGGACCGCCGCAGCGGCCGTAGGCCACAAGACCCCCCGAACCGCCCTATCGTCCTCTCCCTCCTCCTCTCCATCATCACACCCCGTAATATCAAGTGTGTTTCCAACACCAACAACCATGACCATACCCCCCTGCGGGAACTCGTCACACACAACACATAACTCAAACCACACATCCACACAACCACAAGGCAGCAAGACGTACTCAAGGAAACCGAAGCCCATCATCACGCCCGCACCAATGGGCGGGCAGTTTCATCAAGCCGGTGTTGAGGGAATGAAGGAGAAGAGCTTCCATATCACGACGTTCTGGAGCTGTCATACGTTTCCTCACGAGACGCATTGTGGGTGGCATGAGCCAGTTGTGTTCGACGGACCCGCGGACGCCGGAGATGATGCGGCGAGCACGAACGGGGGGCTAAGGAGCTCGGAGGATGGGCTTTTGAGAGCTGGGGTGGTTGCTGCGGTTGTTGGGCTGTTTGCCTTCTTCTAATTCCGAGCTTCCTCCCAGCGGCACTACCCAGAGCCTTGACTCGGACGTGGCTGTCGAGTCATGGAAACGCTTTTTTTCTCTCTCGGGATATCTGCGATGTCCGCTTCATCAATGTGTACATATAGTGACTTTGGGACGGAGTTTGGGGGAACATGGCTGGAGCATTAGCATCGGCGTTTGGGAAGGGAGAGCCTTGGGAAATCGGCAATAGGAACATTTCACCGCGATACACACGTAGATGAACACACGAAATAAGAAACCAGTGAACTTGACAAAGTTTTTTTGGCATTTGTTTGTGCACGCACACATCTCTCTGCTTTTCCGGTAGAAGTAAAACCCGCAAGACTTGAGACTAGCCTGCCTTGTCTTGACCATTGACAACTCCTTGATTTATGCTATCGTGGGGAAATCATCACTGAAAATGGTAGTTACGTCGTGTCCCGTCAAGCCGCCCGAGAGACAGAGGAAAAAAGAGGGAGGTCGTCGCCGCCGTTCCTATCCGAGAACAACAGCAGTACCACCGATGGAGGAGGTTGCGGAGTTGTAGTAGTAGCGGAATGCTGCAGCCGATGCCATTGCTGTTCTTTGCGTCGTATAACACACGCGAGCCGTAAATGAACCCCAAACCCAATCCCGCAAAGAGACGCGCATCGTCATAAGATTCCAGGTGAGTGGTTGTTCGTCTATTTGTCCTTCTTGGTCTTGGCACCCTTGGTCTTGGCGGTACCGCGGAGGGTCTTTTGTCGGTTCTTGCGCTGCTTGCCTGTAGGTGGGGGGAGTCCATGTTAGCCATCAATCAATTCATCACATCATTGATCCATTTGTGGTGGGGTACACGGGGTGTGTCCCTCTGCAATGCGTCGTGGAGAGAAGAAAACGGCGGCAGATCGGAAGGAGCGGGGATGATGACGGGAAGAAACATACGCTGCTGTCGGGATGCTCTCTCGGGCTTGGTGGCGAAGCCGTAGCGGACCTGTCGGTAAAGGGGCTCGAAGCGCTTGAGGGCCTCGGGGGAGTCGTAGATGACTGTTATTTGGGGAATGGTCAGCATTCGTCTTCCGTGTTCATTGTTCGCGGGAGGGTGGGAGATGGCGTCGTGGGCTGGTCTTACGAGCAAAGCCAGTGGTCTTGCCACCACCGAAATGCGTGCGCAGGCCAAAGACGGAGACCTGGTCCTTGGTGGCCTTGTACATGCCGGCGAGCTTGTCGCGCAGGTCGTCCTTGCTGATGTTGGGGCTCTGGGGGTGGAGGATGTCGACGACCATTTGCTTGCGGCCGAGCAGAGGGTTGCGGATGAACTTGCGCGTGCGCAAGGTGACGGGGGCGGAGTCAGCCATGGTGAGGATCAGTTGTCGTCGGTGTTGCGAGAGACTGGCTGATCGGGGTGGTTGTCGATGGTCGCTGGGCGTCGTCTCGTTCGAAAGAGAGATCGGGTTCCTTGAAATTTCACAGCACACCAAAATCGCAGTGGTGGAGTGGGCAGGGCGAGGGAGGGCGGCTGTGGAGACGCCGGACGACTTGGTCAGTGCGCTGTCCTGTTTTCCACACAAATTCGATTTTTCGCTAGGCGAGGGGCTGTGTGTGCGCATGTCACGTGCCGGCTGCACTTGGTGCAAACATGCCTTCAACCGCAATCAGTTGCGCTTATCCTTATCGCCTATCGCCTTATCTCTCCTGGACGCTACAACCAAATGCTCTAGCTACGTGTACCTACCTTAAGCTGCTACGCATAGGTAGCCTCTACCAGCTGTGCCTGGAAGATGCCCGGGGACATCATGTAGCTTGCTCAATCAGTTGGAGTTTGGAGATGTCTGTTACGTTATGTGTTCACCCCGTTGCTCATCCTCAGAGTCCTGCCTGCGGGCTAATTGCGGGGTGCAATATGTCTGGCCATTTTATTTCGGTTCTGATCCAACACGAGACGCGATACAGAAGACGTAACAAAAGGTAGTCGGAATAGGTCCCGTACTTTGTTGAGTCGGATTCTGCCGCTGCCCGGGATGACTTGTGATCAATCAATCTCTAGATTCTGCCGTCAATATCTACAATTAGAAGATCGTTTAGACTACCCGCCAGACGTCCTGCTCAAACTTGACGAGGTGCAGGCTGTTCTCTACGAGAATCTCTTCGCGGACCATGCTCTCTCACATCCGCCACCCGAGAGATATCAGCTCAAGGTCTTGAAGGAACTTGTCGCCAAAATCGAGCAGAGCGTCGATGATTGGGATCAATATGTATGGCAAGACCGCTGCGCTCACTGATAGTTACCCAAGCCACCAGAGTCTGTCCCGGAATGCAATTGCTTTTCTCGCCTTGTTGCTCGTAGCGCCGCTGCTTTCATCCGTTGAGTTCTGACGTGGTTCTCAGGGGGTGTCCGACGACTTGATGACATCGCTTTCCAATCTCTTTCTCATGAAGCTACCACCCGAGACCATCACGAACCAGCAGAAGTCGTACGTGACCTACACGCCGTCGCTCCTCGTTGATGCTAGTCTGAGCCCGTGCCATTGCGAGCCTTACATCACTTTGCTTGAGCATCGCAATATCCTCTCGGCTTCGGGCACTACGGGGCTACGAACCTGGGATGCCGCTCTCCACCTGGGCAATTATTTGTGCGCACATCCGCATCTCGTCCAAGAGAAGAGGGTAATGGAACTCGGAGCTGGGCCTGGCTACGTGTCCATACTCTGCTCCAAGCTACTCGGTGCTGCCCATGTTATTGCCTCCGACGGTTCACACGACGTTCTGGCCAGCCTCCCCGAAAATGTCTATCTCAACGGCTTACAAGACTCTGATCAAATAAGACCACTGGACTATCAATGGGGCCATGCGCTGCTGGGAACCGAAGAGAAGGAATGGAACGGCGGAAAGCCAGTCGACGTGATTCTCGGCGCTGACATTACTTATGACCCATCCATCATTCCGCCGCTCATCAGCACCTTACAAGAGCTCAAGGATCTCTTCCCAGGCGCCGTGACACTTATCGCAGCTACCGAGAGAAACCGAGAGACATTCGAGAAGTTTATCCGAGAATGCCAACGCTTCAATTTCGATGTTAGCGAGCTTGACTTCCCCTTGCTTCCGAGGGCAGAGCAAAATGGCCCATTCTTCGATGATAACCTCCCTATTAGAATATGTAAGATAGTTCGGAATTAAACGATACGGTGTTCTATGCATTTACACTAGTCATGGCCTAGATCTTGAGTTTGAGGTCTCTATTGCCTGCTGAGGGTTCTGACGGTCGTGTCATCATTCTTCAAATTGATCAATGCGAAAGGATGCGGTCACTTTGTGAAAGATCGCAACGGGACCCATCTTGAACAGAGTCACCTGTGTGCTATTGGGAGGGAAATCGATTTGTGCGATAGCTGGATG
Organism: Xylariaceae sp. FL1272; assembly: GCA_022432385.1. NCBI lineage: Eukaryota > Fungi > Ascomycota > Sordariomycetes > Xylariales > Xylariaceae > Xylariaceae sp. FL1272. The sequence continues at coordinate 127,489 of JAJJXC010000020.1, forward strand.
CATTCCAATTCGATCTCGTTGGATTTGTAATGCTCTCGAGTCAAGAACACTTAAATTACTTTTTACGGCACGCGAATATTGGGTTCTTGTATGTTTCATTGAGCATTGCGTCTCAGGCATTAGCAATGACATGTATTCTAAATTCGTTCTGAGCCTCTGGGTCCCATAGGTGCAAACCACTCTAGATACGGAGTCATCAGCAGGCAAATGTTGTATCACTCACTGTGTTAGACGGGCTGTAATTACAGCATAGGTCACCCGAACCATCCCCCGGACGTTAGACGATGAATTGCCATCGCCAGAAATAGCGACATTAGCAGCGACGCTGGTATTTTGAAGCGCAACAAAAGCATTGTGTTCAAGTCAAAGCAAGTATATATACTCGACTGTGAGATGGTTATGGATGTAAACGGCCATGAATCGTAAGGTGATGGTAGTGCCACTATTCGGTATCTTGTCGAGAACCCCCGCCACGCCCGCGACCGGAGGATGACTTGGCACCGAAGGAATACAAAGGGTTTTGTATGCTGTCATGTACGGATTACCGTCGCAGGTGATATTGTATTCCTTGTCAGTCGTTATCTCCTCGGTAAAAGAGGCAACATGCTAACAACCGGAATGCAACCTACTCTCGCCACAATTGAAAACGCTGACAGCCAGATACCTTGTACCTTATGCCTGAAACTTGTTCCTGATCGGGAACAAGTCCAGGACAGCGAGATCACAATTCTAAAGACCTCTTACAAGCGCGATGATCTGTACCCCGCCTTCCCAGCTCTTTCAGCATCAGCCGAGGCGGGATGCGGCCTATGTAGTTTAATTCAGCGCAGAATCACTTCCATACCAGCCACAGCTCTTCGTGCAGTTCAAAGAAGTGAGGGCGGCGTTATATGGTCTTCGAACTCACAGAAAGATGAGCGTCTCATCGAAAGATGGGACTGCAGAGTGGTGATTGAAGCTTACTTTGACTATATTCCATACTTGGCTCCTGCATTCGACCAATATCCGACAGAGTCTCAAGGACACGTAGATCAGCAACATGGAGGTGCCGTTACATCTCTTCATATCACCTACAAGCCGCTTGTCAAGTCTCCACTCGATACACTCAGTGGTTGGCCCTGGTCAGGAGAGGATTCCGAGTTTACAGTCTTCGATTCTCAAGGTAAGTGGATGGTCTCGGACATTCGCTTGCCTACGGTATATACCTACTTACACCGCTCCACATTTGAGATCATCAATCGCGAATACCACGGCATAGGAGATGTCTACCTAGCTCAACTACACTGTCTCAAGAGAACGTCATCTTGATGCTTGAGTGGATCGATAACTGCGTAAAGAATCATTCTCTGTGCTCCAATGTCAATTCCACTGCGGAATTCTGGATACCAGACCGGCTCCTGGAAGTACAGGACGAAGCATGCCGCTTACGAGTTCGACTCATTGACAAGGCCCAGGCTCGGCAGCTTGAGAGCATTAGATATGCTGCCCTTAGCCACGTGTGGGGTGAATGGGAGTCCTCGCCTTCTCTTCGCCTATTGCAAGAAAATCACGAGATATTTCAAGGCGAAATACATGAGTCGACGCTACCTAAGAGCTTTTTAGATGCGTGTAAAGTCTGTTCGCGTCTCGGCATCCAGTACCTTTGGATCGACTCGCTTTGCATCATCCAAGATTCGCCTGAAGACTGGAATGAGCAAGCAGTCTTAATGCACCTGATCTACCGCCATGCGCTAGTCACGATCGTGGCAACCTCTGCTACGTCTTGCCACGACGGCTTTCTAGACCGCGACACTGATCACATATCCGCCATGAAGGTCTCTTACGCTGCTTCTTCAATGGCTAAGAATGGAACAGATGAAAACGAGACTTATATGATCATTTGTGACTATCCCAAATCGTCTGAGAGCTACCGCACGTATGCGATAAACGGTTCAAGATGGAACACGAGAGCATGGACTATGCAGGAGCGCAGTTTGTCAACTAGGATGATCCATTTCTGCAGAAATAAGCTCTTCTTCGAATGCAGAGAATGCCTTGGATCTGAAGAGAACGAACCCGTTCAAGAGTTCGAGAAGATGAACAGTGTTTTATGGCCACGGGACTCCAACTCATTCGCAGAGCTTCGTCAGCATTGGCAACTCCTCCTTGGCGAGTACACTGGTCGTGCATTGACCGTTCAGTCTGACAAGCTTATTGCCATACAGAGTGTTGCGGAGGACATGGCTGCAACTACAGGGCGCGAATACATTCGGTATGCAGGCATGTGGCGGGACAATCTACGCAATGAGCTACTCTGGTACGCACCGTCTGGCGATACTCAGCGCCCTGCCGAATGGCGTGCACCTAGCTGGTCATGGGCTTCAGTTGAAGGACAAGTGCTCTTCTGGCATCGTGACTTCCGCGCATCAGGACGTAGCAGTGCCCGGACTCTACTTCACTCATTAGCCCAGCATCCTCTTGAAGTGCTATCGGTCGATCGAAAATATCCTGATCCAGCGTCAGCGCTCCCGGGATGGATCGAGGTCGAAGGACTGTTCATACAAATAAATCTCATCGAAAAGACGAATACCGGCGGTAGAGTTTTCTTTCCTTATGATCTGACAACCAGTAACAATCAGACGGCGACGATGACAGCCGCAACACTACAAGTATTTGCACATGGACGCCTCGACTTCGAGGAATTCAGTTCAGACGCACAACATGCTAAGCTTATCTACTTGCATGTGAATGACGATGCGCGAGTGACGGGTCTCATACTATCCGCCACGGGTAACGCAGACAGTCAAGTAGTCCCTGCTTGGAAGAGAGTTGGCATCGCAACGCTATTCTTTGACCGATCGGACAAGCCCATTTTGGACTCTTGCATTTACAGTAGCGTCGCTGATCAGCGAATTATGGTCATCTGAATGGGACGACACGAACAACTCACGACCTCTTGTATGTTATGGTGCCGGGACAGATCTTCAGACGCCAGACGGCCTATGCCTACATGTACGGATAACTACCCACCTAATATATGACATCGAAAACACAGCGTTATGTGATTAAGCACGGTCCTTGCACCCGCAGGTAAGTAGGCAGAGCTTTCTGTTATCCCCAAAGCCCAGCACAACTTCTGGGTTGCCATCCTCGGAAGTCCTTCGTCCTTGAGGTTGAATAATACTGCTCCTCGAGATGATAAATCTGCATAGTAGTCACACCACCGCCCTCCTGTATTATATTTAGAGTGAGATAAATACGTTAGGTCTTGCTAAGCCTGCTGTAATTAATTTGCTTTAAAAAAAGACCTGTTTTAATGCGTATATATAACATTTAAGAAAGTAATCGATCTTGGTTTGATTCCGTTAGATAAAAAAACAACTAAATGAATAACTACTGCCGCCTTGCTCTTAACTATAGTGTTTTCGATTGAACGAATGTAGAATGGAGTTTTAAGCAGAAATGTATACTCTATGTTGTTCGCATTCTCTAATAAAAGCGTTATATAATAACTGCTTTAATCTTGATCCCAAGGTGGAACCGGAAATTCGAGATGGTAAATTTGAAATCTCGCGTGAGATAATGAAAAGACTCTTCAGTCCCACCATCGACGAGATTAGGAAATTAGGAACCTCAACAGCTTGGAAATCACCGAGACCAAGAAGAAGGGCAAAATGCTGAAGGTTATTCTACTAGCAGGAGGATTTGGTATGAATGAGTATCTGAAGAAAAACATTAAAGAAGAAGTTGGCGCAGCGGTTCAGGTCACGCGGATGAAGCACCGGTATGTAGAATACCATCTCAGTGGAACTGAAACTACATGATTTTGAACTATGCAATAGTAACACAGCAATTGTGAGGGGCGCACCTCGAAAACACTAATTATGGCATAGCTGCTTTAGATGTCTATCACCCTGACAAGCATGATCCAACGAGACCGAAGTGAGTAGCAAGATTGTATACACCGCAAAACGACTATCTCAAACATTTGGAGCTAACCGCTCACATTCGCAAGAGTCGAAGCTGGCGTAGACGACATTTGCGTGGCACGTGCAGCCGCGGCAATGAATCTGGAATGTCACAATTTTCAGCAGCTTAGTAATTATAACTCCGGGGGCGTCCCAGAATTCCCCGAGGACCCCTGTGCTGGATTGTCGTCACCACCGTTCTGCAGCGGCAACTTGGGTAGCGCAAAGCGACTGACACGGCGAGAACCGACCTGCAGCGGCATTCACTCGCGAGCTTTCTCGATTCCCCCGTTGTAAGGTATTTTGTTTGTCTTATCTTTCGCTTGCGCCGTTTCCCCGACGAATTGCGCTATTCCTGTAGGCTGTCGCGGCGGCCAGGTTCGGTCAGGTCTATGTAATAACAGTTGTGATATTGATAACCCTCCATAACCCAACGTGTGGATCGGCCGATTACTCGGGTCCCGGGGCGACACTGTGCCATGCTCTCTCAGGTTTGTCAGACTTTGTCCACGGAATTCCCAGAGCGGAATAATACCTCATCGATGCCAACCCACCTGGCGAGTCTAGTCGGCAGAATAGTCCACTCCATGTCTGCACATCCTCCCGAATCTGCGCCTGGGCCCTCATGATGGCATCTCTGGGCATGTAGGGGATACTGCCCCGATTTCTGTACATTCTCCTGATTGGGTTGCATCACACTTGAAACAGCAACTGACTAGAATGCTCTTGTTGTTTTATGCTTTAGGGAACTGTTCCGGTCTACATAGCCAATGACACACGAACGCCGAAGCGTTTGCCTAGCCAACTGTTCCGAATCAGCTAATGACATATTACAAAGCCCAATGTCTGCAAAGTGGACCGAGTCATTATGCGGGCGAGTGAGGTATATAAAGATGGCATCGGCATATCTCTTTCGAGGTCTTCTTACGATTCATCATAAGCTACCTAGTCGACTACCTCTATTACACTCGCAGTACCCTCTCGGCGTCACGATCCTTATAGACTGATACTACATAATTTGGTCAAACTTGTCGATAACAATGAGTGCAAAGCTTGACGGCCGCCCTCGCTTCGAGGCTACTACAAAGGTAGACGCGGCTCCTCTTGGTGCACGCCTCGATTTCCCCTTCTCCAAGAGATCTGCGCCAAACCGCTTCCTGAACGCTGCTATGTCCGAGAGACTGGCTAGTTACGACAAAGATGACGTTACCAAGAGTGGAATTCCATCCAAAGAGCTCATCAGGCTTTATGAGCGCTGGGGTCAAGGCGGCTGGGGCCAGGTTCTCACCGGCAACGTTCAGATTCACCCCCATCACCTAGAGGCAGAGGGCAACGCCATTATTCCGTCCGACGCCCCCTTCAGTGGACCGCGGTTTGAGGCCTTCAGCGAGCTGGCCACGAAAGCAAAAGCGAACGGAAGCTTGATCGTCGCTCAAGTCTCTCATCCCGGAAGACAAGTGCCAGATACGATCCAGAAGCATCCCATCAGTGCCAGTGCTGTTCCCATGTCCAAGAGCACCATGGTGCCGATGAGCTTCGCGACCCCCCGCGCAGCTACGCGCGAGGACATCGACGCCGTCATTGAGGGTTTCGCACACGCTGCCGAGTACCTGGAGAAAAGTGGCTTCGACGGGATGGAGTTGCATGGCGCCCACGGCTATCTGATCGCACAATTTCTCAGCCCCACGTCGAATCACAGGACAGACGAGTACGGCGGAAGCCTGGAGAACCGAATGAGGCTCGTCTTGGAGATTGCTTCCGCTATCAAAAAGCGGGTTAGCAGTAGCTTCATTCTCGGCATCAAGGTCAACAGTGTCGAGTTTCAAGACAAGGGTTTCACCACGGACGAGGCTGTTATTTTGTGCCAGGCGCTTGAGAAAGCCGAGTTTGATTATGTCGAGACGAGTGGTGGTACTTATGAGTCGAGTGGCTTCAAGCATGCCAAAGAGAGCACCATCAAGCGCGAGAACTTCTTCATTGAATGGGCCGCGCAAATCGCCAGCGCGCTTACGAAAACTAAAGTCTACACTACGGGAGGATTTAAGACCGTTGCTGCTATGGTAGACGCGCTCAAGGAAGTGGATGGAGTCGGCATAGGACGGGCCGCTTGCCAGGAACCTGACTTGGTAAATGCGATTTTGAAAGAGGGCGTACAGGGTATCTTGAAGTTTTCGCTGTCTGAAGAGCAATTCCTACAGAGACTCATGTTATCTGCCTATCAGATCGGGCAGATTGGGAGAGATGAGGAAATCACCGACGGGTCAAGCCACGAGGCGACACAGGAGGCACTCGCTAAGATCATGGCAGCACACGCTGCCGCTGCGGCGCCTCAGGGTACAGTGGCTGCTTAATATATTAGCTGAGCTGGGCAAGGACTATTGCTTTACATACATCAGTTCTCCTATGACTGGGAAGATAGATGCAAGAATCACCGCGGTATAGCACACGGTGTCTGGACACGAAGGGTAGCACAGTCTAAGCAGACAGCGAAATCTAGCTGCTGACAACCTTTCTATCTCATGTATCCTGTGGTCGTTACTCTCCTGTGGCCTTGGTTAACAATCACCATATTCCACATAAATGACGCAGCTGTGTTTTTGCCAAGTTTTGACTAGAGCCACTCTCCGCGTGGAAAACTCTAACTTCGGACCGAATATCCACAGAGACTACATATAGACTCACCTAAGCAGAACTTAATCTTATACAATTCCCACATCTTGATTGGTCTAGTGGTTAGGATACCTGCTTGTCAACGATTCTGTCGAATGATTAAGTGCGCAGGTGGCCGGGGTTCGATTCCCCGATCGAGAGATTTCCAGTGCGATATCGTTTTTTTTTTGTTTTTTCATGGACATTTCTCTTATTTGCGAAGCTTATCTAACATCCTGCCTCGTGAGAGGCAGCCCCGGCAGACAATCTGCAACACCGTATCGTATTGGGACGCTGTCTCACCAAATCTGCATTTTTTTTTAAGATCCTGTCCCGCTTTAACTCTCAAACTACCATTGCCCGTGTGTACCTAAGTACTCATGTGGCTTTCATCGTACTAGGTATCACTTGTCATACTTCTCCGCGACCAAGATCAAGGTAAAAGACTCTAACACTCCATTTCTCTGACTTGCGTCAAGGGACAATCAATGAGTAACCCATTATTATCCAAATGAACTCTTTAGTTCGCCAAAACAAACATGGCTCACTAACAACCTTTCCCAAGCAGCGGAAGATAGGGTAAGTAAAAAGCTTAGCTATGAGTATGACACATTGCAAAACGAAAGACAGTCAACAGCTACTTAAAGTGTATATAAGCTCCCAACTAGCACATTGGTTGTAGAAAGCGTATAAACGCATTCAACGGGAGGTGATAAGGTTCAAGATCGAATGAAACGGTGTTAGAGCCGGTAAGGCACACCATACGATGTCTATCGCATTCATCATCAATAAATGACAGCGGCTGGATTATAAGGATATCTTCAACAAAAGTTTACAGTTGTGATAGGGATGCCCCGAAACATACTTGAGAGAAACATACGCAGTCAAAACCTGTATCAGAAGCCCCCCAAACAGCTTGATACCTGGGATCCTCCTTCCTCCCCCTGTATCTGAACACTTCACGATGGTTTTGGGTTTCTAGATTCACAGAAGGCCTCCAGAATGCTCAAGTGAGCCAGGCTTGCTAGTGACTTTCGTTGATGTTCCATCCCACTTATGAATTGACCATAGATATTGGTCGATAAGCTACACGATCTTCACCGAGTACGTAAAGAGACGACCGACCGTGAGCTAATTCACCAATAGGTAGTCTGTCCACGATATCAGTTGGGAGCAACCAGGGCAGCATGTGTAAGTTTGCCTATACTGCGGCTTCGAATTCGTTACCAGGCGATAGATGCAAGTCATGGGACTACGCAAACACTGAGGAAGAAGCCAGGGGTGATTGTGCTGGAATGCAGTCAGACTGTGATGAAACTCTAATGATAGCACCGTTTCTTCCTCCCAGACCCGTCAGGATGCTGCTGCAATGCAGCGGAATATTGACATATAAAGGAGAACGGTCACTATCATTTGATTGAATTGATGGATGTCACTGTCACTAGCAACATCAATCCTCCCAAACCACAATCGCTGCTCCTTCACGGATACTCATTACTCCTCCAGACATACAGCTACAACATGCGAGCCAATACTCTCCTCAAAACCCTTACCACATCACTCATGCTTGTCTCGTCGGCGCAAGCAACGTACGAAATAGCGTGTTTCCAGGACAAGGAATGCAATGTCCCAGTTGAGGGAACGGGGAAGACGAAAGTCCTCTCAGGCACATGCGACTCCAATGTCAAGGGTGGCTATTCTTCAATCAAGGTCCTCCACAAATGGAACTCCCCCGCGGGCACCTTGACATTCTACGAAGCCGGCGCCTGCATCAGTGGTTTCGGGAAGCGCAAGATTTCCTTTGGAAATCCCACTATTGGTGTCTGTCACGATTTTGGATGGACTGCGAACGCTGTCTATCTCTTTGGGTGAGCATGTGGCAACTCTTTTGCTGGGTGTCCCGGGCATAGGAGAGGTTGTTGTGGAGAGGGGGCATCAGTATTACTGTACCTTGCGTTGTTGTTGCACACAGGCGAGGGCGGGCTTGGATTACGACAGATTGTAGGACGGACGAGGCCTTGTGATACTGCGTCGTACTGCGGTGTTGCTGATCATCTGCGGGGTCGTTCCTCGAGAGGGAGAATTTGGGACGGGGAGAGCTTTGTGACCTTCGCAAAAGCACATTTGAAATCCGAACATGTATGTTGGTTTCTCTTCACGTAGCGCAAACGCCGAGCTATGTGATATAGTTAAGCTCGTTCATAGCACCTCGAGGCTCCGCCTCCACGCTGCGGAATGCGAAGAAAACAACGCCGTTCCCGATCGGCTGTCTACATCTTCAAAAGTGTTTGCGCAAACTTCGATGCCGGTGACACTCACATTCCAAGTACGCTTGACATGGCAAATACCAGGTAGGAAATGCACACTGCGATGAAGACTCGATTACTTAGCAATCGCCAATACTGCTTCCTTATCAGCGAAGTGCTTCATATTACACGGGCATTCACCCCATTGGTCAATGGAGATGCCGCTTCCTCGGGCTTTTCAACTTAGCCTAACGACGAGCATGTCGACAGTCGTATTGTACCACACGCTTGGCCTGTTGTAACGTGCGCCGACGGTCTAGAAGGTCCAATGTACTCTTATATCAGTCTGGAACATGTCGTATATCATCGGATGGCCCAAGAATCCACCTCTTCAAGTTCGCAACGTTCCTTAGGATCTACTTGATCCCTAGCTCAGCAAAACGTCTGATGAGTACACCTGATCGGCCAGGTAGTGCATTTGCTAACGTAATCTGCGATGTATCAATCAAGGAGCCAGATGCTCTTCTTCCTGGCGATATGCGCCCGGCTTGCCCTTGGGTTGCTCCCAACAACACATGTGCAAACCGTTGATGAAGTCAGTGATACGACACTTGCAGCGCTCGCGGACCCAAGTGACAATCTCACGGGCATAGCGTATTTCGACCAATACATCGACCATGGAAGCCCGGAATTGGGCATCTTCCCGCAGACGTGGTGGTATAATGCGACGTTCTGGAAGGGTCCCGGCTCACCCATCGTCATACTTACACCTGGAGAGGTCGCTGCCGGGGGGTACATGTCGTACCTCAGCAATGATGCTCTCAGCGGCATGGTAGCGCAGGAAATCGGCGCCGCTGTTGTCCTGGTCGAGCATCGGTACTGGGGAAATAGCACACCGTTCGCGAATCAAACTACAAAGAACTTGCAGTATCTCACTCTCAATCAGTCGGTCTCCGACTTTGTTCACTTTGCCCGGACGGTGAAGCTGCCGTTCGACGATGCAGGATCTTCAAACGCCCCGCAAGCACCGTGGATATGGATCGGGGGTTCGTACTCAGGGGCCCTCGGGGCTTGGATTGAGAGTCTGGTGCCAGGCACCATGTGGGCGACACATGCTAGTAGCGCACCCGTTCAGGCCATCTACGACTATTGGCAATATTTCGATCCGATCCGCCAGGGCATGCCTCAGAACTGCTCTCAAGATTACTCGAAGATCATCGATCATGTCGACAGCATCTTACTGGAGGGCACTGACAAGGAACAAGATGATTTGAAGAAGATGTTCGGGTTGGAGGACCTGAGCCATAAAGATGATATTGCCAGTGCTATCTCTTCCCCTATTTGGCTTTGGCAGGGTATACAGTTCACGTCGGGCTACTCGCAGTTCTACCAGATGTGAGCTTGCAATTCCTTTCTCCCTAGTGTCTGGTGTTGAATACGTAGTTTTTCACAGTCTTCTTGAGCATCCTGATCTGTCAGATATATGTCAGTGGTTCACTAATTATTGTTCGTGGTAGGTGCGATGCTATCCAGGGAGTAATGCAGAATACCACGCAATTTCCTATCGACGGGGTTGGCTTGAAGCGGGCGCTCCCTAACTTTGCTAAATGGTTCAAGTCAAACTATTTGCCGAACTGTAGGTTTGACACGGAAGTGGTACTGGAATAGTGGCATAGCTGACTTGACACTCAAAAGATTGCTTCGACAGCTACGGATACTCCGACTGGAAAGATCCTATGAGCGTCGGCTGTTTCGACTCGTACAACAAGTCGAGCCCTGGCTTCACCGATTGGACAGCCAACAACACGTTTGACAGGCCATGGGTCTGGATGACGTGCAACGAACCTCTTTTCTACTATCAAACGTAAGCTGGTCTGTGTAGTGCTTGTTACAATATCCATCTGACGAAACATTGAAATGCAGTGGAGCTCCGGCTACTAGACAGACCATGTTTTCCCGACTGGTCGATGCCCAATATTATCAGAGGCAGTGTGAACTGTTCTTTCCGAAAGAAGGCAACTACACATACGCCAGCGCCGAAGGCCGCACGGAAGACGACGTCAACAAGCTAACCAAGGGCTGGGATCTCCCTAATGTCCTCGGCAACAAGTCGAGGATAATCTGGGTGAACGGGGAATTCGACCCGTGGCGTTCTGCATCTGTAGCTAGCGAGTTTCGAACTGGTAGTCCCGTGGTGTCGACGCCTGACGAACCCTATGTGTTGATCCCCGAGGCGAGGCATTGCAATGACCTAAGAAAGCGAAATGGGGATGCGAGTTGGAACGTGGCGATTGCGCAGGGTTATGTCACGAGTCAGATGAGTACGTGGGCCGATGAGTTCTATAGCTCAAATTAGGCCTCGGTCACAGAACAGATCTACATGTAGAGTGTAGTACAGGGGGTATCCTCTCGTGAAGAGCATGATATTGTTCATTGACGCAAGCATATATATCACAAGGCTGCTTCGTCTATCTCAGCGGTAATTATGTTTTTGAAAATGTGCAAGGTTGACATTATTCATTAAGTTATAAAATAATGAGGACAGGAAAAGAAATCCTCGTATGCAATAGTCAAAATGCTTATTGAACAATGGAGTTGGCTCATTTTACATTGAGTAGAATCTTTACGTAGAATAAGAGATTCCTATATGGATAGAACCTACCTTTAATGTGGATTTCAATAAAACCAAGGCTGACACCAACGCTCTTTTCAACTTGAATTAAAAGAGGAAGTCAGAATTCTCGCTCTTTACGAGGTTGTTCTTCCACTTATGAGGAAAGGCACTTGCCATGCAGTGGGAAGCTTCGATGAATGTGCAGGTTCCGAAGAAGCGGTTGGGCATGCGCCTAATCTGGAGCGCGGCCGTGACGTCGGTCATAAGAGTGGTGGTGAGAAGGAGTATAGGGTTTGAGGAAGTGTCCGATTAGAAACCTGGCAGGAATCAGAGGACTGGGTCTGGTTGGTACGTCGTTTCTCACCATGTCTGCCCTGGGCTATGGTCGCAGAGGGAAAAGTGCAGAGTGGGATTCAAGCAATCCGTTATCAGAGATCGTGTCGATGAGCGAAAGAGATAATGCTGTGGATCGTAGGGTAGGCACTGGTCGTCAAGTGCAATGGATCACAATTCCGCTTGCGAGGCTGGTAGTTTGTAGTTGTAGTAATAATGACCTTAGACCTGTGACCTTGCGGACCCAAGCTATGAAGGCTAATAGTACTCTTCATGTCTTGACAGGTATCAATTTGGTCGTCAGACAACTGAGGTGGGAGAGTAGATGCACAGACGGCATTCTAAAATGCTCAACATCTAGCTACGTTGCGATACAAACGTGTATTGGCTTGATGCTCGACATTGGCAGGCTCTCATGGAAGTTCAGGTGGCCTGGGATCCATCTCATATGACGCAAACGATTCCTCGTCTATCATTACACAGATATACTCGCTGACTGCGATCCTCAATTCACACGAGCTCGATACACCACTCGACCCAATACTACATGATGTCCTACTCGAGGAAACAACGTGGCAAAGCAAGACACCACAAGCTCGAGGCACACAGCGGCTTCATAGAGCTCCAAGTTTCCAATCGGCTACTCCATGGTACTGACATCCGTCCCCTCAACCCGCCACATGTACCACATAAACAGACTACGATACGGCTTGTACCTTTCGCCCATTGCAGTCATGTCCGCCTCGCTCATGTACTTCCATTTGCCCTTCCCGTTCTTCAGCTTCGAGACGTCCTTGCCACTGAAGGCCGCCATGCCGCGCTGAACGCCCAAGTCCCCGAGGGAGAAAACATCCATGCGCTTCAACCCGAAGAAGGCAAACATCTCCGCAGACCAGATGCCTAGGCCCCGCACGGCGGTGAGCATCTCGATGAGATCATCATACGGAGCATCCGCGAGCTTCTGTGCGGATAGCTCGCCGTTGACGAATTTCTCGGCTAGTCCTAGAATGTACTCGGCCTTGCGCTGTGAGAGCCCTGCCGTGCGAAGCTCCTCTATCGACTTCGTGATGACTTCAGAAGGATGCGGGAAGCGTGGATCCGTCTTCACCACGTCGTCCCAGTCTCCTTTCGTCTGCGGGCTAGCTTCTTGGGCTGCAGCATCTTCTGGGTTGAACAAAGTCACGAATCGCTTCTTGATAGCCTTGGCAGCAGCGCCCGACACCTGCTGCGACAAGATGCCGCTGCAGAGCGACTCGAACGGGTCGATTTGCTCGGCTAGACCTTCGGGGGAGAAGACCCTGCAGTGATGAGCGTCGACCAGCGGTTTCATTCGCGGGTCCACGGCTATGAGATGCCTGCATGCTTCCTCGAGAATGTTGGCTGTCGTCGCAGGCTTGGGAAGTGGGGGAACAGCACCGAGCAGAAGCTCTGCGGGCTGCTTCATGGGTGAGACGGATTGCGCTCGTGTGGCATCTTTGCTGGTCACGATGCGTGATGATTCAGGCGAGACAAGTGTTGCTAGAGTGGCATTTGGGGGTGCGAGGCGAGTGGCGCCTCTTGCGCGGGGCTTCTTGGTCTCTGGTGTTCTTGGTTCAATGCCGTCACTGGCAGGCTCACCCATCAACTTTGCATTGCTTGGTGTTGGCGTTGCCAATGGCGGAGGTGTGCTGGCCCGAGGGGCGCGCCGTTTTCTGGGCGATGGTGTTTTGGGTAAACTAGCTGCTGCAGCATCAATTGAAGCATCTGTTGCTACATCGCTGGCGGCGCTTGTCGGGCCTTTCCTTTTGCGGCTCTGCTTCACCGGTGCCGGAAGAGGCGGCGGTGGCATGACTGTCGGCGGCGCCAAAGCTGCCTTCAGCTCGGTGGCAGCGCTGATACGAGCGGATCTTCGCGATGACATGTTTGCTGATTGATGATGAGTATGCCACTGCTTGTTGATGATTGATGAGTGAGGGGTGAGAAGTTGAGTCGTGAGCTGACCCCAAGGCTGTGAAACACAGTAGGTTTGGAGGGTTGAGCCTCTCTTGTCTAGATCGTGCACGCTCCTGAGATGCCGGCCTAGTAGTCTCAGTCTCATAACAGATCGCTAAGAGAGTCGACAGCACCTCAAACGACTGTAAAATTTGGTGCTATGCTCCAGTAGAGTGAATGAGCGGCATTGATGTGTACTGCTGTAGGGCGCAATGAATGACATTGTGACATGCCTGCATGCGGTGGCAAAGGGAGCCACGGACCATCCACGGACCGCAGCGTCGCTGAGACAGGACAGGCACGGGCGATCACCTCTAACGTGCTCTCTCTCCTCACGTCACGTCAGATCACCATTTAGCATTCACTCGCAGACGCTGTCCTCTTGACTTAGGCAGTATTTGTATACTACCGGATAAGTCTGAGGTTGTTCGCGTCTGTATGTCATGCTGAACAGACGTCTTTTTGCTGCCTATCTAGCTGATACGTTGGAATGGGTTGTTGGGGAGCGGGGGCGGAAAGGACGTAGAATTCCAACGGCGGAGGAGGAACCTACTACCTAAATTACAATAATATGAGTTAATGGCAAATAGAACACAGCTTACCCAGATCTTATGAAGTTGTGATTCAACGAAGTCGGCGACGTTTCCTTGAAAACGGCGGGTTTGGAGATTGTCGTGTGGTGAATTCTATGATCCATCCCATGCTACCTACGATTTACGTTTCTCAGCTTCATAGGCTCTCATTGCTTGCGGCGGGAATACGGCCGGTAGGAGTGCTTCATGCTTCATGCCAGAGCGACCCCATTAGAAAGACTGACAACACCAGCGAGTCAAACACAGTCGGTGAATTCTCTCGTCTCCTAGAATGCGAGATGGATTTGAGAAATCTGATGTTCAAGCTGCCAATTAACCCGATTACGTAATGCTACTGGCTTGTGAGGGCCCCACGAGTTAGTTGGCTACCCACCCCGGAGACGACGGAGACCTCTGTCTGAGATGGGTTCGCCGTGTATCTAATAATAGCTGGCATCTCGAATTGAACAGCTTCTTGTCTCATACGACCGAGTCTCATCACATCTAGAAGCAATCGGGAAAGTCGGCGGCACCGTCAGGCAAATGTGGGCTGTAGGTAATCGGTCACGAGAAAGAAGAGCAAAGAATCGAAGACTTTTGGGGTGCGTCAGAGGTGCATAAGACCTGTGTCCAACACGAGGTGACAGGTCGGTATGCATGCCGAAAGAGACGTTGGCTGCGCATGCACACTGCATCTCCATCTCTCTCCTGTTCTTGTTTGAATGAGGCCAAATGTCGTGATAGTGGGTATTAGTGGGACATATCGGGCCAGCCCAGGCCAAGTCGTCCCCGTCGACGATACGGATGACATGGACATCTTCGAGAGACGTTGACACGGCAGCATTAGACGGCAGTAAACACCCTGGCTGATGAAGAATCAATGGCTTCAAGGCGGCAGATATTGGCCCTCACCTGATTAACAGAAGCGATGAATGGGATGGAGAAAGAGTTTGGGGCTTGGCGCCCTTCTCCGAATGGCGAGTCTGAGACTCTGACGGGAGTGGCAGGGATGGTCTCGGGTGTTTCCCCAAGGCTCCCCCATCTCTATTGATCCTCATGGTTTCTTTCGTGTGGACTTGGATTTCAATACCTCTCCGTATGGGTTAACAGACTACAGTAACAACGCTGAGCCCATCTACAATCACCAATCGCGAAAGCTCTATTACATAGGTAGCCGTCTGACGGGGAGCGACAGCGCTGGGCGTGGCTGTGAGTTCTTCCATTGGGATGCCCTGTCAGTGGCCCCAGTCTCCATCTGCGACGGGGCAGATGCGGCGATGAAGTTATACAAGCAACGAGTTCTCCAGGCGTTTGGCATTTTTGTACCATGGATGACTCGGAGTTCGTATGTGGTTATATGGCAGATACCTGTCCGTAGGAAATAAAATAAGAAAGGTGCAAGAAGATGACGGTTGAAAAGCTGGACCGTCGTTTTGTAGATCCGGCCCCCCTTTTGTCCAGGCTTGGGAACATTGAAGGTTTATTGGAGGTACCTCAGCTGGGACCGAGGGAGACAATCCAGGGCCAATGGTCCCGTCTAGACTCAGCACCCGTCTGCTGGAGTTGCTCTTTTACGCAGCGCAGCGCAGGCTGTTCGCTAGGTGGAGCTGTGCTGGGTTACCGTCGCAGCATCGCCCACTGCACTCCAGTTCCCTTTGCTTCGGGCTTCATACGGCCACCTGCTACCGGTAGGCAGCAAGCTAGCTCATCAGCACCCAGCAAACTCCATCCCGTTATCCCCATCTCGCCTGGGCATCTAATCATGCATCAGGGCCCCCTGTCATCACGCCTGCAAATTATTCTTCGGTACGGCTAGGCAGTAGACAGTCTTGGCAAGGATAACAGAGATACGACCAGAGCGACGTTGCAGAGCTGAGAGAGCGTTAAACTGCATCAGGTCATTTTCCATAATCCGACTCTGCAATTCGCGCGTTGCCGTTGCTCGTCTCACCCGCATCCAATTTCCAGCTTCATCTCAACCGCGACCCCCCTCATCCCGCCGTCGCCAACAACCTGCACTCTCCTTCCCTCCTTTGCCATTCGGTACCCATTACCGCCACGGAAACGGCCACGGCCACGAGCACTACGACCATTTCTCGCCGTCGGCATCCCGCCGTTGCCCGCGCTCTCAATTCGACGCGACACTCTCGTTCCGCCCTACCGACTGCAACTCTCCTTGGCATCTAGCACTGTCATCAAGGCTCTTGGCCATTTGGACAACCGACTATTCCCCACGCGTCTCAATTCGAGCCTACGTTTCGCTGTGCAACAAGGGTGGTGAACAGGGCCGCCCGAAGAGCTCACTATGCTTCTTCCTAAGGGCGGAATGACCTGGAAGTCGGCAAAGAACCAGCTGCCTCCCACGAGAGCTGTCTGGCATTTCTTCGCACGGACTCGCGTTGTTCTGACTCTGGCTGTCGCCGGCGTCATATTGTTACTATGGCGCGGAATCAGTTCTTCGGCCAGTGAGATGCAGAGGTATGCTGACACCCGTCTCCGCCTACTCGACCAGAATGTTGCTTTGCCTCGCCGCACCAATTGCTGACGCTGGATCTGCCTCTAGTTTTTACTGCTGGGGGCCTTCGAAAGCACCAATGGAGATGACCTTAAACGAGCAACACACCTGGAATGCCCACATGCAGACGCCCGTCATATTTAACCACCACAAGCCCATCACAGTCGACGAGCCCACCATAGAGCACGTAGATTTGAACATCGTCAAATCTACACAGCATGCCCTCGACAACAAAGAGCGTGTTCTGATCTTGACGCCCCTCAAAGATGCCGCCCCTTACCTGGCCAAGTACTTCGATCTTCTGACCCAGTTGACATACCCCCATTCGCTCATCGATCTCGGGTTTCTCGTCGGTGACTCCAATGACGACACGCTCGCCGTACTTAGCGCTGAGCTCTCTCGCATCCAGAAGCAGAAGGGAGACAAAGCCTTCAACAGCGTCGTCATTGTCGAGAAGGACTTCGGCGCCATCGTCGGTCAGAGTGTCGAAGATCGTCATGGCTTCGAAGCGCAGGGACCTCGTAGAAAAGCCATGGGTCGTGCCAGAAATTACCTGCTTTCTGCCACCTTGAAGCCCGATCACTCATGGGTCTACTGGCGCGACGTCGACATCGTAGAGAACCCTGCCAGCATTCTTGAGGACTTCATCTCCAGAAATCGCGACATAATTGTTCCCAGTGGGTGATGCAAAATCCTCCTACGGCGGTTCACACTCTAATGTGGTTTTAGATATCTGGTTCCATCGTTACGATAGCAATAACAGAGATATTGAGGGTAGATGTATGTGCCCCGGCAGCATGAGAAGCAAATCTCTAGCTAATGTGTACAAACAGTTGATTACAATTCATGGATCGAATCGCCCAAGGGACTGAAACTTGCGAGCAAGCTGGACAAGAATGTAGTGTTGGCTGAGGGTAAGTAGCTCCGACTTAAAAACACAGGCCATCATGATATCTGATTCTGGTGTACAGGCTACAAGCAGTACGATACGGGTAGAAACTACATGGCACTCATGGGCGACCGCGGAGCCGATCAAATGGAAGAGATTGAGCTTGATGGTATTGGTGGTGTTAGTATTCTGGTCAAAGCCGATGTACACCGCTCAGGTCTGTATTGTCTGCAACGATCATTCTTTCGACAGGACTGACAGTTTGCAGGAATCAATTTCCCCGCGTACGCTTTTGAAAATCAAGCTGAGACCGAAGGCTTCGCCAAGATGGCTAAGAGAGCTGGATACGAAGTAATTGGACTACCTAACTACGTTGTCTGGCACATCGATACCGAAGAGAAGCCTGGCAACATGCTCTAACCGAGTCGATAAGCAAACTATCCGACTCTACCTTCGGCGTACCATCGCCCTATATCATCTCACACATAACTGCATTTTTCCAACCGCGAGCAGTCTCGATGTCATGTTGGGAACACAAGCACCTGTACGAAAAGTCACGACATGCGCATTCGGCCATCGGATCTGCGACCGATCTGGCCCGGCGGAGTTTGAAGGGAATTGGAGCTGGGATTTTTGATTTGCTTCCATCTGTTTCTAGTTGACCATTGGCGAGCCGTCGGCGATACCGTGCTGGGCTCGCACGCGGGCTCTTCGGGACAGTTCTGTTGTGCCTTGCGAGCTCCGCCAAGCTATGTCTTGGATAGGTCACCCCGGATCTCATCACTACCTAGACAGCCGACTGGCGTGCTTGGTATTTGCCGTGTTGTGCAAATGAGCCACGGAGCTAGCGTTTGTTTCACGTGTTAACAGCGCTTTGCGACTGTGCCCGGGAGGGAGACGAGAAACAGAGCAGGCACATGAAGCAAGACTAATTAATATATACCATGTACTATTGCTACGATAGTATAGCTGAACGCTGTGTATAAGTACGGAAGTACCGGGAGCGACCCTGCGGAGTATTGTCGGGGCATAGAGTTGGGATATGGTAAATAAATTGTTTTCGATGCGGGGCATGTGTCTAAACGATGTGTTGATTATCCGACGCTTAAGGTGATGGGACGCCCTAATGTTGAGTGACAGGATCATGAGACACATCGTAACGCTCGTAGCTAGTTGAACTGTTAGGAGCCCACGTGCATGGATTTAGGAACGGATTTCTTTTCTTCTCGGATAAGAGGGACGGGATCGACGGAGTGTAACTATCTGAATATATATCAGGGCATGTGATCTAGATTTAACACAGAATGAAGAATAATAAACCGTATAGACATCTAGTTTGCCTGACTGTTGACGAGGCATGGACTATGATTATCACAGAGGGAAGCTATCCGGAAACGTATATGACATAGCTGAGCTTGATTCTGTGCTTTGCTCGAGGCAAGGGGCAGCGAGAGAAAATGGCACACTGCCTGATGATATTGTAGAAATGTGATTCTGAAGTGAGTTTGCAAAGGAGAAAGCGGAGACATGATGGGTTCATAAGGACGTAGGAAAATGTGATCTTGAAGGAATGAAACCGAGGTATGAGGGAATCATGCGGAACGTAAGCCTGCAGGACGACATGCTCGCTCGGCAAGATAACATACATTTTCCCGAATCGCCGAGGCTAGAGGTTACCGAATAGCATGTCGAATCGAGAGTCGCATCGGTCCAAGACTCGTGTACTTGTGTGCCTCACGGAAAAGAAACTCGTCTATTGCTTTGATTTGCTCTGATCTCTATGCCTGGGCGGGGGGAATATTGACTGATATTGTACATGATAGTAGTATTCGGCGTTTCGTCCATCCTCCTCTGCCCCGTCGCTCGGCTACTCGTGCTTTGTACGGCGCTGTCATTTGGTATCTAATTTGGGATTTGGTGACGGCGGTGGGGTGTTTAGTGGTTCTTGACGATGGTTAGGTTGTCGAGGGCCTCCTTCTCGGCCTCGGCGGCCTCGAGCTGCGCGATGATGGGGGAGAGGTAGGGCACGTCCTGGGTGTTGCGCGTCTGGTTAGCACTTCTGTCTCTACTGTCCCTTGCAAATCCCGCCACGTCTCGGAATGGAGGAAATGAGCGTACCTCCTCGGGCTTGGTCCACTGGTCCTTGGGCAGCAGCTTGTGGGAGACGGAGCACTGGACGGCGCGGCGCAGGCGGTAGACGCGGTCGTATGACTCCTGGGGCGGGAGGCGCTTGAGGGCGGCGAGGACGGTCTCGTTCTCCTCGACAATCAGGTCGTCGGCGCTGTGGCGAGGGTTGTGTTAGCTCCCGGATTTCTTGTCTGCATCCCTGGAAATCCCGTGCGATCAATTCATTTCCCGGCGGCGTTCAGAAGGTCCTTCTTTGCACAGCACACTCCAATTGAGTCCTTCGGCCAGGGTTTCGATGTGTGGAAGAGACGTACCGGAGGCCGAGCTGGCGGTAGCCGGCGGCGTTGGCGTACCAACTGGCGACGGGTTGGAGCATCTTGAGCAGCCAAGGGCGCTTGGAGACGAAGGGGGCGAGAGAGACCATGGTGGGTGATGTCGTGTTCGGTTGACGTAGACGAGGGCGGCGGTTGTAGGAGGATGGTCGTCGACGAACGAAGGGTCGCTTTGAGTGTTGCGTTGAGTGGCTCTGGCTGCTGTTCTGCACTCACTCAAAATCGCGCCGGCAATGGTCATGTGATTTTGGAGCTGTTCGATTGGGCGAAAGACAGCTCCGCGATTACATAAGTCCAGCTGTGGCTAAGGTAGATCGCAGTTCGCATCTACTTGTGGCTTGTACCCAGCCCCAGGGCACCTAGGTCCCGTCATCCAGTCACATCCTCGGCGTCCACTCTCCAGGTCGGGTGGCTTGTTTAAGCCCACTGGTCCAGCTCGCCAGTTGAATTTTCATTACGAACTTATTCGGGACCTTATTAGCCTGCTACTACCATACAATAGCGTCTCTACACATACGAGCATGTGCAGATCAGATGCGGCCAAATGGCAATCAAGCAATTGTTAGTCGACGGCCACCCTGTCTGTTTGTTTGTCAGCAGCAAAGCCACCTGCATGCAACGTTGGGGTGTCGACAGCAGCTCGGCAGCACAAGCCAGGCCGTCGGATCGCCCATCACACACCATCACATCATCGCTCTACCTACGTCAGGGCCCCCGAGCTCCCCTGGCCCCGTCGCCTGCCGCCTTGTGCTATCTCATCGTGCCTCGTCTCATATTGTGACATACAGCAACTGTTAACACTGGAAATGCTACATCAGATAAGGCGAACACAAGTCGGAGTGTTCCATGGTAGAGGAAAGGCCATGACATAAGGTTTCTCTATTATATATAACGCAAGTCGTAGAACACAGCCTTTTGTTCCTCAGGCCGCACGCTCAATTGAAAGATTTCCTCTCCCTTTTGCATTCAGTAGTAGTACATCCGTACTGTCTCGACAGGTAGTGTGATAAGAAAGAGGTACCTCAATCTCAACAACCAAACGAAACGTACCACGACAGAAACGACGAGGACGACGACGGCGGGAAAGTGGCACAAGCCGCACGCCGGGACTTGAAACTGCATCGCTCAGCTATCTCTTTGTGTGTCTGGTCTTGTTCCTCGGCCCATCGCGACATCGAAAGGGAGAAAGCAGACGGACCAAGTCCCCAGTCGCACGAGAGAGACGAGACCCGCTCCCAGAGACCAGACTCCAAAGCC
Organism: Xylariaceae sp. FL1272; assembly: GCA_022432385.1. Classification (NCBI taxonomy): domain Eukaryota; kingdom Fungi; phylum Ascomycota; class Sordariomycetes; order Xylariales; family Xylariaceae; species Xylariaceae sp. FL1272. The sequence goes on from JAJJXC010000020.1 coordinate 148,941, forward strand.
CGGTTCCGATAATCTCCATCTCACCTCTGCGCATCTTTTCGCTGCCAAGGAGCTGCCGCTTGCTTGCTCATCATTCAACCACCTACCGTTCACTTCACGTTCTCTCATTTCCATCCTATCCCCCTTCTACCATTCTTATCCTACCTCCCCGGCGACTTCTGCATCCGCGGACCAAAGATTCGTCACCAACAACCCATTTGACGGTTCGGGTCCCGAATCTCTCCCGCCCACCTGCGGATGTCAATGGCATGCAGTAGACGGTAGCTATCGTGTCGACGGTGGACTTGCGAGGGTCATTCCCCGCACACCGCACGATCACCACCACCACCACTGTTGCTGCTGCTGCACCAAACCGGCCCCTGCAACCTCCTTTGACGATCGCCGAGCTCAAGGACAGCTGCACGCGACCGTCGACCACTCGTTCGCTTCGCCTGCGTTCCCTCCGCACGCCTCTTGTTCTGTCTCTGCAAACCCGACCAACTCCGAGCAACCTCCTTCGACAGCTCTTCGGGGCCTCTATTCATCTCTAGAGGCCCCAATTGTCACCGGCTTGCACCGTCATTGTCCGGACCGCCTTGCTAGCGAAAAGGAATGTCTCTCGGCGAATCAGCCAAGGGCCGTCCCGCTGCTGGAAGCTCCTCGACCGACTCTCCAGAATATGGGGGTTTCTCCAATCGTCCGTCCCCTTCGACTACCGCCTCCCCCGGTCCGTCGGAAAGCACATCCTCCTCCCTCGCATCATCCGCTGCAGCTGCCATGGATCTCCGCGATGCGAGGCGCTTCACCCCGCTGCAGCGCTGGGCTGCCGGTGCCTCAGACACCCAGTTCAACGCTCTCTCCGGTGCCGTCGGTGGCTTTACTTCTGGCGTCGTCACCTGTCCCCTAGATGTCATCAAGACCAAGTTGCAAGCCCAGGGTGGCTTCTTGCCTGTATCCAAGGGCAGGCATGTCGGTCATCACAAGGTGTATTCAGGTCTCGTCGGTACAACGAGGGTCATATGGAAAGAAGAAGGGCTGCGCGGCATGTATCGAGGCTTGGGACCCATTATCTTGGGGTATCTGCCCACCTGGGCCGTTTGGTTCACTGTCTACAACAAGAGCAAGAAGTTTATGGCAGATAATCATGGTGAGCTGCATTCTCCTCCTGTCCGGCACGTCGAGTGAATGCTAATCGTCTTCCATAGTACACAATCAGTTTGCTATCAACTTCTGGTCCTCGATTGTGGCCGGAGCTAGCAGCACGATTGTAACGAATCCCATATGGGTCATCAAGACCCGACTCATGTCGCAGTCATCCAAAGGCTATAACCGAGAAATGTCGGTATTTCCCAGATCAGGAAACACCCCGACGTCAAGGCCAGCTATCAATTCCCCTTGGCACTATCACTCCACCATAGACGCCGCCCGCAAGATGTACTCATCCGAGGGCGTTTTATCCTTCTACTCCGGTCTCACCCCGGCACTCCTTGGTCTCACGCATGTCGCTGTACAGTTCCCTGCATACGAGTTCCTGCGCAAGAAATTCACAGGGCAAGGCATGGGCGAAATGACAGACGACAACACACAGCAAACACACTGGCTCGGCGTGCTGTCGGCTTCGATATTGTCCAAGATCATGGCCAGCTCAGCTACGTATCCACACGAAGTCATCCGAACGCGACTCCAGACCCAGAGGCGGCCCACGCCGGGCGTCGAGTATCTGCAGGGCCTCGGCGTTACCGAAGGAGGTCAAGGCCAGGCATCCAATGGGGGGAAGAATATGAACCACGAACCCAAATACAAAGGCGTCGTCATGACCTTCCGCACGATATTACGCGAGGAGGGGTGGAGGGCGTTCTATGCCGGCATGGGAGTCAACATGATGCGGGCTGTCCCGGCGGCTACCGTCACCATGATGACGTATGAATTTGCCATGAAGAGCTTGCATCATGCGCAGGCCGAGGGACGGCGGAAGATGGCTGAGGGTGCCTCGGGAGTTATTCCCGAGCCTTGATACATGCCCCATAATGAACTTGAACTTTCAAATAAGACTTATTGGCTCTTGAAGAAGGCGCGCTTAGAGGATGATCAACAAACAAAGTCGAGTGTTTATCACGGGAAAATAAGTGGTTTTTTGCGTACATAAAGCAGAGAAAGAGAACAGGAAGAGGCAGATCTAGGGGGGTGGCACGGGATGGGGACAGATGGGATAGGGGCTGATCCCTATCTACTATGTGGCACGATACCCATTCTCGTAGGTATAGACGCACAATGCAATGCTAATGCGGTCTAAGTTCAATAATTGATGCCTTTTGCGTGATTTGAGAGACACGAGACAAGGCGGATGGGAGGTGTTTAGGTTGTTTGTTAGTGTGAGTGCTGAGATTGAGATGAAGAACTTGGAAGGGGTCACGGTAGGCAGGATAGGCGGGATTTATTGTATACGAACTTTGTCAGCGACTGTTTGTATCTTTCGTCTGAGCGTTGTTGTTTCATTCTCTGATTTTATTGGATATGTGTGTGTGTGTGTGTGTGTGTGTGTGTCCAATGGACAAGCTGCTAGTCGTTACACCAAGGGAGGGATCTGGATCTTCGTCCAAGAATCCCACAATCGCCTACAGCCTCCTGCTAGTAAATAGGCCGGCGTCTGACTATTTTCATTCCAGTTTTGTTCCTCTTCCATTTAATTCCCGCCCCTCGCCCCGTTTCCAACTCTTTTAGCCTTTTTATATTCCTGGTTTTCTATTTTGAACTAATCTCACATTGGCGCATCCCGGTGGAGCGCCTATGTTTCAGTTGAGCGCTAGGTTCAGTGGTTTGGTAAGGTAATGACTGTATTGCGCGAAGGCGATTGGAAGCCACTATCGAAGATCTGGTGTTATAGGAGAGTCTGGGATGAGGTTAAGTGTGCTATGGGTATGGGAGAGCTTGATTGCTGTGTATTGTGAAATGGAGAACCTTCCAGATCATGGAATGTGTATAGAGAAAAAAGAAGAAGAAGAACAAAGCATGGCTACGCAGTTGGGGCAAAGAGGATGATAGAAATCTAGAGAGTGCTGCAAAACAAACCAATAAACAGTCTCTTAAATCTCTCATAATCTCACTATAAACGCATCTTATCTTTTCGTAGGGCAAGCGACTGGCCGTACTTTTTTTAATGGTGGACAAAACAGAGTTTGGTTGCTACTAGTAGGCTGTGATCTTGTGTAATAGTACTTGAGCGGCGTCGCTTAGTTTACGCACGACACGAGGGAGTCGTGTACTCCTCGATTGCCCGATTGGAGTTTTTACGTGGTACGGTAGTGGTTTGGGCATAAGAAAGGGCATTATCGCCAAATGTAGCAGGTGTGGTTGTCAAGTTTATGCTTAGAAGTCAACGACCGATGTACGCATCTGCTGTTAGAATCTTACGAGGGGACTGCTGTTGATAAACTGACGAGGGGTTGCTGTTGATGATCTTGAGGGCATTGCAGCGTACATTTCAGGATAACGAAGACGGCTTGGTTCAGAATAAGATATCGATCTTACTAGACATCTATCTGATTTTATCGCTCACCCGATACCAAAGAATCCGGCCTCTGTGCTCTCAGACTCCCCATAGATATCCTCTGCGAAGGCATCAGTGGATAGTAGGGAGAGGAGTCAGCCTCCCTACTCTCCATTTTTATAGGTCTCGCCAAACAGGTCAAAGCATCTCAGTGCACCGTTCTTGTTGAAGACGAAGTCGCCTGCGAAAGTATGGTCAGCTGAGAGCAAAAATGGAAACATATGAAGCACATACTGAGTCGAACTTGAGTATCAGTCCATCCACCTTTGCCGTCTCCGCAAGAGGCACGCAGGACGGTGTCAGTGGTGAGGTCGAAGTCCTTGCAGCTGGAAGTGGCTCCGCCGTGGGGGGTAGCGACCATGTTGCCAGCTTGGTTGGCGATGCAGCTATACCAAATCCTGTGTCAGCTCATGGCGGTGCTTTGTGATACTCGACTTAGAAATCGTCTCTGGTGATGTTTCGCTTAGTGACTTACAGATTCAGGTTGAGGAATGAGCTGGCATAATTGCCATCCTCTTCCTGGCACTCTGCGCCGAGTGTGAGCCAACCAGTCCAGGAAGTGGACATCTCGCGGCAGGTTCCCTCGAAGGAGTTGACGCGACCGATCTCAGAAGCAGGCAAGGCGTTGACACCGAGGCCGAAGGCGGCGGCGAGAGTGACGAGAGTAGTAACGAACTGCATGGTGAATCCTTGACGTGGTGGAGAAAGAGTGTCAGCGGCGATGTGAGTGAAGAGAGGTAGAGGTGTGCTTGACGTTGGAGTCTTGTGTGTGATGTGGTGTGAGGTGAGGAGAGAGAAAGGAGCAGAATTCTGGGGCAGACTCCTGGGTTTATATGCAAAAGCCGCTGCTCTGGTTTGGCCTCATGTTTTACCTGCGAGATGCATTCAGTGTATTGAGATTGAATGGAAAATACATCGAGCGCGATTGCTTCTTGATATCAGACGTAATCAATGCCATTGTGCCCATGGTCACTGCCATCTACATCGTCACCAAGCATGGATACATACATTGAAGCATGGGATGCTGTATATTTCAATGTCGCCCAATGCAGTGACAGTTCTACTGATGGCATTATCCTCGATCTTGAGGGAAAGGCCTACGTAACAATCAAAGGTCATAGGGAGCTAGCTGGTTGTCAGCCTTGAATGCTTGCATCTATCTCATCGAGCCTTACGTACGCTATGGCATAGGTAACATTCAGGGACATGTGTAGAGAGTAAATGGGTTACTGACCATCGAAGGTCATGGTAAATTGGGTAACTAAAATCATAATGTGAAACAAGTAACAATGACGGTGTACCATCGATAGAGAAAACAATGCAAAACCATTACTCGTGACAAGTGTCTCTACGGGCACAATGTATAGGGCGTACATATATTGACTGCAAATTGAGATCCCACGCTCAGAAAGCAATACCGACACATTCGATTGACCTCCTCGCATACAATGGCAATGCCCTGCTTGAAGACCATTACGTACGCTTCCCTAGGCCGCCATCATGTGAGACACTGATCCTTTTGGTTGATCATGATCGTACGTCTGAACTATATATTCATCTTGAGAATTAGTATGGTAGTCGCACTATCTGCTAGACCAGGTTGTCATTAAGGGGCATCACATGTCTTGCGCGGTGAATCCACTTCCATCAGTCCACCGCTTCGTCGCCTTCGAGCCGGCCAAATGTACGTTTCATGGGAATTGCGGCCACTGCAACCACAGCGAGATGCGCCGAAATGCCTACAATGGCACCGCTAGTAGGATGCTGGTTCTTGGGGGCTGGATGCTCCGTGTTATTCACTGGAACCCAATGGGACTACCATGAATCTAGGAGCCCTTCGATCCCATTTGGAACTAATCCTGAGTCGCCTACTTGATGTGTGTCCATAAACCCCCAGCGGCACACAATAGCGCCAGAGCTTAGAGGAAAGCATGGCCAAATGACCACGTCGTCATTATGCGACTTTCGAGTAAAAATACTGATGTGGCGTGTCAACTAGGAGATGCTCAACTATGGGATTCAGGGACTGGAACGGCACCTTTATAGTCAGATTAGGGGGTATGCGGTCCGAGGACGTAGAGTCCATTGAACGAGGTAGGTCCATGATCTCTCACGGAGGTAAGAGCGCAGTAATCGAGGAAGCTTTGGGAAGTACTGTAAGTATTCATGAATCGTAAATAACAAAAGGATCAGCTTCTAACTATCTACCGAATAGCTGTAAGAACAACTACTGTATGTATACACATCTAGCCCCCTGCCATATGCTTCCTAGAATAAAGCAGACTCCCGCATAAGACGCCGAATAAGTGGGCCATTTCCTAACATAATCTCCTCGTATTTCGGAATACCTGGATTCTAAAGCTACAAGGCCAAGTCTGTATGAAATGTTACGGGAAGATGTATGGATTATCATCCCCTAAATGTGAGAGGGTTCAGGGTGACACAAGGCAGCCCCGAGGCGCGCCATTTTTCTGTTTCCTCGTCTGCAATGAGTTGATATGGTCTGAGATACATATTTCTAAAGTAAGAGGTTAGAAGTGGTGAATTCTAAACTTCAGCGCCTAAAAGAGGTCGACAAGTGATAGTTCGGCTGAACTAAAACCGTCGTCGCCATCGAAACCAAACAGTCCGACGCCATCGAGTATTCTAATCTATTCGTAACCACCCAGAATCTAATTTCCTTGTCAAGACCACAACCCTATATCAAGAAAGGAAGAGTCTGATGATGTTTAATTTGCGTCAGTGTTCGACTGCAGAATCGAGTCGAGGGATAAGCTGCTCTACCACCCCAGATGGATCCGACGTGAGCCCAAAAAATTCCAACATATAGGACACTTGAACCAAACTTAACTAGATTAGCAATCATTATAACTACCATAATATTAAAACCCATGATTACACTACGCCATACAGTAGTTACGCGAGTAAAGTAAGAATACTACTAGTAATTTTCGAACCCCTGACCGACGGTACGGCGGTGGACCTACAGAGTCCGGACCGCCTGCATCGCCGTTATCACCATGGTTGCATCCGTGCCTGAGCCTCACCTGCTGCATCTTCTCTCCTTGCTTGAACTTGACCTATTTAGACCCCCCGCGCGCGACTCGATATCGTGATGTGATTATCGTCGTGCTATTTGCATGCCAAGTTGAAGTTTACCCCCAACAAAAACATGTTCGGCACCTTCAAGGCTGACGGTAAGACGATCCTGTCCGAGGCGCTCGATGGCATCGACTCCCGAACATACACGCGCACGGTGAAACCCACTGATCTGCCCTCTGGTGGCGCGGTGCGCTGACCTCTGCCTCTGTCTCGGCGCGTCCAGGCTTGCGACTCATGCCGCCTACGAAAGGTAAGGTATCATCACGATTCACCATGATCTCGCGGACTGGCTGACCGACACCATGCGGGCGTAGCTCAGGTGCAGCGGCGACACGGATCGCTGCGAGACGTGTCAATCGCTCTCCATCCCATGCACCTACACGCTCAGTTCCGGCACCCGAGCTGGCAAGAAGAGAGTTCGCAGAAATGCAGATGCCGAGGCCGATGCCGACTTCACCGTTGGCCGCTTCCGCACCACATGGAGACCATCCTCGCCGGCCGACAACGGCAACGGCAACAGCACGAGCAACAGCAACAACAGGAGCCGACGCAGTAGCAGCAGCATTAACAAGAAGAGTCAAGGCGACGACCGCCGTAGCAAGCCCTCAAGTCCCAAGCGGCCGAGCACGGCCACAGAAGCGCTTGGTACCCAATCGCCAGCTCTACAGAAGCATGGCGTCTCTCCCGTCTCGCCTTCGACATTTGCGACCACTTCATGGCTGCCAAATACCAGCGTGCCAGCACTCGCCGGAGTGAGCAGTCTATTTGATTCCAATGACGGGGGCTTCGACTCCGGCAAAGGCAAGCAAGTGCCTCGTCACGTTTGAATAAAAGACTGTTTCACCAATCCGGAGCTTTTGACAGGCCTTTGGGACAACAACGTATTCCAATCTCAAGATCCTCATGGTATGGATAAATTCTCATTGGTATGTCTTCCGGTGCGTCCAGATACATTCCTGATTTCGAAAAACCCCAGCAATACTGATTATTCCCTTCCTTGCCCACATCAATAGCCAGGTCTCGAGTTTGGCTCAGATGAGATGCGCTGCCTACCGAATACCATCATTCCGCCAATCGGGACCGCAGCGGCAGCTCAAGAAGCCACTTCTCTCTCCTCATCAACCTCGTCCTCCCCGGCATGCCGCTGTCTTTCCGACATGGCACAGCTGTTCGAGATCGCGGCCGGTCAGATCCTCAACAGCAGGCAAAAGTGGTCGATCGAGAATCTACTCATCGACTTGGAAGACGGAATCGCGACATGTAAGAAGATTCTGGTGTGCAACGTATGCACCGCCTCCACAGACAACTCAACCCTCTTGGCTTCTGTAGCAGTTCAGGTAGTTGGCGCCTGGGAAACCCTAGTCAATGCACACCTACAATGCAAAGAAGGATTTCGATCTAGCACAAGGACAGACAGCATATCGGACCAGACGAGAGGCCTGCACGTCAGCCCACTCGACTCGTCTGAAGCAACGACTGTGGTATACGGGCGGTATGAGGTCAAGTCGCCCCGGATGAAGAGCCTGCTGCTCAGCAGTCTCTTACAGCTGCATCACAAAAGTCTGACGGATCTGTTGGGCTGCCTGAGGATAGCTGTCGACCAAAAGCAAGGGGCTTCTGAGATCGTGGACAATGCGGCGAGAAAAGTCGAGAAGATCAATCATCTTCTGACTGGCGATGTCTCCCGGGATGGATCAGGCGCGGCTCAACAGAACGGTACCAAGGACCATGTTCATAGCGTTTAAAAATAGATTGGTTCGCAAGATACATTGGCATCGATAAGTGTACTGCCCGCCTGCTGATCGATAATAATGCTGCAGCCTTTTCGTTCACTTCATCGCACACTACAGTAGTGATAACGATCCACGAAAGCCTCCGGGTTCACTTGGCACCCCGGAGATCAAGCTCAGTATTAAGAATTTACCAGAAGCTGAAAAACAGTCTCGACAGTTGCTGAATGCGGTCAGCATACAGGATGCAAGGATGCCATTGTTGCTCATCGATCACGACTGTTTGTCACCGCGAAGTCCTCTTCTCATGCACCGTTCGAGCCGCTCCAGAGATGAATCGCCGTCGGAGGTGTGTACTCTGGCCGTTGGCCCGTTGCAGTTGATCGCCAACTGAGAACTCGATTGCAGTCTCATGATGAAGTCTATCTTCCCGGCGCACTGGATATTATGGCCATGTCATTATATAGAGACTCGTTAATGATACCATCAACTCACATCTGTTGTTTGGCGAGTGACGAAAGAGAAAACAAGGTGGTTAGATTATATAGTACGTCACGTATGTAGACAAGTAGACTCGCTGTCTGAACCGATTGAGTTCGTATAACCCAAGCCCAGAATATGAGAAAAGAAACATTCAAAGTTCGGAACACAAAGGAAAAACGTCAGCCATTTGCCGTACTCGCTCTATATGCTTTTGAAACATTATGCTAGAGTGACAGTAATCAGGTGACTGATTATGGTATTTTTATGCCCTGTCAAGACTGTGTGCCTTGAGCTGCCCAGTCAGTAGTCCCCTACCTAAGAGCGCAACGAAATTTCAAGACTTGGCGGCCGCAACAAATCTAGTTTGAAGTGATCTGCACGTCTAGTCGTCTTGACATTCACGACTTGGACCGTATGCTCATCACAGCTTCTCAGCATCCGTCTCCTCCTTCTGGTTCTCGGTAGGCCGCTTCTCCTTTCCGATGGACGCGCTCTCGTTCTCGGCGTCCGCAGCCTTCTTCCCCTCCTGCTTTCCCCTAATCAACTTGTGCTCCACAAGGAGGGCGCCGATGATGCTGAGAGTCGTGAGAGTCACAGCTGTGTACCAAGACGTGGTTAGTGAGCGGCTGTAGATCCGTATAAACTCGGTGTACTGCTCAGGCGAAAGACTCGCGCCCAGCCCAGTCGCGCCCGAGGCTAGAAGGGCCGCGGGATCCAGATCTGGTAGATTCAACTGGCGGATTCCGTTGGATAGACCGTTGATCAGGACTGTTTGGGCAACGGCATTGAAGACGGCGCTGTCACGAGTGAGGGCAAATTAGTCTGTTGTTCGCATACTGCTTTCCTGGGCATCGAATTGCTCAACTTACCCAGCAACAGTCTGGCAAAACATGATGACTCCTGAGCCAATAGGCACATCTTGTAAAGCCAGTACAGACTGCACGGCAACCAAAGGCGTCTGGCGACTGAGACCTACACCCAATCCATATATGACTTGGTAGCCGATCCATTGGGAACTGGGAGTATTGGGATGGAAGGTTGTAAGCAGGCCAGAACCGACGGCGGACAAGATGGACGACAAGATCATGAAGGGCGAGTAGTATCCGGTGACACTGATCAGGACTCCTCCTAGAAGCGAGAAGATCGTAGTGGCGACAACCATGGGCAAGTTTCGCACACCGGATTCGAAGGGGGATGCCCCCTGGATTGTTTGGAACCAACTATTAGCGGTCAGCGAGCCGTTGAGCGACGCTCAATCGACAACGCAGTACAAAGACCTACATGGGAACATAGTAGACAAGCAGAAATGACGCGCCACTGGAGCCAAAGGCAAACAGAGACGAGCAGACGACGCTACGTTGGGTTATCACTCGACGAGGGAGCATCGCCCGGTCATTCTGCCAGTACTGGACATCCGCGAAGACGATGAAGAGGCTACCGAAAAGAACGAGTAACGCAATGATGCGACCGTCATTCCAGGGGTATGTAGTGCCTCCCCACATGGTAGCGAGGAGGAGCGTTACGATGGACGGCGTCAGAAAGAAGAGACCGATGAGATCCAAATTCTTCAGGTAGCCACCGACTCCATGCAGCTTCTTGACGGGTTTCGTTGGCGGGTGGACGACGAAAAAGAAGACGATAGACGCGAAGCCACCAATAGGCAGGTTGATGTAGAACTGGAAAAACTTGATAAGTACCGTGTCTGGCTGACTGGCAGCTATGCGGAAGTACGAGAGGTACTTACACACCAACGCCATGTAACGTTCATGGTGATAGCTCCGCCGATCAGGGGTCCAACGGCGTTGCCGATACCGAGGACAGCGCCGATGAGCCCGGTGAAGAGGGGCCGGCGCACAGGCGGGACGGTGTAGGGGATCAGGGAGAAGGTTCCGACGAGAACGCCGCCGGCAGCAAAGCCGGCGATGGCGCGGCCGACGATGAGGGCCGGGGACGACGGCGCGGCCCCGCACACGGCGGAACCGACCAGGAATAGGATCATGCAAGCGAGGTAAGTCCATTTGGTGTTGGGGACAATGGCGTTGAGCTTTCCGAATAGTAGCTGGGACACGGCCAAGCCCATAAAGTAGACACTTGCGTACCAGCCGACATGGTCGAGAGAGCTGAACTCATTGGTGATCTTGGGCACGGCGGTGGAGACTATGGATCCGTCCTGTCGATAGGCAATAAGAAACGGTGGTCGCCAACCGTTTCTCTGCTGTACTCCGAACTGCGCAGACGGTGAGGGAGATGAAACTCACGAGCAAAATGAGAAAGATGTTCAGCATAAGGGCAAAGGTGACGAGAATCAAATTCAGCCCGGATGGGTAATTGAAGGCCTCTTCTTTGGGTTTGTCACCCTCCTGCGGCGGCGTGGTTGGCGAGTCTGCCGGAGGTATGGGCTGCTCAGTCTGGGCCGACATGGCTGACGTGGGTTGGGCGTTTCTGGGTGGTTGTCTGTGCTTGTGTTGTTATTGTTGTTGTTGTCGGTGGTGGTGACCTTCACATGTATCTCCTGTGCAGCTAGCTACTGTAGCTCTTGAGCGTGAGCATGATGCTCGAGAGGAGTCTTCCGGATCAGGAGGAGGGTTGATGGGTCGGCAAGGTTAGTGGGAGAGGAAGGAAGACAGGGTGAGTCAGAATGGGAAAGAAGAGCAAAAAATGGTTGTTGTTTGATGTATCATGTAGGGACGAACTGCCGGCTGCTTTGACTGCCCTCTGGAATCGGCTACCGGTCTAACAGTTAACCAACAGGTACGGTACCCTCGTATGTTATGACGTGTGAAGGGCATGATTCAAGAGTGATGGAGAAGCGACTTGCAGCAATTACCAAGCAACGGCAGACCGCGGTACAATGGGCCACAGGGGCATGGGCAGGGAGAGTTGAGAGGCACGAAACGAAGCAGAGAAGGCATGCAACTTAGTTGCTTGTGCCGTCGGCGATGGAGTTGACATTCCCCAGAGCACCCAAGCCAGTTCGCCCGATACGGAAAGCATCCCAATGCGGGAATTACCCCTTCCGTCAGAGCCACAGTCGTCGCTGTCCATCAATAGTAATAAAAAGATATTAGTCCTATCAAGATCCTATGTATTAAGGGTATCGCTTAAAGTTTTACCCTTCATTTCTCTATCATACGGTAGTTGTCACGAAATTGGTCTTAATCAACAAGTCAGCTCAGGTTTCGTCGAGTATGGGTCATTCGAAGGTCGCTCTCTTGTTGGGCGACTATAGTATGGAAGACTCCATTTCTAGATATCAGAACTCCTACTCCTAAGGCTTCCATACCAACACTTCATCAATTAAATGCAAACTCTTCTACCGAGGACACGCAATCCAAAGCACACCTTGTGAATAGTAGGAAATCACATTCGGGGTAGCGCCCCAGAAGCTTTTCGGTTGGTAAGGGGTGTAAGCAACTTACTTTCACTTGCGCCTTCCGTTTCTTGCTCAGTTGCTCGGTTTGAGTGCTACAAAGCTCAGTATTGTATTGAATTTTGCAACGTTCGCGCTGTCATATGCTATGGAGACTTGCTCCTTTGAGGGCTGCTCGTTGTCATAGCGGCTAGCTCGACATCGCCGAACGCGACGCGATCTCTTATAGAAGATGACCGACTCAAACTTAGATTTAGGTCACTACTAAGGACGTCCCTCAACGTAATTAGAAAAAAATGCAACAACACTTTGTATATCTCCGCGTGATTCTACCATCCCTGATATCATATAAGAACTGGGGTGGCGATGCGGATCTTTCTAACGTGATTTCGAGGAGTGTTCTCGTGGTCGTCGAGACACGTGCGGCGTTGTCGCAAACGCGGTCAATCTGTCTCTATTGGAGACACTGACCTTGAGAAGGATATCACAGAGAACCCTGATAATGCGCCCCCTCTATACGACCAATTAGAGCTACAAAGGCAGGAACCAAGAGCAGAATGCTATGGGAGCCCTGGTCTAGCCTCGATTCCGGACCGTGTCATCAAGATGATCAACCGTCGTCTTGATCCTGTGAGTCAAACCTGTCTCGCACAGACTTGTAGATAACTGTCTCAAATTTGCACCACGCACAAACATGTCGATCTGAGTCTGCGACAACTTCTCGAGCTTCGCGCATTGCTGAGGCAGGATATGTACTGCTCAAGTTGCCAAAGGCTGCAACGCATTACCCACAAGACGAACTCGGTCTGCGCCGACATAGGTATCTATGGTGTTCTGGATTTTGTTCTTCGCCCAATAACGAGAGCTGCCCAAAGACTTACGTATCTGTGTCGGGCGCGAGGGTTATGTACGAGTCTGCTCTTACCTGGTCATTAAATGGTCTGATATCGAGGGGTTGTGGTTCGGCAATGGCTCGAGGACAAGGTCAACAGTGATTCATTGTAATAGCCCAGAGCACTACCTTCCTAGAAGGCATCCAGAATTCGAGAGAGAGGCGAGGGAGATCAATACTTCGGGTCCATGGTTCAGACTGAAGCATGGATCGTCAACTGAGCTCGCTGATTTGAAGGGGCATATAGATTTGGAGTGGACAATTAATTGTTTCCCGGACAGACTGAAAGGCGAGCAAATGACTTCGGACTCTTGGAGACACCACCTGCAGACGATTCGACGAAGCACCCACCCATTTATACATTTGTTCTCACTCCAACGACGACGTATCGCTTCAGATGCGCTGCTTTGATCCTACTTTCTGCCACTGCATCCACGGTGGGGAAGATCATGAAGCGAATGCTTGCACTGCCTCTCGCTCTGTTAGAGACTCCAGCAGCGTCCGCCCGATTGCTCCCTCAATCTTTCAGATATTCCAGGATCACAAGCTCGTGCTAGAGCGAAATTGCTTGGAGCACTCAGCTAGGTGCGCCTCGGGATTCTGCGCAGAAATCGTCTTCAAGCGGGAATTCGGAAACCGGGGCGGGATACAGGCAACCGTCCGTCAACAACTCGTTTTGAACTAGGATGGACTAGTACACCCTCAGTGGCTTACCAACTTGGAGCCCGATTCGTATGGATTAACGTCAGACCGTGAACTCCGACACGTGGTCTGGTGTCCGAATAGAAGCTGCCGAAGATATTTCAGAGATTCCCATCTGTATCGGATGCTGATTGCATAGCGACATACCGAACAACCAGGGGCAGTAACACAGTGCTCTTTAGGTTTGAAGGCGCACTCGGCCAGTATACTCAAGAAGCTAATCAATAGAGGACATTAAGATCTAAAGGCGCCCTCTGGGTATAGGCCTCTATGAGTTCTGACATGGCATTGGGGCTACTATTGAATGTGCAGAAGTCCCCATGTCTCTGTTGTGCGACGAGTTGTACTTTTAGGGGTAAAGTCCAAGACCGTGATTCTTGACTCCCCGTGCGTAACGGTTAAAAATTCGTGCGAATTGAACGCGCAAATGATTGGCACATCTTGCAGTAATGGGTGCCGAAGCGGCGTCCTTGATGAGATCTTATATACCTCGACCTAGCGCCTAGATCTGCATTTCGCAGCAATTCCTAACTTTGCCGATCCACTAGACGCGCTATTCAGCCTCCACCATCCGATCCTCCTTCTCTTTCATTCGGACCGACGCCAAAAGAAACTCGACGAACGATTGAGCAAAATTTTCGATATTGGTAATGCAGAAACAATTACAGTTGATCCCGCTGGGGCTCGAACCCAGAATCTCCTGATTCGTAGTCAGACGCCTTGCCAATTGGGCCACGGAACCGTAGACGTTCTCATATGAATGCATGTGCTACTAGGAATTTATATGCAAATATGACTCAGACTTCCCGAACGCCTAGGAAGGAACCTGCCTTTCGACTACGTCGTATAGACATGTGGGACTTTAAGGGATAAGAAGTAGATGTTCCAGCGGTCACAGTCAGGTTGCAGGACCTGCCTGCTTATCGAGGATGTCTTCTTCCTGCTCTCATCAATTCATCCGTCTCTGCGAGATGCACATCATGTGTCTCCCAATTTTCGTCAGAGAGAAATGAAAGGTCCTGACCCTTTCTCACGTTACATGAAGATCCACCCGCACACTTTGAAACCTACTGGTAAATTGACGTGATGCCCATCCTGCAAGGCACAAGGCCCATCAGTCCAGACGGTATCGATAATCTGCTGCCAGGATTAATCAGAGGAAGCACGAGGGAAGGGAATAGAAACCAACAACTTCGACTCGGAAGAGTTTGTAGGCTTTGACGACGAAGGTTGACCTGTGATAAAACGCCTAAAGAGCCGGGAACAATCACATGGTATAAAGCATCGCCAAAGGTTCGCGAGGATGCGAATGAGAAGTAGAAGGTGAGGTCATCGTGTTGAAGGTAGAAGTGGAATAAGACACCCGAAGAGACGGAAGCTGCTCAGTCAGTTAAGCCAAACTTACGATGCTTTGTTCTAAGATCTCCCGACAAGACAGAGGGGGCGTTGTGCCGGGCTGGACCGATGCGATGTGCTCGGGATATCATTTCCGAAGCATAGAATGCTGTATACGAATAAGCAGACAATCCCAGACATCTCGTAGCAGCAGCAGTATGCCAGATCCAATGCAACTATCTCCAAGCTATTGCAATAGCGATTGTGCCAGAAGAATTGTGCAGCAAGCGATGTTGCAGGTTGGGGGAATTGAAGTCGCGAGGTTGGAAATGGGGACTTGAGAGCGGGAGGTGACAATTGGATCAGGATGAGAAGCCCATCTAATACACTCTGGCAGTGGCTCGCATGCAAGCTCTTCGAAAAGTCCGTCCGATTCCCATACAATGCTGAAGGAAGTCAAATATCCTGCTCAAGTCAAGCCTATAGTCCTCCCTTAATGACAAACCAACGAGAGAGATGAAGGGCAGCAGAAGCGTGGTAGACGGTTTGTCCTAGAATGACATCGAAGACTTCCCTGTTCTGATTGGGTTGTTTTGGCAACCCACACCCGTACAAGAAGAACATCGAGAGCCTGAGCGGTGAGAGTGTGTCTCTTCATAGGCAGCCACGGGACAATGTTTCAGCGATGTTGAAACGCAGGCAAATGCAAATAGAAGACCACTGAAAAGCTCATCGAAGTGACATAGCTGAGTTAGCATCATTGAATATTCATCCGGATAGACGAGCGACTAAACACTGGCAAATACAACGGCGTAAATTTGTGATCCTGGGGATGGAAGACTCGTCTCGACGGCGTCTTTTTGATATCTTTGAATCCTATAAGACACTCGGGTAGCTTTGTTGCTTGGGGAACGATTTCATCAGTCATGCCTCCGCCGAAGACTGCGGCTTGTTTTCTAATACGTCGGATGGTGTAATGTTTGGTAGGCCATACCGCACAAGACTAGTGACAAATTCGTTGCCGCAGCGTACAGCTTTTTTCCTCTTCGAAAGACCTCGCTTATCAGAGAAGCCTGGCGTGAAATCAGCCAAATGGTTCGGAATCTGTGAACACCGACATCAGGAACCACATGCATGGCTTCGACCAGCGTCTGACTGATGTCGATTATACACACTTGAGGAACTCTTGCCAGGTGCAGCTCTCCCGTGTTGTCAAGCCATCAATACGCTTCGTGCGAAGTTGACCGCAATATGACATTGTCCGACTCCTTTGATCGGTAAGCGAGTTGTGATCATATCATCGACATGTCGAGAATGAAGTTTGCGGAATGATATAATGCCGTTCAAAACGAATTGGCCAAACTAGACGAATGAGCCGAAGCTATAGAAAACGGTATTCGACTGCTTGAAGATCGCGTAATGCTTTTCGATGGCCGCCTTTTCAAATCGAGCTGCTAACCGAGAGCATCGGCAACGAAGCTTAAGCTGCTGAAGCCGACATAATGCAGGACCCTAACATCAAAAGCTCAGCAGGGGCATTAGGAATGACAATGAAGGTGCTAAAGTCACTGCAACGAGACTAAATTGATTCTACACCAGTGTACTGGGGCTTTTTCATAGGTGGCCGCGGGAAGACGCTCTAATGCAGAAGAGCGCGATGGAGACATGAGGAAATACCTTGGTCGGCTGAGCCTTTAAGAGGCAAGAAACACCTCCAAGGACAGATTGACAAGCTGAAGAAAGAAATCAGCAGTCGGGGAATCAACTCTTCTTGACCTCCTGAGCTTCATAAGCACGATGAGCAGTTGTCCGACACCAGATGATTTCAGTCTGCAGTACGTTTCGTGATGTAGAGATAGTCCGTCCCCCTTTTCCTTCGGCCTAGAACGCTCGGTTACGCAAAGTTGGCAACGCATCGCCGGGAAGACCCATCTCTGATCGGTACATTTGAGTCCGAGTTTAAGATTCAAGCTCGTCTTACCTCTTGTCCATCGTCACATTACCCTGCTACAGATCTGATCCCGTCATGTAGCGATTCTCATTCTCAGCTCAAAGAGCGATTAGGTTCTGGAAAGTGCTTGTGGGGGTTACACGAGAGACACGTCTCATGGTCGAGGGTTAAGACGTCGATGATTCAACACTGGAACCACCAGACGAAGAGTATCAGTACGGACATTGGGGTAAAGATGTTGCTCTTCGGACGTGGCGGACATAAGCTTGAGGCAAGATCTGGGGCGGTATCAATCTCAGAGCTAGTACAACGATGTCACTTCCGCTTCAAACAATTGTTCCTCGGGCAATGGACGTGGTAAAAGGAGAACATGTACGTTCATGGTCACTAATAATAGTATAATACAGTGACTTGCAGACGTGAATAGAATGGCACACTAGGATGACTCAATTGTACCTACTCTTCAGACCTGTATGATCAGCAGAGAGATACGATCTGAAAGGCATCGACATCCTCGATTACTTGGGCAGAGGAGCATTTCTCAGCCCCTCAACATAGGTGATTCGAAGCACTTGATGAAGTGTCGATCCAGCCGAAGAGCCACTTGTCACTTTGCGTATGCCTACTGCGATAAGTAGAGTCGCGCCTTTGCCGCCGGAATCCTTATGCTCGCGGCCAGTACCGTCTTCCAAGAAGATGATGAATCTGATGTTTGTGTACGTGAAGAAAACAATGAGCAGTTGGTCAAAATATAAAGTCGAACAAGTCGTTGGGTAAATGAAGAGCACATGCAGGGATACTAGAGCTGTTTTCTCCAATCGCTTCAAGCAGCAAGGTTGATTGGTTCAGGTTGACTCAATTGAGACCCCTGAAATATAGTCCACCCGTCCCCTATCCATCAGTATCCACCTCGCCACTCAGGTACAGCACCCCACCTAAACCACACGGTCGGTGGCCAGATTTCTCACCGTTCATCGGGGCTTGCAGCATCCAAATGGCGTGGGGATGAGCTGGAAAGAGGCAACTTTTTACCTCCAATTCGACATATCCTATGCTCATCTGCTCTCCTCTGCATTCGTCCACCTTCACCTCCCCTTTACGACTCTCTGCACGTTGTCTGCTGTCCAATCTCGATCCCCAATAGCAGACGACAGCAGCTCTCCACACCCAACATGGCGCCCTCCGCAGCGTCGTCGACGGTGACGAGCACCCCCAAGCCCGTCCACGAGAAGACCATCCGCGTCAACGGCAAACCAGAGGACCAAGCCCAAGCCCCAGACGACACCGCCCGAGATCCCATAGAAGTCAAGTACAGAGATTTCTTCTGGACATACACCGAAGAGCCACATCGGACACGACGACTAGAGATCATCAAGGCACACCCAGAGGTATGTGATCTACCAACACACCATCTATTCGATCCAGTATCTCCAGCTTCACGCAACTAACACATTGTCCGCCACAGGTAACCAAGCTCTGCGGTCCAGAGCCCTTGACGAAATATGTAGTCGCCCTCGTAGTGTCCATCCAGCTCCTCGCCGCCTACTCAGTGCGCAACACCCCCTTTTCATCCCCCTACTTTTGGGGCCTGGCGTACATAGTCGGCGCAACAGCGAACCAGAACCTCTTCCTCGCCATCCACGAGATCTCCCACAACCTCGCCTTCCGGTCTCCGATGCTAAACCGAGTCTTCGCCATATTCGCCAATCTCCCCATCGGGATCCCCTACTCCGCCTCTTTCAGGCCATACCACCTAACCCACCACAAGTCTCTCGGCGTCGACGGGCTCGACACCGATCTGCCCACCGCGCTCGAAGCCATATTCCTCGACTCCATCCTCGGAAAAGCATTCTTCTGCACGTTCCAGATCCTCTTCTACGCCATCCGTCCCATGGCCGTGTACTCGGTGCCCTTCACATCCATCTCCTTCCTCAACCTCGTCTCCCAGTTAGCATTCGACCTGGTCATCTACAAGACGCTCGGCCTGCACTCGCTCCTCTACTTCATCGCATCCTCCTTCCTCGCCGGCAGCCTGCACCCCTGTGCGGGGCACTTCATCGCAGAGCACTACGTCTACGCCACCACGACTTCCACGCAATCCGACCCCTCGAACAAAATTCCCATACCCGAGACCTACTCGTACTACGGCCCGCTCAACATCCTGACGTACAACGTGGGCCTGCACAACGAGCACCATGATTTCCCCGCTATCCCCTGGACGCGACTGCCGAAGCTGAACGCCATCGCGAAGGAGTTCTACGACGAACTGCCGTACCACACGAGCTGGACGTACGTAATCTGGCGCTTCATCTTCGACGAGAGCGTCGGTATTCGATCGAGAGTCAAGAGAAAAGAAGGAGGGAGACTAGTGGGCCAGAAGAGCGGCAAGACATCGGGAGAGTGGAGGGAGGATGAGCTGGAGTCTTGATTCGTTGTGGTTTTGCTCAGGGTATAGAAAGGGTATAACGGAGCTGACAAGCTTCGATGATGATACAGAAGACAGTAAGCTTAGATCAAGTCGCAGAAACGAGGCACTCTTGCGACAGTGCAGTGATTCTGCATTGACATACCAGCATACATACTTACATACAAATCCGTATGCAAACTCATGAAATAATCACCATGATCTTCCGCCGTTGCGTTGCGTAACCTATCATTATGTAACCTACTATCTCAACTAATTCTATTCTTCCAGTTTAACATCCAACATTCATCTGGGAGAAAAGGAGAAAGAAACCCATTGACCACGACAATGCCAGGAAGACGTCTTCGACATAACGAGATACATTTTGACTTTAGAACCAAACCCATCGACATCGCAAGAACCTCTGCAGAAACCTCATAAAACATAAACCTATCTGCAACCCCCCAGACATTATCGCTCTCAAGCCAAACACGTCAAACACCTCAGTCATCTTAAACCATCTGGACAGAACAATATGTATTCCAGCAACAAAGGGGACTTGTTTCAAGCACTCAGCTATATAAGCTACACCGCGAGGCTAATCGACACCGACAGCAGCTTCTTTCGGCATTTATCTACCATCCCACACCTCGTAATGAAATCAGTGCCTCTCTCTTTACTCCAGAGCGAGAAATCCTGAATGGTCTCCCGAAATGACAGTTCACTCTCGACCCATCCGCCCATCCGCCTACAACTCGTCTTCGTTGCCTCATTACGTCTTTTCTTCCTCCTCTTTCCCCCATGCCTCGTCGATGAGTCAACCACGAGTAGAAGACCTCCACCCACAATGATGATCACGTAGGGCATGGTATCGTGTATCCATCGATGCCCTCTCCCCTCAACTAAAGCATATGGCCCTCACGCTTCTACAGAACCCAAATTGAATCCACTAGAAAAAGACGTAGGCAAGCAGGAAGCTGAGCAGACAGAGCAGGGCCGTGATATGGATGGGGACTCCCTCCGTACCACGTGCAACCTGTTGGGCGAGAGCCGCGGGTTTGGTCGTGGCGGGCTTCTCCTCCGAGGCGCCCTTGCGCTGTCGTAAGCCGCTCTGGTCCGCCTTGAGCTGTGCGATTATCTTCTCGGCTTGGAGGAGCTGTTCTCTGAGCTCTTCGTTGCTCGCGTCGCTATTCCGGGTCACGGCCGCGGCGACGGGGGCGGCGAACGAGGACGATGCGGGGGCTTCCGACGGCGACTCCTCGTCCTTGACGGGGGCAGCGTAGGCGCTGGGGGGAGTGTAGGCCGGCGGGGCCTCGGGCGTCTCTTCAACCTGCACATATTCTGTTAGAAGTGTGGTGTTGGTGGCGCAAGTCAGAGTCGGACACATACACCATTGGAAGCCTGCTTCTTAACCGGGGTCTGGAGGGTGTTGGAGGCGTCGCCCTTGGGGTCTTGGAAAATGACGCGGATCTTCCTCTCTTGTATCGAGGACTTGTCGATGGTATCCCACTGATCACGTGGTTAGTGGTTTTGGAATAAAGAAGTACTAAGTCGGATCGGATCATGGGGCGTACGATAGATGCGAGGTTGTCAAACTCTTTGTCTCCAGTGATGGCCACCGACTGCACAAGGAACTTATCTCGACATTTCGTGCCCGGGGCAGGCTCTGCCTTCATAGCCTGGAGAATGACTGCCCAACTGTCAGCCGCGATGAGGGCAGGATTCCCGAACACCGGTTGCAACATACCTTGGACCTCAACCTCCTTGCCCGGCTCGACGCGGCCAGAGTTTGGCCTGACACAGTACCTGATTGCGAGGGTCGTCAGCTAATCGGGCGTTGTTGGAGTATGGTGCTTTTGTTTGGTGGGAGGTATACTGTTTGGGTGCGGTGGTTTTGACCTGGAGAGCAGCAGAGTCAGCAACAGTGGCGCAGTATTCGCAAGTAATGATGCAGCGCGCCAGAGCATACCTTGAAGGCAACCGGATGGGGGTTGGGGTTGCGGATTCTCAGGTTCTCGAGGACCTCGACGGTAAAGGGGCCTTTTTGAGACCTTCTCGTAAGCATTCGCGAAGATGAACAACGACTGGGAAGAGTCGCAAAGGCGGGACATACGGTGGAAGCCAAGCTCCTGGTGATCGATCTCGACAGACATGTTGGACAGACTCCGGCAGAAAGGTAAATATCGGAATGCTCGGCGAGGGGTAGAGGCTGCGAGAAGGGACTAGATGGCGAGGTTGGAGATGCCGAGGTACACGATGACGGGCAGTCGCAGCGGCGCTCACAGACCGCAAAGCGTATATAAACAAGAGCTATCGAAGATAGAGGGCTATAATACGGGGCGCGAACACAAGAGTGGTAGAGAGTAAACAATGGTTGCGACAGTGTGGAATGACGCAAGTGGGCAGTGAGGGTGGAAATGTGGCCAGGATTGCGTCAAGGAGCACTGACGCTGGTGTTCACATCGTATGTACCTGGTAGTGTCTGCGAGGTTACGACATGTGTGCTACTGCTATTGCCTGCCAACCTCAAGTCTCAGCGTACATACAGTGGGGCACCTAAGGGATAGGTTTTACCGTCTTGAATTGAATTGGGAGTTTCACCTGAGCAGTGCCGCTTTTTAGTCTGAGCCTCACCTGTGCCTGGCCTGAGCAAGACCCACCTGTTGCATAAGTTCAGATGCATAAACCTAAAACTTTTAACATATATATCACCGTAGTTACAACGTGTAAAAAAACCGTCTTTATTAAAACTGACTCGAAAGAAAAAAAAACAAGCGAATATATATTTTAATATAATCTAAATATATAAATCATTTAAAATAACAAAGTTTAATATATAATAAGCAAGGTTAGTTATATTAATAAATATAAAAGGACGCTTTAGTGACGTAACCTACCTTGTAGCACCCCTTATCTCCTTTATTATTACTGCTACCGCTCACCGCCTTAGCACCCTATATAAAGCCTGCTTGCCACCCTATTTATATACAGCCTTTTTTTTCTCTTTACTTTATTATTAATATATAATTAGTACCTATATTAAAGCTTTGTTTTTTAATGCAATCTAAACGTAATAATAGTAAAGTTAATTAAAACTAAAATTAAATTAGAACTAGATTATTAAAATTAATATAATTTAATAAAAACTAATAAAATAGCTTATAACGAAATAAAAAAAGCTATTAAAAAAACCGCCTGCGTTAAAGCTATTAAAAAAGCTTGCTTTTTAATTAAAAACTTTATTAAAGTCTTTCCCAGTTTTAAAAGACTTAACCGCATACATTTTCGACGTACGTTTAACGCCGTTATAAGTGTTTTTAAACTTTTTTACAACTTTGTTTATATTAATACCTTCGGCGATAACGATAATAATAAAAACAAAAAAGCTTTTATTACGCTCGACGACTTTAAAGCTTATATTCTATTCGATAAATATAAAAATAACTATTATAAAATTACTTTCGAAGTTTTTATAAACGACTTTTTTTTTAAAGTCGATATTACGGCCAAATTTTACGTTATTAAAAATAAGAATAAAACTTTGGCCGCCTTTTTTTCCGTTATTACTAAATCCGGCAAAGCCGCTTTTAATAAATAGGCTAATATTTTAAATTTTAAAAGTTTTAAAAAATGCTTTTAAATAAATATTACTATTTTTTAATAAAAAATTAAATATCGTTTTTTTTTTACGTCGTTTATAAAAAACAAGTTAATAACTTTTACTATTAGGCTATAGCTTTAAACTTTAGGGTTAACGTTATAAAGTCTTATATCCGCGCCGTTAGCGGCGTTTTTACTAATATAACTAATAATAATAAATAAGCTTTAATTAACTTTACGGCCGAATATATGTTTTTTTAAAAACGTTTTAAAAAAACCGAAAACAAGCTTAATAACGTTAATTAGTTTGTAATTAATTTAATACTTTAAAACTATAACGCTTTTAATATATTACGAGCTATAATAAATAGTATTTCTATTTTTTAACGCTTTGTTAAAATTAACGTATTTAAATATTAAAGCTTTAATTATAAAAAAAACGAAATCAAATTCGAAATTTAGCTTCGAACATAAAAAAACAAACTAAAAATAAATAACGATTAATTTTTTAATAAAAAAACCAAAATAATTAACGTTTAATTTTATTGAGCCGGCGACGCTGCTTATAATTTTGCTTTTTATTTTAAAAATCGTAATAACCTTAATAAAATCATAACCTTTAAAGTTTTAATTAATTATTTTAAAATAAAATACCGAAACTTTAACTGCGTTTAAAAAACTTAATAAAAATTTAAAATTTTTTTTTTTAAAAAACTTAGTTTAAATAAATATTAAATTTTTTATAATAATTTCATCCGTTACGCTAATAAACGCTAGCTTTTTTATAACAACTAAAAAAAAAAATTTATAAAGAATTATTTAATAAAATTAAGAACTTAATTATTATTTAACGTTTTAATAATAATATTAACTTTAATGCTTTTATTAAATACTATAAAACGTTTTATTATAACTTTAGTTATAACGACGAAAATTTCCGTAAATAATATACAGCTATTAAAAATAACAACCGAAATAGCTATAATAATAATAACATTATATCCTACGGTTATAAAGGCCTTTTTTTAACCTTTTATACGCAATAGCTAAATCGTATTTATATTTTTATTAATACTTTTACTTTTAAACGCGTTTTTTGCTTTACTTTTAAACAAATAACTTAATTTATATATAAAAATAAATATTTTAACTATAAAAAAACAGGCTATATTTTTCGTAATTATTTCGATAAAGCTATTATTTGCGTTAGCGCGATTAACGCTTATTTCATTTTTGATTAGCTTTCGGCTAAAAGCGCGCCTAAAAATAATAATTCGGAAAAAAACTAGCTTTAAATAATAAAAACTTTTTTTTAAAAATTATATTAACAAAATTAAATAAACTAAAAAATATACTAGCTTTAATAAAAAACGTTACTTTAATTTATATCGATTTTCGATTTTTAAAAAATAACTAATTTATTGTTTATAGTTTTATAACAATAAATAAACTGTTTTTTATTATTAAACATATTTTTATTAATATAAAAACTATTAGCTATTTTTTTATAAACCGATAATTTATTAAATTATTAAAAAAAAACTTTAAATCGATGAAAACCGGGATTGCTTTTTTCGTAATATTTTAAATTACGATAATTAAGAAAAATAAATTATACAAAACGCGTTATACGCTAACTTTACGATATAAAAACGGAAGTTCTTTTAATAACCTTTTTTTATTATTAATATAACTTTAAATATTATTATTAAAAAGATTTTTTTTATAGATTACGATATTTTCCCTAATTTTAAACGTTAATAACTCTTATTTTTTAAGAACTTACCCTTTTTATTTATAAGTTATATTATTTATTTAAACAAAGTTTCTTATTTAACGCGACATTTTATATATAATAATAAACTAATTTATTGTAAAAAACTATTTAGATTTTTATAAAAATTATTACTTTATATAGAAACGCCGAATAACCCCGTAAATTACGCTATTTAAAAAATAAAAACGCAACTTTTATATAAACTTAACAATAACTTTTTTCTAAAACTATAGCCGATTTTTTACCAAACTTTATTTAATATTAATTAATATAAACTATACGTTATAAAACGAAATTCTATTAAATAATATAAATATCGATTATTAAACAACTATATAACCGTTAATACGTTAATATTTAAAGCTTTATAAAAACGCGACTTAAAAAATAAAAAAACATATTTAATAAACAAAGTTTTTATGTTTTTTTTAAACAAAATTAACCGTTTAATTTAAAACAAACAGAAATTAACGAAAAAAAAGCCGATGTTTTTTTTTAATAAAAAATCCTAAAAACTCCGTAATAAGGCCTAAAACAAAATCCTTAATATTTATAAACCTTATTTTCGTACGTTTAATAAAATAAATTCGGATTAATTTACTAATAAACGATTTTACGACTATAAAATAAAACTATTTAAAAACAAAAGTAAAAATAATATTAACTATTATTTTATATATAAAATATTGTTAAAAAAACTTAAAGCTATAAAAAAATACATTATTAAAAATATTTATAAAAGTTTTATCGTTTTTAATAGCATTTTTTAAGCCTTTTTAGTTTTTATAGCACCTAAACTAAATAAAAGACTCCGTTTTTATATTAATTATTAAAAACTAAACGTTATAATAAAAAAAAAACTCTTATTCTTATTTCGTATTAATAAAACGCTTTCGAAAATTTTAAAGTCTAAAATCTTTATTAAGCTAAATATATATTAAGCATTTTATCGGGTATATATTGCCGATAAATCGGAAAACTTTATAGCGTTTAAAACTAAGTTCGGATACTTTAAATACTTTATTATATTTTTTAAATTAACAAACAGCTTTACGACTTTTTAAAAATATATTAATAAAACTTTTTTTAATTATTTAAACAATTTTTAATTATTTAAACAATTTTTAATTATTTAAACAATTTTTATAGCGCTTATATTAATAATATCTTAATTTTTTTTAAATATTATTAAAAAATATTAAAAACATATCCGTAAAATGCTTAAACGATTAATTAAAACTAGTTTTTAAGCCGATTTAAAAAAAATATAAGTTCTATGTAATTAAAACTAAATATTTTAGATTTATCGTAAAACGTAACGGCATTAAAGTTAACCCTGATAGAGTTATTATAATTTAAAACTAAAATACGTTAAAAAGTATTAAAAAAGTCCGTTTATTTTTAAGATTTTATAACGTTTATAAGTAATTTATTCCCGATTTTAATAAAAAAACAAAGCTTTTTAATAATTTAACCCGTAAAAACATATTTTTCGTTTTTAACAAAAAATGCCATGCTATATTTAAAAATTTTAAAAATTGCTTAACCTTTATTTTGATATTTTATTATTATAATTATTAATAGTAAACTAAAATTAAAACGGATTTATTTAACGGGGTTTGTTTTAACGCTTTTTTATAACTAAACGATAATAAGTTTTAATATTTAGTAGTGTTACGAACCAACATTCCAGCTAGCCTATTGTTTAGGCCTAGCGGGGAATAAGTGGTCTGAGCACGATTGACGAGAAGATGCATATTCAGGGAATACGCATAAGTTACGTAACCTTAATCTAGGATGCTTTAAGAAAGAAACAAAGCAGCGGAGATTATGATTAAAGATGCTTTGAAAGTATGTTAGAGCATACTACATTTAGTATAAGGAAAAGAATGTTATAAAAAGAAAAGGAGTTCTATATATTTAGTTATTCTTTTACTTATTTTTTAATTTAAGTATTTATTTCGTTTTTAGAATTGAATAGGAGAAATCTTTTGACGACTTTGTGAAAATAATTGACCACCGACTCTATTACTGTAATTTTTGTCGAATTAAAACCTTACTAAACCGATTTTTAGGTAAACCGGGTCGTTACATTTTGAAAAATTATTAATTTATTGCAGCGGTTTAACTGCGTAGTCAATTACGACATTTTAAAATAGTACTAAACGTTCCGACACTTAGTAGCAGCACGATTGCTGGCTTAACGGTAACTATAGCAGATATTGCGCAGCAAATACAAGCTATGCAGCAGCGTATTATAAAATTACAAAATGCTAATAAGCAATTAAATATGCAATAATAAGCTATAAAAAAACAACGACTAAACAAAGGATATAAGTTCTTTATTCCTATTTATTTCGATAGTATAAGTAAATATGTGCAGATATTTCTTACTTAAGCTAAAGCCTATACGTTGTTTTACGAGCAAAGCATACCGACCGAACCCGAAAAGATCTTTTATATTGTTAAATTCTTTAAAGGAAGCGCAATTAAGTGGTTCGAGCCAATTATACGAAACTATTTCAACAATACAAAAGATTAACGAAAAAATAAAACTATTAAAATGTTCTCAAACTACGCTTACTTCGAAAATCGGATTAAAAAAATCTTTAGTAACCTAAAAAAAGCCTAAACAGCGGCTTAAAAACTTAAGCAATTAAAACAAAAAAAACCAGCTTCTAAGTATGCAGCTAAGTTTAAACAACTATTTTTACGCATAAATTAAGATAATAAAGATGTTTTTATAGATTAATTTTATAAAGGACTTAAAAATAAGGTTAAAGACGATCTTTATAAAATGAAACGTTCGAAAGATTTTAAAACCTATATCACAAATGTAATACGAATCGATAATCGCAACTATTCCAGAAAGTTAGAAAAGAAAAATAAAGCTAAGCAAGTTAATCTTAATATAAACAAAAAGCGAAGAAACAATAACACGTTTTACGGAACTTAATCCGGACTAATAAAGATCGACATAAATAATAAAAAACAGTTAAATCAGCGACAAAAAAAAAACAAAAACAAAACTGACTTAAGCAAAGTTATTTGCTATAATTGTTAGGAAAAAGGACACTTCGCTAACAAATGTTCTAAGCCCAAAACCAAAAAGTATTTAAAGAACAAGTAGCCGCGAATGCAAGCAATAAAAGCAACAATAATGTTTCTATAATAGAACGACGCCCCTTAACTTTAAAAAAAAAGGAAATTATTAAAACATTTAAAACTTTATTAAAAAAAAAAGACCTCGGTTAGCTAAAGGGCAAAAAATGCCCCGAGTATGTTCTATAGTACAAATATAAAGAATGTTAACACAAATCTTACGAAGAATAACTTAGGGATATGGCAGCAAAAGCTACACAATAAAATTTGAACGACCTTTATTTCGAACAAGCTTTTATTCGAAATAAAGAAAACTTAAAAAAAATCTAAGCCAATATCGACATAATCGAAAGAACTAGTATTTATGTAATAAAAACTAAAGTAACTAAGGCCTAGCGCAAAGCTTTTAAACAGCTAGAGTCTTTAAGACAAAATTAGTTATAAAAAGAGGTTACCGATTTTAAAGATCTGAAAAAATTTTCGAACGAACCATAGTTGCTCCAAAAGTATATTAACATAATCTAAAGCACTTTAACGAAAAGAAATTAGTTCGCAGCGACGGGAAGAGATCTGTCCTATAACGATATAGCACTAATTAGTGCAATCACTACATTATACTTTAAACACAGCGAAAAAACTGCTATAAAAAAAAGAAACAAGGAGGAAGTAAGCCATATAAGCAAAGGCTACGGCACTTTTTCGTGGATATTATATATCTACGACTTTTGTCTATACTATTTAAAAGACAAACTTAAGAACGAATGGTTTTTAAAACGAAACTACGGTCAATTAATTCTATTTCTATATCTCGACGATAAAATTGGAAAAGTAGTACTTGTTATAAAATATAGCGAAGGCTATGCAATATTCGGAAAAAATCCTAAATGGCCTAAAAACTGCATACAAAGCCGTAACTTTCTTAACAATTGCTATAGAAACGAATGCCGAGTCCATACAGTTATAAAATCTAAAATTGTCAAAAAACTTAAAAGCAAAGAAAATTAAAAAAAACTTCTGCGATTTATAAAAAGAAAAAACCTTACGACATCGCAATTACGAACTTTAGATCACTTAACGCAGTGGGAACAACGTTTAGAACTGATTGAAAAATGGACTAAAAACATAATAAATAAACAGAAAGTTAGCTTTGAAAAGTTGTACCAAAAAGCGTACAAAACGATCAACGAACGAAACCAGTTAATACAAAACCAACAAACGAAAAACAAGCTTAACAAGCTACGAAAGCAGTCAAAAAACATCGAGAATCGACAGTAAAAAACGTATAGTCGATTAATATAGCAAAAATGAAACCTTTGTTACATATAGATGTTTTAACACAAAACAGACGGTTAATTACGATAGTTATATATTATAAACATCTGATCTAAATAATTATTAATACCGGAGTAACTAGTAGTTTTATATTACTACGAATTGTTAATAAGTATAACATTCCGTAGATATGGAAAAAAAACCTTTACAGACTTACGACCTTTAATAGGAGTTTAAATACATATAACCGAGGAAAAATACTACGAAAAACTGCAGCACTTTTTGTAAAAATCTAAAAAAAGCAAGAACAAATCTTTTTTAATATTACAAATATATCTTAGCATAAAATAATTTTAAAATTACCTTAGTTACAAGCAAGTAACCTACAAATTAATTAAAAAACCGATCAACTTTAGTAAAAAATACCAGGAAGTAGTCATGCCTTTACAACACTTCAGAAAAAAGTCGCACGTAGACTAAGAACGATACTTACTTAACTTATAACTAAAAAAAAGTTAAAAAAAACCAATTTCAATATTTTAAAAAAATTTCAAAAGTTTTAAAAACTATTTAGAACAAAAGAAAACATAACGTTACTAAAACATAGCCTATAAAATTACGAGATACCATTAAAAGAAAGAGCCAAGCTACCATTTTACAGATCTCGACCCAAAAGCGTAGAACAAAGGCGCAAAAAACAAAAATATGTTAAAAAGAATCTAGCAAAAAGATTTATCAAACTTTTAACATCTTTAGTACGATCATAACTACTTTAGGTACTAAAAGTAATCGATAGTAAAAAAGTCGAAACAAAAAGACTTTGTATCGATTATAAAGCGTTAAATAATATTACGATTAAAGACGTAAAACCGATACTAAAAATTAGTAACTTACGAAATCAGCTCTACAAAGCATAATAGTATACGGCGATTGATATGCCAAAGGCATTTTATTAGATTCGAATAGCAAAAAGCCACGAATATAAAACAGCATTCGCTATAGATAGAAGACTATACAAGTACCTCATTATGCAAGAAGGCTTAATAAACGCTTTAGCATTATAACAGCGACGTTTTACGCATATTTTACAAATGTTTTTAGAAAAATTCGTAATAGTTTATTTAAATAATATTCTAATATATTCGAATACATAAGAAAAACATATAAAACATATACGATTAGTACTTTAAACATTATAAAATGCAGGGATTAAAATACATCTTAAAAAAACCAAGTTCTACTAGCAAGAGGTAGATTTCCTAAGTTTTACGATAACACCCGGACGAATCCAGATTTAAGAAAAAAAAATCGCAGCCGTTCGAGAATGGCAACCGCCGAAATCTGTCAAAAAAGTTAAAGCATTTTTAGGGTTTACCAATTATGTAAAACCATTGATACGAAATTTCGAAAAGATTGCAGCAGTTCTTACGAACTTAACGCAAAAAGATATTCTATTTTAATAGAAAAAATTAAAACAAAAAGCTTTTAAAAAAATAAGGGACAAAATACTCAGTAATCTTATCTTATAACTCCCAAATCTAAATAAAAAATTCGAAGTCGAAACAAATACATTAGACTTCGCTATTAAAAAACATTTCGGGCAACGAGATAACAACGGCAAACTGTACCCAGTCGCATTTTTTTTCAAAGAAATTAGCCGGATTTTAACTAAATTATCCCATTTACAACAAAAAATTAATAGCGATTATATATGCTTTTCAAAAATAGAAGCACTATTTTATCGGAGCTAAAGCGCCGGTAAAAGTTTTCACTAATTATAAAAACTTTACGTCGTTTTTATTTACTAAAGAACTTAATTGAAAACAGATTCGATAATAAAAATTTATAGCATAGTTTAACGTTAAGATTATTTACGTTAAAAAAACTAAAAATGCTAAAGCAAATATTTTAAGCAAAAAAACAAAACATAAGATTTAAAATAAATTTAAAAACTACGTTATTCTAAAACTTAACGAAACAAGAAATCTTATTATAGCAATGACGATTAACGACTATAAAAAGTAGGAAAAACGTTTAGCAGCTTATTTAAGTAACGTTCCGAAATCGAAATTACTAAACGAAACGGAATTTCGAGATTATCATCGGCAAGACAGTAACGATATGTCTTATGTAGTAACATATAAAAATAAGCTTTATGTTCTACCAAAACTGCAAAAAAAATTAGTTAAAAAATTGCATAAGCATCCATTTACAAAACACTAAAAATAGTTCAAAACTATTACTCGTTTACGAAAAAACTATAACTTTTTAAAAGCAAAGTTAATAGTTAAAAAAGTTTTACAAAAATGTAATTTTTACAACAAAGCAAAGCCACAGCGACACAAACTTTACGGCTTATTGCAGCTAATACTACTACTAAACAAAGCATAGTTAAAAATAGCATTTAACTTCATTACGAAACTTCCTAAGTCGAAAAAACCTATAACAGGAATATACTATAATAATATCTTAGTTGTTATTAACAAAACAATAAAGTATAGATTGTTCATCCTATACAGAAAAGCCATTTTAGCGAAAAACATGGCTTATATAATTATTCGGCATGTGGTATCTAACCACGGGTAGCCTAAAAAATGGATCACAGATCGAAAAAAAACTATGGCCTCGAAATACTAGCAATCGCTAGTCCACGCTATCGGCACAAAACATAAAATAACTACAGCATATTATTTTTAAACAAATAAACAAAACAAACGATTAAACCAAATATTAAAAGCATATTTTAAATGCTATATTAACTACTAACAAAACAATTAAGTTACGAAATTACTTACGGCATAACTAACTTATAACAGTTTAAACAACAAAAACATAGGCATATTACTTTTTAAGGCAAATTATAGTTATAACCCAAATGTTTTACGACAACTTATTCAAAACAAGATTACAGCGCTAAAAGCTAAGATAAAAGCCGACAAGCTTATAAAATTATATCAGTACCTACAAGAAGAAATGATGTTTTTACAAAAACGCATAAAGCGCTACGCGAACAAAAAAAAGTCTTCAAAGCCGACTTTTAAAAAAAGGAATAAAGTTTATTTCTTAATAAAAAACATTAAAGCCAAAAAACGACCAAGTGCGAAACTTGGATACAAGTTCATTAAACTATTCGAAATTTCGGAAAAACTTTCGAATTTAAACTATTAACTATTATTACTTTAAGGAATAAAAATATACCTAGTTTTCTATATTTCATTATTAGAACCAGCACCAAAAAACGCTAAACTCCAAATAAAACTAAAAGTCGAAATCGACCAAAACAAATATAAAATCGAAAATATACTAAATTCACGTCAGCATAAAAAAGAACTTTAATATTTAGTTAAATAAAAAGGTTACTTACATACAAAGAATTTATAAAAACTTAAGAAGTTTTTAGCGAACGCGCCAGAAGTAGTTAAACGCTTTTACCGCTAGAACCCGGATCGACTAAAAACAAAGAAAGGTCGACACTTAAAAAATCGAGCGAAAACCAATTAAAATTAAAAACGGTAAAAAACTTCGATAAACGGGATTGTTTTTCCGCTACTTTTTGCCGCTTTTTTTCGATCCGCTCAATTTTATCTAACTTATCAAATATATTTACGCCTTATTAAACTATTTCTATACCACGCTTTTGAAAAAAATCCCTTTGTTTGCGAAAACGCAGCAGTTTTAATAAAATATTGTTTACTTTTTACTGTATTTCGGTTATTTTCCGTTAAGCTTCGAAAAAACGCTTTTCGGTTAAGCTCTTTTCTTTTTTAATACAAATATATTCGGAATTAATATTCCGAAAAGAAGAAAAGGGCACGTTTCGCCCATTATACGAAACATTTAAAAAAATGCACTCTTTGCATCTTTTTACCCTATTTATTATTACACACTTTAAGCCGAAAAAGTCGCAACAAGTACAAAGCATAACTTCGTATCCGTAGTCGTCGAAAGCAACTATTAAATCGATTCGACAAGCGGTAAAGTTTTTAGGTTTTACGCAGGGTTTTCGGATTCGGTTTAACATAATAAAAAGTTAATCAAAAACTAAAAAAAAAAAAACCAAAACATAGCAAACGAGGTACTTATACTCTTTTATTGTTAAAGACAACAATAATAGAAAAAAAAAAATAATGTTACGAACTAATATTCTAGCTAGCTTATTGTTTAAGCCTAGCGGGGAATGAGTGGTTTGAGCACGATTAACGGGAAGATGCATATTTAAAAAATACGCATAAGTTACGTAACCTTGATCTAGGATGCTTTGAAAAAAAAACAAAGCAGCGGAAATCATAATCAAAAATGCTCTAAAAGCATATTAAAGCATACTACATTTAGTATAAAGAAAAAAATGTTATAAAAAAGAAAAAAGTTCTATGTATTTAATCATTCTTTTACTTATTTTTTAATTTAAGTATTTATTTCGTTCTTAAAATTAAATAGGAAAAATCTCCTAACGACTTTGTAAAGATAATTGACCACCGATTTTACTACTGTAATTCTTGTTAAATCAAAACCCTACTAAACCGATCTTTAGGTAAACCGGGTCGTCACAAGTAGCCTTTTTTTTAAAACCGATAATTAACGTTAAATTAAACTATAAAATATATAATAAAAAAATGTTTACTATAATAAAATTATTTTTAATATAGTAACCAAAACTAATTAAATAATAAAAAAGCTTTTTTTTCTTAATTATTACCGACTATAACGCGTTATAATATTTTATAACTATTAAAAAATTAAACTTTTAATAAACGAAATAGGCCGAACTATTACTTTAATATAATTTTATTATTATATACCGCCTTAGATTAAAAAACTTTATTATAGATATTTTATTTTAACTAAAAAAAGAAATAAAGAGTTTAAAGTAAAAAAAAAACGCTATATGTATTATATAATTTTTTAAACCTGTAAACCGGTTTAAACTTTTAAATAAATCTATTTTTAAAAGTTTTTAAATTTGTTTTATAATAATATATATTTTGTTAATAAACGTACTTTTAATATTTATAAGCTTTAAAGTTTATTTTATTAACGAAATTTTCGTTTAAAATCGTTTATACGACGATTTTTTACTTTATTGCAAATAAGCTAAAACAAGTATATATAACGATTAAAAATATTTATCCGGCTTAATAATATATAAAAACCGTATTATAGTTTTTAATATTAATAATTTATAAATTTGTTTAACACGTAAAATTTATAATACTATTACGATTTTTTATTTTAATTATAATAAAATTTGGAAACTAGTTATAAAGTAATATTAATAGCTAAAAATATCGATATATTTGTCGTTAATTATAGTTATAAATCTGTAAAAGTTTTAAAAAATAAAACGTTAAGTTTGTTATAACTATTTTTTATACTTAATAAACTATTTTAATATTTTATTATTAATTTTAAAACAAAACCTATAATTAAAAACAGTTATAATAATATATTTATTATAATCGACAAACTTTTTAAATAATTTTAAAATATTTTATAAAAACGTAACGCGATATTTTAAAACGTTATATAAATATATTATAAAAGTTTATATAAAGTTTTTAGCCTATTTTAAATAATAGTTTCGGATTAAAAACCGTAGTTTATATTTTGTTTCCGATAAAAAATATATAATATTTTTAGTATAAATCAACAGTTGATTTTTTTTAAAATATTATAAAACGGTTAATAACGTTAAAATTTTTAATAAATATACCGATTAACGTTTAAAGCTATTTTATAATTATTATTAAAATAATTAAAACTAATTAAAATTTGTTATAAATTACGCCGTAATTAGCGTTTTCTATAATTTTATAGGTTTATAGTTTTATAAAATATTGTTTAATTATTTTATGCCGAATTATTTTAATTAGAAATAGAAAATAATAAACTAAATAAACGTTATTTTGCGAGATAAACTTAGTAAAGAAAACGTTTAAAAAATGACGAAAAGCAGCGCCGACGTTGTAATATTTGTTTAATAAACTATAATACGTTTTTAAAATACAATAATACAGAAAAGAAACAAACATCGCCGTAAACTAAATTTTAACGTTAAAAATCGCGTATATATTATAAAAAAGCGTTAGTTTTAAAAGATTAATAAATTAATAAATAAGCTTAATTTTTTAATAATACGATAATATTTTAAAATTTTAAAAAAAAACAAGACTTTATACTTACCGATTTAAAATACCAGATTACTAGCTTTACGATAACCGATATTATGTTAATAGATTGCGGTTTTATTTTAATAACTTTTTACTAGAATAAAAACTATTTAAATTAAAAAGCAAAAAAATCGATTTTAACGGACTTTTAAAATAAGAGGTTAAAAAAATACGCATTTTACGATTTTATTACCGTAAATTTTAATACTAAGTTAAATAAGTCGGATAAGATCTTAACGACGTATAAATTTATGTTAAAAATTTAAAAAACTTAGTTTAATCTATTAAAAAATTTATAATAAATATTTAAACTCTGTGATTTTTTAAAAAAAATTAAACGACTAATTAAAAATTACTAAAAACGACCGTTTTAATTTTTTTTTATTCTAATAACGATAAAGTTACTACTACCCGATAAACGCGGTTACGATAAATTTAATAAAACTAACAATAGCCGGAGTTACGTACTGGTGGTACTGGTCTACCAGTACGTTACCTGACTGGTTCCCCAGTCACCCTGGTCTCCTAGGTAGCCTGTACTGATTAGATAAGGGATGCTGTACTATAAGTGCTGCAGCCCTGGTGGCTACCTTGGGCCACCTCTTTTCCCTTTTTTATTTCACTATTAATATACGTTACGGTAACTACTTACCAGGGCTTTGCCCTTGTAGTGCAGCCTAGTACGTGACAATAGTGAGATCTTTTAACAGCGCTAGCGAAGTTATCGTACTACAGCTTTATAGCCAGTTCCCTTACTGCGTATAGCGGAGTCGATAATCTGTTATTAGTTACGGTACTTAGTACCCGCTTTAGTACTTACGGTATTTATCGCTAGTTATTTTACGGCATTTATTGCTAGTTACTTTACGGCATTTACCGCTAGTTATCCTACGGTATTTACTGCTAGTTACTTTACGGCATTTACTGCTAGTTATCAGCCAGCAGTAGCAAGTCGAAGACATTACAGCACCGTTCCTAGTAGCGAACGCGTTGAAGAAAGCTTTTTTTAGCTATTACGGCAACTTATCGGTAAGGTTATTACTAGAAAGTCTACGTAATAGGCACTTTTTAGAGCCTATGCGATAAGGCACCCGTACGGCAGGGTTATTGCTAGTTACTTTTGTAGCAGGTAATAGCCAGTTAATACTTTTACGGTACTTAGTGCCAGTCGGAAGCCCTTTTCTAGAGGCATATATATTTTTACGGCAGGTTATCGCTAGTTATTACGGTATTTAGTGCTAGCCGGAAGCCTTTATTGCAGGGTATTTTCGGAAGCCTTAACGGTCCGTTAGGCACTTTAAAAAGCCTTCACGACGAGGCACTTAAAAGCCTTTATCGCGAGGCACTTACGGAAGCCCTTTTTTATTAAGAAGCTACTCCAAAAGCTTTAGGTTATGGCTTAATACTTATTAGAAGCTTTGACCTTTCGTGGCTCAAGCACTTTCAAAGTTTTGACGCTGTGGCACAAGCACTTTCCTTAAGCTTTGACGCTGTAGTTCAGGCATTTAAAAAAAGCCCTTATAATGAGGCCTATAGCTATCGCAACAAGCACTTCTTAGAGCCTATACGTAGCATTTGATAAGAAGCTTAGGTATAGCTCAAAACATCTATTGAGTGGCTTACGCACTTACTAAAGCCTTAAAGCGGTAGCTTAGGCATTTAAAAAAAACCTTTAACGCACTTATCGATGTCGATGACACTACTACTATCGAAAGCGTTAACTCTAGTTTTTAAAGCCGTTACCATTTAACCTTAACTTTAATCACTAACTTAAAGCCGTTACTACTATTTAATAAAACGTTAAACATTATTATTAATAATTTTATAACAGCTAGCAGTTATATATATATATAGTAGCTAAACTAAGTTAATACTTAGTAACGTTTGCTTTAATAAAATTACTAATAAGTGCTACTACTTAGAAGTCTATTTGGCGTGGCATATATATATAGATAAGATAATACCTGCTAGAATATAAAAATGGTTAATATAGCTTTAACGACGCTTCGAATATACGTTTTCCGCTGTTTTAGGCCTAACGGTAAAAAGTGTAAAAATCGCGTTTTTAGCCTTGGCGAGGGTTTTCGCGAAAGGTAGTTACGTACTAGTAGTACTGGTTTACTAGTACGTTACCTAACTGGTTCCCTAGTTACCCTGGTTTCCTAGGTAGCTTGTACTAATTAGATAAGGGATGCTGTACTATAAGTGCTGCAGCCCTGGTGGCCACCTTGGGCCACTTCCCTTCCCTTCCTTATCTTACTATTAATATACGTTACGGTAACCACCTACCAGGGCCTTGCCCCTGCAGTGCAGCCCAGTACGTGATAGCCGGGATTAAATAACTAAACCCGTTTATTAATAAACGTAACGAAAAAACGTCAGATTTAAAGCTTTTTAGCTTATATTAAAAAAATAGTTATAATAAATTTTTTTAATAACCTATTAAGCGCTATATAATAGCATTATTTTTTTTACTTTATAAATTCTTATTTTCGCGGCTAATTTTTATTCCCTACGCGGGATTTTATAAAAAAGTAATAACGTAACTTATTTTATAGCACTTTTTATCTTTTTTATCATTATTGCCACCGCTTACCGCCTTAGTACCTTTTATAAAGCCTGCTTGCTACCCTATTTGTATATAGCCCTTTTTTTTTTTACTTTATTATTAATATATAGTTAGTACCCATACTAGAGCCCTGCCTCCTAATGCAATCTAGACGTAATAGCTTTTAACTTAATACCTTTTTTTTAGTTATAATGTTTATTAATATAAAAGTTTTATTTTTATTATAGTTTTTTAAACATTAAATAGCTTTTAATAACGTTAAAAGTAAATTAATATTTTTAAATAATAAATTTATTAATATTTATTATTGTTTGTTTTATATAGTAAATATTTAATTTATAAAATATAATTTTCCTCCTTTTTAAACACTGTTTAATTAAAGAATAGTAAGAAATATATTTAATAAAAATTACGCTAGCTTGGCAGTCTATTATTTAAGAGTTAACAAGGGCACCCTCAAAGATAATATTAAAAATTTCAGCCTTTAAGATCTACCCTAAGAGCAATAATAATAATAGCTCTTTTGCATTAAAGTTAAATAACTACAACATCACGTGAGTCCTTATAATTTAAAGCCTAACGTTAGGATATTTCTTAATTCTCCCTGATTTCATATTTCTTAGGATTTATTAGCATCGATAAATAGTCAAGGTTAATACCCCCGTTTCGAGCCGGACCGGATAGTGGATGTTTAGGGTATTTATTTGGGGTCGGGCCGGGCGCGATTAAGTCAGATGCACCGCCGTGTGCACCGCCACAAACCATTCGCCCAAGATCCATGGCGGGATCCCGCGGAAACCTGCAATTGCAACGCATCCTGGCTATCAAGTCAGCGACGAGCCACCATGGTCCCTATACAGATCGTGTCAGATCTCCACCTCGAGAGCCCTAAAGCCTACGACATCTTCGACATCCCACCTCGAGCACCCTATCTGGCACTGCTAGGCGACATCGGCTACGCGGCCAAGCACCACGACGACTACTCCGCGTTTCTGAGGCGGCAGCTCGCACAGTTCAAGATAGTCTTTCTCGTGCTAGGGAACCACGAACCGTGGGATTCAGATTGGGAAGAGACTAGGCGGCGCATGCGTGTTTTCGAGAACGTGATAAAAGAGGAAAGATTGGCAACGACCGAAGGGTTGAGTGGCGAGTTTGTGCTTCTGGATCGCACGCACTACGACATTCCACCTTCTAGTGAAGACGACACGGGCCTCACGATCCTCGGCTGCACTCTGTTCTCCCGCGTCCCACCCGAATCGTTGGAAAATGTTAGCTTTGGAATTCAAGACTTCTACAAGATTGAAGACTGGACGGTCGAAAAGCACAGCGCGCTGTTTGCCGAAGAGCTAGCGTGGTTGAACAATCAAGTCGACGCGCTTGGGCGGGAGCAGAGCAAGATTGCAATATTCACACACTTCAGCCCGACCCTAGACTCTCGTGCTACCGATCCAAGACATCGCAGTAGTCTGATACAGTCTGGCTTCGCAGCAGATATCAGCGGCGAGGCATGCTGGACAAGTCCTCATGTGAAGCTCTGGGCATTCGGGCACACTCATTACAATTGCGATTTTGTGGAAGCACAGAAGCGAGTAGTAGCCCACCAGCGTGGGTACTACTTCAGCCAAGCAAGTGAATTCAATCCCGAGAAAGTCTTCGAGATTTGATACTCATTCCACACATTGAAACGAATTCAAGGATGAAACGTGTATTGCCAGCCCTAGAT
This sequence comes from Xylariaceae sp. FL1272, assembly GCA_022432385.1. Lineage (NCBI taxonomy): Eukaryota > Fungi > Ascomycota > Sordariomycetes > Xylariales > Xylariaceae > Xylariaceae sp. FL1272. The sequence goes on from JAJJXC010000020.1 coordinate 188,646, forward strand.
TACTGATATAATACAAGAAATGCAATGAGGCCAGGTGGGGGCCATTAGTGATGGTGGTGAGGTATCTGGAAGGTTGGAGTGTTTTGGTGAATAGACCGCCAGAATTAGTAGCACATGCCCAGGCACTAGCTTGGGTGCACCGAGTCCCACACTGCTATTCTGGCGCAACCCATTTAAATCTCTTGACGCTCGGCTAAGTCCATAATTTAGCGCGACTGACTCCATCTGTTGAATATCAATCTGCAGATAACCTTGCTTTCTTGAAGACTTAGAGAGTCAGAAGACAGCCGAACCTCAGCATGTAGTTGCACTACCTTTTGACCTCAAGCGATCTCCTGCCTCGCACTTGAAAATGGAAGAACCTACGACACAGTACCGAATCAACGAGGCGCTCGTAAAGTCGCTCTCGCAAACACTGATAAGCACCGGGGTCACGCCTGTCTTATGGGGTGACTACCTTCTCACAATCTATGGTGTTCCATCTTTTGTTGGTGTAAGATATAATGAAAATTTCCACTATATACTGTTGATGCTGATAGGGTTCGCAGGGCTTAGATTTCATCATCCCCGATGCGGGTCTGCCTGGTGCGATATCTGCTTTGAAAGAGACAGAGAATCTGTCCATGTGCCCGGATCCTCATACCTGCCCTGTGTCTCTCGAGAAAGATTTACCGCTTGTACCTTCATTCCACATGCATCTGGGCACACCAGCTTCCGAAATCTACGTCGCCCTCTGGCCGCACTCGGTATTGCTAGCATTCGTGCCGGAGGCGAACAATTCCGGCGAAAGCGACGTCCCTGGGAGCCAATTCATATCACCTTACATCTCTGCCACCGACACGTCCAAGCTTCCACCACGCCGACTAAGTCGTGGTCGCGGCGTGTTCTCAAAGGGTGGCGGTGAGGTCACTTTGCCCAGCTCCCACACTTTGCTGGAAGCCTATATCCGTCTTGCGTCGGCTTATCTAGATGGGCCCGGGCCATTCTACCTGAGCATGATCACCTACGTGGATGAATACATAGAAGAAGACGGCCTACTTGATGAGAAATTGCTTTCGGGCCCGGCGCGAAAATTCTGGAAAGGGTGGCAGCAAGGGCAGCTTTCGATGTGGGGTCTTTGTCGCGGGTTCACAACTGATCTGGAAGCGGAGGAGCGTGAAGATTCGGGCGTTGAACTGTTGAACTAATAGTGTTTTGTTTCTATTATTGTTTGCCAGAGGAATGATTAGCTTTAGCCGAAGAGAATTGAGGAAAAAAGAAACACCCTATTGAGTACGACGGATATGATAACCTAAGGGTGTCCCCCCCCCGGTTACCTGAGGATTCCTCTACTATAATACTATCCGACTCTTGCCGCTGATTCGAAGTTACGCGGATTCCAAAAAGATAGTCAAAATTGGGGGTGAAGGTTGTTAGTATTCCTTGACTGTGTTTTAAAGCGGCGAATGCGCCAAGCCAGATTTGTCGCAACCTTGGCATTTGGTAACCAATTGTCACGTCCCAGTTCAGGGTACAGGCGGATGTGTTGTACCGGTCCTGGTGGCAGGAAGGAGGGCACAGTGCACAGTGCTAACATGATACTGATACGGGCTTATAAACTATTGGGAGATACTCCATAAATCTATCTTAGCTGAATCAACAACCTTTTTGCTCTGTACCCTACTGCTCTGATCATCCGCCTTTTCTGATCTGACAGTCGTGATGCGGGACGCAGAGTCCGACGGCAGCGTGAGGTAGATGTAATTGGGATGGATCGTGGTGGCGGGAGGGTTACGAAGTCACTGTACAAGGTCTTTCGGCTCGGCTCAAGACGTAGGGCACTGTTGGCGGAATGGTGGAGGTATATGTACCAGTTCAGCAAAGCAATCGTCGGCCTTCGGGTCATAATACAATTACAACTTTGGCGTAATCAGTCCCATCTCGCCCGTCATTACAATTTACAGCACTACCAGCTCGCCACTCAGGGCCTTTGGTGCCGTAGGCCGCCTGGAGGACAGCGCGTGAGCCATGGCCTGGGGTCAGCTTGAATGCTGAGAGCAGTGGCAGGTACAAAGGTACAACGGCAGTCAGCTCCATTGAGATCCGGGATCCACATGCTCCTACCCCAGCAGGCATCATCGCCAATGACGACTAAACATTCAATATCAGAGATGCCCATAGATGCGGATGGCATTCAAGAGCAACACCTATCATTTCCTTGAGTCTACGTGCCTGAACGCCCATTACGATTCAATGGGAAACGCCGAGTGAATTTTCCCCAGAGCAAAAATAGAAACCTCTCAACAGATCCGTTCTACGTTACAGTATCTATTAACAGATTCCCATTTCTCATTCTCTTACACACAAACCACCCCTCACTGCATGTGTGTCCACCTCGCAAACTCACAACCTTCACCACAACATCATCCGACCAACAACTGATCAGAACACTACTACCAACCTCTACCTCCTAGACACACAAAAACCATCAGACCGTCACTATGTCGCAATCAGTACTAGACCAGCTCCTCGAGATGGGCTTTGACAAGGAGCGAGCCGAGCTCGCCGTCAAGCGCTCTGATGGCTGTAAGTCTCACCCCACTCTCGCAGCTCACACCAACACTCACACTTTTCAGTACCCGATGCCATGGACTGGCTAGAGAAGACCCAGGACACGCCCCTCGACGAGCTGATCGCCGAGGAGGAAGCGGGTGCCACCAACATCGCCAAGGTTGAAGGCGACGATGCAGCCATGTCCCTTCTCTGTCAAGAATGCGGCAAGAAATTCCGTACGCAGGGCGAAGCCGAGTTCCACGCCGGCAAGTCCGGCCACACGGACTTCGCAGAATCAACAGACGTCATCGCACCTCTGACGGAAGAAGAGAAGAAAGCCCGGCTCGCCGAACTGCGGGAGCGCGTCAAGGCCAAACGTGCTAACCAAGCAGTCGCCGACAAAGAGGATGAGAAGCGGAACGAGAAGATCAGACAGAAGGCCACGAAAGAGACCCAGGATCTGAAAGAGGAGATGGCGAAGAAGGAACAGATCAAGATCGCGGCCCAGAAGAGACAAGAGAAGGCTGATGATGCCGAGGCGAAGAAACGCATCAAGGCTAAGATCGAGGCGGACAAGGAGGAGAGACGACGGAAGGCTGAGGAGGCTAAGGCTTTACGCGAGGGGCGAGCTCCGCCTGCCGTTGAGGCTCCCGCGCCTGCTGCTGCTGCTGCTCCTGCAGCCAAGCCGACGACGAACCACAATGAAGCACGTCTTCGTTTTCAGACAAGCAATGGGAACGTGATGAAGACCCTCGCGGCGGACACGACGCTCTTCGAGGTAGCCCAGATGCTGGAGCATGAGAGCGGGGTGGTTGTGAGCAAGTTCGTGCAGAATTTCCCGCGGAAGGTGTTTGAGGGCTCCTTGGACTTTGGTAAGACGCTTAAGGAGGCGGGGTTGACGCCGAGTGCTGCGCTCATTGTGCAGTAGGTTGTGCCTGGGTGGGGAGTAGGTGGGCATGTCGTTATGTGATGGGCGACGCGTTGAGACGAGACGGATATGGGGAAAACCAGGCGTGTGTGATGATGATGGTGGTGATTTTGCCGATGAGGGCCATGGGTCCTTGACAGTCAGAAAGTGGAAGAGTCCACAGAGACATCATCTGTTGCTTTACAGAGATCAGACAGTCTGCATTAGCCAGTATGGTTAGATATGCATTCGTAGCCTAAAAGACAAAAACGTGAAAAGGGAAGATATCCGTATGCTCCTGCTATTAACTTCTTTTGACGGTCAACATTCAACCAGTCTTGCTGGATACATTCTCTGAACGAACTTCCCTCGAGCATGGAAGTGAGGATGGTTTTATTAGCGCTTTCCAAGTCCTATAATACGTGGGTAGAAATGGCAAATACTCTTTTTTGGTGATACCTGTCGCTCATTTGTGAGGAGTAAAACGAAGCCAACTACACGCATAGACGACTTTAATCGCAACGTTGCTCTCCGTCGTGTCACACGTCGAACTAAGCAGGATCAAAAGTGTTTTGCTCGTCGTGCCTCAAACCACTCTAATCCACGGTTGGAAAACATACCTAGCGTCGTACATACTCCAAACAGTTCTTTCTTTCTAAATTATGGATCGTGTCAGCAAGTCTAAGCATTGCCGGATATCAAAGAAGCTAGATGTCAGCTAGCCAGTATAGGTAGTCAGGAAACGTCCATGGCCATTGAGCAGACTGGAAGAGTATGCGAATGCATCTTCTGAAATGTCCTAATCCGCCTGAGGTACGGGTTAGATGGGCAAGTTTGGATATTGCTGCATATCGACGTAGCTAGGCGAGCAGTAAGTACATAACGCTGCAGGGAATCGCCAGCAGGGGATAGTGACACTTGAAGCCCAACGAGACGGGATAGGCAACTGGGAATGCATGTAGTCAGAAGTCGTCATTTTTCTCGTCAAGTATTCTTAGTCAATAACACTCTCCCCTCTCCCGCAAGTCCCCTATTCTGTCCTGTTCACATTCGTAGGCTCATCGGATTGGAAGGTAGACGGAGTTGGTTTCATTTCGCAAAAGCATTGTCATATTAACCCTATGACGGAAATGATGCATCGAAGTTGCCCTATGGACGGCATCACCTAGATCTCTTTTCGTATCTCTAATAGTGCCTTCGCCTGCTCCCTCACGCCCATACACCATTTTCGTTGGTGCGTAATGTAACCCAGAGCCATGCCATTTGATCAAGAACAAAGGGAACAAGTAATTGTCGTTGTCGCGGATGTGGAAGTCGTGATAGTCGTTTAGTCGAAGAGACCGAAACCCATGTCCTCGTCCGACTCCTCCTTCTCTGTAGTACTTGTCAGTATGGTCGCTCACCGCAATTCGCTCGCATGTTCGCGTCAAAGACGTACCCTCTTCCTTCTCCTCAGCAGGGGCGTCAGCGGCAGCAGCCTCGCCACCAGCAGCGGCGCCAGCGGGGCCGGCAGCAGCACCACCGCCGGAACCGACGGCGGACAGGAGCTCCTTTACGTCCTTGCCCTCAAGAGCCTGTACGTTGCGCGATATTAGCCAATTGTCGTTTGGTGTGTACCGAGAGTCGAATGTGTCGTGCGTACCTTGGCGAACAGCTGTGTCCAGATAGGCTCGACATCGGCGACGCCAGCAGCCTTGATGAGGGTCTGGAGCTTGTCGGCCTGTAAAATCAAACAATCGTTAGTAAAAGGTTGTTCTCCGCCCTTCTTTCCGTTCTGTGTTCTCGCGCTGGATATTGAGGTTTCGCAAGGAGGGGTATTCCTGGGTCTACCGTGTTGCGATGGCGTCGGGGAGGGTGGTTGCTCACAGTGATCTCAACACCGTCATCGGCCAAGATGAGGGCGGCGTAGGAAGAGGCGAGCTCAGCGTTCGACATTGTGAATGATTGTCGGGTGTGAATGACGATGTGTTGTGGTGGATGAGGCCTCGATGTTCGAAAGTTGTAAACTGACTGGCGCTGGTGGTATTACCCGAAGTTCACTGCAAGGGCCTGGAATTTTTTGGTGGGCGGAAAATAGTAGGGTTAGGCGAGTGGAAAAAACGGTCAACGGCCAGACAGCTGCCTGAGGTCGAGCCACCCGACAGGGGGCCCACTCTCCCTTTGGCTTCTGAGCTTATTGAGCTGCAGATGGGAGCAGCTGCACAGCTCTGACAGTCCGTCAGGCTGTTGAAGTTCCAGGGCCAGTATTCCACTATGCTGCAAACAGGACCAATGCTTCTGTCGAGAATAAGTCACGTAACCCAAATGAGATCAGCTATCGAAGGTTGACATCAGCGCAGGTAATCGCAACCCCTCCTTGCGTCGCCCAACACCTTCCCCCGCCATCCGCCGACTGGCCACCACCACTGTGGCCTGCACTCACCTGTCTCGCTGTCAGCACCGACCATCCCTGAAGCTCCCCTCCCTTCATCTTCCAAACGTCCCCGTCTCTCCCCAACCAGATCCATCGATATCCTGCATATCCATCAAGAACCCCTAGTCCTGTACGCCCGACGTCATTGGACAAACACAACGGTGACCTGTCTATGATAAGTTTTTTGCTACGCGCGGCGGGCACACGACCCGAAAGAAGCTGCTTCTAATTAAATTCAAGAGTCCAGTGGGTGGGCATCGTCAGCCTATCTGCCTTGAGACTGTCCGAGTCTATCTTATACTTTGCGTAGTGACTTGCCAAGTTCCACGATATTACACCTATTGCTGGAGCTACTCAACACTGCCCCTAACAAAGAGAACCACCTCGCTGAAAGAGAGGGGCTCGCTGTACTTTAGCTTTTCTTTCTCATCCCTCTCTACTGTCATCGGCACGTTGATTTCTTGTGACTTCTTCTCAACGACACATACCCAGTTAATAATAATATCGCGTCGACCCGATGGAGACCCCCAAGTATCCGGCTCCGAGAGACGCCGGCGAGAAGGAGGTCCTCAGCACCCTCGTCGCCCTCCAAGATCAACTTCTACTTCGCAAGTTAGATCGCACCACCTATGTCCGCACCCAGGATGTCATGGTCCTCTATGAGCAAGTCATCGAGCAGGTCAAGCGTCTCCACGAGATACGGCATGGCAAGTCGATCGAGGAGAATCGAGGTACATACCTACCCAGCATATTTAGTACTTTCGTTTTCGAGCAATGCAGCTAAGATGAACCCTTGATTAGTGGATAGAGTAGTTGACAGCTGCTTTCAATTACTGTCCCTCTTCTTCATGACCATTGGAAGAAACAACGAAGCCCCGGCCGCCTATGCCTTGACCTCCACCATCAAGCGTCTACTAGACCATCTCAGCGAAGCCAACTTGTTCTCTGCCAAAGACCTCGACAGCATGTCGCATACGCTCGAGCGCCTTTCCGGCATCATACAAAATGCCCCTCCTACCGAATCCGAGCCTTTCCTTCGAGACCTGATCCGAAACCGGATCGAGCGATGTCGCGCCTCGTTGTCCAAGTTGCAGAAGAAGGTGGACGACATCGCAGAGCCGCTGCGGCCTACGACTGAGAAGCTTGTCTCTATTCTCAGACAGCTGGCGATAGTCAACACCAAGTCCAAGGTAAGGAGAAGTTGCCATTACAAGACCTGTCAATCGAGAAACGTTGTAGCTAATAGCATATCAAGTTCACCCCGGCGGACGTTCACAAATTCGAAGCCCAGATCAATGACATCGCTGAGAAGCGAAAGGATGGCAACTTCGTGGATGAGGAAGGAAACATACTGAAGGGAAATGACGATGTTAATGCTCTCATCCAACGTTGCAAGACGTACACTGGTATCATCCTAGAGAAGTGAGTCAAGACGAAAATTATGTGTACTCTTCCGCCTCTAATCACAATTGCAGAGAAGGACGGATTCCAGACAAATGGCGGCCAATTTACGACATCCTTCTTAGCATTCGCAATGAGCTAGACAAGCTCTCATTGACACAGGCATGGTCTTTGCGCGAGACAGATTTGTATGACTTCCAGCGACAGCTCGACAAGATCGACGAGAACCGAGTGGACGGCAATTGGATCGATGAGTCTGGCCAGCCTGCCGAGCTCTATGTCCAAAGGGTATGCATCCCAGTTTGAATGAGAGATGTTTAGCTCACAGAGTGTACAGACACTCCTCTATCTCATTCGACGGTCATATGGTTATATCTATCATCTCATGATCTCCTCGGAGCCAGTTTCAGAGGCATTGCTGCCAGTTTACAACCAGCTGCAAACATTGAAGCGCTGTCTGGTGGAAGTGAAAAACAGCGGTGGTGTCGGTTCAGTCCGCGAGCTCTACCCATACAGCATGAAGGTTCGCAAACCTGTACGACCTTGGACCATTCGGCAGGTATACTGACAGCTACCACAGCTCAACTCGATCGACAACATGAGAGTAGATGGAAAATTCATCGTTGGTGATGATATACCGGAAGGCCAAGGCAGCGTCACGGAACTACTTTCCGAATGCTTCGATCTAAACTACGAGCTTCGAGTCGCCGCGGAAGAAGCTGCCGCCACTCCCTCCGGAACCCGTACCCCTGAGTGAACAGGTCAACATAGGCCAGCGATATTCAAGACTAATACACCCACACATTAAGATATCGGAAGAGTGGACATGTACACAGATTACGTGTAAGTGTGCGAAAGATGTATATGACTAACGTCCTCAGTGTCGTGGGATTTTCAGATGGATTCAGCATATCATAACGGAAAATGGCCCGCATCTGATCTCGGCGTTCGTATGCATAATTCTCGGCGAGGTCAATTCGTCGACACCAGCAACAATAAAGGCTGGTGCGCCTTGTGGCCATATTTCATTTGACTACATGATTTATTGGGTAGCACTACCTGTAAATACCTTCTTCTTTCCCCAAAATACCGCCGACTTAGGGATTACGGAAAGCGGCCTTCATCTATGAGGTTGCTCGGAGTCAGTCGGGGGGTCAATGATGAGGAGTTCGTGGAGTCGAGACTTACAGCCCAGATTTGTACCTATGAGTACGACGTCAGCAAGGGGTCAGACGAACAGACTGCGGGGTTGGGAGAGCGGTAGTTTTACGACCAGGCATAGTGCGCAGTTGAGGTGAAGGACAGCAAGAATCCGATAATGCGCTGGGGATGAGAGTAACAAAAATTGAGCATGATTGCCGAACTGACCTTATCCATGTCCCACACGCCGCTCGTTGCGTAGATGTCGCGGCTGAGTAAGTCGATTATCTCGTCGCGGGATGAAGCGACACATGTGAGGGTACTGCCGTAGAATGAGAACTTCGTGGCGTCCTCGGAGTCGGGCTTTGAGTTGAGCAAGGCGCCGCCCGTCTTGAATTTGCCGGATTCTACGTGGGGGGATGTTCCTGCTAGATGTTTGCTGAAAAGAAAGGGGGGTTGTTAGTGGTGGGTGAGAGAGTTGAGAAGGTTTGCAGATGGTTTGAAGGATGAGCTGGAGATATCTTTGTGATTTGTTCTCATTGAATTTGGTACAATGTACGGATCCAAGGACCTCTCCAACACGTCATTTCTTCTGGATATATCGATCCTGAGGTACATGACAGCACAGCACAGCACAGCACAGCATATCATGATAAACCGAGGAAACGAAGAAACTCACGAGCGGACCTCGAGCCGCTTCTCGTGGACGCCAGGCTTATCGGGGATCACGACGAGCCACTCGTATTGGCCGGCTGGTGGGGTCGAGACTGGCGCCATTTGGAGCGCGGATATGGATATACTCGTTCGCGGGACTGGGTGTGAGGATATATGTAGGATGGAGGGCCTTGGGTATGCGTTGAGGCGGTGTGGGTTGAGATGAGAGGATAGGAGGGAGATGCGGCGGGATGCCATTTTTATGAATTCGAGATTGGGGATTGGGGGAGGTTTATTTGAGGTAGATATTAATTAGTGTGAGGCGATTGGTAATGTGAGGGCGATGGTCACTGCCGATGTGTGATTCGGTTGTGTCCCGTCGAGCTGGAGATTGGGGAATTGGTGGTTTGGAGACGTGGATGGGGTCTACGTTACGGATACGGTCGCCTGTCCGATTGCGTTGCGGGGAGTTTTACCGAGAGCATCGGATTCTTGGACTGTGAGTTTAAGGGGCGATGATAGTTGTGTGGGGGTCCGCCGGCACGCCCTATGGTATCGAGCGCCCTTTGCGCCCTTGGGTTACAAGTGCTTTCATGTTGATGCTTTAGTCACTTAAGGGGCCTCTAAATTACTTCACCAAAGCATACTCAAAATCTTACGATCAAGCATCGCAGTATCGTATCAGTGTGTATGTGACCTACAAGTTACAATACGAGCTCGAGCCATGGAATCGAAGGCGAGGTGAGACCATTGGAGGAGAATAATATCAGCGCCTTGTCCCATCACCCCAGAATCTTGGCGATGAGGGAATGCCAGATGATCAAGCTGCATGCCTTACGTGAGACGGGAGACGGACCGCAATTCGAGGATATACTAAGAGAGCTGCTGTGTCTCATTTAATAGGTCACCGTTGCTATATTGTCTGGGGGTAATGAATGGAACGATACGATTGCTGGACGGTGCGGTGCTTTCAGGTCGGATGATATTGTGAAGTGCGCGGCCAAGAGGCCAAGCCAATACTTGGTGATTGGGCTTTATCTCGCATGGGGCACTGCCGCTGAGAAGGGAGGAAGAGGGAGATGGGATATTTTGTCGATGCTTGGCATTTCACTGTGCGTATCGGCATATAATTGAAACAATGAGCTGGAAGCAAACTGCTGGCCACGGTGTTGGATACGGGGAAGAGTGTCGAGTGCGGCTCAACTCATCTCCCAAGTATCACAATGCCGAGGTTCCCCAAGCTTACCGGCAGGCTGGGATGTAGGACGGGACGGGAGTTTGACACTCCCTCCGTCCACCAGCCTCTGCACCTGGTCACAAGACACTTGACCTGGGGTGAATTCTTCCAAAAACACATTTAGTCTTTCCTGGCCGGCTGACCGTTCAGATGATTGACTCAATCAAGCCGAGCGCGAGGATTGAACGACGGTACGAGGTAGTATTCTCAAAGGCCCCGGGCTGCGACAACGGAGGGCTATCGTCGGCTTTGGCGTTTCGCGCTCTCGCCCTAATCAAACATCAGCGCGTCTAAGGGATTACGTCACCGTACCTATACCACACCGCAAACTGCACGATTCTCACAGCCTCATTGATGCCGAGTCTTGAAACTGGCAGAGGGAAGATCATTTAAGTTGCCGAAGCTGCCAAGAGCTGAGACCTCGTGAAGTTGAAGTTGCAATGTCAGAGCCAAGAGGGCCAAGAGCCGGACAAGACCCTCGGAAACGGGATCTGCGCCTGGGCAGAACCTGGGCGTCGCCATGCCCTCATTGATACTGTCCCTGGTTGTCTTGTTTATCTCACAGTGAATATACCTACATACAAATGATGTCTTACGGTGACATGACAAGAGCAACACAGCCTCATGGGGAAACAAAACATAATAAAACACTCAATGCCGTGGGCCAAGAGTCCCGATCCTCGGCAGGGCGAGAAGCGGTAAGTTTTGTCTCTCAGGCCCAAGCTGCAACTAATAATACTACTCCGTATCAGCTCCAGATTAGCTGTCTGTCGGGCGAAAGGGCGAAAAGGCGAGATAGCGAGGCTTGGTGTTTAGATCGTGACTCAACCCGTGGGCACAATCTAAATCATGACAGCAAGGATGTTTGTCCCTCGCCCGACCACCCATGGAAATCATGAGCGCTTGGCTCGGCTCGGCGACAGAGTAATAATCCAAGACCGTACCAAGCTGCGGTGACGAATTAGGGGCGCGGGACACACCTGAGATCTTGCATACATGTCATGCAGGGCACACACTGTCCAAAGTTGGTAGGTGGGATAGCTTGGGATAGCTGGGGATACCTGTGCCTCAAAGCTTGGCTTCTGTTGACTTCGCCTATTCGTCACTCGCTCACCTGCGTATCACCACCCCTCCTTGGGTCTGGGGATAAAGAGAGCTGGTTCTCCCTCCCCGTCCAGATACAGGACATCTCTTGACATTTCAGACATTAACCATACAGACAAAGACTTTGTAGCTATCATTCGTAACAATTGACTTCGTACCACCAGACCTTGAATTAGTTGCTATTAACTATCTCTTTAAATGAGCCCTCGCCGCCAACTCGCCAAGATCACCACACCCTCGCCTCGCACCCACTTACACGCGATACGTCATCCCAACGCCATAACTCAAACGCCCGCTGCCGTGGCCAGCACAACGCCCTCACAAATGGCGTCCTTACACTCACACATCGAGGCGGAATCACGCCGCTGGGCACAACTCCAATCCCAACGCCAGTCTCGCCAGCGCTCACCATCCATGTCGTCCTCCTCCTCCTCGGCGTCGTCGTTCTACGCAGACTCGATATTCTCTCACAAAAACAACAGAGCTGCTGGTCACTCATCACGCCGCTCGTCAATCTCCTCTCTGGCAACAGAGTTCGAGCCAGCGCCGTTCGTCATACCGCGTGACATCAACGGTGCGCCAATCACTGTCTACGCATCGCTCGAGGCTGCGGCGCTGCAGAGCGCGAGACGGGTCGAGGTTGCGAGGATCAGGGAGAGCCAGAGTGCGGCTTTGCAAGCTGCTCCGGGGGCAAGTCCATGGGTGGGAAATGCGCCGGGGTTGAGCGAGACCTGGGGTGCGGGCTTGGGCGTTGGTATGATGGGCGAGGGGCAGAGGGAGCCGAGGCGGCTTGTTACGCCTGGCAAGTTGTATGAGAATGAGGAGAGTGATGATGAGATTGTTGGTGGATGACGCAGTGGTTGTTTTGCTGCATAGGGCCCGTGGATGATCAGCTTTCACGGCGGCGGCATGAGAGCTACCTGTGGGTAGGAGTCATGCATTGCACGGATTGGAATTCGATACGCGCCGTAACGTTGCGGTGACGGGTGGCGTACGGACAGCTGGGCCCGTGAGGAACGATATCTTCCATCCTTTTTACCAATTGAAGCTCTCCGTTGAGGGATAGACACCAGCAAAGTCAGTCCACAGGAGATGAGTCTCGACTACACAAGAAATGTGTCGCTGGCGGGGTTCGCTGGATTTTCGGATTTTAATGGTGTTGGGATTGGAGTTGTTGTTTTGGGAGCGGTTTAGTCAGCGATTGAGATACCCCACGAATGTCATGAGTTCAATCATATCTTCTTGTTAGATCTGTGACGATGCTGTGATTTGAACCCTCTCATGTTTCCTTTAACGGGCTGGATTTTCCCATAGAAATATGGTCGTCGAGTATGCCTAAGGTAGTATGCGAAGGGGGTCGTGGTATCTTTACCATTCGTGAAAATCGTGCTACAGGTCTCTAATCCTATATTCTTCCTTAAACTGCTAAGTACATATGTATGCTACTGCTCTGAAATCGCAGCTTAGTCAGTATCGTAGAAGACGAGCAAGCTAAGAGATACATGTTTCGCCTACGACTACAACTTGACTACTGTATGTATATTAATACTGGTATTCGAAGGAATATAATGTGGAAGGATAGAGAGTCACTTATTTGGGTGTGAGGTCTATTTAAGAAATTCAGATGTTGTGTGACTTAATTAGGTATTAGCACAAACAAATCACTCATATTTTTGTGAATAACAGCTTTCATTCTATGTCCAAAAACTATCATTACCTATATGGGTACTTGATGCCGTGAAGAGCGAGTGGAATCGGACAGCTGAGGCCCTGAATGTCGAGATCCAGTAAGCAGTGGCTGCAGTGGTGTTAGTGGCACAGAAACAACCCGGAGCCCCTGTAGCGCCGGGAAGCTTTGGTGTGTGGATGCGACGCCAACGGTCGATCAGTCAAGTCTCTCGTTGTGTTTTCGACGTCGCATCGCAGCAGCACAGAGCTCGCCTCTCAACTACGTTCCCTTGAAGCAAAACCACGGCATCTTGTACTTGCCTTACTTCCCTCTTGACCCGCGACCACTCCTCAAGCCGAGAGTATTTGGAACTAGCACAAAAGGAAGCATCAATGGCGGCAGATCCGCCTCCTCCACCACGACCTGGTGGTCTGTCGCTCTATGCTAACCTCCTCGAGCCCGACGGCAACGCTCCGGCGTCCATATCGCGAGCCCCAGTCGTGTCACAAGCCGCCATAGATGCCGCCAAGGAACAGGAGGTTGCGAAAAAGACTGTCGACTCGGCCTTGCGCTTTCAACCCCTTCAACAGATACGACGTCCTCAGCAGAAGTCCCAGAAACCCAAGGCATTTCCCAAAGCCCCACCACCAGGCACGAACAATGCTCCCAACACTGCCAGCACCCGTTCTGCTCCTGCACCGCCCACAGACCCCCCAGCCAAGAGTTCGCTCGCAGACTGGGCGGCCAAGGAAGATGACGAGTACATGTACGGCACGGGCGAGAAGAGAGCCCGCGGCGGCCGCAAGAATAAGAAGAAGAAGAAGCAGGAGGCTGCACCAATCGAGACAGACTGGGACGAGATATACGACCCCACCCGCCCGACAAATGTAGACGAGTACCTGAGGAGCGACGAGCGCATACGCGAGGTGCAAGAGTGGAAGGCCATACTCTACAAACACAGGAGGCGTGAGCGAGAGAAAGACAGTTGGGACAGCGATGAAGATGAGGACGATGGTCCTAGACAGACAAACAGTAAGTTGACTGCCTCTATCCCCGCCTAACTCGACACATGGCTAACAGCATGTGCAACAGACCAATTTGCGCCTCCGCCATCATACTCGTTCGCACCACCGCCGCCCTCACCTCCTCGCGCCGATCTTCCCGACGACAATACGGGAGATGACGCATACGCACGGCGAATGGCCATGTCTCAAGTCCAAGCACCTCCACCATCTCGCTCTGCCTCTCCTCCCCCTCCTCCTCCACCCGAACCCAATTCCGCTACTATCGTCCGCGAACCCGTCCGCTATGCGCCGCCCCAACCTCTGCCCCAACCCGACGGCGAGAAAATGGATGTGGACGAAGAAGACGCCAGTACCCAGTTTGTCCCACCAGAAATAGCAGCAGAAGACTCCGAGTCAGGCTCAGGACCACGCGAGAACAGACCAGGCAAGAAGGGCTTCGCAAAGCGCTTGATGGCCAAATACGGCTGGTCCAAGGGCCAAGGTCTAGGCGCGCAAGGCACGGGCATAGTCCAACCGATCCGCGTCGAGGTCGAGAAGCGCAAGAAGAAGGCCGACGCAGACGGCGGGGGGTGGGCCACGCCCGGCGGCATGGGCAAGATCATCGGGGCTAAGAACGCCTCTGGCGCATCGTCGTCTACCACCGAGAGCGCGGGGAAGTTCGGCGACATGAGTAATGTTATCGTGCTGAGGAATATGCTCAGTGATATGCAGGATTTGCAGACCGAGATGGAGAATGGGCTGGGGCAGGAGATTGGCGAGGAGTGTGGTGATAAGTATGGGAGGGTTGAGAGACTGTATATTGATGTGCAGGGAAGGAATGTGTTTATTAAGTTTACGGATTCGGTTTCTGCTTTGAGGGTATGTTCTTTCTCTTTCTTTTTCCCTGTTTATTTTCTTTCCTTCTGGGTTGCAAGGTCCGCATCAAGAGTTACTAATCAATTGATCGAACAGGCAGTAAACGCCCTCGACGGCCGCATCTTCGCCGGAAATGCTATCGCACCGCAGTACTACGATGCAGAGAAATTCGAGCAGAGGATCTATGAGTAGTCACAGAGCGAAATGCTCATGTCAGGTAAAGAAAGCTCGTCAGGAGGTCATAGATAGACGTCCATGGAGAGGAGAGAAAATCCAAATGATACCCTATGCGATTTCCCGTGCGTTCTCAAACCATGTCAATAAAAACAACGGAAAGGCATATGTGACAACTATGCTCATACAGCAGCTCCGTTCCACGGCCTACCTCCCTACCTACCTAGACACACATGTGCCGTAACATAGCATAAGCGAAAGCTGCCACCGTCGTACGCGACACTTACACTACACAAATTCTCACCTACGAGCGTACACATCCACATCCACGGCATGAGCGAGACAGGACTGTCGTGAGAGACAGTCCGCTGCAAACACGCTGCTGTGGGATATGCCTGTGTTCCCTGCCATCTCTGCCATGTTCGGGTACTGGCGCGAGCAGGTCGGATTCCTGTTCGGTAGATCTAACGTACAGGAAGAATTTTGCCGGTGTCTGGAAACTCGAGGGACGTTTTGTTTTCGTATTAGAGAAGGAAAAGAATAGACTGAGAAAGGGGACGCCGTCTGATTTGTGTAGACGGAAGCGTAAGTACCTCACTCACCACCTTGGTTGGGCACGGTGGCCAAGCCTCCAGGACTCAAATCGCGATACCACACACAGGCATTTTGGCGTATCCCGAGCTCTCACGAGAGGCACCAATTGCAGGGTAAGCTCCCCAACACCACGCACCACCACCTCAGCTTTTCGCACAAAGCGGTCGAAAGTGATAAATCGACTGAAATATCCTCTCATAACCGTGTGTCCTCCGCATGTTTTCTTTCCACGATATAGATTTAAAAAGTGTGCTGGGTAGAATCGCGAAACTCCATGGTGTCCACCGACGATGTTTCCAAAACCAAAGCCACAAAATTATCGAGATACCTACGTAGCTAACCATAACCCGAGTGCTCTCATCCGTAAAAGAAACTCGTGAGAGAGTCGAAGGATACAGCTAGCACGGATATAGCTGGCAAGACGAGAACATACAAATAGACCAATGCTCGGTCCTTGAAAAATATCATCGTTGACAGAGCACTACCTTATATCTACATGTATCCATATGCAGCCAGGTCACCAACATCTACATACTTATCTCTTTACGAACGCATCCGTATAATTAGAACCTACACCAACTACATGCCAGCTGTCTTGGTAGGCAATAGGACGCTCGAAGTGCAAGACACATAGTTCGGCAGTCAAGAGTCGTGAGGTCTGTAGAAAGTATGAGAACCACAGGTAAGAACAGATTACACATTGGCATTTGGCGAGGTGTTTCTAGTGAAAAGACATCGCATCAAGTCATTCGCCAACGGAGTCTGGTCTTGAGCAACTGGGCATACTTGTCCATCCGATATAGCCCATCCAAACAGATATGCTGAGTTTGGGGCTTCTTAACCATCACGATTTGCAACACAAAGCACCTATCACAACACACAATCACGAAGCCAGAAGACCAAGTGAGCTTATTTTCAGACAATTCCAAATAACACATGCGTCGGTATTAAGTCTAACGGCTCCTCGCACGACAGTAGTATCCCTCGGAAAAAGCATTTCGTTACCACAACAAGTTTTCATTGCCCAAGGGCTACCTCATCCGTCCCAAGCAGGTTCCCCTCTTGACATCGGACGAGACGATATTGAGAAAAGCCCCAGATTTCGTGTATCAACCAAGTCTCCTTCTCTCCCCACACGTATTACCACCACTCCCATCATCCTATATCACACAGTCACCTATTCTTTACAAGAAGGCGGCGAAGACACCAGCAAGAGAAGCGAGGGTGAGGACGGTGGTCATGCTGGCGCTGGTGAAGCCGGCAGCACCAGTGTCGCTATCGCTGGAGTCAGAGCCCGAGTCACCGTCAGTGGAGCTGCCGGTGCTGTTGTTAGCGAGAGAGTCGTTGCTCTTGCAAGCCGTGACACCACCCTGGATGACGCTGGTGCCAAGACCAGTGAGAGTGTCGCAGGAGTCAGTGATGTCACCGTCGCTGACGAAGGTAGCAGTACCAACGACGTTGTCGAGCGCAGGCAGATCGATCTCATCGAAAGAGCCACGGACGATGATGGCACCACCGATATCAGCGAGCTTGCCGAAGCCATCAAGCTTCAGGAGATCGGTGTTGTTGGCAATGGTGAGACCACCGCCAATTGACTTGAGCACGGGGAAGGAGATGTTCTGGACGTAAGGGCAGCCGATGAAGGACAGGGCACCCGACTTGACCTCAGTGAGGTTGGCAACCTCGAACTTCTCGAAGTAGCTGAAATCAAAGTACAGGGAGCCGTTGATGGTCTCGAGGGAGGGCGAAGAAAATGAAGAGACGTTGGCAATCGTCAAGTTAGCGGCCCAGACAAGGTTGGGCAGGGTCATGCTCAAGTTGAGACCGTTCGAGTTGATGTTCATAACGTTGCTGAGAGATTTGATGCTGGAAGTGAACTGGGTCAAACGCAGATTGTTGTCAATCTTGAGGTCGGTCAACGAGTCGACGTTGATACCATCGATCGTGGGAATGCGGGTGTCAGAGATCCAAATCGACTTAGCCGTCTGAATGCCCGTGGTGCCGAAGTCAGGGGAGCCGAGGTTGGTAAGGTGGAGCCATTGGATGGCCTGGACTTCACTCAAAGATGTGAAGGAGATGGCGGACAAAGCCTCCAAAGCCTCCATATCCCAAGTACCACCGATGGTCTCCAGGGAGCTGGAGGAAAGACTCTGAATGGCGGTGTTGTTCTTGACGATCAAGTCGCCCTTGATGGTGGTCAGCTCGCCACTCAGGTCGACACTGGTACCGGCACCGGCCTCAATAACGAGATCATTCTTAATGGTCGTGCAGGCAGCGGCGACAGTGACATCTCCGGCGCTCGAAATGGTGACGGGGTCGTCGCTGCAACCAAGGGCGGCGGCACCTGAAATCTCTGTTAGCCAAGCTAGTTTCACATGATCAGCATTCCCTACCGGACACAAGGCCGAGGGCCGTAACGGCAGATAAGAGCTCGCGGCTGAACATGATGACTACTCTTTTCGGGAGAATGTTAGCTCGTGGTCGCAACGGTTGGCTTGCGTTATTCAACGGCGTAATATGAAAGAAATGAAGCAGCTGGTTCCAGACAAACAAGCGACAAGCACTTTGAATTGGGAAGTGGGAGTTAAGATAGTCGTTTGTTGATGTCTGGGAGCCGCGGTTCCAAAAAGCGATGTTGATGATGAAGCTGGGGAGAGTTGCTTGTGACCCAGAGCCCGCGTTTCCCGAGTACGGCATACAACTTGGACCAGTGCGTCAAGCAGTTGCGTGGCTTGCAAAATCGCTTGACGATGACGGGTAGCACGGGGAAAGTATGATTCACTGGGCTCAATTGACGGTCTGAGCAGCTGCTGGTTGTCATTTCCGCAGTGACCGCGAGGGCAAGACCCACGAACCGCGACTGATGGTGTTTGGTTGTGGTAGGTTCATGTGATTGACAGTCGTGACGTCCTCCACACAGATCTTCGCACTCCTCCAGTTGAATACCGTTGGGTGCTGTAATCCTTGCATGCCTTAGGAAAGAAAGCTGCTTAACCAATGTGCCAATTGGCTGAGTCCAGTCAATTGGGTCGGTAGCCTGCCTTTGAAACAACGCCAGTAGTCGATGCTTCAGCAATACAAGTATCAAGCTACTGTGATCCATCGACACTGGTGGCTGCTGACTAGCCGGTAGCACGCCCAACGACGTCAACCAATAGCTTCCCATTGAACCACATTGTACTCATCAGTGTAGGCGACAGTGAAAAGCTGTGGCAATTGCCACCTGCAATCTAGGCCTGTAGTGTGCAGTGCTTGCTGCAGTGCGTGTGCTCCGTAGCCTAGCTCGGAATGTAGATGTGGTGCTGTCTAAGCGAGACGCGCGTCTTGATAGCAGCTGCTTCCCATTGGAAAGCATCCAACTGCCGGCCAGTGCCATCTCGCGCGGAAACAGTTTCACTTCTTTCGCCTTCTTTCCCCAGTCTGAGTTGCCGTTGGTGGAAACTTCGCGTTGTGGCTTCCAGGTGTAGTGCGCCGTACAAAACCCGAGAGGAAACAAGACAATGCATGCAAAGCTTCGGAAACTTGTCACTTACCAATCGTTACACAAACCGGTTTCTCGTCAGATGCAGTCGTAAATACCGGTCTCGACGCGTGGGATCGGAACGGTGTCGTGAGGGTGGCAGGTCAAAAGGGAGACGCTTGCGTGGGCGGATGTACCGGGTCGAGTTGGGTGAGGAGATGGCGACGCGTTGTGAGGTGGTGTTTGTTTGGAATTATTAAAGGCGGGAGGAAGTGACTAGCGAGCGCTCTTCCTCTGATACTCAGAAAATATGGACAAACGAATGAATCCGAACTGCAAGAAGCTGAAAAAGAGGTGGTGGCTTTGGGATACGGGAAGGAGAAGAGAGAAGGGAGAGAGGGAAGGTCATGCGAGACAAGGACAAGAAAAGCCGAAACGTTTTGGAATGGATCTCTCGACGTGGTTAACTGGATTAGGGATTAGGAGGCCCGACCAGCGTGTCTGCGGGTGGGAGGGGGTGCGGCTAGCGGACGAGCAACCACGGCGACAGGGCCAGCGCCAGGCCAACAGTAAAAGGGGGCGGGCACTGGTGGGCCGTCGTCAAGGGGGATGGGGGGTCCGGCTTGGCTCTCAACAGCATCTGGACCTGGCAGGCACACTGTATTCTCTAAGCCTACACCCACTACACTTCATCTGGTCACCGTCCCGTCCCTCACTGTACACGCTGCTGCGGAAGCCATGCACGCCCTAATTCCCAGCTCTTGTCCCGCTGGTCTGCGTCAGACGCACTGTACGCGACTCACCATGGGCTGCACTCAATGATATGGGCAGAAATGGGCAACCAGAGGGCCACTCTAGACAGTGCAGAACAGGTCGGAAACAAGCTAGCTTCATCACTCGGTCCACTCCCCCAGCCGAAAATCTTGGATATTCCGCAGATGACGAGTCGATGGATGACTAGTACGAATGGTCTATGCACTGCCTCCTCGTACCGCTGGCACCAAAAAGACTGTCGCGTCAAATTCTCGGAGGCTATCGACTTTGAGGATGACGATCGACCAGAGGCCTCTGCAGAGGTTTTTTGTTCTCTCATACAGTAGGCTGCCTCCACACCTTCACAGACGCGAGTATCAGCCTGATCGGTTTTGTAGAACAAATGATCACGGTGCTCGGACTCCTCGTACTTGTGTCCGTTGAGATGCAAGACATTTCATGCTCCAGCAGCTCGGCAAAATCTATGTACGAGACCGCTGCTTCTGAGCAAGCGTCTACTGCACACCCAACCGTATTGAGTATTCTCTCGTTTAGGCCAATGACGAGATATCGACGTTGGCAACGAAACTCTCAGAAATACTCCAGGGTTTTCCTGATGCTGGTCAACCGTACATAGAATACCTTGAGATTTCATGAAAATAACGTCTCCCTCCTCTATCCACCACGATTGCGCAACCAAGACGCCTCTACATACGCCTCGACACCTCTGTGGTCAACGATTGATTCATGCCATGTCACCTTCACTCTGGGGCTTTCGGCCGGGGCAGAGCCGATGTTGCAGTTCATATCATCACCCTCGCTCGATCCATCACCATCCTGCATCTGCTTTGGTCTGCCCAGCTGCCCCCATGCGACTGGTAGATTGGCTCATTTCCTTGGCAAGCAGGGATCGTGCACTCGACACACCCCTTGTCGAGCCACACAGGATGCTTTGCCTTTTCGACTTTCTGCACCGGCTCGCGTCAATCCCTGTCGTGGTCGTCGAATGCAGACAGACGGCCAGGCATCTTCCCGAGCCTTCAGCAAGTGGTGTTTGCTGGTAGCCGTGGACCAGAATCAATCGACTGCTTTTTGCATGAATCCTCAATCAAGTTTTCGTAAAGCTTCTTCCTACTACTCGCTATACTTTTTGATTTTAGGTGACGGCTAAATGCAAATGCCATCGGTGCCTTGCCGAGTCACCGTGAAATGAGACGAAGAGCCGCCAAGTTGCAAATTGCTGTGATGGATGCATCGCCGTCTTGACTCAGCTAGCTCGGATATGCATGCTGGATGTATATCTTGGCTATCTCTGCGAGGTTGCTCAGATAGGCAGAGAGAATGCCCAGAGAATACATTTCATCTGCCGCGCTTTGAGATCTGCGACTAGTGCGAGCAGATCGCGTGGAATTGCTAATTGAGCCATGATGAATATCAGTGTGCAACTGGGCCACTCGAAAAGGGGCAACGCGGCCAGCGTTAAAGAACCACTGTTCTAATCTCTTTACAAGCAGCGTCTGGCCTGTTACTGGTTGCCGCTCGAGACCGCTCTCACGAACTTGGCGACGAAACAGTCCAGTTCTACTGTAGCTAGAAACACTCTTCTAATGACGCCAACGTGGGGACGCAACAGATCTTGGGCTTTGCCAGTGTGCCAATCTCGTCAACACAATTTCCTTTACACCGCTGTGACTGTGAATCTGTCCGTCTCGTGGAATTTGACTTGCGCAAGACAGCGACGGATGGCGCCGCTTCGCAGGAGCAGCATCGAATGATTAGGATTATCGTTATAGTTAGAGTTAGGCGTAGCTTGAGATGTACTCGTGGCATCTTGTACACACATATCTGGGTCCACGTTGTAAGTGAATGTTCATCTTCACTGCACATAGCAGCAATTCTTTCTATCTTTGCATGGCTCGCATGCTCATATTGATGAGATTACTTGCATATCTGGATTGTATGTAGCTAAGATAAGAGATGATAATGTCACGCCTCCCCCCTTGGCCCAGCGACTCATGCTCCTTATCGCTAGTGCATGGTTTGTGCAAATCTCATATTAACCTCGAAAAATTGGAGTCTCAATTGACGAATGAAATCCTCCATGCATCAACAAATGCACACTGCCTTCTAGACTTCCACGCGATCTTCCGCGGGCCCTGTTCATCTGCAATCTTGTAAGTCTCTTGGCAAGAAACTCAATCTTGAACACCATGAAGTCATTGATGTTCGTTTTCATCTTTCTTTTCTATCAATACACGACGACCATTGCGTTGTCGATAATGCGGTGCCCTGGCTGGGCTTTTGACGCATTCCTGGCATCGCTAGCACATTAACCGCTTTGTGCTTGGCTGGCTTGCGCCATTGCTGACGCACGCTATCTGCGCATCTGAGGAGCAAACGGCAACGCCGGAACTGCGACGACACGAGGAAAGGGTTGCATACTCCCAATTGTCATCTCATCGCCACTCCTCGACTGCATATGTACAGTCTGAAAAGGATGCCACCATATGCCGATTATTTTCCGTCGTGACCACGAGTGACTTCGTCTCGATTGGCGACTTGAAGCATGACGCCTGCTATTATCGCTTACGTCACAGTAGATCTCTGGCTCGTTCCGGCTGTTCTGAAACTGAAACATGCAACATCGACATCCTGTTTCAAACAACACCTTCTGGTTAAAGTCAACATTGCAAAGGAATACTGACGAACTCTCAGGAAACCCCGGGCCTCCTGAGCTGCCCTGGTTGAAGTTGCATCATGATTGACATCTCAAACATGCAGCACTAGAAACTCCGACAACTGCCGGTTTTGTGTCACAACCTGGAAGTCTTTGTATGATGTTTCCCGTGGATCTGCAATTGGTTTCAAGTGCTTCGGAAGTAGTCATTGTTGTTAAGCAGATGTGTATCCGCCTACCGTGAATACGTGTTAGACCAATTTTGTCCTCTTGAAATGCTACAGCCTTATCGTGCTGTTCGTTGTCGAATATCAACAGCATGCTTCGTCAATAGTATAAGCACTGATGGCTCGTCTCAACCTAGATTGTCGGCGCGTTCCAAAAGATCAGATATGGCAATGCGTTTTAGGACAAATGTATTGACAGTGCAGACAACTTGTGCGTTGTCATCATGATTTGGGTTTGTATTCAACAGCATTAGCCATGTTTATTTCACGTGTACAGATCAAGTTCCAAGCGAACACAATTCAAGCAGTTGCAATTGCATTGTTAGAACTGACAAACACAGATCTCGATTTCTGCAGGCTTCGATTGTATTTACCTATCAGTCGTCCCTAGTAGACTGGAAAGTCAAAAGCATCGAATTTCCACGTCCAAGCATCGACCGAAGCTTGATCATAAACACAGTCCAAGCTCGTCCCATTGCCAGACCACAGAGGTCTCAACGGCCACCTACAAAGACTCCCGATTCCCGTGCCCGTGTTACTCAACGTCGCGGGCGCCACGCCGTCTTCCACCCACTCGATGACAGTTTGCAGAGTCGTCGCCGGCCAGCCACCGTTAGGCTGTGCAGAGTTACTTCCGCAGTGCTCTCCACCGGGAACGATGAACAGCCGATAAAAGTCGTCCATAGCCGCCGTACCGTCGTCATCGCTCAGGTCGCCGAACATCGTGTCCCGTACGGCTTGGTAGTAGTGCACACTCGACCCTGCAGGGATCGAACTATCCGCCTCGCCGTGCACGTGGAGGATCTTGCTACCTGCCGCGCTGAAGTCGCTGAGATCAGGCCATGTCGTCTGCAGGGAGTCGTAGTACTTCTGCATGCCTAGGTTCATCCAGTCGCGCAGCGTGTCGACTGTCACATTGTCCAGGCTGGCTAGATTCGTAGCGTCTTGGAGCTTCAACCACCGCACGACCCATTCTCCGCCGAGGCTCGAAACTGGCGGCTGCCATGTCATCGTCGTGCTGTTGTATGTCCCTTGCGCGTCGGCGAAATTCGAGCTCGGCTGCGGGTTGAGATATACTTGCTTCCCGCGCGAGTCGACCAATCCGTCGGTGAACGCCTGTGCGACAGCGACGCCTCGCGCGGTAATCGTGCCGTTCTGAGCAGGCGTCGTGCTCCCTCCGCCAGGCGGGCCCCCGGGACCGCCGCCTGACCGCGCAGCGCACGAGTATGGCGTGCCGATCGTCGAGCTGTAGTTGAAGTGCAGCTTACACAGGTCCGAGCGCGCGACGACTCCGTCGACCTTGCCGTCCAACCCGTCACATGCGGCGATCGTCAAGTTCCGGATCTTCTCCAGCTCGCACGTCGGCGGGACGTAGCCTAGCTGCTTCTCGATGACACCGCCGCTCAAGTGGTTCACCTGCAGCTGTGCGAACCGGAAGGCCGGTGCCCCCGTGACTAGACCGTCGAATTGGTCAGCGAACCGCTGGGCTTGCGACCAGCCCTCGCGTCCGCCCTCGGAGCAGCCTTGGTAGTAGCTGTATATCTTGTCCGACGACGCAACGCCGAACAGATTGGCGGTGAACGCCTTGCCCAGCACGGCGAGCTCGTGATGCGCGAGGTACCCGAACATGTACAGCTCCTGGTAGTTCAGCACCCCAGGCGCCAAGAGCGAGACGGCATCGTACTGCGTGCTGAAGGATCCGAACCCGCCGTCTGTCATGCCGCTCACGGCCCCTACTATCAGACCCGTTGCCGCGGTTGAGATGCCGGAGTTTATGGCTAGGCCGCCTCCGCCCGTTGATACGTAGCGGTTGCTGAATAGCGAGGGGTCTGGGACTAGGTATGTTACGTGCACGAGGTCGTTTGCGAGGCCGTTATGTGAGTATGCGAATGTGACGTTGCAGTATGATACTACGCTGCGTGGAAACCATTGGGAGGTCACTGTTTGGTTGGTGGTGAGGGATGTGGTTACGGATGCGCTGTCGATGGTTATTCCGAGGCCGAGGTCTTCCGTTGGAAGGGCGGATGAAGCGTAGGAGGTGGTGCAAAGGTCCGAGAGGGACGTCGCTTGGGCGGCGACCAGGCTGCCGAGGGCGAGACCTGCGGCGATGTGGGCGAGCATTGCGGCGAGTCTTGTCGTGCTAGGTAACAGAAAGCGGCATGAGGGCTGGTGGTTTGTTTATAGATTCTTATACATCTTCATTGCTATAGAGATATTTGTGACTACCTACTTAGTCGAGGTGTGTACGCGTATGTTCGATCCATTATCGCGATTCACTGGTAAACCTTCCTTGTTTGAACGGCTCTGATTACGGATCTGTCTACTTGGGCCGGAACCACGCCCGGACAGCGTGTGATTTGAGTAGGGAATATATTAACCAGGTGACGCTACTGGCCAATTCACCTCCCACTTTCTGCTTCTGTCCTTCTGATGTGGTATTCAGGGGAGATTGGAAAAATCGAGGTCTAGTGTTGCATTGAGGCTGTTGGTTGCTGATCTCCTCCCCCAGACCGGCTCTTGCCCGTCTTTGCAGGGGTCGCCTGCATAAGTGCCGGGACAACATTTTGCCTCACTGGAGGGAAAGGTGTTAAGGGTGTGATGATGACGAGTATAATATTCCCTGTAGGTTCACGCGAGGAATGTGAATTGAATTGCGAATTGCGTTTGAGACGGGGGTTTTTCTGTGTCCGGACTTTGAGGGCGAGATATTATATGTTTAGTTTCGGAGATACACAGATGTATCGATCTCATGCTGCATATCCTTAGTGGTATAGCGATGATTCCGATGCCATCATCGTAACCTTGACCGATTCGAATACAAGATCGTTATATACGAATAGTCGCGGCTTAGTAGTGTTGAAAGAGTCTGCTTCAATTGAAAATCTCGATAATGTTTGAAGCCTAAGTGTGTCCGTTGAGTGAATGAGACTCTTCAAGGCGAAGAAGTCAATAATGACTACGCGAGAGACCTGCTTGTAATTATGGGAAGCCACTAATACTAGATCTCATTTAGTTTGAACTAAGCCCTCTCTAGATAACGATTGAATGTGGATCTTTCTAATGGATGTGACACAATACTACTAGTCGAGGTAATGGGATGGAATGGCCACTACGCCTCTTATACTTCGTGGCGGTATGAGCTATGATATCTATTAACTACTCTACTAGCCAACACGTATACTACTTTGTAAATAATAGCTCCAGCTATAAACAGGGCTCACGGGAATTTGATTGATGACGTTATTGGTTCATCGTTACTGATTGGTATTTTGATCGAGTTCAATAAGTCTCGACAACGAGAAAGTACCGCACCGAAGTTGTTGCCGATGCAACTAAGGAGGGAGCTTTAGTTATTGCTTGATTGTTATGCTCATGTTCGTGGTCCGCACATACTGATCAAGGTTCAAAACGGGATTCCATTGGGCACCATTCCCGTCTCTGCAGTAAGCCATAAACCAAGCATTAGACTCTTGTTGGTGAATTTCTAGTGTTTGCATGATGCCTCGAGCGAGTCCACCCGACAATGGCGGCTTGGGGTAGAGCAACGACGTGAGCACTTAAGGCCACAATGGTAGCTACGAGCGTCATGGGGAATGGCATGGTGTGGTAGGGTCGGAATAGACAAATGGTCATGCGTGATTTTGAACCTGTGTGGGAGTAGACGTTGAGGAGTTGATAGGACTTCCGAGCGAGCAGAACTACTGATAAAAAAACAGCGACCTACATGTGGCCTGTTGTCTTGATCTCAAATTCTGTGGTGACTGTCGAGTCGGTTGTTTCTTCGGACTAATTCCAATTTAGCACTGAAGTGACTGAATCTCCCGTAAAGGGTTCATCTCTGCTTGGATAATGGGTTATAAGACGGTTCATCTGAGCATGTTATATTCTGGGTGGCTATTTTCCTGTCCGTATAGGATCATGGCGGTGAGTACATAGGCTTCGCTTCGCCGCTAGGCATCTGAATCAAGCAACACCACAAAATTAGTCTAGAAATTCATCTGATGAAGGACCTTCTAATCTAGTCTACACGACAATGAGAAGATGTGCCGTAAGCATGCCTGTCGCCTCTTGTTGAATGAGAGACCGCTTTCAAGCTGTGAGCATCAAGCGAAGGTTGATTATTCCTGTGCATTTAGTCCAACGCTAGAGTGCTTATTAGTGGTCACGCCGAGACTTACCGGAAACTTGGGATAGTTGGGCTATTCTGAATGAGGCGTCGTCTGAATGGACCTACTGGATGGACTACGTACCTACGCAAGCCTGAGCACTAGGAATCGGCCAGTGTGATGACAACATGAACACCAAAAGATGTTGGTTTGGGAACTGTGTGACAACAAAGACCTGTAAGCCTTGTGGGAAATACTCTCGACAGTCATGTTATGAAATTGTGTAAATCACGCAGTAAGCTCTGTGGTGGATAAGTCATTTTGAGCAGTGATTTCAGAGAATTGATAGTATCATAACTTAATCTCAAGCTTCAATCCATCACTCATCCCCAATGTAAAGCCAACTCACTGGTGTGCGTTAACGTGATGACGCTCTTCATTGTCCTATATTCCACTTTCAGATCTTTAGGTATTATGCCACGTACGGCTGTAATCCAACCGAAAGCTCAGATAACAGAATAGCTGCACTTTTGGGCCAACAATTTGTGTATATATCTCTGCAGTGCGTGGTGGTTTCTTCATGTTCTGCTTTGGAAGATCGTGCTTCGATTTGCCTATAACTTACTGTCCTACACGATCGACGACCTACCGACTGCTGCAGTATTTTTCGACTCGACTAACTACAACCATGATGTTTCTAAGCTTTCTATCTCTCTTGCTGAGCGCACTTAGCGTCGCTTTTGCCACTTCATCTTCGAGTGACAGCCCATGCGACTCCGCAAAGCCCTACGCTGGCATGAGCTGTATCGACCACAAGATGCCCGATGGCAATACGGTGCCTATCTGGCTCCAGAGCAACTCTACACTCGCTTCCGGCAAGACAGACTCGATCACGCCAGAGCAAGATGGACCGCCTGGTGTCATGATGTCGACCGCGAAGTGGACCTACACTGGATTGGATCCAGTCAACACGTGCCGCTATAGCGTCTACGAGAACGATGTCACCAGCGAGTCTGCTGATGCCCATGACTGCGAAGCCATTCGGGACTTTGCACGATCGACCAATGGAGAATGGACTATCTCCCTACAGCAGCTTAAGGCCGACCCTTGGACCATCATTATGATCTCCAACGGCTGCGCTCTTCTCGCCCAGTCGCCCGACCGACCGAATTGGAGCATCTATATCGGTAATGTGGACGTTGGCAATGTCACAACTTGGGCTATCGATCATTACGTTTCCGGTCAAGGCAAGATTGAGGTCAAGGGTGAAATGGGCTGTGCTGCAGCGACTGGTTCAGGAGACCTCTGGTACCCTTCCGTTTATTGGTGGATGCGCAACTCTGCTGGTATCCCGCAATAGATGGCATGTCTGGGCATCGCGGGTTAAGAGTGCAGAATGGCGCGACGAGTATGCGGAGGGTCTGAGTTGGGCTCCTAGTGGTTGCGCATAATTAGGAGTAGTTAGTAGCTACATCGACGCTTCATATGTTCGATCAATGGTGAATATCTCTTAACAAAGCTACGGCATCATAAAGTTAGCACGAAGACATGATTTTGTTGACAACTATGCTGTGTTTTTGCTCTATCTCAAACAATCATGTCAAATACGCTGTGATACATCACCGAGTGCTTTGGACACGATCTAAGAGGATGATTTACTATTGATCGATTTCTTGAAGTTAACAAAGCCCAAGCATATAGCATCGAACCCAGAATATGGGAGAGAAACCATTGCCAAGCTGACATGCAACAAAGCACCTGGCGGCAGCGGCTGTTGTTTCCTTGTGGCGACATGCATGGTTGAAAATAAGACCAGAGTACTAATAACGCTGCGCGTAGGCTCGTTCATATTGCTCTGCTCTGGGCGCAGGAACTATTGCGAGAGCATCTGTTTTAGGTTTACGATTCTTGAAAGGTCGTACCATAGAGTGAAGTTGCCCAAGGATGCCTTTAGGATCTCGAAGATAGGTTTCGGAATCGGGTGAGACCTAGCTTTTTGCCGGCAGTAACTCTCGCTTCAAAGGCACCAGCAATACCCATTTACAAACAACAGCATCGTTTTGCTTCTCCTCTTGGATTCTAGTACTTACAAGGTCGAATACTGCGTAGAGCTCTAGTTAAATGCGATTTCACTTGATGGAACATCTCGATTGGGAAGTGGTCAGATAGTTTGATACCGTTCCCCAGTGGCGGCTGTAGGTGTTCCTACGGAGGTAAGAGCGCAGTGACTAAGGGAGCTTTAGAAAGTGCTGTAGACGCTTATAAATAGTGAATAATAAAGGGATGAGATTCCAACTATTTTCCGAATAGATATAGGGATAACCACTGTATATATATATATATCTGGCCTCTTGCCATATGCTTTATGGAGTATGGCAGACTTTTACATATGGGAAGTCGAATAAGTGGGCCTATTTCCTGACAGGTGTATGTTGGAAATGTTTAGTTGTATTGCTTTGAGAGTATTATCGAATGTTTCAAACACCTTAGTCCATATCTTGTGTCGTGTCATCGCCATCATCAACGTCCGAATCTTTTTAAGGTATGAATAGCTAGGGAGTGATGAATCCATGTCGTGAGAAAGTTCGACCACCGTCGATCATCAACCACGAGAGCTCTTTGAGATATTTTAAGACGCAACTGGCATATTGTGAATTGAGATTGGAGAGGCTCTCATCGAATTATCGGAGCTCCCTTTAAATGGGCAGATAGATGGCCTGGCTTTCGAAGCTAGACAGGTGAAGAGATGGTCAGTATTCTATAGATTCGTAAAGTGTAATAACTGAAGCTAGTGGTAAATCTGGAAATTTCCAAATTTGTAAGTCTTATCTAAGTCCCTTCTGATAGCAACTAAGAATCTCGGAGAGAAAATCCATGGTCGAAATCTGTAGGTTAACTTATAATTTGTTTTTGCCCATATGATGATATTCTTATCCTAGTCTTGCAAGTACGACACCGTGGACATAAACATTAGGATCGTCAGTTCTTGAAACTTTGTCAGGTGGTTTGGATAATTTAGATTTATATGTATATCTCGCTATGGAACTCTGCCCGCACATACCTCCTTACATCACTCAAACGAGCGACTCGAATAGAGAACATATTCGAAAAACAAATACCACAGCACAGCAGAGCAGAACCTACAACAAGCCGAACCACGACATGTCAAGATCGGGGTGGACGGGTACAGTGTGTCCCACACCACGCGCCGAATAGCCGATCAGTTGCGTCCCATCGCCGTACAATATCTGGGTGTATCCAGACTGGGGAGTGTCGGTGGTGTTCTTAGAGAACTGGACGCCAAGAAGGGCCGACCATTCCTTCAGCTGCTCTGCGAGGTTGGGATAATTGACAAAGGTGTCGGCCTCGCCGTGCCAAGTCTGCATGCGCGGGTATGTCCCGTTGTAGCTAGGATACATAGCCTTGACCTGCGCCGCCCACTGGTCGCCCGTCTTCACGTTCTGCCCGTTGGCGCAGGTCGGGTCGGCGCTGATGGGGCTTGACCCCGGTGAGCCCGCGAGGCAGCCAGCTGCCACGCCCGAGTAGCACGATCCGGCGGTGAAGACGTCGGGATATACGGCGAGGAGGACGTTGGTCATCATGCATCCCGAGGATGAGCCCGTGGCGTAGACTTGGGTCGGATCGGCGTTGTACTGCTGGATTACGTACTTGACCATGTTGACCAAACCAGTGCTGTCTCCGCCGCCGTTGTTCGTAAGGGATTTTGTCGAGGCTACGTCCTACAAGCTTCCGATTAGCCATGCGGTACCTGTAAGGGCCCTCTGCAGGGCACCAAGGTTTGGTAAGATGCTCCTTTCTGAGTTAGGGGAATATATATCCTTCCGACACCGGCCAAGCCGTGAACTCACCCAGCAGTTAGTGTCTTTCGTAGTAGTAGGATAAATGACAATAAAACCCTTGGCATCGGCGTACTTGTCGTAGTTGGCGACTTGGTAGTACATCTGACCCGTCCCCCCGCAGAAATGCAGCTGTCCACTTCATCAGCTTTCCCCTGTAGAGGCCAAGGTGTCTAATACGAACCGCGAGGACGACAGCGGGATGCTCGGCCACTGTCGGAGGGACATACATCGACATGGCCAGGTTCGTGGGGTTGTCACCCCAATTCGCGACTGAGGTTAACGCTGCATAGCTCTGCCAAGGCAGCAGCAGCAAAGACAGGGCGAGGCCTCTCCAGAACTTGATAGAGATCATGATGGGCTGTACTTGGTCTCGATATGAACAATCTCAAGACTTTGTACTTGCGGAGATGATTTAGGTCCTTGGGGCCTTATTATCATGTCTCTTATACACGAGAAACATGCTTTCCCAGCTCCTAGGTAGCGAGTCCCGGTATTCATTGCCGAGTGACGTTGGTTTCCAATTTTGGCAATAAGATGCAGGTGTTAGCATCCGGGTAAATGAAGCGGCTCGTAGGACCATCTGGGAGTCCCTGCATGAATGAGATATCCTTTAGCAGGCAATGAGCAATCGAACCAATCGAATCCTTTGTATGATAAAGTGTTACCTCCCACCTCCACATAATAAGCTATTTTGGCAGAGGCCCATCTCGTCCTGATATTTCTATACTTATGTTGCTGCATCTGCTTGCATGAGCTTTCTTCATCTTTGCGTAGCTCGACATGCCCTGCAGTGGGCCTTTTAGTAAGTTGTTTGCTGGAATTTTTGAGAGTGTCGACGAGCTTAGTATTGCTTGGATTATCCAATGACGTTAGGGATCATCTTTTTGAGGGCAACGACTCCGGTGTAATTATCGCTAAGTAAAGTTGCTGAGCTCTTTTGCTTCTTCTGCATAGCTATGTTTCTTATCATATCTCCATTGACACTGAAAAGATAGTCGAAGGTATTTCCGAATCGCCAAGTATCACTAGCCTCTTTAACAGCCCGAAGATCCTCTGATTCATCGTTTAAAACGGCCTGGTCTTTTTCTTTCCTTTTCGTTTTTAATACGCTTTCACCCCTGGGGCTTAAAGCTTTCCTTGAGGGCCTATACTCGGCTAGGAGTATTCTGAAGATCTGAGTCTGCCTTTGCCTGAATGCATCGCTTAGAAACAGGTTATCTCCAACAATTATCATGGGGTTTCATTTTTTGCCCCAGATGCATCGGCGCGTTGAATATAAATGTGGACCATTATTTGCAAGGCTCGAACTTTGATATACCACGTAGGAGTGCCGTTTGAAAGCAAAGAAATACCGATGGAAATACCGATCGAACGCTGCATATAGCCTGCTTGTCGTTCGGTGCTTCCCATCGGGATGTGGGAAAGCCTTGATATATCGCTCAAGAGTGTCCCTTTCACTCTTTGGAGTCGAACTGTGATTCTCATCTCGTTGCGCTATTTTAATCATATAGTCACCTATTCTAGTTAGAGAATCTTGGTAATCTTGTTAGCTTAAACGTCGGGCTTTCTATGTATTAGCCCGTGTAGCTGGAATACACGTTTAAACGTTCGAGAATATTGCCGATTATTCCTCCCACATCCTGCTATGATGTTCCCGTCCTAAAGAGACTACTCCAAGCGAGCGAATACCTGAGCCATCTTGTCGGCCAAACTTAAGGTGTCGGAAACATCACCTATTTCCGTATCTGTATTTGCCTCGCTATGACTATAGTCTGTGGAGAGGAGGGACCGTCTAGCATTTGAACCGTATCGCCTCTGACGCTCTCGTGGTTCACCTGCACATAGGACTCGATCCGTGGGTCCTCACTGTCGTTGATCATTGTTTGCGAGCTATAGGAATTGGCCGTCTATGAGCTGATCATTCACCAATGACATTAACCATGCTTAAGAATCCTTACCTAATCACACATAGATCTGCTACGATTGTAAGAGAGATAGGTATCGCTGAAAGCGTGCGTGTTAGCGTGGGTCTTGTACGGGGGTGACCAATAACGTAGCATCACTACTATTGTAGCTCATTAGGGCTGGCCCGACTCGGCTCACCAAGTGGACCATCAAAATGTTGAAGGATATGGGTCAAAATAATGATAAGCAAACTTCATCACAGCGGGGATAGTTCAGTTGGGAGAACGTCAGACTGAAGTTACACTTCATTCCTTGGATTAATCTGAAGGTCGTGCGTTCGATCCGCACTCACCGCAATGTGCATCTTTTTCTCTTCAACCTAGCGGACTTTGATGAAGTTCTCTTTTTGGTTTGATGTTATGTTCGTCTCTTGCTAGGCTGCGGCTTGTCCGCTTGCAATGTTATATTTTTTCACGACGAGTTTTTCTGAATCGTGTGTATTGTCGAAGGAAAAGAGGTATGCAATGATATTTAGCGACTACGTTATAGCGTTTACCACTGATGGAGACGACAACTGTTGCGGAGTCACACTGTTCTAGAGTCGATTATTTTCTCGATATGGAAATATGTCACGAGACTAGATAGACGTTGCCTATAAAGACCTTGGTGCCATTATAAGATTCACCACAAATATTAAATTAGTTTGATAAACGACAGCGATTCACTATCCAGCTCAGTTGACGTGCTTACAAGACGAGTGTGATCGAATTCATCTGTTATATCTGCGACACAGTGAGTAGTCCGAGCTCATTATGGTCAACAATATGGCTTCCTGTGCCCCAGATACTCCAACCGAAGGGATTACCATACGTTTGCCCTGCCTCTTGAATTATTGGCTAAAAAATAACTCCCAATAGCCTATCATAAATCAAAATGCATGTCAGACGGGCACTCCACTGCAGTGCATACAATAGCAGCTTATTAGTGTTCCCATGGAAAGAATTGGTCGCATGAGGAATATGGTCCGCTGCATTGCGATAGTGATTATGTATTACTACGTAGACGATATGCGCTTTTACCACATTGTTATGCAAAGGGTAAGGCAAGACAGAATTTACGGACAAGACTTTCTCTTTCTCCGCAGGACTTTTGTAAACCGGGGTAGCATGTAGAGTAACCGTTGCG
This sequence comes from Xylariaceae sp. FL1272, assembly GCA_022432385.1. Lineage (NCBI taxonomy): Eukaryota > Fungi > Ascomycota > Sordariomycetes > Xylariales > Xylariaceae > Xylariaceae sp. FL1272. The sequence goes on from JAJJXC010000020.1 coordinate 222,524, forward strand.
AAAGTGTATTCGTCTCGCTGTTGGAAGAGCTTCCACCTGTCATGCAAAGACTCGATTGAGTGTTGAGGCTTACAGGAATCTGCTACTTTTATTCAAATGTCGAATTTCCAAGACGATTGTGAGCCCTGTTTACATGGGCTTTACATGATGCGAAGCGTGGACAAACGAAGTGCCATGCATGATCGCCTCACTTTCATCGGGCGAGAGTGGGCGCGAACTAAATCTGCAGAACGCTGCGCCTGCTTCGGCAGTGTACCCAATCGCTTTCTTGGACAAGAGTAGAGCATGCGAAGAGGCTTTTAAATTCAGAATCACTTCAATGTAAACCGTGCTGTATTCGATTGCATTCGGGCCCGAATCCTCGGTTAAACGGCCAGATGTCAGGTTTTCCCTTGATGATTGGACTTGATCGTGGATCTTCAATATCGAGTGGCACAAAAATGCATCTTTCTCCTCATCGTGTTCGGGATATAGAGGGTTGATTGGGGGCCACTGCATGTGGAAGACCGATCACCGACATAGAAGGCATCCCGCATCGTCAAAGCAGCCAAACGCCAATATATTGTTTCCCAATAGTACTCCATCTTGGTCATCGAGTTTGCGAGCTTACAAACTGAAGAAGAGCTTCTGCCCCATTTCATGATGCATGGCTCGGGCAACGTAAGCCCAGGACTTGGTGTCCTGAGGAGGGGGGATAATAGGCGGAAGAAGCTGATCTGCTGATTGCGCAGTTGCAACGCCTGTAGACATCGTCGGATCAATTGGCCCCTCCGGCGAGAAGCCCGACTCGTTTTCAGCCCCCATTGGCACCCTATGCGTGGGCTGCTGTAAGAAATCTTGTTGGCTGCATGGCTCGACTCTTTGGCCCAGAATATTCCCGCCAAATTCCATCCCTTGAAATTTGACTGCGGGGTCGAAAGAGAGAATTATCAAGACTTTGACCCCATCCTTAGAGCCGTTACTGGTTGAATAGATGATAGATCGCTCGTCACCAGTTGCTTCGATGCAGCCTTGATTGCCTTTAGGGTGCAGCAGGTCGCTAATTTTTGCCAAAGACGGCTCGAGCTTCGACGTAATTTGCTCAGGTGGCCACATAGAAACCTCATTGGCGTGATATGGCTCCTGAGTATCTGTCTTGGTAGGTTTGCGCAGCAAGTCAGACGTGCAGGAATTTGATACGATGCTCGCGCCCGGCTTTAAACGCCTGCATCCGGCCCTGAGTCGTATACATTGTCTATCGTAGTTGTTGTTGAGCGACGTATCATCAAGCAGATCGATAAAGGCTTGACATGAACGAAAATAAGAGCAATGATGTGTTTTGCTCCGTACTAGCATTGATGGCACTGAGCTATTGTCGCCTTCATGCACTTGATGAGGAGAACGAGTTGGGACAACGTCATCAAAAGGCGCAGGGTCGTTGAAGCCACCCATAGTGATGTTGGGTGCGGGCTGCTGATCTGTTGCAGGCGCATGTTCTTGGCGGAAGTGGACTTTTGTTGTGTAATAGGTGCGCTGGCTACCGGTTCTGCCCTTCAGCCACTCCCTGCGACATTCCACGATAGAGATGCTGTCTGTAGCTTCGTCTCTTTCAAATTTGAGAAAGCCCCATCTATCGTCAATGGGGCCTTCGACATGGTGTCGCCGCCAACTGTCTTCTTTATGCATGACTTGTGTTGTTTCGCGAGATGGTTCGTCGAGGGGAAAACGAAAGCAGTAGTAATGAGAAGTCCAGTCCGGGTCGTCAATCTCGAAGAGAGACTGATTCGAAAGCCCGTAAAAGTAACCGTCAAAGATCTCAAAGCAAATAGAGGATCCTATGTCGTATCCTGACATGTCGTTCAAGAACATTCTCGGCCGTTGGAGCCATTCGAGACTGACGAGATCCAGGCCTTTGAGAATCCATTTGCGGAAGCCATCGGCGCCTTCTCCAGAGTGAGTCCCGACGTAGAGAAACCTGTCATTGTTCCTGACAAAGATACGGTGAGCGGAGTCCAGGCGATGGGTTTGCAGTAATTTGTGTTCCTTGGGATTAAATATTATTAGATAGTGTTCCGTCGCGAAGGAGAAGAGGCAGCTGACGATATCTGCTGCTTGGTATAGCACCCTGAACTTATACTTGCGACTATTGGCCGCCCGAGGGACAGCTATACTGACGAGCGTCGAGACATCAACGACGAGCTCCCATTTGGTTGATCTGTTGACATCGAGGATTCTGAGCCACCGCTTCGGACGCGATTCGAGAATGTAGCATAACTTGCCATCGATGAACTCGTACGAGTCCGCAAGACCAAGAACTCCTAGGAAATACGGCGACGCATGCGACAGAGCGTAGCGTCGCTTTGCCAAGCGGCGCAGGGCCCTTGCAAAGTGCCCTGTCGCGCGAGCTTCTTCGGCTTCCAGCGTACTTGGGGCTTTAGCCTACAGTAGGCCAAGATGTTAGTTGGGTATGCTCCGCCCGGTTTGATGCTGGCCGCCAAGTTAGACATTACTTACAATGATCACTGGCTTGCAGAAGCGGTCTTCTCGAACAATGTACTGAAAGTGCTTGCAGCATAGCGACCAATTGAACACATCTTCGATGTCTAAGTCCCTCACGATGTAGGCGACGAGTTCGTACGGCAAACATCGTAGCCCGGGAGATCTGAACAGAGCCATTCGTCATGTGCCTTTTCCTAACCCCTTGCCGTCCAAGACAGGCGGGTTATTCATTACTCAGACAAAACGCCGTTTCGTTTTCATTGGTGGGAAAGCGCGCACCCTCCATACAGATAGTTATCAGCGGCTCCATGATGTGTAGCTGTCGCAGAACCGGTCTATGCTTTAAGTGAATGTCGTCTGCATGCGGCTCTGCTCTGCTCCCCGCGCAGAGCCTCACAATTACGGACAAGAGAGTCGAAACAATAGGAAGGTGTTTCTGCGTCGCGCATCGGGAGCCGAGGAGAGCCAAGGGCGGGCATGCCATGTTGCTGCAGAAACATTTCGTCGATCATGTGCACATGGGATTCTGCAACTTTTGGCCCCCAAGCAGAGCCGCATAATCCGTTCGACTTATCCCCTCACGGCATTTTGATCATGGCTTGCTTTCGGGTCCAAATTTGCTGTCTGGAAGGTCTCGGATTGTGCAATCCCTTGCGTTACCACCTCAGCCTGCTTTCACATGAGCTACTACGAATATAGGTCCTCCCATCTGTTATTTCATTGGCCTCCCACGCACAAGCGACGGCATGCAATACTCTCAAAACGGATATCACAGCATACATCCCCGCACAGCGCTCGAGAAGTTACCGCATACCAATTGACCGAGGCCGACGACGACCATTGACGTGGTGTGGACTAACCCGAACTTTTAATACAATAACCTGTTCCCAAATCGATTGGGTCTCTCAACGTAAGATAAATTGAGGCTCTACCATAAAATATGAGCAGGCACTTGACTTGTTTCGACTGCCTGCACTCTCTCCACCTTTTGAGGCTTCAGTTGCAAAACGCCTGTATGCGTCTCATTCGATGAACGTGTGCATTTTTGTAACCTGGGGGCTAAATATGGCCTCGCATTTCATTTCCGAACCAACTAAAAGTGCGACACACACCACTTTATTCGCGTTTACGAAAGCCAGTCCATTGGCAAGGCTTTGAAAGCAGCCGAAGATACCACCCAATTTCACAAAGCCAGCTCGATAGGCCTTTGAGACTGGGAAACATCTGCGAAGCTGATCCTAACGGCAACTTTGTCCCGTTTGCCCAGACTGCCATCTATCAAACAGAGCCTCACACTGGCCCTAATCTACCAAGCTGCAGAAACAAGACGCATCTAGACGCCTGCGCGAGACGACTGGTCTCGAACGCCACCGAATCTGTGTCGCCCAGGTCAAGACACCAGCTCTAGCATCGACCTAGCTGAACTTCTCCGGTCAACTATGTTGCATAGGCTGCCCAAGGTAGGGATCAATGGTTATACACGAATGTTGGAGGGTTCACCGATCTTTGCCCTGGTGCAAAACACGAATTTGATAGGTGATATCAGTACTAAACCCCATTTGATACACCAAAACGTGGCTGGCAGCGCTGCAGAAAGGGTACACAGGCTAGATCTATCTACATGTAGGTATCAGATTTTCTATCATATTCGTTTCTAGTGTTCACATCCTCGCATTGTGCCGTCGCCCGACTAACATGCGTCTACGCAGACAGCTTCCGAGCAAGGTCGTATTATTGACTAAGATTGGCTGAATTCGTGCCTATCAAGCCAGAAGATTTGGGCAGCTTTTGGAGGCCCAAAAATTCAATCTCGCCCTAATGGTCACGAGATATTGATTAGGATGTTAGCCGAATGAGATTCTTGCACATCGCAAAGACCTAAGCATGCTGTATGACATCGGGGCCAATTGTGGAATTCTGACACTTGAACAGCGTGGCCTTTACCCATTCGCTAGTTAAAATGGTTTGGCGTCACCATCACAGCCTTCACTGTCGCTCATAGGGTGGTCGAAACGATGACCCGGAAAATATTCAGGTCAAATGATTCGAGACGTAAGCACTCAGCCTCTTCCGGTGGCAAAGCCCTTAATGTTCCACAGCACGAAAACTTGTTGTGTTATATACTTATAACTATTTCTTTGCGGAATAACGTGACGTATACGGTGTATGGGACGACAATAATACGATTAAATTGATGAGGTGGGATGCAAGAACGTCTGCATTGCAAAACAAGGAGTGGACACGGTAAGTTCTCGTTGCTACCAAACGGGATGCGAATTCGAAATGTTCAGGTCTCACCGCTCAATGAGCCTATTGTAGTCGCTGATGTGAGCTAATGGCGCCGAGCTCAAGCAAAAAAAATTCTGCAGCACTCTTATGATACTGAGCATTCGCCTCTCGGTGACCTCCGTTCGGGAGTCGAATGAGGGTTGGGAGATGACACGACATTTGCCACCACAATCTGATTTGCCTCATGCATAATTTCAGCGCGATACGCACGACATATGGCCTTGGCGCTACCTAAGTTATGATAGGAGCTGGATAGTCTTCAATATGGTGTCACGCTCTTTTAACCATTCAGATGCCATATCGAATCTGAGGTATTTATTTCCTGACGATACTTTGCCGTCGCAATATCCTAGACCTATTTAGCCAGGTTATCTCCTCTTATGGATACTACTTTGGATGTGACATGAGTATTTTACAAAAAAGCTGATAAGTTTAGATATACTCAACACTGTGGTCACGATCTGCTCCGAAGAATTGCCTCCGTTGGATGATGTAACTGAGATTAGACTTGATAGCACTCCCCGGAAGTGCTTGGCGCAACATTAAGTTTTCCGTGTTAGAATATTCCCCATGTCATAACACCATTGCTTACGGCTCGATATGCGTGATTCCATATTGGACGACCATAAAGTCCACCGCTATGGAGTCCGAGTGATGCCATGGAAACATTTGGCTTACCAATCTGTGACAACAACTAGCTTCGGAACTTCAGATATCTGGCAAATGAAGAAGTAATATAGACAGCTGACTGATTGGGTAAAAGAGATTTCCTAACGACGGCATCATGTCCCTCAGTGTCTTGTTTATCTTTGAGTCTGCTAGACAAGGCTTAAGATATCAATAAGTAGCTGATGCATCTCGCCTTTGGACTTCCTAACATTTGTTTGAACGTCCCCATTAGCATTTGTCCAGTAAATAAAGGAGACGATGCCCCGTCTACTTCTAACGAGCTGAAACGGTCTTCGCAAGCTTCCAACAGTTTTCGTAGGGAGCGTTTCTCGGTAAAACGAAAGCGAGGCATCACAAGAGTTACGAGCTCGCCCATCGATAAACGAATTATAGGTTTGTAAGCTGCCTCTCATCATTGTTTGTTGGTTTTGCCAATACAGACAGCATAAACACAAACCAGGAGGTCTCCGAATAAGAGCGCAGACGATAAAGTGCGGCCACGGACTTTCTATCACCGGCAAACGCTTGCCTGCGAGTGAAATATGAAATACCTTTCCTTATGACATTATCGTCCCGACAATAGATGGTCGCTATGAAGGAAATATCGTCAAAGTAGAGACTTGCTCAAGCGAGCCCACAATGTTCTAGCAGCGAGAGTCAGCATATATGCATTAACGTCCGAATTGGTCTTTTGCCGAATGGTGTGTAGTCTTCCGACGTTTGAATCTTTTCCACCGCCCCTTAGGTGTCCAAGGAATGCAATATAGAGCTCGGTAACGGTATGATAAGAACAAACAAACAGCAGGCTAGCCACGCAATACGACCGTAACTCCCTGGATGCCTTCTAAAGTGCTGTAAAAGATGGTAGTTATGTGAATGAAAACACAGCGACGGTAGTTGCGGAGAAACTTTATGATCTCACGGAGGTGAGAGAGGATTAATCGGAGCAGCTTCTAAAAATACTATGAACGCTCATATAGAATGAATAATAATACGGAATTATTTCAGGTTTTTATTAAATAAACAGAAAATAACCACTGTATATATATGCGAACCCTTATATCATGCTCTATAAAGCATGTCGGATTCCCAGATAGAGGAAGCCCAATAAGTGGACCACTCCGTGAAAATGCCCTATATGAAACATTCGTTAAACACGAGCAGCACTGAAACCGATTGAGAAACCTTCAAGCTGATATCCACACTACCACAGTATATAGAAGGCTTTAAAGAAAGCTTTTACCTTATCACCGACGGTGTGCATCTGCTACGCAGAAACAGGGCCAGCAAGACAAACACAAAGAAAGCTTTTAGACCAAACTACGTGCGCTTGTAGGACCTTGCAAGACTCCGACGTTCGGCATACCCACCTGTCACAGAGGATGCATGCCATACCAAACGTGTGTGGTAAGGATTGGGCGAGATAACATGTGATCTAGATGAACAACGATTGCCGAAATCTAAGTGACTGCCCCGTTACTTGTCTGAACACAAATCTTTATCTGCGGCTAGTTGCAAGACAGACATCATCCGGTATCTTGACGCCCTCTTTGCCCTCTAAGGCCATCGTCCTGTTAGATTATGTGTTAGCATGATGCGAGCATGTACGTACTCAAAGAAACAAGAACAATAACAAGTAGGCGGGATCCTATGTAAAGGCCCAAAGTAAGCCTTATGGTTGTCAAAACACTTACCGGAGCCAGCTCCGCAAGGGTTCTTTGTCAAGCGATTCTTGTGTCAGATATAGGGTACAAAGGTACGCTCTATATATAGTTTAGCACATCAGGCATATATATAATAAGGGCTTCGCCCTCTTTAGCATAAACTAAACTTTTTTTTTTAATCTATAAAATTATACCGTATTAATTTTAATAAGTTATAAGCCCGGATATTTGTTTAAACGCATTAACGATTTGTTAAAGATTGCTTTTTTTAAGTTTTTACTATTAGTATTTAAATATTTCGTATTATAAAATTATTACTTTATTTAATACGGATATTTATTTTAACAAAATTATAAGAAACTATATCACGTATTAGAATTTTAACGATACGATATTTTTTTTATTTTTTTTTTTGCTTAATAATAATCTATTAATATTAAAAGTTAAAAATTTAAACTTCGAAATAAATTTTTACCTTATTAATTACTAATATAAGTTTATATTAAGCTTACGTATATTTATAAATATACCGAAAACTTTAAATCTAGTGTTACGAACCAACAGGGCCACGGGCCCATTGTTTAAACCAAGCGTTAGCTAAGAGACGGTTATAGGCATATGTTCGGAAAAGACATATCACGTGACTAAGAACGGCTTAAAAAAGTCGACACGCTTAAAAGCTTAAGCACGTCGAAGGCCTTAAGCATGTTATTTAACTAACTTAGTGCACTTAAAGGCTTAAGCCCGTTAAGCCTAATAAGCACGCAACTATAGAGGAAGAAAGGAATCATATAAGTATTTTTTATGTATTTAGTCATTTTTTTACTTATTTATTAATCTAAATATTCAGTTTTTTCTTAAAACTGAGTAGGAAGCATTTCTTAACGACTATTATTATTTTATTGCTTAGTAACATAACGAAGTTTTTTAACGAACTAAACCCCTTACTACCGGTTAAAATTATTGTTAACACTAGTCGTTACATTTTGATAGATCTTGTTTAGCTACGCTACGAACTGAGCAATATATCAGCAACATGTCTGCACGAGGATTTTCTAGCTTTATACCCGCTCGACAACGCTTACTTGCCGAAGAAATGGAACAAAACAACGATAAGATTGCTTTTACGCAAGCTTTCTACGATGACATAGTCGATAAGATCAAAATTTTTCGGGCTAAAATAAAACAATCGAAAAAAGCTATTAATAGTAACATTACCGACATTTGCGTACTTAAAGGACTGTACGAGCAAAAACAAGCTTAACGCTTTATTGAATAAGCTAACTATAAGGCAAAGATCTAGGAGATGCAAAGTTAACTCGCTATTTTTTAAACAGCTGAAAATATTATCAAGACTTTAGTTAGTAGTCGTAACTTAAAGCTCAGCAAACCAGGATATTTCGATAGCACCTTAAGAAATCTCTGAAGATTTTTGACACAAGTTAAAGCTTATTAAAGATACTATGCTTAAAGCTTTGCCAACGACGTAGAAAAGATTACGTACGCAGCGTCCTTTTTAAAAAGCAAAGCCTTTGTATGGTTTGAACTATATTTGGCTGAAGCAACAATAAAGCTACGATTCGAATAGAAATTGGAAACTATATTAATGTTTAATTCTTTTAAAAGTTTTGAAAAACAAATTAAGTTACTTTTTTTCGACCTTAAAGAAAAAAAGCAAGCTTAGTTAGAACTGACAAAGCTGGTGCAAAAAAAAGCAGCATTTACTTATGTAGCAGACTTCCGAAGAATAGTTGCGAGACTGGATATAAATAACGAATCCAAGATTCTCTTATTTTATTAAAGATTGAAAGAATCCGTTAAAAACGAACTTTATAAAATAAAAACCAGCGATAACTTTTTAAAATATATAGCAAAAGCAGTTCGCATCGATATAAAAGAATACGAACGTTAATAAAAACGCAAAAACACTATACGAACGATCAACAAGTTTGTTTTTAACGAAGGACGAAAGAGGAACACATTTTCTACTTCGTCTAGAACATATTTAGGTCCGATAGATTTAGACGCTATATAGTATAATAAAAAAAAGAAAGGCAAGAAAAACAAGCGTAGCGTTACTTGCTATAATTGTTAAAAAAAAGGACACTACTCTAATAAATGTAAAAGTTTTAAAAAAGAATTCGAAAAAGTACCTAAACGGCAGACCGCTGCTACAAGACCCCGAGATACCCGCACTTTAGCGATGCTTAAGAAGCAACTCCTGCGTACAGCAAAGCCGTAACAAAGTATTTCCGAAGAATATCTTATGATTAACGACACTTTAAAGAAAAGAGAGATCGTTAAAACATTTAGAACTTAATTAAAAGATAAAGACCTCGGTTAGCTAAAAGGTAAATTATGCCCGTATAAATACGATTAGTACTTGTACAAGTAGTGTAACCACTAAATAGACGAAAAAGCATTTTAACAGATAGCAAAAAAAGCTATACGACAAAACTTAAATGACCTTTATATCGATTAAGCTTTTGCTTAAAATTATAAAGAATAAAAATTAGTTTAAGCTAATATTAAGATAATCGAAAAAAAAGTTACCTTTGTAACGGAAGCTATAACTAAAGCCTAGCGAAAAGCTTATAAACAGTTAAACTTTTTAGCGAAAAGCTAGTTGTAAAAAGAAATCGATACTTATAAAAACCTAAAAAAGTTCGTAGACTAATTATCAGTACTCGAGCGATAAAGCAAACAGATTTATAAAACCTTAAAAAAAAAGAAGTAGTTTATATCCATAAAAAGGAGTTTGTTTTTCTAAAACGAAAACCTAGCAAAAATAATCGCCAAATCATTCTTCGAACGAAACAAAAAAATGAGTTTCCGACACGAAAATTCGAGATTAATCAACCTTAAACATAAAGATTATTATTTGATCTTATAGATCTTTTGCATTTATAACGATTGTTTAACACACTTTTAGAACAAACTTAAGTATAATTAGTTTTTAAAACGAAAAAAGGGTTACTCGATTCTTTACGCATATTTCGACAGCGGAATCGGCAAAATAGTCCTTGCAATAAACGTTAAAAGCGGCTATATGATATTTCAGCCGAAGGCAATAGTAGAATGCCCTATTGCACAAAGAGAGTGGTACCGATGTACGAACTATAAGTATACGGTACACTCCGAACGAAAGTGCAAAATTTGGATAAAAAACCGATAAAAACGACGAAACAATTAACAGACAAAGTTTATGACTAATATAAGCTTAGGCGTAAGCATATACCTACAGCAACCTAAAGCATAAGATAGTACTATTACATAAAACGACGAGTCTAAAAAAGACTTAAGAATAATTTACGTTAATTAACGTATAGAAGAACTATTACAAGAGGAACGAAACCTTAAGACATTTAACAAACTGTAAAAAAAAAGCCTTAAACGAAACTCGGAAAGGAAAAAATAAAGTCACTTTTTAAAAGCAAGCAAAAAACGACGACGAGTAGTTATAAGAAATTAATAGCTAGCTTAAAATCTAAAAAAATCTTTATATAAAATAAACGCGGAGCTTAATGCATATATCGTTACGACCGTTTATTACGGCAAGCATAAGCTTAAGGCCATAATCGATATAAAAGCTAAAAAGAACTATGTGTTACTTAATATAATTAACAAACTATAAATACTATAGACTTAAAAAGAAAAACCTTATCGACTTACGACTGTAGATAAAAGTCTAATCAACTACGACTAAGGAATAGTCTAGCAAAAAACTGTAGAACTCCCGTTAAACATTTAAGGCTATAATGAACGACTTACGCTCGATATTACGGATATATTAGATTACGATATTATATTAAAGATACTTTAGTTGCGGAAAAGCAATCCCCGAGTTAACTAGAGGACTGGCCGTTTTTAGTGGGATATACTAAAAAGAGATTTAGCTTTTGAAAAGTTAATACTAACGACTTTACGCAAATCGAAACAAGCATTTACTTTGTACCTCATACAAAAAGAGCTTACACAGCTAAAACCTAAGAACGGAGATAACAATCTATTTAAGGACGTACCCGAAAAGTATTACTAATTTAGCTAACTGTTTAGCGGACAACACTAAACTGAAACAAGATTACCAAAGCACAGCAAATAGGATTACAAGATACCCTTACTCGATAAATAAGAACCAAAATTCTTTTTAATATACAGTATGAACTAGCAGCAGCTAAAGATTTTTAAAGAATAAGTACAAAAAAACTTGACCTTAAAAAGGATACGGCTATCAGATTTACTAGCAGAAGCACCATTGATTATAGTGCCTAAAAAACCTGCGAAAAATAAAACACTAAAATAGAGGATATGCTATGATTTTCGGCACCTCAACACTATTACACGTAAAAATCGATACCCTCTACCATTAATTAAAGACCTCAAAAATCGATTACATAGCGTACAATAGTTTATAGCGCTAAACCTACTAAATGCGTATAACTTGATACGGATTGCAAAGGGCGAGGAATAGAAAACAGCATTTAGGACTTTAGTCGGATACTTTAAATGCTTAGTTATGCTATTTAGACTTACTAATGCTTTAGTAATATTTTAAAAAATAATCACGGATGTATTACGAAAGTTTCTCGATAACTTTATAGTAGTATACCTTAATAACATCTTGATTTATTTAAAGACTTTGGAAGAATATAAAAAACATGTACGACAAGTTCTTTAGGTACTTTAAAATGCGAAACTTTTTGTTAACCCGTAAAAGAGCGAGTTTCATACACAGAAAGTTGATTTCCTAGGCTTTACGATAAGCTTTGGACAACTTCGAATATAAGATTCGAAAATTGCAGCAGTAAAGAAATGGCCAACTCTTTAGAACGTAATAAACGTGCGATCATTTATAAGATTTACGAATTATGTAAAAGCATGCGTTAAGGACTTTAGGAAATATGCTAGCTTTTTTACGGAGCTGATAAAGAAAGACCTCTTATTTTAATGGACTGAGGTTAAGCAGAAAGCTTTCGACAAGATTAAAGAATTGATTACTAAAGAGCTAGTACTATGGCTACCAGACCTTATAAAGCTATTTGAAGTCGAGGCAAACGCATCCGACTACGCTTTAAGAGAACACTTATTCTAACGAAACGACAAAAAAAAACTACACTTAGTGGCATTCTTTTTAAAAAAGCTATTAAAACTACAACTTAACTACTAAATTTACGACAAAAAGTTAATAGTAATTATTAAAGCTTTTTAAAAATAGAAACCTTACTTTAACGGTACGGCAAAGCTAATAAAGGTCTATTCGGATTATAAAAATCTTACGACCTTTATAACAACGAAACAATTGAATAAACGACAAATACGATAGGCAGAATTCTTATTTGAGTTCAATTTCTATATTATTTATGTAGCAAGCAAAAAAAATACTAAAGCAGATATCCTTAGCCGAAACCCGATACTTAAACAAAAGGTACTAAAAAGCAATCAAGCATTGCTTTATAAAACCAAAAAAAGATACCTTACAATTGCAATAATATAAAACGATTACTTACTTTAGTGGTACAAAATCGACAACCGAAAATAACACGGAATAAAATATCTACTAAAAACAGAATTCATTAAAAGACCACGACAATATTAAATAAAATAAAGAACAGAAACAAAGTACAACGGAAAGTTATACGTCCTTAAGAAATTCTAAAAAGAATTAGTAAAACAAATCTACGTACATTTACTTAAAAAATATCAAAAAGAATTCAAAACTTTTACACGCTTTAAACAAAACTATAACTTCTTTAAAGCATAACAAATAGTTAAAAAAGTTGTAAAAAAATGCAACTTATGTATACGATCAAAGCCTAATCGATATAAACTATATAGCAAACTATAACTAGTCGAAATATCCGATCGAGCAAGAAAAGTCGTATCTTTCGACTTTATTGTTAAGCTACTAAAGTTAAAAAACCTTTTAACAAGAGCAGCTTACGACAACATCTTTGTCATAGTGGACAAACTTACGAAACTAGCACGATTTGTACCTTACCGCGAAGCAAGTTCGGCAGAAGTACTAGGACATATGCTATAAAAAAAATAGATCAGCCTACACGGCATTCCAAACAAATGGATTACCGACAAAGATCGGAAAATGGCTTTAAAGTACTAGCAGTTACTTATAAAGGCCTTAAAATCTACGAGCAAGATGTCTACGGCATATCACCCGCAGACAAATAGTTAAACAAAACGTTTAAACCAAACATTAAAAGCATACTTACGATGCTATATTAATAACTAATAAAATAATTAAGTTATTAAACTATTAATAGCAAAGTTTGTTTATAACTTTTTAAACAATTAGGACATAAAGATGTTATTATTTATAGCAAACTATAGCTTTAACCTAAACAGTTAAAAACTATAGCAAAAAAAAGTTACTGCTTTAGCAGCAAAAATATACGCAAAAAACTTTATTAGCTTATAAAAACGGCTATAACAAGACTTAACATTTTTTTAAAAACGTATAAAAACATATTACGACAACAAACGGTTGTTAAAGCTAACTTTAAAAAAAGGGGATAAAGTATATTTGTTAAGACGAAATATTAAAACAAAACGCTTTAACGAAAAACTCGATTTTAAGAAAATCGGACCATTTAAAATTAAAGAAGTTTTGTCTAGACTTAACTATCGACTATCATTACCGCTTAAAATAAGGCAAGAACTAGTATTTCATATTTTATTGCTTAAACCAGTATTTAAAAACGCTAAATTCGAAACATAGCTTAAAACAGAACCGGATCTAAATCTATACTATTTAAAAAAGATTTTAGATTCACGTCAAATAAAAAAAGAATTCTAGTACCTAATTAAATAAAAAGATTACACTTACGATAAAACCACTTAAGAACTTAAAAAATACTTAACGGATGCTTTAAAGATTGTTAACTAATTCTACCGCCGGCATCTTAACCGATTAAAGCTAAGAGAAAAAGGTCGACCTTTTAAAAAAAGTCTAAAGAAAACTAGTCGAAATCTGGCGTAGCTAAAGCAGAAAAAACCCGAAACTGCTTCTTAGCAACCTTTTTCTGCGCCGCCTCTAATCGTTCGAACTTTTTTATAGCTTCCGCGCCTTCGATACCTCGACGAATCATTTCAATCCCGTAAAAGCAAAGTAGTTTCCGCTGCTTCTGCAAACGGTTAAGTTTGTTAGTAGCGTTGCAAAAGATTTCGCGCGTTCGTTCCTTTTCGGATTTTAGCTTATTTTTTTCGTTAATCAATTTTTGGTACTCGCGCTTAAAAGGATTAAAAATATCGTAAAAACTACTGTGTTAAGAATAAGTAAAACATTTCCGAGACTCGGCCGATATTTAGTACTTTTTGCCAGAAGTTACGTAACGAAAGCAAGGGCAAGTTATCTCGAAACCGGAACGTTTTATTCGGGCAGCAAAGGAAAAAGCGTTAAAGCGCGAACGAGATTTAGCTTTTTCGACACGATTTAGCATAATAAGTTAATGTTACATCCGGCTAGTATTATAAAAAAAAAAATAACAGGAACGCGATCGGTAAGGCACTCACATTTTTTATTGTTAAGGACAACAATAATAAAAAAAGGGGGATAATGTTACGAACTAATAAGGCCACGGGCTTATTGTTTAGACTAAGCGTTAGCTAAGAAACGGTTATAAGCATATGTTCGGAAAGAACATATCACGTAACTAAGAACGGCTTAAAAGAGTCGACACGCTTAAAGGCTTAAGCACGTCGAAGGCTTTAAGCATGTTACTTAATTAACTCAGTGCATCCAAGGGCTTAAGCCCGTTAAGCCTAATAAGCACGCAACTATAAAAAAAGAAAAGAATTATATAAATATCTTTTATATATCTAGTCATTTTTTTACTTATTTATTAATCTAAATATTCAGTTTCTTCTTAAAACTAAGTAAGAAGCATTTCCTAACGACTATTGTTATTCTATTGCTTAGTGACATAACGAAGTTTCTTAACGAACTAAACCCCTTACTACCGGTTAAGACTATTGTTAACACTAGTCGTTACATCTAGGCCTTTTTTTTAATTTTATTTAAAACAAAAATAAATTATAATTAAAACAAAATATAATTAAAGCAATAAATTTTAGTAAAAATAAATATATATAATTAATATTTTTTTCGAAATAAAAGCTAGATTTTTTTACTTTTTAATTACCGTTTTTTTAACGTTAACTTTTTTTTTAACTTCGTTAACGATTTATTAAATTTTTTAAACTATTTATTTTTTTAAAAACACTTTTTAAAAAATTACACATTTAAAAATATCGTTATCGATAACGATAACGATTTAAATCTTAACTTTAAACTTTATATACTTTTCGTTTATTTAACAAAAACGTTATTTTTATTTTTAAAAATTTCTTATTTTAATAAAGCAAATAACCAAAATTTATTTAGCTTCGAAATTAATACTTCTTTTTATTATCTATTTACTATATACTTTTAGCCAAAATTTTTTAAAACTATTTTTACTATTTTTTATAAACACTATAATTTTAACAATAATTTAAACAACGTTTTAAATAATTAATACGACAATAAATTTATAAACTTTTTATTTAATAAAAACATATTTATTTATTAACGATATTTTTAATAATATATTATTAAAATAAAGTTAAAAAAAACTATAAACAATTAAACCTTTTAATAATAATAAATAATAAATAAATTAATTCTGTTTATTATCAAATAAGCTTTAATATTAAAAATTCGGTTAATTATTATTTAAAAGTTTATAAATAATTTAATTAATTTAACGTAATAACAAAAGCGTTAAAGATTTTGCTATAAAAATAAATAAATAGCTTAAAAAAACTAATTAATACTATACGGCTATTTGTTTAAAACCTTTATATAACGTATATTAACGCGTTATATATATTAACGATATTTTAACCGATATATTTATTTGTTTTTAAAAAAAACTTTAAATTTTTTATAAGCTTAAAAATAAAGCTTAATTTGTTTTTTATTATAAAAAATAAAAAAAGTATACTTTTAAATTTTGCAAAAATATTATTTAGTTTGTTTTTATATTTTAATAGATTTAAACTAATATAACGGCATTTTATATAGGCTTAACGTAGCCAGCTTTATACGTTATAAAAAAATTTATAACAAGTTTTAGCTTTAATTTCGATTTGTTTTTAACGACCTAAAAAATCAGAATTACCGAAATTTTTATTTTTAAAAACTTGGCTATTTTAACAATAGCTATTTAAATAGCGGTAACTTTAAAAAAAGCCTATAATATTACTGTTTAATTCGAACAAACTTAAAAAGAACGATTATTATAGGCTATTTTAATTGCTATTAAAGCTATATTTTTTATAGTTTTTTATAATAACGGCGGCAACAATAAAAAAAAGCGAAAAACCCCGTATAATTATTGTTATAAATTTTACCCAAGTTTTTACTTTAAAAAGTTCTTTAAATTAAAACTAAAAAACTAAAACTAAAAATAACGGGCTAAATAGGTTAAATATTATAAAAATTAGCTAATTTAATTAAAAATTAATAATATTACTATTAAAAAAAAACTAATTATAATAGTAATAGTTATTTTTGTTTTAATAGCAATATTATTAATTAACGAATTAATTAAAAAAGTTTATATTTAAATAGTTATATTAACCGAAATTTTTATTCGAACTATTATCATTTTATTTTTTAGCTTTTTATCGTTAATATTTAAAAAAGCAAAAAACTTATTTTTAAAAATAAAGTAACTTTTAAAAAATAACGATAAAATACTGCTAAAAAATATTCTTAAAAACAGCCGTTTTATTAATTAGATTAAAGCTTTACTAGTAGTTTTAATACTTTAAAAGATTACTAATTTTATTAATTTTTTAAAAAAAGCATTAGTAATCGATAACGGCGTTAATAAAACTATATTTTATAACCGTAATAGTTTTAACAACTTTTATATAACTTTTTGCTTTATAACTATTAGAATAAAAAGAGCTAAAATTTAATTAACTTAATAAAATAACTATATATTTAAATATATCGTTAATAAAATAATAAAATCTAATATTTTTTCGAAACGTTATATATTTATTAAAAATTGCAGCTAACCTTATTTTTATTTTTTATTTTATTAGTTTTAAAAGCGAATTTTTATTTAAGAACAACAATATATATATATTTAGTAGCGATAAAATTATTATAAAAAACTCGGAAAAAAAAGGCTTATATTTAGTCGACTAGTTTAATATTAATATATCTTAGTTTTCCGTTTGCTTTACTACTTATTTATATTTTAATTTTAAATTAGTTATTTAGTATAAACGCTTTAAATATATTTTTAAATCGAAAGTTTAAAAACTAGTTAAAAAAAATATATTAAGTTTGCAAAACTAAACTATATTTATAAAAGATATATTTAAACTAGAATAAAAAAAACACTATATATTAATAAGCTTAAAAAAAGAACATACTTAATAAAATTATTTTACGTCAATATTATTAAAATCTTTAAAACTGTTTTAAAAAGTTATAAAAAATCTAAATATTACGCCGTAGTCCGTTATAACTTTACCGATATAATTTAAATTATTTTTTTTTAAATAAAAATCTAAATTTATTAAAGCTTTTTTTTATTTTTTATAAAAACACGAATAATTAAAACGATAGTATTATATTTTTATATTAAATAAAACCGGAAAAAAGTTTAATAAAAAGCTAAAATATTTTTATTATAATAAAAAAATAGCTATATTATATACAGTAATAAGGCAATATTAATAAAATAGAATTTATAAAAAAGCTATCGGTATATATAAAAATATTATAGTATTATTAATAAATTAAATAACGACTATTAATATTGTTTAAAAATACTGGCTTATTATCGTTAAAACTGTTTATTATATTATAATTCAATAAATTAGCGGATAATTAAGCATTATATTATATAAAAAATAATATAGCTAAAGGCTTATTTATAATTATATAGTATTAATAAGTTTAAAAAAATAATATTTCGAACTAAATAAAAAAAGAAATATATTTAAATTGAAAATTATTCTTTATAAAATATTAGGATATTAAAACTAAAGCTTATATAATTATATAATTTTGCTCGATAGTAATAAAGTTTTGAACGTAAATAATATAATGTTTTAATAAAAAACCTTTTATTTAAAGTTAAAATTATTACTAAAAAAACTAAATAATCGAAAACGGGTTTAATAAAGCCTAAAAAAAGAAACCATTACTATTTACTTTATTAAAATTATTTTAATTAAATAAATAACTATATTAAAACAAATAAATAAAAACGATATTATTATAATAAATAATAACGATATATTAATATTTAAACGACGTAAATACGTTAGTTTATTATTAAAAAATATCGATAGCGATAGTAATAATTTTAATAACAAGGTTAATGTTGTTAAATTAAATACTAAAAACGGTAATTTAAACGATAAAAATGACCTTAAACATATATTATTAACTTTTATTTATAGCAATTATTTAAATTCCAATAATAATAGTAATTATTTTTTCTAATACGGAAGATCTAATATTAGAACTAGATAATAAAAGTATACTAAGCGATAACAGAAGTTTAAAAACGATTTGTTTTAAAATATAGGTTGAAAAAAATAAAAAAAACTTTATATTTAAGCTTTAAAATAATAAAATCTGTTTTACTTTTTATAAACATTAATTATTTGCTTTTTATTTTATTACTACGGTTTTAAATGTAACTTTTATCGTTATAAAAAAAGCTAAGCTAAAAAACTATAAAATAATAAAACGCAATATTTTATAAAATAAATAATAAAAAGCTATAATAATTAAATATAAATTATTTATTAATAGTATAATTTAAAAATTAATAAAAAAATTATTTAGCGTTAAAGTCCTTTTAAATAAATAAGTTTATAAAATAAAATAAAAAATTTAATAATATTGCATGATATAAAACTAAATAAATCGTTAAAAAATTTAAATAATAAAATAAAATAAACTATTATAAAATATTTATATTAATTATTAAGCTAATAAACTATAAAATATTATTTATAATTACTGCTATTTTAAATTTTAAAATTTATTAAATAGATATTAAAACAGCTTTTTTTTACGGAAAAGTTATAAAAAATATATACGTAAAATAACCGCCAAAATTTACTAACAAAAATAAATAATATTAAATATGCAAATTAAACAAAATACTATACGGCTTAAAACAAATATTAAAAATATAGTATAAAACTTTATTTTTTTTTTTTTGCCGCTTAAGATTTAATAGCCTAAATTTAAATACTAAAGTCTTTATTAAAAATAACTATTATATCGCTATATATATTAACGATTTTTTAATTATAAGCCTTAATTTATAGAAAATCGAAAGTATTAAAAAGTTTTTTAATAACGAGTTTTAAATAACGGATTTAAAACTTGTAAAATTTTATTTAAATATAGCTATTAAAAAGAATAAAAAAGTACGTATAATATATTTATTATAACGGGCCTATATCGAAAAAATCTTAAAAAAATTCGATTTTTAAGATTTTAAAAACCTGTTTTATAAAAAAGTAAAACTAATATATATATTTTATATAATAAACATTAAAGCACCTAAAAAAAGATTTAAAGTTAACCCGGTTAAAATAAAATAGTATTAAAAAGCTATTAGATTTTTAATATATGTTATATTTAGTACTAAGTTTAATATAATTTATATAGTTTCGAAATATAATAAATATATAATAAAATTAAATGCTTTTTATATTAAAGCTATAAAGCAAATTTTTCGCTATTTAATAATTATTATTAACTTAAAATTATATTATAAAAAAAGATAAATCGAATTATAAAACTATACCGATATAAATTAAAATGTTTATAAAAAAACTAATTGTTTTATTTTAAATTATGTTTTTAGTTTAAATAATAATATAATTAGCTAAAACTTTAAACGATAATTTATAGTTTTTTTATTATTTTTTAAATTAAAATTAAAAAACTAGACTTAAATTATTAAAAAAGCTATTTAAATAAAAAAACCATTATTTAAACTTAGCGTAACGGAAAATAAAATGCTTATTATTATTTATAGTAATAACTAAAATGCTATTTTAACAGTTTATAATCTGCTATTTTATAAAAAAGAAAAACATATTACGATATAAAACCGATAGTGCTAAAAATAACTTACTATTAATAAAATCGATTTTAAATACGTACTAACTTAAAACTAAATAGTAAACGGTTTAATAAAGCTTTTATTACGGCTTGCTTTTAAAAAGTTTAAAAAAGCACTAAACTTAGAATAAAAAAGGCTAACGAAGCTAAATAGCCTATATATAAAGCTATTTACAATTATTTTTACAGTTCGAAAATTTTTTAATAAACATAATTTATTTATAATACTTTGCGAAAACTTTATAAAAATATATTTTTATTTTTTATAATAATATTTACCGTATTTTTTAAAAACAAAAGTTTAAAATAAACTATTAAATACTTAATAAAAATAATAATAAAATTTATAATTTTAAAACGTAAAATACTATAGCCTTAAAAGCTATTTTTTAAATATATCGATAATAGATTTTATTAAAAAACTTTAACCGTATTTTCTATATATTAATATATTTTAATATAATCGGCCTAATATATAAACGCTATTTTAATTAATTTAATACTAAATTAATATTTAAATTACGATTTATAAAAAGTTACTTTAAATTTATTATTTTATTAAAAAAATATTTAGTTTTATATATATTTACGCGTTATTTTTCTCATTAAAACATATTAACGAATTAAAATTTTAAAACGTTATAGTATAAAATAATATATTAACGTTATTATATAAAACATGTTTAAAAAGTTTTAATTAATTTTAAAACCAAATAAAAAAACTTTTATAAAGCTATTTGCCTATTTTACTACCGGTATTTTAATAGGTTTTAATATAAATATAAAAATATAACATACGATTGTATTATTTATAATAAAAAAAAACGGCCAAAATAAAAAGTATATAATATTTTAAAATTGTAACTTTTATAATAAATTATCTTAAAATATAAAAATAAAAAATACACTTTAAAGTTTTTAAAAAAAAGTTTATAACTATTTTCGTTTAAAATTAAAATTATAAACTATTTAATATAATTTAAACCGAAAATTGAATAGTTAAAAAAATATATTCGTTTTTTTATAAAAAAACTTTATATTTAATATAATTTAAACAATACGGCTTATTAAAAACTATTAGATTTAAAACTTCGAAAATATATTTAATCTAAATTATAACGAAAGCTATAAAAAAAAGAATTTAAATATAAACTAAAACAAAAAAATATGTTTTAAATATATTAACTATAAAAACGTTAGCTGTAAATTTAAGCTTTTATAATAAAATATTATAAAAAGCATTAATATTAATCGAATTTCTTAAAACGGAACGTTTAAAAAATAATAGCTTTAGCGATTTAACGTTTTATAAAACTTATAAAAAAAAACTATACCGAAAACTTATATTAATAAGCCTATATTTAAATTATAGTTAATTTTTGTTAAAAAAAATAGTGCTTTAAAACTACGTTTTAATATATTTTCGGATATATTAACGTTAGTAATAAGTTTTTTTTAAAAGATTTTACTAAAATATAATTTTAAAAAAAGTTTTCACTTAAAAAAAGTTTAACTTATAAGCATATATAGATCGAAAAAAAATGTTAGATATAAGGTACAAAAATACGCTCTATATATAGTTCAGCATATTAAGTATATATATAATAGGGGCTTCGCCCCCTCTAGCATAGACTAAACTTTCTCTTTTAATCTATGGGATTATACCGTATCAATCTTGACATCTTGTTCCCGCCCTGCCTCATACAGATCTATACGCTATATACGAGAGGAGTCGGGAGTGAGAACCTCGTCAATCAGGATAATCTCATCAGTGTTCTCGTTTAGCCCGAACTCGTATTTCGTACCGGCGATGACAATGCCTCGCTGAGCAGCATAATTTTGCCCGGCTTTGAAGATCTTCAAGGCAAGTTCCTCGATACGCCTGGGGTAGTTTTCACCAACTATTTCGACTGCCTCGTTCGGATGAATGTTTTCATCGTGTTGACCTGCTGGGGCTTTCGTGCCAGGCGTATAGAGAGGTCCTCCCGGAATGGCAGCACATTGCTGAAGATCAGGGGGCAGTGGGGTGCCGTGAACTTTGCAATACAATAGTAGTGATGAGCAGGCTGCTGCGAATAACCCGGGGCAGTAGTCACTTCAATTTGGACAGTGATTGATATCGACGATATGTAAGGAAGCAGGATACTTGCTGCAGGAGCAGGCAGCGAAGGATAAATTGTCTATATGAACAGGGTACTCAACCCCATATGATCCATTGTAGTCTTCCAGCACCATCGACCACCGAGTTCTAGCTGTAACCGCCAGCACTCCTCCATTACTATGAGAGCCTTCCACGTAAACCCTAGTACTTGACTGTCTGCGATGACTCGCGCAACTAGCGACCTAAATCTGTCATGGTCTCTCTCCTTTGCCATGCAGCCAGCAACAGCGAAGGGCCAGCAGACGCGGATGAAAAGATTGGACGGCAACGCCTCCAACTTCTCCAGGCAATACCCTACGTTCGCCGCAAGCTTATCTTCTTGCGAGATCACATGATTAAGATATATGAGCGCAGCAAAGCCGAATATCTCTGTTACTGATTTGCTGTCGGCAGAAGCGGTTTCGCTGGGATGGCGGGATGTATCGCTGTTGACGCCTTGGAGGCATGTGCCGATTGCTTGTTCTATAAGTGATGCTTTCTGGAGAAGTCGCGAGGGTTGCATGTCCTTCACCGTCAGCGATACATTTTTCTCTGCTTCCAACGCATTTATGTCGCATATGGCAGCCATGATAGCGTCATGACATCCCATGATTTGGCTTGGGCATATCAATCCTTCTTTGAGAAAGGCGGTGTACTCAAAGGTAGTGATGCTGGGAGCACGTTGCCGACGAGAGGCGTTGGCCACTGCAAAATATCAACTTGGGTACCGATGGAAATGCATTCTTGCCATATCGTTGGCCGAGATTGTGATTAAGGAGCAACGAATAACACTCACTATGGTGGCACTTGTGGTTAGCATCTTGAGATAGAACGGGAATATGACAATTGTAGGCAATCTGACACATACCTGATGTCCGTCCAGACAAAGGCGTTCACATAGAACGCAAATGGTTTTGACTCCTTTGTACAATCAGGATTGGTCAAAATGGCGCGTATGGGATCAGGCTCGGGCTGAAATCCTAGCAGAGGAGTTTCTTTTGAGAGCCAGGGTTTTTGATACAGGCCCAGTATAGTGCTAGCTGCATTTAGATGCATGTTCCACTCTCCTCCAAGCGAGTTGAAGATCTCTAGGCTTAGGAGATGCAAGATAGGGGCGAGGACCCCAGAGACCATGCGTAACGGTGCGCTGACAGACTGCTGTCTTGCAGTAGCAAGCTCATCGACACGTCTCTGCAAGCCTTGTATGGATTTGATCTGTGAGTTCCGCACATTGACCGAAGCATTGCAGAATCCACTTGTGTTTCCGTCTTCTCGGCCTGACTCTAGGCAAAGACTTAGGCCAGTGGCAGCATGGTAGAGAGGTTCGTTTTCCACGATCTCGTTAACGAGCCATTCATGATCTTCGTACTTTGGATGATAGCGCAGTGAAGAAAATCCGTACTGCAAGGGGCAAATAACTTCAACGAAATGCATTACATTCCGAAAGTTGAACGACGAAGCACCACTCAGAGAAGACATGTTACTATCCCACCAGATACTCTCAATCGACGACGGCGAACCGTGAGCGAGCTGTAGCTAGTACAACCGTAAGCATGTCACATTAAGAACATCAGGGCACCACAGCGACTCTCGAATATGACTTACTGTCAACTGCTTCGCCCCAAATTGCCCTAGCGCCGCATGCCCTTCGCCTAGCATCCGAGGGATCACGTCTTCGTCATGCTGCTGTTCAGAGCCGCGGTTGGTCCCCCGTCGGAGATTATAGTTGCGGAAAGCGGTCTTTCTTATCTTCTTTGCCTGTTCTGATTGTAGAACGTCTTGCCAACTCCGAAACCCCAACATCCAGCTTGGCCTGACGTCGTACCCGAGACAAGGGATCTCTCGCGACAAACAAGCGAGACAGGAAGGTCTTCCTTCGTCGCATTTCTTCTTACGGATTCGGCAAGTGTAGCAGCCTGTCTTGGTTCTCGATCCAGACATCCCAGTCGACTTGGCCGCATGTTAAAGTCGTTGATTATACCGCACATGAATTCGTCAGCATCAGCAGGCCTATTCTTGCATACAAGCGCAGCCAGAGATGCGGGTTAAGCACCAGCTGCAGAACAGCTGCTAATTCATGATCAGCTGACAGGAATAGTCTTCGATTACAGTCACTCGATCACAGCAAGTTGCAGATGTCACTTGTACAGTCATTGACTGAAAGCTGTCGCATTAGCAATGAATGAGAATCGCAGAATACTCAGTCCTGTAACATGTCTCTCAACTTCCAAGATACCAGTACGTAGAGCGTTTGTTGGCCTTCTTGTCCGCTTGGATCCAATGCAAGCTACCAAGGTGTAAATCAATGCGAGGTCCTTCTACTCCAGGACTTTACATGATATGATATGCATTCCCAGACGAGTATTGCTAAGCAACAAAGTAACACGTTAAAGGCTAACACGGCATTAAGCTACCTACAATAGCACGAGAACTCCAAAAACACAATTGTCACTTATTCTTTTCATACCCTCACGGTCCAAAGTGTGGCTGCAGTTCAATCACGCAATGCTGAACGACCGCGCTTAAGCTAAACCTCTTTTGTCGCTTATGCAGCTGAGGTCCAACACCATGATATGATAAACTTGAATGGAAATCTCGAAAAAGAATCGACAGCATGAGAAGCTCACTGAACGATTATTAATAGAGCTATTATTCATTACTCTCCCCTAAAATATGTGCCTATTTTTACATTGTTCCTTAGCTTAGTATATCAAAGTCTCCCAGCCCAGCTCAAGTTGAGCTATTAAGTATTTTTGTATATAAACAGACTACTCCTCCCTGAAAACGTGATAGACAGAACCTTGATATCATAAAGAGTCCCATTATCTTCATAAGTGGAACACTCCTACCGTATCCCAACTCCAACTGATAAATACACCACTTTCAGGGTATCCAATATCATCTTACCCTCTCATTCACAATGGCGCCTCTTGTCCTAGGACTCGGCATTCCGGCCACATCGTCATTGACACCCTGGGCATTTCGTGCCGGGGTCAAAAAGGCCATTGACTTCATGAACCGCGATATGAATGAATCGCCGTATGACTGGGAGATGTTCTACCTCGATCAAGACATGGACTTTTCTCTCATAGCTGCCAAGCTAAGGGAGAAACCTTGGGATCTCGTGATGATTGGACGTAAGTCATAAAGCCCCTGTTTTCGTCATTTTGGAGCAATGCTAGCAATTATCTTACCATATGTTTATAATTAGGTGGTATGCGAACTTTGGATGCGCTGGCTCCTCTCATGGAGAAGATTGTCAACACGGTACATGGTATGTTCAGGATCCTGCCCATCAAAGTGCAACGACAAAGGTGCTAACGATACCACCGAGTTGATGCTAACGATGGATTAGCGGACCTGCCGAAGACCAAGATCGTATTCAATACTACCATTGAAAAGACCCGAGAGTCTTGCAACCGGGTTCTGCCTGTCGAATAGGAGGCTCGTGGGAATGTCACAAGAAAAGCTTAGGATCTTCGAGATATGTTGAAGTCCTGTTTTCGACTCCGCCAATACTGGGTTTTGGTCAAGTTATAAGATCATAAGACGAATCTAATAGAGACGGCCGTGCGGTATCTTTCGAGACCAAACTTATCCTTCCTAATCGGAGCCTAGTGCTTGCTAATGACGATGAATGAAGTGACATGGCTCGCAAGGGGACCGATGATTATTCAAGAAATCATGTGTCCCTTCATTGTCTAAAACAGCAGCTTTAGTATGTATGTTCTCGTTATGTCCCTTCGCAGGATATTACTTGAGCAACCTGTTCACAAGACTTTCGCGCTGTATTTATGTTAGTAGTGAATTCAGCGAGATCCACGCCAAATAAAAGCCCATGTTTCAGTACATGTGCGTTTCGTAGAGACAACAAAAGGCCTATCATTCAATATCAAAGAGTAATAGTACATTTGGATCGTGTTTCTTCAAGCACGAAGGCAAGGCTTGAGTAATTAGATGCCATGACATGATAGCAGCAAGGGACTGTGTTGTGTGTCATGACGGTTGCATGAAA
The DNA here is from genome assembly GCA_022432385.1 of Xylariaceae sp. FL1272. Classification (NCBI taxonomy): domain Eukaryota; kingdom Fungi; phylum Ascomycota; class Sordariomycetes; order Xylariales; family Xylariaceae; species Xylariaceae sp. FL1272. The sequence continues at coordinate 248,950 of JAJJXC010000020.1, forward strand.
ATTGTTGGGAATAAATTGATAGGGTATAAAACTTGGTATGCCCTCTCACCTGCATGATACTGCTGGGATTTTGCCATGTTGGGCTTCGTTTGGAGAGGAGGTGCCTGACTTGTGGATAGTGACATGATTGCCCCTTGCATAATCATTCCCCCTCACAGTTTTGTTGACACGATAAGCAACTATTTATGACTCGATACCGCCGTCAATCCCTTTCATGTTTTCGTATTATTGTTTGGCATCAAATCACTCTGGCGGTCTATTGACTCACAGAATATCCAACTTCAGACACCTTCTTCTTTTCATATCGTCTAATCTGATACAGCATAGGTTAGTATATTCATAATCCTTTGGTGTCCTCGATCTCTCGATCTCAGCGTTCTCTCAATCATGACTCATACGGTATTAGACATGGCTAGCATGGTCACTCTTGACGGAGGCTTTGCTCTCGTTACAGGGGTATGCAGGTTTCTTCATGCCACCTGATCCTTCTAAACTATTCAACGTGAGCGGTTCTGACATTTCTCACGCGCGAAGGCTGCTTCGGGCCTTGGCAGGGAATCAGCTATCGCATTTGCAGCAGCGGGTGCGGAAGGCGTATTGTTCGCAGACATCGACGTGCAGGGAGCAGAAAAGGCAGCCGAGGAAAGCAAACAATATGCGAAATCCAGCAAATATCGCGCTGAGTTTGTGGAGGTGGATGTAACCAGCGAGGAAAGTGTCAACAAGATGGTGGCCTTCGCGAAAGAGAAGTTCGGGCGCATAGACTACAGTGTCAATAGCGCCGCGGTTAGTATTTTGCGTCACTCGCATTGGTCACCCAGCGGCTAAAATGATTATGCGAGCTAGATTGGGAACATATCCCGCGCGAGGGCGCCGCATATCAAAGCAGATGTTTTCCGAAAGACAATAGAGACGAATGTCACGGGCACCATGCTTTGCGTTAGTGCCGTCACGCGGCTCATGATGGAGCAGGAACCGCACACATACACCAGTCGTTATGGAACTCGCAGCCTAGGACGTGGTTCGATTGTCAACTTGGGTTCTCTGAATTCCTATATTGCGTATCCAGGCACACTATCGTACACGACTTCAAAGCATGCGATTATCGGTATCACCAGGGCTGCCGGTACGCAATGTCCACGACCAAATGACAAACGATCAACGCTAACCTTATCATATAGCAATGGACTGTCGGAGAGATCAGATTCGCGTCAATGCCGTCTGCCCCTTTTATGTAGACACACCAATGATGCAAACGAGTATCGAGCGCAACCCGGGACTCAACGAGATGATCAAGGGTGCCTCGCCACTTGGCCGTGCAGCGACTGTCGACGAAGTTGCAGACTACATCATCTTCCTATCCAGCCCTTCTGCGAGCTATATCAATGGAACAGGGTTGGCGATCGAGTAAGTGTTTAGATTTTCTCAGCTCGCCGTTTCTAGCACGCTATGCATTTGATCCTGAGACGCCAATCAACGTTTTGTTCGGCCACTTACAAGATATGCAGTGCTGGAGTCACATTGACAGCTCAGACTGTGTAAAAGAGTGAACGGGAGGTGTATTTGGTACGCGCGGAAAGGACATTAATACCGACATCAAAGCTGGTACAGTGGGTAAATTACGAAGCTGCAGCTTAGCAATCAAATAGACGCGACGACTCATCTTTGCATCATCGTCAGGAACGTTGAAAGCTCCAAGAACTGAACGCACATGAAGGTCATTTAAGAAATGAGTGACGCTGTTTCGTGCTTCTCACGGATTTCTTGTGTTATATTAATTCCACTATTCAAATATGACGTCTGCTATGCATTCTGGTAATGAAGGACATTTGCTGATTGTTGACCAGTCAGTTGATGATCCGGCGCATAGTCTTCACATTATTCTATTCGCCGGAAGGAGAAATATGTGAAAGCTATGCATTCCTGGATCGCACAAGTACTAAATCGGCCAACTTTGAATACATGCCACTGACGAAAATCTAAGCGACGGGATCATGTGGGATGATTCTCGGATGGTCTGAGATATCAGCATGATTTTCACGACCTCGACTGATCATGACGCTCAGCTTCGGACTAAAGTCCGTAAACGTAGAAAAAGTCATCGTGTAGGTCTCCTTCCTTCCTTCCGGCAACTCTGGCATGGTCGGTAAAGGGTAATGAGTCCCGACTTGCCGCTTGTGTGATGTACATGGGTTTGCTTATACCATGATAGTGAACAAATGGTGACTAGTCTCACCGCTGGCCGTCGCTGTAGCCGGGAATCTGGAGATGCATATTTCAGTCGCAGTCTCGCCAAATGGATTTCCGTCCGATCCTTCTAAGCGCGATCTGGCAGGGATACGGCGCCAGCAGCACTACATGTGGGAGAATGGAGCCCGAGAAGCTACACCTTATCGAGAATGATGTGCAGTGGACAAGACGTACTTCTCTCCATATCGCCGACATTATCAGGTACATAAGTTAAGAGATAGGAAGCAAAGCATATAGGAGAAGCCTCTCTAGAGCCAAGCTGATGCGAACTGCGTATTGGCGTAGACTAAGTGTTCAACCAGCAAGAACCTTGGAGAAGAAACGAGTCTCAATATGCATGATCGAGTTTGTGCCCTATCACGTGAAATCAATGAGCGCCCCTATCAGTTAAATTGCCTCCATTCACATCGTGAAGGACTACATCGAATATACCCAACCCCACGAAGTGTACCCCACCTAGCCTTGTCCAGGTACTAGTAGGGTCTTGGGGAACAATCCAAGCGGTGAGAGACATGTTGCTGTCCAAAAGTAAGGAACCCCAGCGGGGCGGTGACTGAAAGGAGCGAATTATTCTCCGTTAGCAAGTACGTGATAACAACAGCATCACTGTAGGACAATTACAACAGGGCCTATGCTTGTGACAGATAGCGTGGGGACCGTGTCCCCATGCCTTATTTTAAGAGCGGCGACAATATTCCAGTACCCCCTCAACAGCTGTGATAGAGCATGTCGAGAGTAGGTTTGATTGTTATTGGTTGCCGCGGTCGGCCGCTTCGCACAGGTACAGGACAACGGAAGCAAGGGAGCGAAATTACTTATGCAGAGGCTTCCTCGGCTTCTGTACTATTCATGACACAGGGGTATCCTAAGCGCCGGAGCCAAATCCGGCGCTTAGGCACTGGAGTGATCTGGCACCGGATGATGCTCGACCAGAGCGGATTACAAGTCCGGACATCCTGACAGGAGGTGCGATGTGGTTACGCCAGGCAACTTCGTTGTGATCACTGTTGCCGCGTCGATCAGCGAAGGCCAAACAATCATGCTGCGGCGGGCAATTGAATCGGATTTTGCTGACAAACGATCGAGCTCTATAATCCAGACGATTCTCGGCCACGTAGTTGTGCAATGGGACGTTGGCGAGTAGCAAAATGGTTAGGTGTGTTGCCGCTGATGGTATCACTTGCAAATTTTAACCAACAGCAAAGCGACGGGAAGGCGGGAGCAATGGAAATGTCTTCAGCCTGTGGCGTTTCGACGCCACAGACAACTGACAAGGCAAGGGTACCTAGGACGATGACGGTCGATGGGAATGCGCCGAGCGCCCCATGATTCCCAGATCCCATGATCACTACGATCATGAAGTGAGCAGTGGACGCAGTCGATCAGCACCTACCCGATCTCGCCGATGAAGCCGTCACTAACGCAATTGGCCGGTTGGCTTACGATCGAGATCGACGAATCAATTCTTAACAGTTACTTTCAAGAATACCGAAAGGCAACAGTTCCTCGGGTAGCTGAGAAGGCAGTGCAGGTGAGGGGATTTGAAAACCGAATGTTGCGTATGTGGCTCAAGCACACACCATAAACGTACTCGTAAACCATGATATATGTAAATTCCAGTGAGGTGGCTCATGTCCGTTGAACCGAGGCCTCGTGACGGCATAAACGAGACAAAATACAAATAGAATACTGGAGTTGGTGAAACGGCAATCGTGTTCGTGTAAGTTAACAAATCACAAAAGGAACCATTAAAATTACATCATGGGATGTGGTTACCGGAGAATCTCGCCATGAGCACCGACTTAGTTGTGCAAGGAATTGCAACACAATTGCCGTTTGACCTCCACTTCTGCTGCACGTGGCTTAGGTTACATCCTGCGTTACTGGAGGGTCGAGACCTTCTCTCATGTTTCCCCTTCTCTTTTTCCTATAGGTAGGTATGTAAGCAAAGACTATACTCTTGCGGCTGAGGTAGGCGCTATACATTTCTGTGCTCTCATCCCATGATGGACACATAATTTTGACCGGAGTGAGGTGCTCAGAAGTGCCTCGATTTTCAGTAGTCTAGCAGAGGGTCGAGATATATTCACCGGTGCCGAGACTAACGGTTGAAGAAGCGGCTAATTATAGCGTGGGTGTTGCCGTCGATATGCCTGTCCAGCCTGTAAAACAGTTGCGGGACAACTGGGTCGCTAGTCTATGGCACTGCATACTCTGACTTACAGCTCGCCATGCTGTTTCGTTACCTAGCCGAGACTCATCCCGACTCTTGCAAACGGGCGGCATTGTGGTCGCTTAGCTTATGACTGGCATGCTGAAATTATCTTGTGTTACTAGAACAATACTTCTTGTCTCCGCCCTCTAGTGCCTCACTGCCTATCACTGCACGCTACGCTGAAGGATCGCAATGTAGGTAGGTGCCTGTGGGCCAGATCGCTAGTGAAATGCAGGTCACAGGTCAAAACCGGCCAGCGACGAGTGACTAGCGATCCTTCATGCATTGTGACCAGCGCAAAATCGGAGCCAGAGCCAGGGACCCGAAAATTCTACACTTATGGGCAAAGATAGTGAAATCGTATAGCATTCTTTATGAAGCTTGACTGAGAAGCGGAGGGACGGTCTAACGGCGGCGCTGGTAGATGCAACGGGCGGAACTTACTGCAATCCGGTAGAGCACGAAACGCCGATGGCCAAGTTCGACGTGCTTGTTACGCAGGTTTTCCCTGGACCCTGGAAGCAAGCTAGACAGACAGCTCAGACTCGCCAGATTACCCTCGCCTATGCAATCTCTTTGATGGATTCGCCATGATATGCAACATGCTCCTTCGCCGTCTTCTGGAACTCCTTCGTATGTATGGACCGATTATCCCTGTGTATCGTTTCTCACCGAGGCAAAGTGTCGCCGCTAAGTTCCGCCACCCTGGTACACTGGCCCTTGGCGCTGAAAGGACCAAGCAGAAAAAATATCTGGAGCATCGGGGAGACCTGAGGACAGTGACAACAGCGAGCAGACACGGGGATTGACGCTCCATGTGTAAAACTTGTGTCTCAACTGGCTGATACGCCTCGGAATCTTGCCGGCTAGCATGCGGAATGATTTGTAAAGAGTATCTGAATGAATCACGAAGTCTTCTCTCGGCAAGCCACAAGCAGATTAGGTGACACTAACGTGGGGGACTGGGCAAAGCGCATTGAAGTTACGATCCAACAATATCTTCATATTCAGGGCATACTCACAAGCAAAAACATTTTTTTTAGGAAATTCTCGTTAGGACGGACGTCTAGTCCGCCCATCACGTGTCTTCGCTGAAAAATTATCGCTGACCAACTCACTCGTATTTGGCCGTGGCTCGTTCTGACCTCGCCAACAGTTCCCATGAATTGATACTTAGGACTCATTCATCTATTGCACCTCTTTGATGATTGATAGCACATGTATCACTTTACACCAACAAAGTTCCGATTGCAGTAGCGTCGAGTTCCGCATATGCACGACCACGAAGGCGCTATTGGCTGGGAGTGGGATTTTGATCCCACGTCAATGAATGGATTGCCCAGCTCAGAGGCCTGCGTAACCGATGCAGACTTCCCATTCGTTCCTTCGTCAATTCAAGTGAAGCCTTTTCTCGATGCCTATCGCAAGTTGGGTGGACCTCGATCGTTTCTCTGGCCAGCTCGTCAGGGCTGCGACAGTGTGTCCAAGTACTTGAATTGTTGGGTTGATGCACGAGTATCAGCCGAACCAGCGGTATCCTCCGCTTGGCTTACCGTCTAGCCACCGTAGACCTCTGCCACTCCCCCGGAGGAGCTAATGAAAAATTCTTTCTCTCGTACTTCTACCAAACCCAAGAGCTTGTTCAGTAAAGTGCGTGGGCCTTTCTCTGTGTAGCATACGGCGCAGTTCAATAGACAATCCCTCGGCTGCTCGGGAGCTGGCGATCCTTGAAGCGAGCGATCAAAAAGCACGTGTAGCGGTGGTATTAGATCGACGGACTTTGCAGACTACCATATCCGTGCCGCACACTAGCAGAGGCCATGTTCGGAAACCCGGGCACGCGGCGAGGCGGCTCCAATGCAAGTTCGTGTCGGTGTGGCACCACTTTTTCGAGCCTGGTGTGAATCATACCGTCGCGTGTTGCGTACATGGCGGCCAATCAACTGATATATCGAACGGGTCTAATGGCGTTTCCAGTGCAGACCCGGAAACAGACGAACCCCTGACTGAAAATCCGCTTCAGGGGTTCTTGCCCAGACCCGTTGCTGCATGGAAGCGGTATGCAGATTCAGATCCTATACCAATTCACTCTACTTGCTACACGACAAACACAGAGTCCAGAAAGGACCATGCCGAGTATTCTTCAAAAGTTCTGGCTTATCCCGGCTCCGGGCCCGGCTTACAGGTGATATCAGCAAATATTTCACGTGCAATAAGTGGTCCCACGTAAATAGGTCAGATCCAGAGCATCATTGTTCGAGTTTTCCCCACCAACGGCCCTCGACGGCCACATGGGATTACGCCAGCAGGATTGGGAGTATCAGCAGAACCTTGGCACTTTGGACCCTGAATCTGCAAAGCGAACAACTACATGCTGATACTTCTCTGGCCGTGGAGACCGTACTTTGTCCTTTGGTTTCGACAATAGTGCCGCGGGGGATTTCACCTATAGGTCATTAGTTCAGGTCGGGATTAACAGCGTTGTTTTTCTCGTGACAAGCAATATCAGCCTATCAGCCCATTTGCGAAAATGACGTGCTAAAGGTAGCCTGATAACATAAGAATAACCAAAACAATTCTCTTGCAGTAGTTTGACCGTCCATACATACTCCCTTGCGTACATGGCGCAGTATTCTATTGAAATTAGCGTGGGAACTCGCAGCCAACAAAGCTTATAATTCACGGATGTACAAGACACACAAATGAGCCGCTGAGGCTTCCTCCATTGGCTAGTCTGTTATGACACGCACTCTCGGCGGAGTCCACATATCTGTTGGTTCCGCCTCTGTGTACGAGCGTACTCGGATATGACAGTTTCTGACGGCAAACTGCCATGGCGAAGTCTTACAAGTTTGATCAAATCGACCGTCCAACGCCCCATACTCATAACACTGCCTCAGCATAACCCGATACTCCCTATCTGCACAAATCGTACGGACCTTGGCATGGAGCCTTGGTCTAGCCACTGGACACGGAACTGACAGGGGTACTTTGACGCCTCTCGATGTTGCGTACATGTGAATAGACCGATGGATTATGCCCGCTCTTAAAGACTCTACTAGCGGGAGCACGGACAAGTGGCGATCCAACGTGAACCGGGTATGCATATATATTCACACAACCTGATCTCAGATCTTGACCAAATGGTATCTCATGAAGCATCTCCTCTTTCATCATTATTTAATAAATTTCTTGATTTCCATTAGATCCTCAAACAGTATCTTTATAGTCCAAAGAGCGACGTATTTTGCTTCTCAAGTACCTCTTAAATCATGAAGGTTGTCATCGTTGGTGCTGGCATCGGTGGCCTGGGTGCCGCTGTTGCATTGACTCGAGCTGGACACGACGTTGAGGTGAGTCTTATTGACAAGCTCCTGACAAAACGACATCTACGAACAAAATAGGCTCACGCTATCTCAGGTCTACGAGCGTTCGTCGTTCTGCAACGAAGTCGGTGCCGCTATCCATGTCCAACCAAACTCAACACGCGTCCTGAAAAGCTGGGGTTGCGATCTGAGGACATTAGCAGCGGTTCCATGCGAGTCCATAGACAGCTATTCAGGCACAGACTTGAAGCTGATTGACAAAACTGCTGTGAGTCAATGAGTCCTCTCCGACATTGAGTCGTGAGCTGATTACCAACGAAACATCAGATAAGACGCGAGCTTCAAGCCCTTTCCGGTGTTGATGATCCTTGGCTGTTAGTCCATCGCGTAGACTTACACAACGCCTTACGCAAGATGGTTGCCGACGGTTTCAACGGCAGAGCAGCCAAAATACACCTCAACTCGAAAGTGCAATCTGTGGTGAGTGAATATACGACATCTACCCACTACACTGCACATATTGACTCGAATGCCTGCAGGATGCCGCAACTGGAGAAGTCCGATTTGAAGATGGAAACGTAGTACGGGGCGATTTAGTCGTGGGAGCTGATGGTCTCCACGTGAGTACATGATGCTGTTTTTCGTCTTCTCGAATACGTGACTGACTCACAACCACTATAGTCTCGAGCTGTTAAGGCCGTAGCACCAGAAGGACGCGAGAAAATCACTACTGGCCGAGACGTCTTCCGATTCATGGTGCCCGTCGAAAAGGCCCAAGCAAACCCAGTCACACGAGTGCTTCTAGCCCGCGTTGGAATGAAATCGTGTCTGCGCTTCTACACTCCTGGCCTGCGCGTTATCGTCTATCCATGTCGGTCCAATACACTCATAAATATTGTCGCCGTTTGTGCGGCGAAGCACCCTCAATCAGCGAAGAACGAAACTAGCTGGGTGAATCCTGGAACTATCGAAGACCTCCTCACGCGGTTCAAGGAGATGGCACCTGAGTTACAGACATTGTTCAAGATGGCGGAAGACTTGAAATGCTGGAGTCTCGTGACACGGTTACCACCGCGAACCTTCATCAAGCAGAGATTAGCTTTGCTCGGTGATGCAGCTCATCCCATGCTCCCACGTGAGTCTCTCCACGCAACAATGCACTTATACATGTACAGTACTAACAGAAATTGCCTTAGATCACGGCCAAGGAAGCGCACAAGCCCTAGAAGACGCCGCCGCCCTCGGCTCACTATTTTCAGGCCCAACGGCATCAGATGAGGTCAGCGACATGCTCAAGATCTACAACGAGGTCCGATACAATCACGCCGTTACAGTCAGCTTTCTGTCTCGGATAGGCAACGTTCACTGCGATGAGGTCTTAGATGATCTGAGGGAGTTCGTGCCTGATGCGACGATACCAGAGAATGCATGGGTCTACGCTTGGACTTCCTATCCAGCCGTCGAAGTCAAACGACTCCTTGCCATCAGAAGCAGCCGGAAGGCTCTCAGCGCCCACAGACTCCTCTCCCAGCCTTGGGTCACGGCACAGCCCATCCCTGCTCTTCGGACTCTCAGTGCCTGATACTATGGCATAATGTTGCGGGCAAATGATGACGTACACCCCCTAGGGTTATTTAACTGCCTGGGTTTCTAATGATGATGATAATGACACGAAGCCATACCAGTTAGACTAGGATCTAGGATTAGATAATTTTAATTGATTTTACAAACATACCTGTTTGCAAAAACGTTCCCGGGTGAATGTTCTTCGCCGCGGTGCTCGGTGTTGCGTCCACTGACCAGGTTTGACAACCCGGTGGACCGACTTCAGGCGAGACCACTTCGGACTGCTTGGTATTATTGCCACATGGCTTCTGTGTCACTAAGGGCAAGTTTGCCAAACTACCTAATGTTCCAGGTCCCACGTCCTCCCGTGGTTCCACCCGGACTCTCTCTTGCTATTGGCAATGTGTACGACGATGCCATGCTCACACGTCTATCCTGGGGAGCCAATGACGTACGAATCAGAAATAAGATGGATCACTCGACGGCGATCTTCTACGTTGGCAGCCGAGACTTCAGGCAATCGAGGCAGTGTCGTTATTTGAATGACAAATACACCTAGAGGCCGCTAAGTGGATGCATGTGCTTGGTATAGTCGACTATTTGAGATAGTCAACTAGTAGGGCCGTTCTTTAACGTGTCGAATAAGTGCCAGTTCTACGTCATTCGATATTGGATCATGCTGACTACGAAAGTATGACGATTCGACGAACGAGATTTGATCTCAAAACTTGATCAGCGGAAGCAATCGCAACTGTTTCGGCGCCCGTTCCTACAACACTCTCCTTTAAAAACCAAGTAGACGCTGTGTGAATGACAGATCAGATGCAGTTTTCCCATTTCTAAGGCTACTAGTTCAAGATCCGGTGGCGAGTATAAGTTAAAACTGCCATGTTGCGATATAGTGCTAAAAGTGCGCCAGTCACCCAAGACAGCGAAGGCGGCTACAGTTAGAGACACGTGGTATCGCACTACGCTCTTCAATGCTGTCGTCATTGGCGGCGTGGGATTCCTTGCGCCCGGATTATGGAATGCAATGAATCAGCTCGGTGCAGGCGGAGCCGAGAAGCCATTCCTTATCAATGCCGCAAACTCGCTCGTGTTCGGAATCCTGGGCCTAGTCTGCATATTCGGGGCACCAGTTGCAAATCGCATCGGCCTCAACTGGACTCTGTTCTTCGGCCTAGTGGGCTATCCGATATACTCGGCGGGACTATATCTGAACAACCGCTATGGAAATGTCTGGTTGGTTCTCGTCGGCGCGACAACTTGTGGGTTCAGCGCGGGCTTGTTTTGGGCTTCTGAGGGGGCTGTTGCTTTAGGATATCCCGAGCCGGCCAAAAGGGGCCGCTATATGAATATCTGGCTTTGGTTCCGCACAGCGGGGCCTATTGTTGGTGGTGCCATTGTACTCGGCCTCAACCATGAACAAGGCAAAAAGGGCAAGGTGGGCTACGAGGTGTATCTCATATTCATCGCTTTACAAGCCATCGCGGCACCTCTGGCACTTCTACTATCCTCGCCTGGGAAAGTTCAGCGTAGCGACGGCAGCAGAGTTATCGTACGTGCCGAGACTTCATTTGCCGCCGAGGTCAAGGCACTTTATAACGTTTGCAAGCGAAAAGATATATTGCTTCTCCTTCCTATCTTCTGGGCAGCCTACTTCAACCAGTACAGCGGAAATTTTCAGACATACTATTTCAGTGTTCGAGCGCGAGCGTTGATTGGGTTTACGTCAAACTTCGGAACCCTGCTGTCCTCTCAGATCACGAGCATGTTTCTGGATTACAGAGGCTTTTCGGTTCGAAATCGCATTGTCTACTGCTGGTGGTATGTTGTTGCCGTACACGTCGTTGCTTGGGTCTATGGCTGGGTCATCCAGGAAAAGTACACAGCCAGCGCTCCATCTTTAGACTGGACAACTCCCGGCTTCGTAGAAGGCTATTTTGTCATCCTACTCTGGTATGTCTTGGCCATTCGTAGACCCTACTTAGATGCAGCAAAACTAAGGACAATACAGGTCTTTTGCGCAACAAGCAGTGCAGAACTGGCTTTACTACCTTCTATCCACCAAGACAGATAACATCTCCGAGCTCACTCGATTCTCGGGTATTCTAAGGGGGCAGGAGAGTCTTGCTCAAGCAGTCAGCTTTGGTCTCAACACTCGTGATTGGTATGGAGGACGTGTGCCTCTAGCTATCAACACAATCCTTCTAGGCAAGCATGATCTAAACGAGAGTAGTAGTTATGCCAAGACGCAATGCTGACCATGCCATGATTGTAGGTCTATGCGTACTCCCTACGTATCTGGTTGTCCGAGATCACGTACCCGTCGAAGTATCCTCGGCGCAGATTCCCCTTGGCCTAGCTCCACATTCAGATAGCGATGTGAAGGATAACAGCGATGACTTGGCTAAACTGAGTGAGAAGAGCTTGCCATAGAGAAGGCGCACTATACGGGACAGCGTGGAGCTCATTATACAATCTCCGCGTCATGGCTCGCCGTTCTTAGGCGCGGCTCGGAGTGTCCAAAGTTGACGACAGTGAGAAAATACACGAGTCTCATCTTTTGTGTCCATTGTATCCACGTTCATGCAATGGCTGCCGAGAAAGTATTACTTCCGATCGGGAGATTCATAGATGCTCAGCTGATTATACATTGCTCGTTCTCTGTTCCTCATCAGTCGCAGTCTCTCAATCGAAATATATCCCAGCGGCAACACATGCGATACTTCGGCAAACGACAGAGTCAACCTCTATGATACGTCTGTCGTCGCGTCCATAAAGCGCCGTCTCTCTTGCCATGATTGTTTTAGGTATTGAACTGGATCAAATTTTGTCTTATAAAGAAACGACAGTAGACAAATTTCGGCAAGCCGTGGCAGCCTTTGCCAAGACTCCATACTCAACTGGGTACACTCTGGTTCGTCTTTGTTTACCCAGTTGTGAAACTCTCAGAGATGCGCCAACGTAGAGCTACCAAGCAGCAAGCGTTGTCGTCTTTACAATTCGATACACATAAAACTTAGCCTCAGACCTCGAGTAACGTTGGACAGTTGATTTTGTTTTCATTGTGCTATCTCAACGTGCGACAAGGCCGTGTCGCATGGAGGCTGGCCCGGGATAGTGTGGCCTGACCCGCTATGGCGGCTACAGCGCCAGATATAGGGCTTCTAGCGCTTGGCCGCGAGGTTCAACATCTCAATCATTCCTCCATTCAACCGATTTGTCGCTACATCTTCTCAATCACCAGATATCCTTCATCCCACATAGTGCAGGCGGTCTTATTAAAGCTATGATTCAGGATACTTTGGCGCTTTCAGATATCTTTTCAGTTCAGACGCCAATATATATATAGTGAGCGGGCCGGTGGGTGCGCCAGAATATTCCTCGCAGAGACAATGTCTCGTCAAAATGGCATTTCATCAACGCCTTACCTTTGGTCAAGCTCCATGAAAAAGTTTGATACCTCTCTAGTCTAGCTGCTGATGATGCGACTTGCATGCCTAACTTCCCTGGGACAATCAAATCTTCCGACCCCCGACGACCTACGTCGGTCCGATCAAGGTCAGTACCTAAGGTAGCTATTCACCATGATCCTCTCATTTAAACGTCATTTGGCTTTCATTGCATTAAGAGAAACGCAATAATACTGCCTAGCAGTATGGTCTCAACGGGAGTCACCACGATTCCCGCCCCAGTGGGCGTTGCAGAAGGAGATGCGGTCGTTGATTGGGCACCCGAAGAGCTGGCTGCGGTTGTCTTGTCAGAGGCTGGGGTGGATGTACCTTGCTGGGCGATTGTCTGCTGGGCTGGACATGTGGTCTCATCAGTGCCAGAACTTGAACAAAGTTTAGATGCATAAGGTGTTGGCTTGTCTGGTAATGTGGTGGAGTAGGAAATGATGATGCTGTTTGCTGAGTGTGTGTGCACTGAAAAACTAGTATAGAAAAGGGTGGCATACTCATCTCAGAAGAAGTGTCCATGCTGGAGGAACTCTCCGTAAATGGCGGGCCCTCAGTAGTAAGAGGTTCCTCGCTGGTACTGGGTGCTTCCGTCGACGTTGGTGTTGGAGTTGTTGTCAGGGTTGATGTCTCAACTGGCGGCGGAGGAGTATCAACCACAGTCTGCTCTGGTGGTGTTTCCGTTGGCGGTGGTGGAGTAACCGGAGCTGTTGTGGCCGGCGTGTAATCAGGGGGCACGGTGAATGAAGGCTGAGCGCTACCGGAAAAGTAATAATCATGCCAATCGTAACAGTTTTGGTAACAAGTATGAGTGTTGTAGAACACGGTATAACTATACGACTGAACCGCGGCATACATAGTTCCGTGGACATAGTCCCATGGCACATTGTTTACTTGACGTTTCTCCCATGCGCCGGTGTTGTAGGAGGTCTGTACGGGAATTACTTGGTCTGAGAGCTGTTTGATGAACGATGCCGTACATCCCGGTAGAGGGTATTCTACAGTAACAACCTCACCATTCGGTCCTGTGGTAGTTGACTCGATCCCATCATCATGTAGGTATCCATAGGCGTCGAAGGGATATTGTCTGTTAAGCCACATTAGCCAGATACACTTAAACTCGAATTGAACAACGATGACGACTCACGTTGGGCAGCAGTAGACCCCAACGTCATATCTAGGTCTGCTGTCATCGCTGTATATCGCCGTCGATGCCCCTGAGTAGCCAGAGGGACAGCCCGAGTAGTAGCTCGTTATATCGCCAACAACGGTCTGAGCCTCCCAAGGGGGTGCGCATGGCGAGGCAGGGTAGTTGACGGGCCCAAAGTTCGTTAATGAGCAAGTGAGCCAGTCATATGAGCTAGGATAGGCGTAGCAACTCGTAAATACGACCCAGTTGTCATCTGAGTCGACACATCCAGGGCCGGGAGTGAATTGCGCAGTCGGCGGCGATGTAATGTAAGCTGGCAGTATTATTGAAGGGTCGAAGTAAGTTGGTGTTGCCATTGGGTTTTCCTCTGTTTCCAAAAGACTACTAAAGTCTAATTGATTGAATTTGGCAAGCGTTTGCCACGAAGCCTGATGAATTTCGAGGAGTACGTGATTATGATACCGTTGATTTAACGTTGAAGATATGTAGCCATTCCGGACGGGCGTCTAGTCACGCACGAGAATGGCGACATTCACTTCAAATACGAGTAAACATCCAACTACGCAATACATAGATGTCGAAGTGTGCAGCGCAACATAAAGCCGAGTTAGGCAGGCGAGGGAGGCGACCAGGCACTGCTAACAACCAGCATCGACCTATATACGGCACTGCCAAGCCAATAGTTGTCCCGCGAACACGATGTGATCAGGCACTGAAAGCTTGGCAGGGCTTGAAGCCGTCGAATGTAGCTGAAAGAGCTGCCTGGATTGAGTTCTGTTTGGGACTACTCTTGGCACTAATGCACATGCAACGATGAGTGGTAGGCAACCTCGGCAACAAGCGAGCAAGGCGACTTCAGCTTGACAGGCCACCTCGTTCCGAATGTCAGTGTCGGTGAGTAGTCTGTTGTTTATTCGGTTGATTACGAATTAGTCTATTTGGTAAGGGAGTGTAGGTGGACAACATCTTGATTTCAAAAGCCCAACTGTTTGGAGCTGTTATACATATTGTGCAGTACCTAGGATCTGTCGAACTGATCCCTACATTTGAATCATTGTTTGAGGTGTGGCACAGACGAAACATGCGAAGCGGTCGATGCGTGCAATGCACATGGTTTCCCTTTTTAACGTTGCTACTCATTACATACTAGAGTCAATGTGAACAAAGAAAAGCGACAGCATTAGAAATATAGAGAGCTGTTCGCAAGCTCCTATTACATGAAATGAACTTGCTCGGTCATCGATCCATGGCTACGCGCGTCGCACTGAATGTGCCTTCCGTTATACTCTAGACTACTCTTTCGTGAACGTAGTAGATGACCGCTTCATCGTGAAGATTGTGCTGGGGCTAGATGACGAAGTCGCTTTGGTACAGGCTCCGACGGCAGAGGGGATCCGAGTCGGGTCAGAGGGCGCTCGTTCTGATCTGATCCAGACGCGCCGCCCGCCACCGACATCTCCCCCCCAGAGGCACCAGCCAGCGGCTGGTTACGCCCCTGGGGGATCAACGATGTCGGTGGCTGAGGCCTGGGCTTGGACGGGTTGCCTTGCTGGGCCTGAGGAGCCTGATGGACATGTTGATGCTGAGGATCCTGAGGGGATGAGGAGCTTGGGGGACTTGATGAACCTGGGGAGCTTAAGGAGCTTGAAGAGCGCGGAATGCTTGACCATGCTAATACTAGGAAGCCCGGAGTGCTTGGCCATGCTGATGCTGGGGAGCCTCGGGGGGATGAGGAACTATAGTGCTGAGGAGCCTGACTGACATTCTGAGGCTGAGGACCCTGGGGAGTATGAGCAGCTTGGGCAACCGGGATGGATTGGCCATGTTGGTGCTGAGGACCCTGGGGAGCATGAGGACCTTGCTGATGCTGAGGAGCTTGGGGAGCATAAGGAGCCTGGGGAGCATGAGGACCTTGCTGATGCTGAGGACCCTGGGGAGCTTGGGGAGCACAAGGAGCCTGAGGAGCCTGGGGCGCATGAGGAGCCTTGGGAGCACAAGGACACTGGGGAGCCTGGGGCGCATGAGGAGCCTTGGGAGCATAAGGACCTTGAGCAACCTGGGTGGGCTGAGACAGAGGAGGGCTGATGGGGTTGTTGACTCTTGCATCCGCAGACGCAGCAATGATCCGCAGCTCCAGATCTTGCTTGGTCAGGTTCAGATCATCAATCCTCTGTCTCAAGCTGTTGATTGTCTGAATGTCTCTGCGATGAGTCCTACCAAGCTTGACCGTTCTGTCATTAATCGCTGCTTCGATCCTTGCGAGCTGACGCTGATAAGCCGTCACCTTGTCAACATTGAGCGACGGAACATCGTCCGCCGCCGACACCTCCCCTCCCGAGGCACCAGCCAGCGGCTGGGAACGCCCCGGGAGGATCGACAGTGTCGACGGCGGAGGCGGGGGGTTGTGGGCGCCAGTAGGGGGGACTTGTGACCAGATGGGTGCCGATTGAGGTGCTCCAGAGGACGCTCTGTAACTGGTGGGTTAGCTTCAGAGTCGTGACAGAGTTGTTGGTTGGTGGAACCCACTGGCCAGAAACCTGAGGACTTGTCATCACAGATAGGTGTGTGACCAAACGGTTGTTGGCCTCGTACAACGCTTGAATTGCGGCACGCAGATCGTCTTTGTCCGGTGTGTCTGCCATGGTGGCTGAGGAGGTTGGCTGCTTCTCTTGACAGATATCAAGGTCAGCTTGACATGCAGCAGGTAGGGCAGAGGCGTGAAGGTCAAAGACAAAAGAATGATGAACACTCACTGAGGCCGTCGAGATATGTGACGTTGAGACAGCCGAGCGACGTCAACCGATCGATGCTGCTGCATCGTAGCCTCGTCAGCGAAGTGCCATGGCGGCAGCCCGAGGCTAGATGCCAAGGGCGATGCACAACGCTTGACAATAGAGATGATCATGGGGGATGCTGGACGGCGGCGAGGGCACTTGGTCATGGCGCAGGGGCGCGGGTGATGGCAGTGGACGATGGCAGTGGGCAACAGTGGAGGCCATTGGTGAAATGGGTAGGGCACGCGCTGAAGAGGACCGCTGGAATGTGCAGACGAGGCCTGAGGCGACTGGAATAGGGGACCCGAGTGCTGAAGAGATGAAAAATGAAGCCTGGGACATTGGAATAGGGCAGCCGAGTCCAAGACAGAGGATCATGAGGCCTGGAAGATCGAAACAGGAGGACCGAGTCCAGGGAAGACGGCAATGGGGCCTCGTGCGATTGGAATAGGGGAGGAGGGTCATGGGAAGATGCTGGAGACGGCCGCGCTGGTATTGCATCCTGGCCAGGAAAGCTGTAGGACCATGATACAGTCCAGGTCTGGTCCAGGACGAGGGAAACGGGGCAGTATGGGTGAAGGTGCATGGGAAAGCCAGGTCAGTCGAGAATGCCATGAGTTGGGCCATTGTGGGATGAAGAACGCCGCGGCTGGTGTTGTATCTTGGCCTGGAGGCCTGGTCCAGAAGGAGGGAATCCGGGCAACGTCGGTGGAGGTGCATGGTAGAGCCCGGGCTGGTGGAAATGAAGGGAATGAGGGCAATGTGAGATGTAGGTCCAAGGTGGAATCCAGGCCGGTCCAGGACGATGGAATTGAGCCAGTGTGGGATGAGGGATGGCCGAGGGTGATGCTGGAGGGACCGGTATGTCGACGGCGGGAGCCTCAAGCGTGAAGGGAGACGCGTGATTCCGATCCATGGTGTTGCCGCGTGGTCCTGGAAGCTGGAGGCTGATGAGGGATGGAGACGTGGTTTTGAGGTTGAGCTGCAATAAGAGAGTCATACTAGGGGGATGGGGTTAATGCTGGGGAGTGTCATGCGTGCAGGAGAGCGGACTTTGAAGCTGGACTCTGGAGCGTGATGCTGAAGTTGGGAGATTTCCGAGAGGTTTGGGGTTTCATGGGATCATCTGAAGAGCTAGTGGAGCGTGGCAGTGCAATGGAAGATAGTGAGGTCTCCAAGGAATGAAGTTTTCATGCAGGGCTTGTGAGATGGGTGGCATTGGGGCATGGTGATGCAAATGATGGTGTTTTGGGAGCCATGACATTGGGAAACACTTCAAACACGGGCATCCAAACTGTGCCCAGCGTCTCAGCATGTAGACTTACTAGGGTCAATGATCAGCGAAACGAGGGCGAGATGGGAGATGGCAGATGCGAGATGGCAGATGGCGAGATGGCGAGACGCGTGATGGCGAAAATGAACGGACGTGAGGAAGAGAACAAGGAGGGCGAGGACAGTGAGGACAGAGATGGACCTCAGTGGACATACCGCTCCGAATGACACTACGTAGAGGAAGATCGTACATGGAAGCTTCAACTTGCATCCACGGAAGGTGCATCTGTCTCTACGCAGGGCCGAGTCTCCCGATGATGCAAGTGCGGTTCCCTAGACGGTGTACGTGTTCCTGAGCCATCAGCACTCCTATCATTGTCTAATTCGCGCGATTTAGGTGTTCTACGCTTCCAAATTGGATTACTACGAATGCTCAGCCATATTCCATACTCGTGTTGTGCATCTCGATACCACGTAGTACACTGGCCATTTTCTCGAGTTGACAACTCGGGAAGACGTTCATTCAATTTCTGGCTCCCTCCATCCGACGGCAGTAGAAACATAGTTTGGCACACGTCATTGCATTGCCCAATATCACAGTCTACCTACTGTTTTGGAGATATGCAGTTGACAATTTTGGAAAGAATTGGGCCCAATTGCTACTTTCAAGCCCATCGTGTAACCCTTCTACTGCCTTTTCATAGTATGATGTTGATCTTGTGAGGCTTGGCGTCATCGAGCAAGTTTACTGACGTAGTACGTCGCGCAGTCGAAAACCAAATGATACGACTTTGTCTCATGTTTCTCAGGTCGAGTCCAGTTCTTTCAAAGTTTACTCCTACAATTTCCAGAACAATGGTTCTGTCGTGTGAGTCACAGGGTTCGCCCGAGTCACCTACAGAGTACCACTTGCTCTTTACTCAAAGCGTAGTTCCTCCTGCGTGATTCCCTTCCAAGTTCTTTCAACCCGCGTAGCTACTGACCGGGTCATTACGTATGTTGCGATGCATTCGGATACAACATGATCCTGGGATCGATCTGTACTTCGGCTGTAGAGTACTACTTCACAGGCATTTATGTCCGTCTTAGTTCAATATCACATTTGACCTGCCGTATCTCCATGTGAACTTTGAGCGTCGTTGAAATGATGGCTTTCTGTTCAAGAGTGCTTCACGGGCCTACGTGTCCAGTAATGCTAGTCCAATGCTCTATCTGTTCGATTTCATTTTCATCTAGTACTGTTCAGTAGATAAGGTATATATGTATCTACTCCAATCTTCTCTTACTGCTGCGATCCAGGATTCACGAGTGTCTCCGAGTGGGCTGTCCGTTGTGCTTGTTATGAGATTTAGAGCTGCACCATGCACCATAACTGTTTGAGGGGTATCTTCTGCAGAGTAATTTTTAGAATTTTCTTATTATTATTCCAGTGCATTAACGCCAAATAGTGTACCATTGTCACTTTCATATCAGATGCTAAGTATGCATAGACTTCACGTGATATAGGAGGTTAGTAGATTGCATCATAATGCCCCTGAATGTTGGGCAACCTCATTGCATTCAACATCCATCCGAGACTCCGCGTCGCCTACATACAACTTGTTGACTAGGTAACTTGTTTTACTCTCTCTGCCCTCTTGGCCTAGCCTAGAAAACAAACCCTCAATTAAAGGAGCCGCAATAATCGTCTAGTATGACGATGCAGTTGCCCTCGGCGGCGTCTGCTGGCGCCATTCCAAGCAGTCCTTCTCCCAATATCATGAACCGCCGTCCGTTTCTCCAGTGAGACTTCATCAAGCCAATTCATATATCCCAGGCCACCTGCCGGTGCTAAAATAGACATCACATCAGGGTGATCCTTTTTGGCACCATCCAAGCCAGCCCAAAAGAATATCTAACGTGCGTTTAGAATTGTAAATAAGGGGAAACCACGAAAATAAGGTTAAGTTAGTAGTAATTGCGGACGGGTCATCTATTCCATAGGAGGCATAATATGTTGATTGGATGGTGCTCTTACGGCTGAGACGCCAACTCGAGGAGAGATACTTGCGACGACTCCTCGAGATGTGATTGATTATTATAATATAATCGAGACTGGAAGGATCGGTATTGGCGCATTCCAAGAGAACGGTGACTGGGCCCGATGCTCTATGTACGAGAAATGTGACAATCATCTTATTACCTAGGTATTTACACTGAGTCTAGTTAATATTCTATCGCGGTATTGTTATGTCGTCTAGCTTTGTAGGTCGAATAGTGATTGTCATCGCGTCGAATACGCTTTTCCAAAACGAAACGTGTTTTGAGGTATAGTGTAAAGGATATTGATTTCACCGACACCGGTACCCACATGCCATAAATGCCTGAGAAGATGCAAAATGCCATGAAGAAGCATTGCCAATAGGAAGACCCACGGAAACCATTTCCACCACGCACCATGGTTTTGTCAACGATCTTCTGCCGATGAAGGGCTACTATCCAGTCGAGGGATTCAGCATTGTAGGGTAAGATCTTCCGAATGGGAGCTGCTTGGATGCTATGCAGACAGGGGCAAGAGACTGCGAATGCCATTGGGGTTTTGGGAGTTTCGATGACTCTCATGTTTGCTGTACGATTGCTGTAATTAGCACCGAGTCCAGAGTCCAAACAGCTGTAACAGCCCAGCGTCTGCTGTTGACAGCGGGCCATGTCTCGGACGACCAACAAACTCAAAATGGACGAGACGATCGCCCAACTGCCATACAGCCGACAGAAAAGTCCAAGTGCGGGAGTAGAATAGCTTCAAGCACAAGTGCCATCCCGGGGGCGATTCCGCACTCAGCACAGACTTTCATAATCGAGTCCCAAGTTCCAACAGCTTCCACTCGCCAACCGAACGAGGTTTCCAACCTCCGGCGCCGCCAGTCCACGACGTCTCAAACTCTCCACCGCCTGTCCAACCTTCCCGACGGCTTCCTGTCGTACTGCGCCCGCGCGACGCTCGACTTTACGCCACCGTCTTTTCTTTTTCTCTTTCTCTCTCCTGGCACATCAACTTGGGCACTATCGCATCATCACATCTTTTCTTCCCGTTTTAATCCGCCATCTTGGGTGCTTGGGGTGTGTTCCTACCATTCCGCCACGCTTATTTTATAATCGCATCTCTCCCGCAACTCTCCCTCGACGCATCCAAAACCACAATCCATGGCTTGACCCTCGTCTACTGGTCAATCCGCCCTACCTCACCCATACCTCCCATCAAAGTACAGTTTTATCCAGTCACTTGGAGTACTAGTCTAGAGGTATACTTCTGAGCGCCGCCTCCGTCTTGCCTGGCCGTCACTGGCCCCAAAAGTCGCCATGGCTTTCCAGTCTCCCGCCGTCGCCTCCATCGCCCAGGCCACCTCGGAGTTGTGGCCTTCGATCCGCAACACCTTGGCCATGCCATTCCGCCCAAGAAGACTCTCCGTCTCGACAATTCCACAAGCGCAGCCTGTCCGCGAGCTTGCTCCCATACAGCCCAAGGCGTCTGCCGCTTCGCCGATATCCGGGCTTCCCGACTTTATGCGACATGTTCGTCTCGACGCCGTAGCCCAGAACGCTCAGGCTGTTGCCGCTCCCTTCGATATACGGACTTCTATCTCGTCGATGCACCGCGTTGCTTTGATGGCCTCCAACCCAATCGTCCACAGGCTGTGTCCGCAACACCTGCTGCGGCGATCCATGTCCACCACGTCAACTGCTTTCCGATTCACAGCTCCGAACCCCTTCTCGAACATGTCACCGCTCCAACGGAGATCCTTCCAGTCTGGCGGGTTGTCGAGGAATCTTCTTGCGCGCATGGAGGAGTCTGCTAACCGCAACCCGACCAGCGCCACTGCCCAGAATGCCTTCTACCAGGCTCTGCTCAAGGCCAACATGCCCGCCATCATCATCGAGCGCTACCAATCCAACCGCTTCGCCACCAACGCCGCCACCACCGACGCCTACAACAAGGCCATGAACATGCTGGCCCCCACCGCCACCCACAGCAACCCCGACATCGACGCGACCGTCAAGAGCCTCCCTGGCACCCTCACCCAGACCCAAGTCCAGGCCGTTACCCAAGCCCTCGCGGCTCGCTCACGCGGTGCCAATCTCGCGGTCGCCAACGATGCCGGTGGCGTCGCTGCCAAAGGCACCAAGGATGGCCCCCTCCACGTTGTCGTGGACGAGTCCATGGGCAGCTCCGTGTTCCGCTGGATCAAGTTCATCTTCTACTTTGCCCTCGTCACCTACTTGAGCCTGGTCGTCGTCACCCTTGCCATCGAGAGTACCTCAATGTTCAGGCGGCCGGGTAGCAAAGCCGTCGACAGCGAGGTCAAGCCCGAGCAGCAGAAGGCTCGCTTCGCCGACGTCCACGGCGCCGACGAAGCCAAGGAGGAACTGGTCGACATGGTCGAATTCCTGAAAAACCCCGACAAGTTCTCCCAGCTCGGAGGCAAACTGCCCAAGGGTATCCTCTTGGTCGGTCCTCCCGGCACGGGAAAGACCCTGCTGGCCCGCGCCGTCGCTGGTGAGGCTGGCGTCCCCTTCTTCTACATGTCTGGCAGTGAGTTTGACGAAGTCTACGTCGGCGTCGGTGCTAAGCGCGTGCGGGACCTCTTCGCTGCGGCCAAGTCCAAGTCCCCCGCCATTGTCTTCATTGACGAGCTAGACGCCATCGGCGGGCGCCGTAATGCTAGGGATGCCAACTACGTGAAGCAGACACTGAATCAGCTGTTGACCGAGTTGGACGGTTTTGATCAGTCGGCCAACGTCATTATCATTGGCGCTACCAACTTTCCCGATGCTCTCGACAAGGCTCTCATCCGCCCTGGCCGTTTTGATCGCCATGTTCAGGTCGATTTGCCCGATGTCCGCGGCCGTCTCGCCATTTTGCAGCACCATGCCAAGAAGATCAAGGCCGAGAAGGACGTCGACTTGAAGGCGATTGCGCAGTCTACGTCCGGACTTTCGGGTGCCGAGCTGGAGAACATTGTCAACCAAGCCGCTGTCCATGCAAGCAAGAACAAGTCCAAATTCGTCGGAAAATGGGATTTTGACTGGGCCAAAGACAAGGTCATCATGGGTGCCGAGAGGAAGAGTATGGTCATTTCGGCTAAGGAGAAGGAGATGACGGCTTACCACGAGGCTGGACACGCTCTTATGCAGCTTCTCAGCCATGAACATCACCCGGGTACACTCTACAAGGTCACGGTTCTGCCTCGCGGGCCCACCCTCGGCCACACGGCTATGTTGCCCGAGATGGACAAGTTCTCCTACACCATGGCCAACTACCGGGCCAGTATCGACGTGGCCCTGGGTGGGAAATTGGCAGAGGAGATTGTGTATGGCTCTGATCAAGTGACCAGTGGTGCATCGTCTGTAAGTCTTACATCTACCGCTCCCCTCAGCACGCGATTCCCCTGCCCATGCTGATCTGAATATACCAGGACCTGCAAAACGCGACGCGAAGTGCTTTCTCCATGGTGGCGTCTTTTGGCATGTCGGAGAAGCTTGGAAACATGGAGTACTCGAGCCGATACGACAAGCTCAGCAGCGAAACCAAGGCCCTCGTGGAAGCCGAAGTGCAGCGGACAGTGGATGAAGCTTACCAGCGGTGCCGAACTCTACTGACGAAACACCGCAAGGAACTTGACCTTCTGGCTAAGGCACTGGTGGATTATGAGACGTTAAGCAAGGAGGAAGTGGAGAAGGTCATCCGGGGAGAGTCATTGCCAAACCGGATGAGTATGCCGAAAGGACCCATGGTCGTGCCGGCCAGTGCTGCGGCTCCTGCGCCGGGAGCTCCTGATCCGCCTACTGAAGGCTCACCACCACCTCGGCCCCCTCTTGCTCCACCGCCAGGGGCCGCTTCTGATGGGAAATAGGCGACGCGAGAAACACCGAACTCTCAAAGCGCCACGAGCACATGAGACACCTGCCATTGTTGGTGCTTCCTCAGACTCGAGCCCCTGGGGACGCGTCCTTCAGCTCCTCGGCCCCGTTCAGAGTCTGTCGTGCGATTGAGATGGATACTCCTAGCCTACATGTATACTGTAGCTAGCGAGAAGCTTGCCAGGGAGGAGACACGCATGACGCGGCAGAGCGCAAAGAAAGCATAGTTTTACTGGCATAGCGATGGGACAAAAACACTGTCGGATTCGCATCTTGGGAGCGAGGCATATGGTGGCGTATACCGTCCACCGACTCGCCGCACCGTACGAACTGACTGTTCCCTTGTATCTTATTTGTGGTTGTGTACATGCACATTGCCATGTACATAGCTGTGAGCGTGTTATGGGCCTGCCAGCGCACACTGCGTTTGTATCTGCCAGTCATGACTGGCTGGCAAGCTCACACATTGTATGAATAGAATAGGAAAAATCGAAATCTGCTAATTCTTCTTTTGTTCAATTCAATTCGACTATGGAGCTGTGTTTAATGCTGGCTTGAAATCCGATGAGGTATGGTCAGATTTTCGCCGCTTTCAATGTTCGCTACTCCCAAGTCAAGTCAATAGTTCTTCATGCCGGTCCTGGATAAGGGTGATGTCTGATGCAGAGCTTTGAATACGCTCCAATCGGAACTTGTAACAGGCGCGCAGAACAGTGACACAGAGAAGAGAGAAGAGAGCAATTGCTGTCATGAGAATGTAACTAAGATTGCAACGCCGTCACGCGGATGACTTCGTGGGGCATGGGCTGCGGGTATCCTGGAGTCACGGGACTTGCGGACTTATGTTCACCGCCTGAGTGATTTGGATGTGTTGAATACTGTGCTCTGCTCGTGATCTACTTGGCTGTCAATATGGTTAGAGCGAGACAGGAGACAGAAATGAGGTGGACGATTGAGGGCGGAACTCGGCGGGTGAGATTGTTGGTGCACAACTTGAACGGAACACGCATTGAATGTATCATGTGATACCAGGCAAGGTGCCCCAGAATGGTACTAGATGCAGGGTCTCGTAATCCGTAGGTTCCAGTCACTGGCGACTGGATGTGTTGGATGGAGAGGCATGGAGACGGACACGTGCCGTACGGTCGTTCATAGATGGTTCGCGCAGAGATTGGGGGCGTCAAGCGGCGCCTTGGATGATGGATCAGACCCTGAACGCGCGCAGCCAATCACTGGGCCTAGCTGCATGCACGATTCGCCTCGGCAAGCTTCCGTTGGTCGGAGATGGCGACACGATCTACAAACGACAACTCGGCTCTGTAGTAGGGCATCGGATCGGACTGCGGCTCTGGTCCCCATATGAACATTGAGCGTTCGCGCGTTGCAGTGACTTAAGAGCCTGGGTCGAACGAGGAACACGGTCCAGAGGTCACGTATCCGACTTGGCGATGAAAAGCACCACGAGCCTACAGTTGCCGGGGCCTTATCGGTACCTGGGGGTGATGTCACTCCCGCTGTCGATTGTCGATTTCAGGACCTGGGACGGATAACACTTGACTTTGGAATGTCGTCGAGTTCCAACGACACAAGATCACAACATTTGTGCGCCCGTATACTGCGTGACAGAGTTACTGCATTCTATATCTCCCTCCAGACCCACGACGACATCTTCTCTGCACACGTACCTGCATGTAGACAAGGGTCTCTTCGAGAAGAAGGTCCTCCAGTATTAACCGCCATCGTCCCCGACCGCCCACCCACTTCCTGCAACATGCAGATACCTATATGTGGCCTGTAACGTCATCCCTCTTCGAGGAACCAAGGACTGAATGCATCTACGTGGAGAAGACAGGCAAGAGTAAACCCTCCCATTTCTTTCCTCGCGTCTTGGGATGCACTCCGCTGGCACTCCGCCCCATCGTCTCTATACATGTAATGATACTACTACTCCATTTCCTCTGTCTATCCGCTCTTGCTTCTCCACTGCGATCCCTTCGATTGGCACACGATATCAGGGTCTGCTGAAAACCTCCTTTCGAGCCCCTCGGTGAATTTCTGTATCTCTCAAAACCCCCGGATACCTACCACTGAGCCACTGTCTTCATGTTCCATTCTCTCTTTCCGTGATTCTGTACCCAAGACACCATCTGCCATTGAACGTTTGGTCTGAATGCCTCGCCAGCCTTCGTCGAGCTAGTACGGAGTGCACAAGGTACTTGGCTACTCCACCTTCGCTCACATCGTCCCGCACAGTCGCAGAACAACCGATTCGATATTAACGGAAGGCTTAGTAATATTTAGCAAGACGGGCAAAGGCCAACAGCACTCATATACGTATCTAAGGTCGACGGCACCTGTGAGATTGCTAAAGATCTGCTCGTCTGGTCCCTGGCTAGACCTAACCGTCAACGTCACATCTGGATTCTCTCACCTGCAGCAGGGATCGGCACAGCTATACACGTCCGAATCCCTCAGCGCGCCAGACCATCCAGTCACAGTTACCACAGTCACCCATCCACTGCTCGCACGAGATGAAGTTTGGGAGAAAGTATGTTCTCCCACCTTCATGTCATGGAGAGTGGCGACCTCTTTATTGATCATAACATTCATGAGATTACTTACACGATAGCATAGTCTTCCCCGGAACCAAGTCCCAGAATGGGCTGCATCATACATCAACTACAAAGGCCTCAAGAAGCTGATCAAAGCTGCCGTGGAAACGGCCAGGGCGGGAGAGGGTGTCGATCTAGCAGGTGTGCTTCTTCCTTGAAAACGAGGGTCTCATAGATCCTGGCACGCCCCTGACCATAATGCACAGAGTTCTTCTTTGCTCTGGACCGTAATCTCGAAGATGTGGATTCCTTTTACAACAAGAAGTTTGCTGAGGCTCATCGTCGCCTCAAGCTTCTGCAGGACCGCTATGGACGAAGTGCGGATGTCGTCGCCGAGCTTGATGTCCAAGAAGCCGAGGAGTTAATGACAGCTCTGCTCGAGATCCGGAGTCAACTGAGAAACCTGGCGTGGTTTGGTGAGATAAATCGACGAGGGTTCGTCAAGATCACCAAGAAGCTGGACAAGAGAGTCCCCAATTCTACGACAAAGGATCGGTATATCACCACCAAGGTCGACCCCAAGCCTTTCGCCAAAGATTTTACAGTGGGGCGACTGATTAATGAGATCAACAAATGGCTATCTGTACTGGGAGACGCCCAAAATGTTGATGACGCTAGATCCGACAAATCGTCAAGGTCTGTTAGATCCCTCGGGAGGGCAACAGTCAAGGCCCTGCCGAGTGTGCCCAAAACTGTGCTCGACGCGCTGGACACGGCAATTCGGGATGACGATGCAGCAGCACTAGAGTGTAGCTTGTCTGACAGTCAGTTTGAGGCATCCTCGCCAGCATCTCAAGGCTTATTACATAGCCTGCTTCAACGGTGTATCGCGTCAGTTTCCAAGAAATGCATCGCCTTTATATTGCCACAGCTTCAGACTCTTTACGAACCTGATGACCTTAATGAGCGAAACGCGATTCATCGGCTCGTCATCAATATCGGACGTGCCAAATCTGCATCCGTCACTGGCGATCTGGAGGCGAATGCAGTGGCGCTTCCCGTCAAATCCCACTACAACACACACTATGTTGCGCCTACATCCCAGACTCCCGCTACGACAGACCTTCGCGGCCATGATATCACCACCACTATTCTCCTGACGAGAACAGACGAGACTGTTCAGCTCCTGGATTACTTCCTGGACACTTTGCTACCCGAGCAACGTCCTGCCTTGAGCACTCCAGATTCTCTGGGACGCATTCCTCTTCACTATGCGGCGCATTATGGGTTTGTTGTGCTCTGTGAAATTATCATGGAGAAGATGCAGAGATGGGGTCAGTTTGATGTCGCCAACGGTATCGACGCACCGGAGTGGCAAGATGAAGAAGGCAACGCGCCTCTGCATCTTGCTGTTATGGGTGGACACCCGCTCACGACCAAGTGCCTTCTTCAAGGAGAAAACTGGCAGGGGTTCGACCACGTCCACAGAAAGCCGGTATCCAAGTCGAGTGCAGTCTTGGCCATGGCCACGAGATCCAACTATGTGCGGATTGTCAAGTTGCTTGTGGAGGCGGGCATGGACATCAACTGGCAAGACGGAACGGGGGAAACAGCGTTACACAAAGCAGCACGCTTTGGTCATGCTGAATGCGCCCGAATTCTCATCGAGGGATCGGCAGAGCAAAAGGCAGACCTCGGCCTGACGGAACAGTCATTTGCGTGGAATGCCCTTCATATTGCTGCCGTGGATGGACACACCCACGTAGCACGGCTTCTTGTCGACGCCGGGATCGACGTCTCTCAGGCCGATTCGTTTGGGTGGACAGCCAAAGAACACGCAGCATTACGTGGTCATTTGGATGTTACTGAACTTCTGGAATCCGAGACCGTTGTCGTTCCACAGGCTCCCAAAGACTCGGATGATGGCGAGTCTTCCTCTCCTCATTCTTCATCACCAACCGAGAATCCTTCGCTGGAGGATAGGAGGTCTAATGGCAGTACCAGGGTGGCTGACCCGATCAAGTCCTTCGGGCATCGCTACCTTAAAGATGAGTGCTTGGTCATGGTCAGCTTGGGGTCCATGGATATGCGCAAGGATATCGAGCCCGTGAAACTAGATCGTGTACCCCTCGCAGAAGCTCATACGAACGAGCTCGACACCGCTTTATCCGTCGTCATTTCGGCCCAAGGTGCTCAGGGCGATCCCACGACGATCGATTTGCCTGTCCACGACAATATCTCTACTGAGCCCATTCTGTTCCGGACGTCAGACGCCTCCAAGGTGAAGATGCTCTTTGACATCGTGCCGACATATTCCGGCAACGAGAACAGGAAAATCGGCCGGGCCGTGGCTTTGCTGTCCTCCGTCCGTCCGACCATAGGTGCGAAGCGGATGAACCTGCAGGGCGACGTGTGTGTGCCCATCATGAACTCCAACCTCGACGTCATCGGCGCCGTCAACTTCAATTTCCTCATCATCACACCTTTCACACATCCGAACATGGAGATCAACTCACAGCAGACATATTGGAAGAAGTTAGATACCACGATGCTGATTGGGCACCGTGGGCTCGGCAAGAATTTCCTGGCGAACAAGTCGCTGCAATTAGGGGAGAACACGGTCTCCTCCTTCATTGCTGCCGCCAATTTGGGAGCGCAGTATGTCGAATTCGATGTCCAGCTCACCAAAGACCACGTCCCAGTCATTTATCACGACTTCCTTGTTAGCGAGACCGGCATTGATGCACCCGTACATACGCTGACGCTCGAGCAATTCCTACACATCAACGGGGAGCAAAACGGTCGCTCGCGGCGTCAATCACACGAACGACGTCGCATAGCGGACGATGCGGAACCTTCATCGCAAGGCCCGGAGATGTCGGCACGGTACAGATCCATGTCTATGGATTTCTCGACGAAGAAGGAAAAGCAGGACCGCCTGCTGGACGAACGCATGAAGTACACGCTCAACTACAAGCAATCGGGCTACAAAGCCAACACGCGAGGCAACTTCGTGCAGGCGCCGTTTGCGACGCTCGAGGAGCTCTTTAGGAAAGTGCCCGAGACGGTCGGATTCAACATAGAGATGAAGTACCCGATGCTGCTGGAGTCGGAGCAGCATGACATGGACACGTACGCCATTGAGCTGAACTCGTTCTGTGACGTGGTACTCACGAAGGTGTATGAGATGGCCAAGGGGAGACATATAATCTTCTCGAGTTTCAACCCGGACATATGTCTCTGTCTTTCGTTCAAACAACCCAGCATCCCCATCATGTTCCTCACCGATGCGGGAGCGGAAGAAGTCAGTGATATACGCGCGAGCTCGCTGCAGGAGGCAATTCGGTTTGCGGGACGGTGGAATCTGTTGGGCATTGTGAGCAATGCGACGGTCTTCGTCAGGGCGCCGAGGCTGGTGAGAGTGGTGAAGCAGAGCGGGCTCGTGTGTGTCAGTTATGGAGTCGAGAATAATGATGAGGCGTTGGTCAAGGTATGTCTTCCTACCCTCCTCGCATCTCGCACAGCAATTCAAACTTGCGCTCTTTCTGGCCGTTATGACTCTGGCTGGGAGGCGAACGAGGATGGTATACCATTACTGACGAGGCCACAGGAACAAGTCAATGAAGGTATCGACGCGGTGATCGTTGATAGTGTTTTGGCGATTCGACGCGGATTGACGAAGGAGAGCTCGCCCGACCGAGGGGGCTTAAGAGAGGGGACCGAGGATTAGAGGTTGTTGATACATGTGGGAGGTCATTCTCTGACGTCCGGCGATTGAGTACCTACCTTAATTTAGCAAGGCTTAGAGAGTGAGAAGCCATAGCTGGTAGTCAGAGAGCGAGATGTGACAACGTAGCACTTCGGTCGCGAAATGGAGTTGTTCGATATGCGATGTATCAACAATTGGCGTTGCAACCGTCCTCATTTCACGAAACTCGACGTTCGCGTAGGTATGCGGACATTGTTAGTCTTCAACCAGCAACGATTCATGATTGCTACATGATGATCGTAATATCCATTTGACTTTTTTACAAATTGGTGATCAGTACAGCGTACGTCTATCTAGATAAGTATGTGCATGGCGTACGTAGTAGTACATATTTGTAGTAGATACAGTAATGCAAGCAATGGACTTGTGATTTATCTTGTCCCCCTTTTCCCCTTCTAGTATTCCCGTTCTAAGCCGGTGTCCGGTTTGACAGACAATAGTCTAGATACGTGTTGCTGTCCTCTGGGGATGAATTGCTGATGCAGGGGGGATATAGTCGGGGAACGGTATCTTCTGTGCCGTTTGTGTTGTGGTCGGTCGCCGTAGCTGGCCTGCTTTCGACCTCATCTGCTTCAACGATCAATGTGGTCCCTGCCGGATCGCGCTTATGTACTTCGTCAAGTATAACCTCTGCTGTAGTCAAGCTTGGAGCGATCTTGTTCCCCACGGAACACAGAGGTCCCCAATCATTCCGTAACCGAGGAGATGGGAAAGCAGGAGGTTGAATCCAACCCTTGGCTACATTGTAGTTGATGCCCTGAATATGGTACCCGACAAGTTGTTCGAGGGATACACCATAATAGCCGCCGTCGTAAGCTAGCACAGCCTTGGTGTACGACCGTGAGAGGGAGGCGAAGAGGAC
Organism: Xylariaceae sp. FL1272; assembly: GCA_022432385.1. Classification (NCBI taxonomy): domain Eukaryota; kingdom Fungi; phylum Ascomycota; class Sordariomycetes; order Xylariales; family Xylariaceae; species Xylariaceae sp. FL1272. The sequence continues at coordinate 280,045 of JAJJXC010000020.1, forward strand.
CGCGCGAATCTCATCCTCGATCTGGAGCGCATCTTCAGTGATTTTTTCAACAAGCGCCCCATGCTTCCTGCTTTCGGCTGTCGAGTCACGGGGCGCGCGCGAAATGGCCTCCGGATCGAAGAACGATGCTAAAGTATTGGCAGTCAGTGGCCAATCTCCTCGTCTCGTATCTATGAGCTGCCTGGCAAGGGGCCGAATCGGAAATCTGGCTAGTAGCATGTCTTTGAGATCTTGCCGGTTCAGTGTAGGACGCGTGATGTCGATGTGGTGCACAGCTTCGGCGACCGCCAGCTGATGATGCCGCTGGACCTTGTTGGTTCTGAACTCTCGAAGCAGGAGACCTTCTGGATCCATCTGGTACCCAGTTCGGTAATAGATGATAGCCGACCTGGTGGCGGCCATTAGCCACCGAGTTTTTTCTTCAATGTCGGCAAACCTCGCATTGATGGATATCCTGATATGCTCCTGTCGGGCCTGTGCATACCGCTTGGTAAGTGACGGGCGGCTGGCTTGCTGTTTCCGAGGGGCTTTATCCAGGTGCCGAATCGCGTTCTCAAGCCGGTGGGAGAGGGGCTCGTCGGTATTAAGAATGCTGTGCAGGGTGGGAGCCAATTGCAATCTGGTGTACTCTCTGACCTGTAGCTCAATGTCTACCTTTGGGAGCCATTGCCGCAATCTTTCTGCCCCGCGGCTGTATTTCTTCCATCTTTTCTTGAAATATTCACCATGATGACCCCAGCACATGGCGAGCAGCTCCTGGAGATGCCAGACGACCTCTCGGCAGAAATGGGTTGTATTGGCCAGGAAGATGTTGCGGAGCAGGATGCTGAAGTTATCGAAATGTCTGACGATGGCGGCTACTAGTTTGCGGGCGACACCTGCATCCGACTCGGCAACACAAGCTCGCAAGAGTCGGAGGAGGGATTCGGGGCGAATGGCACTGCTGTCGCGTAGCCAAGCTATAAATGGGTTGCAAGCATGGGCAAGCTCGCCAAAGTGCAGCCAAGTCTTCTCTAGATCAAGAAAATGCTGGTCGTTTCTCTGCGTGCGGACAACCCAGCCATGCTTCCTCTGAGTGCAGTACTTGTGGGCCCAGTCCAAGAAGTCGGAAACGGAGGGGTCATCGCGCTGGTAGGTGCGATTAAAGATGCCATGGTGCATGCCGTCGTCCTCGCGGCCTTTCATTCTACGAATCATCCGGCGGAAGCCATCTATGTTGTTGGTGGCTCGGTAATGCGCAAGCAAGCAGCGGATGGTGGCACTGGTGGCGGGCCATCGGGTGCGGTCGAGGTAGGACTCGATGACGGCGTTGGCTAGCCCGGGGCGGCCGGCGCGGTGGAAGCCGAGGATGAGGATGTTGTAGGTGTGGATGGTGGGCGGAACGCTGGCAACTAGCAGGTTGTGGCATACCTTGCCTAGCATGTTGTTGTCGGCGTCTCGGCGATCGAAGCCGGAGGAGGCCTGTTTGGATAGATTTGATTGAAGGTGAGATGTGAAGGTGGAACGCATCGCTCTGTTGAGTTGCTCGCGAACACTGGCCGTACGGGCAAGGTCGGCTTCAGGCAGAGCAAAGGCAGGATACTCGCCGCTGGCCTGTAGACGCTGCACTTGAGGCAGAATGGCGCCCACACCGGCTTTGTCTGGCATATCGCTGTGCCTAGCCGACCCGTGCTGCGTTTTGTTGCTTGGTATGCCGCTTGCTGTGCTGCTGAGGGCGGCCCGACATCCCAAGCCGTCTTTCCAGTTCTGCTGCAGCAGCTTGTCGACCAGGTCTACCACAGCAAATGTGCTCCTGGCGAGCTGGTCTTGGTTTTTGGGCTCGCGTAGCTCCAGCTCGGCATCCTGCTCCTCGGCCATGATCTGTGCCTCGATGTCGACCCAGTCGCATTGATCCTGCAACCATTGTTGGCGTATGGGCCGCTGCCAGTTGCCACCGTCATCGTGCAGACTTGCCAGGGGCTTGTGCCAGTCCGAGTCGAAGTCTAGGAGGTCTACTTCGTTGGGTATTGTGAACGTGGTGCGTCGTTTCGCGGCTTGTCTTCTTTGCACAGCGAGATGGCGGGGGGTTCCCGGGGGAGAGGCGATGCGGTCGAACACAGGAGTGTAGTGGCCGAAACGATTCGTAGGGGCGTACTCTAGAGATGTTGGGGTAGTTGAAGTTGAAGTAGCGGTAGGTGGTGAGGTGGCTTGTGTTTCCGCTGTCGTGGCGGCCGTGGTGATGGGAAGATGCTTCACAGCTTCCCTGGCTTGACCGAGACGATCGTCGAGCTCTCGGCGACGCTCGTTCTTGTGGCGGGCATCGATGAAGACGGCGGAGCCGATGATGGTAGTGTAGCAAGCCGTGATCAGGTCGGCGCCCGTGACCCTGCGCCTGGCCGCGGCAGACGTGGACCTGCGGACTACGGCATTGGTGTGTAAACAGATGCGGCAGCTGCAAGAGGGTTGCGCGGCGGCAGTTCGGGACCATAGAGCTTGCATAGCTCGCGCATGTCGTCGTCGTCGTTGTCGTCGTCGGATGTGTGTCGGGTGCTCGATGCACTAAAGCATATCGTCTGGGGAGGTCAATTGGCCATGATGGCCACAGATTGGACGGTGTTGTAGTGTGCCAAGTGTTCGATATCACCGACGTGCCGTTCTACAGTCCCAATCGAGCTTAAAAGTCAAGAATTGGGAGGTTCGTTCGTAATCGTAAATGAGGTCGGAAAGGGTACAATAGTTGGACATGGGCCGATGAGCGAAAAGTCGATAGCTTGGGAACCCTACGCTTTGCCGGCTGTCGTACATTGAACCTTCAGCTGGTCAGAGCTCCAGACGCCCGTCCACTGCCCCTCCAAGAAACCATCGCCGTGAAGACATGATGCAAGACAAACTCACGAAGACAGAATGCGCCGCGCCCTGGATGTATACTGTACTGCATGTCCTTCTTAAGCTCCGAATCTAACATGCAGATTTCGTAACCACATCCCATCTCCATTTCCACAGCCATCCTCGCCCACCCACCATGTATGCACTGACTCTGGTTGCCGAGCTCAACGGGTACGCAAACGCCTATTTCGACTTCAACTCGTACCTTACTCGTACCATTTTTTATTGATTCTTAACTGGCTAATACAACACCCCAGAGTGACCAACCTGCGTCCCAAGGACTCCCCAGATGCTCCCTTCTGGTACACGTTTGTCGTCCAGTGCACATCCTGCCGCGAGACTCACTCCAACCCCGTCGCCGTCAGCCAGTTTGTAAGAAAAACAACGCAGACAGCCGGCCAACATCTACCAGTACTGCATACTGACACTTCCTTTCCTTTTCCCAGGAGACCAATGAGATGAGCGGCAGCCGGGGCGAGGCCAACTTTGTTTGGAAGTGCAAGAACTGCAAGGTGTGTTGTGAAATCTCATGAGCTACTAGCCACTGGTGTTTCGTCTTACACGTTTGTAGCGAGAGTCATCGGCTTCCATCAAGGCGGGTCCAAAGACGTACGAGCATGGTGAGCCCCCCAAGCAGCAGACCATCCTCGAGTTTGACTGCCGCGGGCTCGAGTTTACGTCCTTCTCTCCCGAGGTCAGTGCTCCCTGCTAGTATCCTTCCGCTCGACTTACACCTTTTGATGCCACTAACATGTCATGTCTTTAGGGGGAGTGGGTGGCAGATGGGCTAGAATCGGGGACTAAGTTCGAGGGCATCGAGCTCACCGATGGCGAGTGGTTCGACTACGACGAGAAGGCCAACGACGAGGTCAGCATCAAGGAGCTGCGCTGGGACATCAAGCGAGCATGACCATGATTGGGGTATGGAGATACAAGATATGCTAAAACGGATGATGAAGACATGACGATGCAATCGCAATGTATATCTGGTCGGAGGCGAATACCAGCTGATGGTTTGATGGCATGGGCTACCTATTCGAGCTCGATATGGATGATTACAAGATGTACAGAGGAATCCGAGCATTCACTGTGAATATGAGCATTGAGGCATGGCTATGAAGAGCGCTATGTAAAAGAGACAAGAGCAACCGTAAGCTACCTCCTTGTGTGGTGATCTGAGGAGGCATGGGCGCAATAGTAGTGATGAGGTGAACGACCATGTGATGTTCTGATGCTAGGGGTGCACGGTTTTTTGTGTACAAGCACATGCTTATAGCTTCCGACTTGGCCATTCAATTCGAACACAGTTGATACCTCCCGTGGTCATTTGTGGTTTGGCGAACAGCTGCATTCAGTCCAGGTGCGGGGCAGAGTCGAAGCTGCCTTGACCAATCAGGTAGACGTATCATGCATGCTATGGTTAGAGAGCTGGGCGAGCTGGGTGAGCTAGCATACAGAAAGTTACCGACTCTGAACACCTGCCACCTTGCAGGCGGCATCCCACTAAAAGTTCAAACAACACCACCGCGCGACATCACAACCGCAGCAACAACTATCTCTCCACAGACCGACTGACAGCCTCCTGCACAACGCACCACCCACGCCCTAGCCGCAGTTCGCGAAACAGCCCATCATGAGTGTAAGATCTGCCCACAGCTCCCACCCTGTGTCGTATCTGTCGCTGACTCTGTATCTAGTTCATGCCCGTCAATCCGCGGCCGATGCTGCAAGAACTGTACTTGCCCCCTCTCCGTCCTCCCCCTTCCTCGCCCAAGCTCTCTACTCCTCCGCCGTCATCCCAACCCTCGTCGTCTCCCGTCAACTCTGTATCAAACTAACGTCTACGAGTGTCAATAAAGACATAGTCGTACGCCTAAAGTGGGGTGAGACCGAGTACAAAGGCAGACTGGTCTCCATCGACGGCTACTTCAACATCCAGCTCACCAACGCCCAAGAGTACATCGACCAGAAGTTCACCTCCGACCTCGGCCAGATCCTCATCCGCTGCAACAATGTGCTCTGGATCAAGGGCGCCGATCAGGGCGATGTTTTGATGGGCGATTCGTGATCGAGCGCATGTGCTAGACGGACGAAGAGAGAACGACAGCGCAAACCCGGCGAGATATACCCTGCGGATACAGACCATGCGATGCAGATGCGTTAAGTAGGGGACGGAGGAAAAGCGACTGCGGAGGTGGTGAAAACGTGTTGCCCTAGGTCAATTCCACAGCAGAATTGACTTGGGCACGCCGCTACATACATGTAGTTCACGGGGTGGATTCGGGACCAAGGAGGAAATGCTGTCATCGGGCCTACAGTTGCGAGAGACTCCAGCAGGAGCCTATTAAGGATAAGGGTATGCTTCTGCCTGCATGCGTGAATGGGTTTGGGGTGGGAATAACTACTATCATCGTCAACCATCAATAATTCCGATGGCTAGGCATAGTCTAGAACCGCACAAATAAGAAACCCCGAGAAAAGCTGCACTATGTGTCAGATCCGTCGATGATCGTGATGCTTCACACATCCATGGCTCCTCGCCACCCGGTGTGCACTGTCCATCTTCTCGTCGCTTTTTCACTGGTTGCTGTATGCTGTCTACCCATCCATGGGCTTCTTGAATCTTTTTTCATCTGCCCACTGATTGAACGCCTATGTTGGCTTGTATCATATCAGACGTAATCTCATCTCCATTTTCATCGTGGTATCATTGCACCTAGCCAGCGCTGCCTCTCGGGGTATCCTAACACCTTCATGTAGCATTGCCGTGTCTGCATCCTCTTCCTTGCTCCTCATCATCGCATCCATCTGGCCACACCATGGCTCAGACATCACGTCCCATAGCTTCACATCAGACATGCGATCTTGCGACTACTGCACATCTCGCTCGCTCCAACCTTGACTCTCTGCGTCTCGCTCACCCACAGGTACGCCTCCACCATCCACTCGTACCACACCTTGGCGTCGTCTGTCTGTCGCCACATGCTGACCTCCAACTCGGCGTCCGGGGGTAGGTATAACGGTTGCTATACGTGTCTTGTTAGCAGGACGGAAGCGGAAGAAGGGGTTGCTGTTCGAGGATAGACCTAGATACAGAATAGAAAGCAAACACTCACCTTGAGCGGAAAGAAGATGGGGAACCAAGAGACCATATCCCGGCTCTTCAAATCAATCATCTCGGGCAAGGTGCTCAGCTCCACCTTGGGCCTGACCCCATCCACCATCTCGCTATCGAGCTGCGACTCGTACAGCGTCGACTCAAAGTATCCCGCGAGGCCATGGCAAACTCCTCGACTTCTACACACGAACGTGAGGTGGCAGTGCCTGGAATTGTGATCGTTGGCACCAACGCCACCTGCCATACTGCCCCCGCCTCCTCCAACGACGCCTCCTGAACGCCGTGCCGCCACGATGTCCAACGTAGCCTCAGGAAGTGGGTGTGTGAACTCCCATGCCTGCTGGAAGCGTGGTCTATCCGGTACATTGCGCGCCGCATTGAAGTCAACAGCAAAGAGCCGCACCACCCACGGTGTGTTGAAGGCGTTCTCCTCGCCGCCTAGCTCGGTGCGCTGTTTGATATCCGCATAGATCCTCGGTGTAGAGATAGGCGAGAGATGCGCTGTGTACGAGCTGGGAATTGAAATACCATGTTCCGGGGCAAGTACATGCTGGATTCCATCCAGACACTCGGGTGATAGCTCGTTGTCGCCAAATGAGCCCAAGAGCTCCGAAACTAGAATATCAACCTTGCCTCCGCCTTCCGGGTGATCAGGCGACGAGGGACCTCTCCAGGCACGCATGTCGGTCTTAACCACAGTGACGCGCCCGTGCCATACTTTCTGATTCTGCCGCAGCAAGTACACATAGGCATTTGGGTTCTTCTCGACAGCCCAGACCTTGACCGGTACGCCCGTTGTCTCGCTCGCCTGTAATGCCCGGGTCACTAAAGGTCCACGGCCGGAGCCAGCAACGGCGATGACAACGCCTTCCGGAGACGATGTGGGCTTCGAGAGATGGCGCCATTCGCGGAGGGCTTCCTCGATTGCCATTTCGTACTGGTTATACTTGACAGGATCACCTTCGAATACCTCATAGGTGACGCTTTCCAAGTTGTCGGAGAGGGGCTGTAAGGGTGATTGGAGCCAGTCTTGAAATCCGGTCAGAGTGTCACGCTCCATCTGGGTGATCGGCAGTTGTTGGCGTTCGACATATCGTAGATATCCGACGTAGGGATTCTCGCCTTGGACCTCACGACTATTCTCAGCTGGCTGTCCTGCGGCATCTGCCAGGGTGGGGAATGCAGATGATGAGGTTGTGTCTATGGCCAGTTCCGACTCCGAACCCAATCGCAGCTCTGGTCCAACATCGCAAAGAATGAAGTAAGGGTGGTGCTTGAGTTGCATGAAAGTCTGGATCATGCTCTGATGGAATCGTGGTAGAGAGGGGTATCCAGCCTTGTTGGCAGCGAAGACAGCAGGACCAAGGGTGAGATACTGAACGGGCTCAGAAAACCACCTCGACTGCAGTTCCTGATCCGGCAAAACACGGGGAATCTTCAGGGCTTTGAATAATCAGCAGCTGCAACATGGCAGAACGAAAGAAGTGGCTCGGGGCCGATGAAGCGACATCGATGATGAAGGCTGTGTAAGAGCAGTATATCACTTACCGACCATGATTCTAGTATCGTAGTCGCAAATTGTCCTGATTACATGCCAAGAATCCCATGAACTGAAGAGGTCTATGTCCTCGGACTTTTCAGGTTCCTCATTCGTGTCGTTCGACGTGGAGAGCTGCGATACCTTTTCTTCAAGACCAGGCTCACGGTACATTGGTAGATGGATGATCAGATTGACACGAGTGCCAACCAAGAGGGCCTCTTGCACAGCCCTGGCATACTTAGCAATCCCTTGGCCGTTGCCAACCTTGACAGAATCTCGCCTGGGCCCGGGTATGACGATGCTGCGCACACCGCAGAAATTGGCATAGGCGATCTCGAGGTTCAAGACCTGGCGCGAGATGCTGGCGACTACATGATTGGGTGAAGTCAGGTCGATCCAAGGGCTAGCATACCCGATGAAACCACTGGTATAGGACTCTGGGAAAAGAGTGGTATCCTCGGTGGTTAATGGGGGCACAATGGGATCCGGCTGGGATCCAGGCTTGGTCAAGCCTTTGTGCTCGTGAGCGGCGGTGTCGACGAGCTTCTTGATGCGGTCATGAAAGTGTGTATTGGTGATAGGGGTGGTGACAAAGCCAAACTGCAAGAATGATTAGCCATTGGCGCTTGTCTACCTATGTACCTAGGCAATATGCCATGTGTTATAGATTGCTGCCCAAGCATTGGTCTTTGCCATACAGCGGCAGTCGTGATGCACAGGAAAGGCAAAATACTCACTCCTGCATTCAAGACTTGTCCATACTGCAAGTCGCCAAGAGTCTCTGTTCTTGTCGAATCATGTTGGCCGATGTAGAAATCCGGGCGGATCTCGTCGCGACCGCTAGACTCACTGCTGCTTGAAGTCTCCTTGGCCATTGTTCAGGTGTTGCAGAAGTATGACAATGTCCAGAGTGGTGGCCGTGGAACTTGTGCAGAGTCCGCGGGACAGAAACCAGTGGAAGGGGTTATTGGACGGAATTTGGAGAAACGAGTCGGGCTTCAGACGCGCATGTTTGAAGGTAGGGGAGAGACAAGACGACAAACTACCTCAGTAACGCAAAAAGCATACCGTAAGCAAGCATAAACCTCAGGCAGGTGGTTTCGGCACTGGAGAGGAGATGTCGAATCGCGCAGCAGACGTTGCGAGGCGAGAGAGTCAAAGGCGCTTGCGAAAGAAGAGCTGCCAGCCAGCCTCAGTCTCGAACTCCAAATGCACACCTGGTTCCCGCGCAAAGCACAGAAAGAAAAAATACTGTTGGTGAGGTCAATTGTAGAGAGGGATGTATCCTTGCGACGACCCTGAAAGCTAGATGCCCCGCCACTACCTAAGTAGTCGCCTGGACGGCAGCTGAGGGGTACTTACTTAGTAGCTCCAACGGGCAGCAGCTGGGATACTGATAGGGCGGAAACAACCCCGCATCCCGACCTAGTACCTAAACCTACCTAACCGCTGTTTCCTCCTGCTCAGCGGGTTTGTCTAGGTAGGGCAGACCGTTTCGTCTATGAACAAACAAGGACCGACAACCAAACATCATCAACCTCCATCCGCATCTCCACAGCCGCCCATACTTCAAGATGAACCGGCGCATGGTATGAGTGCCTCACCCACCCCATGCATGCCCTTGGGCCAAGGCTAACGCGGCGCCTGTCTCCAGCTCACCAAAGACGACGAAGCCGCCGGCGGTGACGAGGTCGAGGTCCGTCGCGAAGACCAAGACAAGATCAACAAGTTCAGCCGTCTGCACCAGCGCGAGCTGAAGATCCAGGGCGAGCTCGATGCCAAGAACAAGGAGAAGGAGGAGCTCGACGACGTCACCCTCGAACTCGAGCTGGCCGACGAAGACGAGACGGTCCCCTACAAGATTGGCGATTCGTTCTTCCACATCCCTTTACCCCAGGCCCAGGAGATGCTTGCCGAGTCCACATCCCGCATTGAAGACGAGGTCTCCCAGCTCGAGGAGAGGATGAGCACCACCAAGGACGAGATGCAGGAACTCAAGGTCCAGCTCTACGCCCGATTCGGACGCAGTATCAACCTCGAGACCTGATGATGGAAACGCTGCCTCTGGTTTCAATCAGAGGCTTCACGCATAGAACTACCAACCCAGCTTCATATGGCCGCAGATTGAGCAACCCTCAAGAGACATCTGCGGCACTTGCGCGCAGGCTCGATGTGATCCAGCCCCCGTAGAGAACTGCTCTGGCACCTTGGGCTCGATCCACACGGTACTCAGCGGTTTTCCATCCTCGGCTCGCCGTTGTGGGATGGCCATAGAATGCCATGGCGCCATTATGCAGTGTCACTTCGCCGGTGTAGGTAACACATGCGACTCTGATCCCGTTCGGAGCACAAGGATTGATAGTCAAGAATTGAGAGAATCCTGACTTTGATGGTCTGCCTCTTGTACTGCAAACCCAACACCTATGTGAGCCATAGATTCGTGTATTGCCCTGTCCTCCATAAGACGCGAGTTGTCGGTTATCGGTTATGTACTGTATTGGCAATAAATGCATGTGCGAGGCCAAGCGAATATTCCCTCTTGTTAGGACTCTGCGTTGAACATGGCTGATGATTGCCGCGGGTATAATTATGCGGTACTTGGCCAACTCAATGTTAATCCTGCTCTCAGTGTTGGTGGAAGCATTAGCCACGCCCATTGTCGATGATGGCCTCCATTGCTGGCTGTTCTCCGTGTCGAGGGATTTTACCAACTCCTCTCTATCACTTGGTCTCGGCTTGGTTTCCCTACGAGCGGGGATTGCGGAAATTGGCTTTGACGAACCCGCCTGCAAGGAACAGACGAGACAGAGCTAACAAGTAACAACTTAAGGTAGGTGGTATTTTCTCTAGCCCCTGCTGCCGAGGCTGCGTAGCTTGGAATTGATCGTCTCGTCGCAGCTCACTAACTGGTCGGTGATGTCATAGCTGAGATCAGGGCCAACATGAAACCGCTCGCCTTAATAAATACTCAATTAACTTTGTCTCCCCTATCTGAGGCTATTCCGTGCCGTCCATCCCTAAATCTTTCTATGGTGTTGCATTTCTCCCGTCGGTCTGTTACTGGTCTTGAAGTTGTCCGACCAATACTACGGTCGTCTGAAATCCCTTGTAGAGATTGTATTTGTATTTTTTAGACTGCTGATGACACGACCAACTCGTCGCGTGGTGCTTTTCTGACATCCCTCATCGGATACTCATTGGAAGCTCGTGCTGGACATAGACGCAACCGCATCACCCGCGGGTCTTTTGGATTTCCCTCATATCCCGCAGCGATGGCCAGACGATCGGTATTAGTTACGGCTCTCTTTGCCGCCCATGCCTTCGGCTCCCCACGTCCCATGATCACACCAGCCCCGAGCGCGGCGGATCGTGAGCTGGCCCTGGCGCGTAGAGACATAATAAGCGACGCTGAAAGCTACATCGACGGCTTGGAGAGTGACGTTTCGAGTCTTGTATCGTCGGGCATTCCGGCTTTCTTTCAGAATTTCCCCACGGGCGACGATGTTGAGAGCGCGCTCGGGATCGGAGATGATGATCTGAAAGCTACGCCCACGCATGTGCTCAATATCCCTAGCTATGCAAACTGGACAAACGACGGATGGAACTTGAGAATACACGGGAATGTCTACAAGCAACCTAACATTAGCCAGGACGATCTCGACGACCTGGCAAACATATTCCTCATCGACACTAGTGTTGACGAGCTAGACGCAGCAGGGCAAGCCGAGGCGCGAAACGTAACGGCATCTATCTTCGTCGTTCAACAAGGCGATGTAGCTGTCATGGTCAATTTGGTGAACGATGTCTACGTACGTCCTAATGCAAGCGGCGGTGTCATCAATGCCAAGGGCGGTGTCCAGACAATTGACCTGCCGTACAACACTACTGCGGAAGGCGACTTCGACACATTCGTGTTACTGAAGAATACGACGGGTTCCAAAGGTGGCCATTTGATCCCCGGCAACGAGACAGCGCATATCCAGGCGCTCAATGTGGTACGTACGGGTCTTGCAGCACGGGACTCGATTACCATTTAAATTTGGAAGACTCCCAGAGCAAGCTAACGCCAAATGATGCTCGAATAGTACACCAATGGTACCGACACCGGCAATGCCACCGCCTATCTCGTCCCACCAACAGGATACACAATCATCTCTGACATCGACGATATTCTACGAATAACGAAGATCTACGACCCCAAGGAAGGGCTTCTCAACTCATTCGCTCGGCCTTACACGCCGTGGCAAGATATGCCCGAGGTCTACGCCAATTGGTCCGCTACGATCGACAACTTCCACTTCCATTATCTCACCACAACCCCTGAGCAGGTTACGAGGAATTACATGGAGTACATCTACAAGACCTACCCTCTCGGTTCCTTCGACACTCGGCCTCTCAACTTCTCGGACGGTTCAGCAACCCTTGAGATCCGGCGCTTCCTACTCGACAAGATCTTCTTGACTTTCCCACAGCGCAAGTTCGTGCTCATGGGCGACACGACGAATTCTGATGTTATGAAAGCCTATCCACAATTGGCGAAAGATTATCCAGGGCAGGTGCAGTGTATCTTCCTGCGCAACACTACGGCAACGGACGACACGGATTTGTTCCCGTATAATACAGAGGGCTTCCAAGGCCTTGATCAGAGCCAGTACATGTTCTTTGTCAATGCTGATGACTTGAGGGCTGTCGACATTGAGGGCGGCAATTGCTGGAATAGCGCTGTTGTCCAGAATGTTACGTTTGGTTACCAAGGAAGCGGCTTTGGCAATGCAGCGACTACTAGGGAGTGGAGTTGGGGTGTGCTTGTTTTGAGTCTTGGAGTCGCCATAGGTGCGGTGGCGTTATAGGGTGTTGTTGATGAGTTATGAGGTATGAGTTCGTGGGTTGCGTGGTTATGCGGAGATGATTGATACCCCGCGAATGTGCTTATGAGGGTAAATGAGAACTTATAATGATTATATTTACACTTACGTCAGGCCCAAACATGATTTGGGTCGTGGTCTCTACTAGACGGCCTCGTTTTCCGAAGATAGTCTTTCTTAATTCGTGTCTCTCGAGTGGCCCATCAGGAAAGGAACAAAATACAGCCGACATAGCACTCCCACGCAGGATAGCTAAATGCAATACAACGCGATTCCAACTGTTTCACAACACGTCGGAAATACTGAGATTTGACTGCGTTCAAAAAAACAATACTCGGTCATATAAGGTCATTTGCATTGTTGCAGCAAGCTTGTGTCTTGGTAGTAAAATGCCTCGTCAATAAGAGATACTTCGGCACCGAAACATTCTGCACTTTATTCCTTCAACATGTATACGAGTAAATGCATGAAGCGACAGAATTGAGACTGTATTATGCCTGACAGGACAGAGGCAGAACGAGTCGTTCAGGCACTAATCGTACTTCTCATTCAGAAGCATGGATAGCCCGTTCGAACCACGTCCCTATTGCTATGAATGTGATCCCCCATGTCTCGCGTACATACTTCAGAATTTCTGCAGCCGTTTCTTTGTCATTCGCGGAAGTGTTTCTCTACAATAGTCTGGCTTTCAGTCGACATAGGGGCACGGGTGAATAGTCGAGGATGTCGATGGTTTCGCCTGTCGATAACATGATACCTCCACAATGACATTTGTGCAAAGGTTGAGCTGGTCATACACCCAAGTTTTGCATGGGTTGGTGGTTTTATATTGCTCAACAGGGCAGAGCCGGCGCTCTGCATGCGATGTTGAATGTTCTAGGCTCTGGTTCCGGGTCGACGCATCGTCGCTGATCTCGTCCTTGCAACGCTCGAAGTTTCGAATGCTCCCACCAAAGAGCGCTATTCAAAACGACTTGTAAGAAGTGCTAGAGCAAAACGAAGTGCAGTGTCTACGTTGCCATTCTAAGACTCCATTTAGTGTTAGGTTGATATCATCATGATATACATGGTGCTGTGAGCTGGTTTCCCTGCTTCTCTTTGTCGGCTTCACTCCAACAACTGTCTGGCAACATGCACTTTTTCTGGTTGCGTATGCATCCTCAGAGATGTGTGTAATTACCAACAGCATGAGAATGACTCGAGTGCCACATGCCCGAAGCTGCTTCTTTGATGGAAAGACGTTGGCATGTAGTGCCTCATTCTACGCCCTCACGTCGTCATGCTTCGACGCACTGTCACCATCTAAGCGATTAAGACAATCGCAGAGCGGGCAACTAATACTGATGAAGCGGCTAGAATTTAAGGACATACGCGTTTAGTGATCTGATCGTTGGGGCTAGGACTATGTAGCAACGTGAGCACTCACGTATAACAGATCACCAACACTGGATGCAGATTTGTTGCTCTAGTCGCCGACATCTCTTGAGTCCATAGGCCATTGACATCGTCGTCGGTTATCTAGGTTGGTCGAGATCACCTGGCAGGGAATGAGGGCGGCCTACCAATGAGCTATGCCACGGACGCGTGAGAGAAAATGTCCCTTTAAGTACTCGGTAGGTCATTTACGCATGAAGGCTGCCAGGATAACGAAGTGTCCGTTTCTCATAGCTATCGTTTCTCAATCTTTATTTGATATTGCGGTTAGGGAACGACGAAAGTTGGATAATTCTATGGATACCAAACAAAGTAAAGTTCGTTTACATTATATTATTCTATCCCCATCTCAAATAATGAAGCCGGCTTAGATTTGCCTCGCACGACGAAGCTTAATTCCGTTTCAGTAGCCCTGCAATGCCGAAGTACATAGTTCTCATCCCATTCTCACCCAACACGCTCTTCATATTTGATTTCAGGGTGTCCGGACGTATCGTACCCTTCGCCATTCCCATCTTCTCCTAACATAGGCGTCCACGTATCCCCTAGTTTCGAGTATATGGAAAGGAGTATTTGGAGAACAGATCGTTCTAGCGCGGATGACACTGGCCCTATGAAGAACAGTGCTTAAGATCTTTGAATCTCGGACTCAAAAATCTGGATTTGCATGATCCCTAACATTGCTGAATGCTTTTCAAGCACATATTGAGTTATTTGTTGCTTGATAAGATTTTGTTGATCATCCTGAGGGAGGGGTTTCATTGAGATCCAAATGATGCGGCTCGTTCTCTTTTGGGTAGCGACGGTGAACTTTTGGTTTCCAAACCCGGCATCATTCAAGATCTTCACAATGCCAGGAAGCAGATGTTTTTCATAGAAGTTCGGGAACTTTAGTTCGTTAGTTGATTTAGACAAGATGGGACTGGTGAATTATACTTCTTTATCAAGATCTTCATTTAAAGTGCCCGGCATACTGCCACGTAGGAGAAAGCGATCAAACATAAACAAATGATTTGTTGAGTAGCGTCAAATTTTAGCCGAGTAGAAGCAATACTAGCAGATACTAAGAAGACGACCAGCCATGATTATATGGAATCCAGATCTTATTTGGCGAGAGCAGGTTTTGGAGTATCTATGCCTATAGATCGAATTGTCCAGGAATGTACAATGCGTCATCACATTTTTAAGTTACCACGGCGCGAAAATTGCGGTTACACGCAGATATTTCGTTCCTCCTCAAAAGCTATCACATTCCTCCCAAATGAGCCATTATGCTCGCGGGCATGTTCGGACGGGACACACACTTTTACCTTTAGAGTAGAACACGCATATATGTCGCAGTAGATACAAAACAAAGTTGCGCTTGAGTCCAATGTATCAGTACTGACGCGGACCTCGACCGTAAGAGTGTTATAAAATCAGTAAATCAACATACGAAGGTGTGTTAACGAGAGATAGTGAAGCATCTAGCCACTATATCGCAAATTGACGTCCCCCGCAATTAGGAATTCCGTGCCGTCCACGTAAGCACCATTCCATATTTATTACCTCTATTGCACATTACATGTCGTCTCGGCAGTATTCGAATGAAGATTGCATTAATATTCGGCGATGGCTGTCTTGATTAAGCACTCCGATTCTGACTTTTAGGATGTGGTTTATTAGAAATCTTAGACAGAACCATATCTACTCATTTAAACGTTTGAATGCTAGAGACACACAATCTGGAAGTACGAGCGATTAAAAAATAATTCTTTTCATTCGATCATGAAAACTTGTTATAAAATAACTTTAATAAAAAAGAAAGGTCTCTCTTAGCGTTAATAAGATCTTCCTTAATTAAATCTTACCAGTAGTAAAAAATGGTTTAAAACTTATAAGGATTGCGAAAATATTTGAGTTAGAAAATAGTCCTGATACGATAACTAAAATATAGCTTGCTTTCTATCTTAAGACATTAATAATCATGTAGGACGGGATGCTCTTATAGCGAGAAACCTAACTATATTTCGTATATAACGAGGACGATAAGAGCAAGCCTTGGGCATAGTAAAAACACTGGATAAATTCTCAATACTAATAATGTTGCATAGAATTCCCACTTTTATACGACGAGTCAAGGAACGGAGTTACTGGTATATATATTACTTACTTACAGCCCATCTCAGTACGAGAAAGGCATCCCATTTTCTATTCTCGAATGAGTTGCTATTCTTACTACCTAAACTTCCCTACGATCAATCCATCTCTCGTACTTACGTGCAAGAGATAAGAAGCCTCCTGTTCATGTAGTCGTATCTTTCATATAGTCGTATCTTAAAACCTGTTGTTATTAGTTTATAATACAGTCAGTCATACGCTATGATTTTCGCTCCTCATCCCCCGCCCTTCCCAGAGACTAAATGAACATTAACGTTGGTTGGTAAATTCAAAACCCTGTCCCTTGCCATACAATCACCATGTCTCATACTATGCTTTCGTTCGACCTCGAGGCCCGCGACCCCTTCGAGGCGTATCAGCATTAAGTAATGTGGCATAATGGTAGACGAATACGTGGCTTCCGATCAGCGAATCCCATTTTATATGGCTAATAATGATGTCTGATCTCGATTTATTCACGGCAAGTCTCTCAGTTTCTACTACAGCGGAATTATTATTCGCAGGGACGTTCAACCAACTCATATCTCAAGCACTGTTGTGAGATACGTGTCAGGTGAACTCTGTGCTTATAAACGAGTGAAAGCAAGTCCTAATAATGATATCAAACTCTCTTCAAGTTTCTTATAACAGGATGGCTTGGCACGATTCAAGAAAATGCCCCCTTACCTCCTATTGGACTGCTAGTATGGTATAAGTACATTTTTGAAATTATTCAATATTCACATGCAGGTGGCATTGTATTTGAAACCTAACCTGCAGGATCTGGATCCTTGTTCTTAAGTCGCCGATGGATGCATGTCATAAACGGCGGCTAGACTTTGTTCGGCTCAAGCGCAGTGCTTGCAGCTTTGCAGCTATCGGACATCCTCACCCTGTACTTTACACAGAAGCGCATTGCAAGTGAACCGAAAAACTCCCAAAGGGAGAAAGTAAAACATTCAAGTTCGCTGAATGCCTTCGCCAATGGTCTTCTGACTTCAGAGGTTGCTTAGGAAGAGAGGGGCTTGGACTGCCCTAAGGCAAAACACGTATGGCGACCTGTCACTTGACGCTACATCCTCACATGCATGCAGATACTGTTGCATCATTGCCAAGTTGTTTCCACTATGGAAGCTTTTGATGGAAATTGTATGTAGGGTTAATCGTCACGCTGGTCCGTATCCCTGGTTATCGGAATCCACCCTAGGTGAAATCCAGAGTACATACAATCGCATCCTTCGAACTTTCACGACGTCGTGTCAGGTGGTCTTAATATACTTGGAGATATCTTCACCGCCATTTCGAGTGGGGAGCGAGAACATTCTGTTCGGCCATCGCGAGAGGAGGACCCGAAGACAATAGACATAAAGTGTCGTTATTCTATCGCCTGTGAGGGCTTAGGGGTGTCGAACGCCTTGACACCGCTTGCACCCTAATTTTTACCTGTTTATTATTCAGCTGGCGCAATATCCGACACGTTCCGAGCCTACGCATTGTATTCCATAGAGAACGGCATGCGTGACTCTCAATGGTTGAACCGAGGGAAGTATTCCGCCGGCAAGTTTTGCCGAATGCCAGTGATCAGGCGACATACTTGTGGAGATGTGTTCAGATAATGTGCGATGGCCGACAGCATTTCGGGCTCCGCTGTCCCTATTTAAAAGGCGTACAGAACCAGTCTTCCAGCGTGAATGCACTGGCACCGCCATTTTGACAAATCATGCTGTCCAGCTTTCGTCGAAAGCGAACAGATGAAACATGGCTGATGCTTTGACAGGCGGGACGGGCTGCACCCTGGCTATCACGTTGGCTTTTGATCCACCATGGAGCGGATGATTTGCAGCATCGCTATGATAAACACACATGACATCCCGGTTCCCGTTGCCAGGCTATATCCCGGACTACCGAAACGGCGGCTCCCGTGGGAAGTGGCGTGCAGCAAAACTGAGGGAAAAGAAATCCACGTGGCACTTTGAACCTTCTACATTTCTTAGTTTTTAGATTTATGGTTACTTTATACCCGGCACCGCATATGGACGGGATGGCCCGAGTAAATGACGACGCTCATCAAACTCGATTATGCTTGCTCGGTTGTATTTGGTACTGCCACGCAATGACACGATGGATAGCTATCTCTCTCCAATACGAAAAGTTTCCTCCTTGTATGAGTGAGCAGCGACCATACTTTCAGCTGACAACTTCATCAATTCATTCTTTAACTTCGTTCTACGCCCGTGACAATTCTTGCACAATCCAGAGCTTGACCATAATTGCCCCGACGTACAGATTGCCGACTAGTCGTAGTGTCATCCTTATACAGTCTGAGCCATTGCTGCCATTCTCTATCGCGTGTCATGGCAACCAGATTCCATGCCACCAGAGCCTAAAATTCTTGGTCTCGTCAATCAAAACGTTCGGCGCAATCGCGTGGTCAACATGTCTTCCCTAATGTGTAATACAGATGACCCATTCTTCTTCTGTTTCCTGCTCACGCGTGTCCCAACTCAGTCCTTGCTGTTCACTATCCCGCTCGGTGTGACCCAACCATTGATTACCTCAAAAGCTTGTAGTTGGAATCGGAGCACCGGGGATAGCACTCGTCGTCGGTTGAACGGGCGGTTGGGCCCCCTGTCCAGTCGTCTTACTGAATTGTAAGGCCCAATAGTTACCGGCATCGGTTGGAATGGCCATCAAAGTGTAGTATAAGACGCCTGCTTCGACACGAGGGACGCAGATTTCTCTCGAATATCCCATCGTCTGAGCTTGAGACTGAGCCTGCGAATGCGCCGACTCAACGTCCCGTCCATGAGACTGGGAAAGTCATTGATTGTTAGTGCCAGACATGTTCAGACGATATCTTGTTTCCGACTCACGCTACACGTGGCACATGCCGTGTTGTTCACGTAGACCCAATTTGGACAGTCATGCGTATAGAAGTACTTGCAGCGGTACTTATAAAACCCGCCGCCTCCACTCATTGCTGAGGAGATTTACCGCGAATAGATTTGGAGTGGTGCCCAAGTTAAAGGATTCTTTCCAGCTGCGAGGAAGCAGTGGAAGGGACTGTCCGCTGACAGCCAAGCGGCGTATTAGGACTGAAGGACGTGAGGTGTCCAATCAGTAGAGACAAGAGTCTGCGATCTTGAATGAATAGGACCAAGACCGAGAATGGAGCTTGCCGGCAGAAGAAATGCCAAAGCATCCGACTTCAGACTGGGATATACATTTACGCGTTCAGATAGCCGTCAATCATATTCATATACCATACGAGTGCTGGCATGTTCCCAGTCCCAGGGGTGCATTTTGCGCAACATGGATCACGTCGCGGGTCTGTGGACGGCGTGAAATTGAATCCTTAAAATTTTCAAGTACCACAGCGCCCCGTCACGCTGCAGAACAGAACCACAATCAATGGGGCGTGTCTGCGATCTCACAGCTTCCTAATGAGCTGACTCAAAGCTATTAATACAGGAGATAGTACCTTCTTTGCACATTCCCACGCTGCCTATGGATGACCCCTGCCCTGCAATCCTACAGTATACCCTAGAAAAATCCATGTGACAAGACAAGGACATGCGGCGTGCGGAGCCTTCATGTGGTTCCTGCTGGATCAGAAATGCGCGCCCTCGGTTGCAATGATGTGCCATGAGTTCCAAGTTCATGTATCAAGGCGGCTATACGTCAACCTAGTGGGTCGCGATCGTTAAAACTTCTATGCAGTCCCGTTGTTGATCTACTGTGTCAGGAGGGTTCGTGCCGGAAATACCATGTGTAGTATGCGCGCGAGTGCGATCCTAAGCGATGTTCAAGTATGGCGGTTCGTAGTGCACTGGACGGTTCGGGATGCGACCTTCAGTGTGGGATACCCAATGAGGCGACGTGAGGCGACGCATGCTGAGGACAATCTTCCTTTAAACCCCTGCTCTGTCGTGTGTATGCGGCAACAAGCGATGAGGGTCTCGCTACTGTTGTAGGCCGTTATGCGAGTGTGTATGCATGAAGCCGTCTCCGGAAACGAAGAAACCTGAGATATCAACTTCTGGTGCAAATGCACCTGGGATATTTGATTTTGAACATAACCATGTCCACTCCGCATTACCACTCGACCACACATATTCGCCTCTGGTTCATTATTGGCAGCAGCCACTTGCGTCAAGCTCGATTACCGCTTACTGACTGATCGTCTTCAAGGGTCTTGATTATTTTCACGTCATCTAGTCAGTGCGGACGGCCCCTTCTGAGGTTTTTTTTTTTTTATCTCATTCGATGCCCTGTCCGCATCATGCTGCCACTGCGAGCGCCAGATGCATAGATAAATACGAAACATGATTAATGACATAGGTATAATACGGGAATTTATTCTCACGAGCGTTGCGAGCACATTTCTGGCGCTCGCGCTCGCTAGATGATTGTGACTTTGGGCATTGTTTTTTATGTGCCACTTTCGTAGGACGGAGTTTCGTGCAATCCAGGAAAGATGTCGTATGATGAATCCCCAGGATTGTCATCACTGGAACAGGAGGGCGTCGCATCGAACATAGATTGCGAACGCGCGATACCTGCCTATTCAGTAACTTGCTTTCGGTAATGCTCGACTGAACGGCGTGCGGCGCTCGCATCATCCCACGCCTGTCAATGAGGCTGAAAAACGACAGTTCGGGCGTTTTGACGGCGCATAACGCAACAAATGGAACGTGTCTATATATCTGTTCTCCGCTTTGATCGAGTGGTGGAGTTCTCTTAGAGGCCGTGGTTCCCCTCGGCTCACTTACAATACTTTATTTCTTGTTTCTGAGCTCTCCCGCGCAATCCTGCCATCTCTTCTCTCGCCGTCTCCAATCATATGGTGACATGGAAGGGTGTCATCCTGAGTCAAGTCTGCAGATAGGGTTGTGCAGCAGCGGGCCCTTGCCTTGCGGTTCGGCTTCCGATTTATCCAAGACTTAGGATTCGGTTTCTCAAAGACACTGAGCTGAGGCATACAGCACCGATCTGCCGTACAAGCCAAACAAATAAACGCTCCGGGATTCGGCGGCAAGGAGTCTACACCCCTGGACGTCTCTGCATGGTTTCCCACACCTCACACACCCTGGTCGATGGAGCAAGTGCGCAAGACGCGCATCTAAGAATCAGACATGCATAAAATATCGGTAGAACACGCCTTAGAACTTCTACTTCATCAACGCAGAACCATCTTCACCAAAGCGCTGTGGTGTATATCATCGCAATCTTTATCCTCCTGCCATACAATCTACCGTTCTATGTAGGAACTCCACGCTCATGTGCTCCCTTTGCTTGATCTGCGGATTGCAGGCTTTCATTAAAGACCTCCCCGCTCAGTGTTGCGTTATAGTCCGGCGTATGAAATTTGCCAAACTGGGTGGAGCAACGAATGTGATACGGAGTTAACGAAAGCGGAGCGCGTTCGCATACATTCTTGTGGTTCGAATCGCCTCTGATCAACGAGCGTTTAGTGAAGTGATCTGCCATCTCGTTTTTGATGGTATTATGACTACAAGGTCCGCCTGCGGGATAATTGGACTAATAAGTGTACGTAACGATAATGTGATGAACATTCGTTTTGTAATTGCCAGCATTTGATCACTGGGTCCAAGTACAAGATCATCCTGCCATGACGATGTAATAACAGGCTGTATCTCCGGACTGCATATCGCCTTGGGAAGGAGGGTAGGCTCTGCATCGATTTATGAGCCATTCATATTTATACAGCCGCGATAGCACTGGGTTGTAGCGAACATTGACGCAAATCAAAATCTCATATCAACATTGAATACAAGTAACAACAATGTCACATTAGAATCTCTATTCAGATACTCGGAAGCATTCAAACAGGTCTACTTTGACGAGTCTAGTGAAGAGCAGCCAGGGTTTAGCCGAGTTGATACGCGACATTACCGGCATGACTTTGTTCGGTGGCATGTAGGATTTTCTATCCGTAGGGTTCCTTCAGTGTCATGCTGATCATGCCTACAACATCCTCATGCGTATCCGCAAGGAGCCTTTATCGTGCCGTACGTGAGTGTCTAAGCAGTGGCAACTCGAGACGCCTCGATCTCGTCGGTATCCTACTGGAGCACAACAGCTTGGTCGGCAGTCAAACTGGGCAGTTACCAATCTCATGATGAAGCCCACCGCCAGCTTTTCTAGATAGAATGCAGCCTGACAAGTATCCACGGTATTCATCCAAACTCATCCGGACACAGTGACATAGCGAGGACACGCAAGGACAGAATTCAGTTGAAGTAAAATATAAAACAATCAACTGGCCAGCTGTGATCAAGCCGTTATTCTGGGCTCGCAAAGACCTCTTCTTCGACTGCTTAAAAGTTGGCGTTGATGTACTAATTTACATATTAAGCTCTCTCGATCGAGACTGTCGACTTAGAACTCCAATCTTTCAGTGCTGCTAACCTTGAGTTAGGTCGACATTAACGACGACTAGTACGCCACATCTGCGTAAATCAAAGCTCCCCTCTAATTTTCCACTAGTTACGCTCCATTGAGTTTTTTTTACGTGCTACAAGTCGTACCCTCTAAATCACCCGGTAGATTGCAATTCATCCTCCAGTAGATATTTCATAATTCGCTGTCGAATCCAACTGTACCAAAATCGATGACACTATTTATCCCTCATACTAGTCATGCCGAATGTCACGCCCTCCAAGGACCGGACCCGCAACTACACGCGACCAGTCCGATGAGCCATGACTGTCGTCATATCTTGCGGAAGTGTACAGAGAAACATCTACAGTGCTGGCCGCTGCCACTTCTTGCGGATGATCCGTAGGGCAAGATACGTACCTTAAGCATCAAGGGCTATACTTATCACGAAGTGACCCACTTATTAGGGTTCCCATCTAAGCAAATTTGACATTTGTACACATCTAAGCGTTGTTCGTTGCAGTCAGTTAAAGTCTTATCCCAACTCCTTACTATTTCTTCGTGGGCGTTTATAGTACTTCTTAAACTTCCCACGATTAATCATCTCTCACCTCTAAAAATGGCTAGGAGTGTGTTATAAAGTTGCGGAGTTACCTAAGCCTGGACTCCCTGTTCGAAGGCGACTGATCTTTAATGTGGTCAAGCGATGCTTGGCAAACTCGAGCAGGTGCGCCAAACTCCGATGCAGACGTGAACTTCCCACGTGTAGCACAGGAATTGTGCTAATACCGCCTTACAAAAGCTCTGCTTTAAGTTGGTAGAAGCTCACCTTGGGCTGGCTCAGTGCTGAGGGCTCAGTAGTGCTATACGTCGAATGATTTCACTACACTAGACGAAGAAGAATGAGAGATCAACAGTTTAAACATTTCATTTCTTTCCGGTATCGAAGCTGCACAGCCTAGTAAGGTGTTCGTCTCCCCGAGCCGTGAAGTTGAGCGGTGTTACCTAGAGGTGAATAGTAAGCCTTTTGATCATGTACGTGTAAATCAACAAGACCAGTGATTAAAGACGTGAAAAGACTTGGGCATTTTGTTCCCTGCCGCTTCTAAATATCATACCGTACATGCTTAGGGCTCTGGGCTAGGTGGTGAATATGATCCAAGATAGGGTTATTGCTACTACCAAACGTATACATCCCGGAAGAAGCATTCAGATCGCAGCTAAGTCATCAAGTGTGTATAAGAATGCCTCACGGGGCCGAACTTCTGTTAAAGCGGGAATTCCAACTCGCTGAAAATTTGACGCCGCGAGGGCGGATGAACTTGTATTAACCGATCGCGAAGATCCATATGGTTTCGGGACATCTTGATATACGATGTTTATTAACAATCAGACACCCTTATCGTCGACGGTGTGCATCTGCTACGCAGATACAGGGCCATCAAAACAAAACAATCAGACATTTGGCGATCTTCTGAACGTATATCACACAGGAGAATAGTTCGGCAGCTCTCCCTAGCATTTTCGCTCTAGACGACAGATATTCGGATGAGTCGGTAAGAAAAACCTGTATACACAGATAATTAGTAGCACACGGCATTACCAATGCGGAGAATATCTGCATTGTCCAGGACCCAGCGACCCGTGCTTTACGCCATCATTAAACATCTTGTTGACTTTGAACTGTTCGACGTTTGGGCCTAAGATGTGTCGATGCTATTGCGAGAAAGGAAAACACACATTTGGTCCAAATCCTGATAATTGGGCGGAACATTACTGTTCAGGACTCAGTGACGTAGCCAGTATGAAAGCTTACTTGTAGGTTAACAAGGTTACAAGTGCCACAAGTCCTGAAAGTCTGGCAACAGAACAGTGTTCTTCTTGAATTGCTGTGCATAATATGAAACTCATTAAGCCGTTTCCCTATCGCTTTTAGCCTGGTTTTAATCTGCCAAGGACATAAGTATGGATCTACTTATCTGAACGTAGAAATGACAGCCCCTAATCCGAGTATCATATTTGTCTCTGATTGTTTCAAATCATTTGTCTAGTACATGTGATGCTAACAAAGAACGTAAATGTTCTGGATGACATTTCAACCCAAGTCTTCAAATAGCAAAGATAGAATGGGCAGTGCCACACACCATAATCTCGCTTGCGTCAGAAAAGAAGCGGGGGTTACTTGTGTTTATTCACTTAAATTTACGGTAAAGCTCATGTGGAATAAAGACCCAAAATAAAAACTCAAACTGATAAACATTATATTGAAAACTAATAAACATGGTATTTAAACAAGGTTGCTATGCAAAACATACGACTAGACTAAATGGAATAGTGAGTGGTGACCTTATGCTGGCTTGACAGTAAGGCTTAACGCCCACCAAGTTGGACCCGAGCAGGAGGGTTAATTGGTTGGATGACAGGAGGAGGGTTAACTGGTCTCAGCTCGATGTTGTTCCAAGGGAAGGGACCGTTGCCCCCGTTGCCCCCGTTTCCCCCGTTTCCAGCGTTGCCAGCATTGCCAGCATTGCCACCCTCAGGATCGCCCGCACCTTGGTTATTATTGTTATTACGGACAACAAGGTGGAATATGCTGCAAAGGAGGCACGTACAAAAGCCGGTTAATACAAGCAAAGCTGCACCAAAAGATGCGATGCCAATGATGGTCCAGAACAATGCGATACAGATCCTCGTAAAGACGCCTCGAGGGAGGGCATGTGCCAGTTTCCAGAAGCTCCAAGCGAGATAGATATCCGCGCCTACGAAACCCCAGCTAAACAATGCGGTAAAAATCATATATGGCCTCGGTCTCATAAAGTCGGTCATGGTCCAGTTCTCCTCATTCGCGATAGCAAGCTTGAAATATCGATAAAAGATAAAGAGGATCAGAAAGACTGTACCAGCGATGGCAACGGCGTGCATATCCCTAACATGGGGTTGATCGAAGTGAATGTCGTGACGGTTCATGAAGGGGCCCAGGTCGTTGGAGATAAACGTCAAAACGTAGATTTGGAGAAGGAGTCGCAGCACAGCACAATAAAGTACTACTCCGCCCACAAGCTGGACGGCCGCTGTCGCTGCCATGGCGTAAGTCGAATATTAACAGAATAGGTTCAGCGAAGTGATGATGTACCAAAGCTGTGTAAAATGCGAAGGTGAGTGCCTGAAGTAATGCCACAATCAATGAGCAGACGACACGAATATATAGACGATGAGGCTACGATCAGCAACTCTCATACAATGGCAAAGTGTCGAGAAACAATCGCCTTGTGTTGAAACAGAGGGCCTGTTTCCATTGTTGTTCTGTATAACGATTAGGAGATAAACAGACATTATATCATGGAACAATCCGCTTGTTTGAGAAACAAAGATATCGTTCGGTACCACGACAAAGCACAACTAGATACGAGTTCATCATAAATAAGGCCAATGTAACCACTAATCCACAACTCATCCTCATCATCCTCACTTAAAATCACCTACGCAAGGATAGCAGAACGCTCAGCCATCGTCTTTACGTAGTAACCAACTACGTTGAGTCAACCGAATAAATCACTTACCCTATCGACATAACCATGGATCGCAGGAATCGCATGAACCACGTGGATCGACGTGTTGTAGATGGACATCGGAGGTGCCTGCATTGTCATCGCGTGTTGCCCCTTGTCGCCTTTCGTCGTGCTGACGGCCAACGACGTTATAATTTGCGGTGTCGCTCATGCATTCATCGGCCTCCGGAGGATGCTCCTGATATCTGGGAATATGAGGATATGCAGGACGAGGATCAAGAATGGCCGCCTCTCATCATGACGCCGCCAGCTGAGCTTGATCAACAGTTCGGACGTGCCTGGGACGGTCAGCAGCAATTCCAACGTATGCCACAACCGCAGCAACCTCAACCTCCTGAGCCGATGATTGCGCGACCTGTGCCCCCGGAGCCGCTGATTGCGCGATCTGTGCCTCTGGCTCCCCCGGCACCTGCGATGATGGCGCAACCCGCACCTGATGTGCCTCTAGCACCTCCAGCACCTGCGATGATGGCGCAACCCGCACCTGCTGCGCCTCCTGCGCCGCCAGCTCCTGTTGCCCGAGTCGCTGTCGCTGCTCCAGTGCAGCAAATTGATCCCTTTCAGCAGCTCCAGCAACTAGGAAGGACCCCAGGCTTCGACGAAGCGCTTTTCGTGTCTGGCGTAGCAGGCACCGCTACTACTGTGAGTCTTCTGGCCATAGGTGCTTTGGGTACAACCCTGTTCACAAGCTGAGCTCGGATGGCTTCTTTGAAGGTATTACATGAACACACCAGCCCGACTTTGTTTCCAGCTTCGATAGTCTCTAGATGTTTACTGTTTATTCGTAAAATAAAAATGAATTCTTGAAATTCCTCTCGTCTCTTAATATCAAACTGTGCAATGTGTGGACGACCGTCGTCTCGTTATATTGGAGAAGACGGAAGCAGAGTAATTCCGAGCCATTCTTGACAGATTGACAACCAACTCACCATCACTTACATTGGCCATTGTTCGGTAGGTATCGTTTGCGTGACATCAGGAATGCGAGTCCATCTGTCTATTCAGCTAAGTAATGCGGGTTGGGTTAGTTCCTACGTGGAAAGCATAGTGCGGTCCTACAAAATCTGCCATTATGAAAAGCCCACGAATTGGCACCTAGGGCTTACTTAAACAAGACATGTACCGTTTGACAAGCATGCACATTGGGAGTAGGCACCGTCTGTCATCCCATCGACTTTGCGTAACATCGGCAAATCTAATTCAACTCTTAAACTCAGGACTCGCCAATAAGGGGGGTAGTAGAGAGCGTCAGTTAAGGACTTCAGCAACATGTTGAAACACTTAAGGCGGACTCTTTTGCTGGCATTTAGAGTCGAGAGTGTTCCTTGACTGCCAGCCGACCTTGCCAACTGCTTCGAGGTTAGTTCATTTCTAACGGCTTTGCCTCTTTTAACTCCTTGGGGTTCTATCTCACGTGGAGCATCTCCGTTGCGTACCCCAATCATCCCGCAATTAAACCCCTCTTTTCTCTTGTCACGGACTTTCCGAGATACTCATATGACTTTGCAGTTCATTCTACGCATCTGATCTTGATCGAGATATCAACTACTTACATAAATCCACAATGGCCGACGTGTACACAGAGAACATGACTCGCCTCCCGAGCGAGACTTTCAGGTTTGACTCCCTCTTCAACACATTGCACTCGCGTGCTGCGGGTTAACAAATCAACACCGTTTGACAGGCTCAATCAGCAATTCGACTTGATGACCACGTATTACACTTGTCCTTACTGCGGACAAGAGCATTGTCTAACAATCGATTAGGAGCATGGGCTATATCCTTCACCCGTCTGTGAAGCTTCCACCAACTCCGCGCATTGCTGACATGGGGACTGGCACCGCTCGATTCATCATTCGTCTACATCCGGAACTTCCGAATGCTGTGTTCGAAGGCTTCGATATATCAGATGAACTGTTCCCGCCTAGAGACAGTCTGCCATCTGGTGTGACTCTGTCGACACTGGACCTGAAGAAACCATTTCCTGAACACATGCATGGCCAGTATGATCTAGTGCATCTCCGTCTTTTAGTCGCAGCGATGAGACAAGAAGACTGGGAGCCTGCTGTCCGTAATATCTTCCAGATACTCCGACCAGGTGGGTACGTTCAATGGTGAGTAATACTTGGAATTATCTTATTAGTACTTTTGGGGACCTTTTGGATTAGTTCGCAGACTTCTTATCTCCTTGGAGCATATGCTCTTCTAACATATCCCGAGGGTCTTGAAGTCGTTTTTCGAACTCGTCGCAGTCACTCACTGAAGTCGGTGCAGGGAAGAATGCGAGTTTTGTCATGCCGAATGGCACAAAGCCAGGCCAGATTCTCATTTCGAGACAGCAAAGGCCATGACTGACGCCTTCGAGAGTGCTCTAAGCCAAAACTTTGCATACGGATGGAACACGCTTCCAGGGCAGATGCGAGCCGCGGGATTCACTGCCGTGGTCAGTGATGTTGCCAGCTCTGATAGAGCCCAAGAAACAAGAGCGGATATATCGGCTAGCATCTTGAGCTTGATTTTCACTTGGGCGCGTATGATGACAAAACGAGGTGAAACAGGTCCTCTATTTGGTGATCATATAGATGACCTGGAGAAGTCTGTGCGTGAAGAGATCCAATCAGGCGGCTATCTTCAGTTCAATATACACGTAGCCTGCGCGCAGAAGCCATCGTGAGATACCCGCGGCTTTAGTGTATATTCGATGATTTAGGAGTTGTCTTTCTCTACGTAGCTAGGCTGCGCAATACAACTGCTCTATATCCTCCACTAATATGACTCTGGCTCGCCGGATGAAAAGAACGTCACATTGAGATCCGAAACTCTGTAACACCATTAACTTAAGTGCTTCTTGTGACCCAGACGTCGGATTGAACGGCTTGTAATGCTACACCGAGGTAGGTATGGAATCATTATTCTGTCTTTAGTGGTTATTTCGCTTACGGCATATGAACGTAACGCATGCAAATACTGCGTTGAGGGTGGAAATCATGAACTAGTGCATACAGCCAGACCACCGTTTTCACAAGAAAGTGATGACTGACAGTATCTATTCAAGGTGCTAAACTAATCTAGTCATCTAACGCTGGATATATATATATATATATATATATATATATGTATCCATCTCTGAACAAAGACCCTATAAGTAGAATACTCTAGAACCTAGAAGAGAGAAGTATCAGGCTTCTACTGTCTAAAACAACTTTTTCTGCGTACTACATTTCATGGCTGGTATGGCATCAAGTTGAGAAGTATCCCGCGCATCGGCGCACCCATATGTCGTCTACTGCCAAGCGATTCACACAGACAATACTATCGCGACGTGGCGAAGAACAACATCGGTTGGCGACGTGGAAACTGCTAAATCCGAGGCAATGTCTGAATCTGAAGTCTGACGAGCCTGATGTCCCGTTTGGCCGGTACCTGGTAAGCTGTGATCTGTACCTGCATATCTTGGGTTGTGCAGCTTCCACATTGCGGACGCCACGTATTATAGGAGGGTCGCATTCACCGCTGATTCAACCTAGTGATGAAGAAGCATAAGCGATTGGGCTATGCACCTGGCAGACTACTTCCCACTGTAAGAGTTGTCGCTGTATTGGATCAAACAAGACTGTATTTGAAGCAGAGACACGTCTCAATCTGGCCGCTCCATGCTCCTGGCAGTTTGTGCCCTGCTGAAACGGGGTGCATAATGTTGGGTTGCATCACTTATGGCTCAACAAGTTGCGGACGATTGTTGGCGCGCAGTGGAAAGCATTGTCAGTTGATCTTTGGATTTGGGTATCTGCAGCAATCAATCATATTTAACAAGAGCAAATTATTGCGAAGCATGTGCGACTCGATAAGGCTGGTGATTGTTGTTGGTTGATCATAAAAGTTTATGAATGAAGATGCATATTATGAGCGTATTAACATTGTTGTCGGATCTCACTGGGCGCCGATAGCACCTCTACTCGCTCAGGGTGGGCTCCGTAGCGTGTGCATTTGATGTGTTGCCAACGATAGATGTGAGACCATGAAGCTACTGAATACCATGAGATGCCCGTAGATAACTGCGCCGATTGCTCAGCCCAAGCAGTCTTGGTGATGTGTCGGTTTGCCTACCCACTGAGATTGTGAAATCTGCGCAGTCGGGATCTTCGGGTACGGATTAGGATCTTCTGTCCTGCAACATTCACCGCCAGAGCCGGCGGCGCATCTGAGCTGTACGCGTTGACGCGGAACATGGGGCTGGTACCTTGCAGGATGAGGTGAGTTCGTCAGATTGGCGCCGCTGGGCGTGGCTCGAGGCCGCTCCCGCCCCTCCAGAACGGAAAGATCCTTCATTCCTCCATGAAGCTGACGAATGGGGGAGTTTGATGGCTGAGTGTGTCGCGTTACACTTGTGCTGGGAAACGTCGAGGAGGCATTGCCGATGCTCCCAGCTTCGCGAATTGGCGTGATACTGTAAATTTAGTCATTCGTGATCGTAACTAGCTTACACAGTTGCAAGGAGGAGCAAGGCGTTCGTTCCATCTACATGACATCACTGGCGGAAGAGCTGTTGTGGGCCTATCGATGTCTCAAGGCTCTGTCAAGGCTCTCGGCAGATACTGTAGATCGGACGGTTGGCAAGACTGGTCGGCGAGATGGCAGCGTGACGAGCAAGTGTCCCCGACCAATCACCTCGCGAGCGCAAACGCACGAATCGGTCGCCGCCACATGCTCACTTGCGCTAGCATGATCCCAGATTCCTAGCATCCCAGAAATACTGTACTGTTCAGTGGCGCCTTTGGACGGCCACGCTCAGAGCCACGATCTCACGACATACTAGGCGAGCTAGGCAAATGCGGGAAGGTCGTGGGAGAAGCCATAATGGCACATGGCGGAGATGGCGCAGTCCTTCCTTGCTTCTGGCGTCTTGCTACCAGCATGGTGTTCCGTAGTGAAGATCAGACTGCTTGTAAGTTCGAAAGCAGAGTTTATTTCATCATGGATTAAACTCAAGCAAGTCGGATTATTTTATTTCTGAGGAAAGTATGCGCACCTGCACGAGAAAGTGGGAATACGAGCCAAATCAACTGCCAAGTCATTCTAACAAAACAGCTTCTAGAGCAATTCGCATTGCAATCTGACACGCTTTTACAGTATAGATGATCCTATGATTAGATAGCATGATTGCCATGTGCAGTGTCAGTCCTGATGATGAAACTAGTCACTACACTTCCTCCTTTGCTTCTTGTATCGTTGTCGAAGGAAATGGTGGCTGAGTTAGGTTTCGTTTGGTAGACGATTTGGATAATCTTGTCGCATGAGTGCTGTTCACATAAGTAGTGGCACAGTGGCACTGGGTGAATAACATCTGCTGTGGGCTTGGGATATCCCGTTCGCCGTTGACATCTGATCGCCGAAGACAAAATCCCGCAGAGTATCATACCAATTGATCAATGTCGGATTTTCGAAAACTGGAATCTGGGCGGGAGGAATACGACGTTCAGTGGTCAGAACGGATCATATGTATGTCGAATCGACGTGGTTGATTGAAACTCGAGGGCCGAGGGCAGGCCTTTGTTGTTCCCCGCGTGATGGATAACCTAGAAGAAAATTTCTTCCCTTTCCCCAATGTCGCGGTATCTAGCGAGCGGCTGGCCTAACCGGCTTGGACGGGGACCATTGCCGTATTACTTTTTTATCATCAACATCCGGTTGTCCCGGTCTTGCATCATTTTTCTCTAGCCGTCTTTGAGCAAGCCAGCGATCGTCAGGAATATCTCCTCATGAGTGCTTCCACCGGTCAGCGTACAGTATGACATCAGCGGCAGTAAGCCACCGTATCTTAAGCCAGGCTCGGGCCAGGGACGTAATCGCAATCTACACTACCTAGGTAACCTAGCGAGCCTAGTGAGTTTTGGTTTGGATATGTCTCACGTTCAAGACGCTTGATTGAGAAGAGTTGATGTTGGATTTGCAGTTCAGTATTCTGACGAAAACGTGGTGAATTCGAAGATTATTGCCGAATGAGACGGTTGCCTGAACCAGCAATTGGCTCAGCTAATGCAAGGTACGGTGCATCTCGCAGAGAGGCTCGCCCCCCCATGCGGGCCATGTTCACCAACGGCGACACATGATCGTCGCTAGTTGACCCAACGCACTGTACATGCAGATCTAGGAACTATGAAATCGCGAATCGAGATCATCTTCGAATTTCATTCTTGAGAAATGCGACGGCCCAGCAGCGCTCACCATGGTTCAAACTGGAGTAGGTACTGCATGACATGCAGTGCATGTCACTCTAGACCATAGACCGACTGTAGAGACATGAATAACATTCGAGGCGGCAGGCAGAAACAAACGGATACTACCCAGGTAGAGCTACAGGTATAAAGCGTCCCCCTTCAATTCAAAGAATCAAAACCAGTCGTATGTGGATATTGAGTTCACAGAATTTATTACCTGGATTCATACCTGACTCTACTTGGCACCTACAAAGGCGGAAATGAAAGGTTAGTAGTAGGGGGCTTTGTGTGAGATGAGATAGGGACATTGTTGTGCCATACGAAGAAGTTTTCACGGGGGACAAAGACTAACTACAATATGCATTACCCCGGATTCCATTGTCTCAAGTCATCCGACTTACCACTCCCGCCACGAGGGGTTTTGCGCACGTTGGCTTGTGCCTCGTGAGACGGATGTGGCTTGCACGACGCCGAAAATGCGGCAGTTGGTGAGCATCTCGTCAGCGCGGCACATCACCATCATATGTCAGAATGCGAAGACAGGATGTAAACCGACAGCGCGAGGTTTGGAATCCAGCTGAACAGGGCAGAACCCCGCGACGCTGACAGCTTAGGTCAGAAAATAAGTATTCCTAGCAGTGACCAATTATTGTGGCGTGATGAACTACTCTGATATTTGACGACCAAGAAATCGGGATTCTCCTACCCAAACAGACGATGAAGAGGGCACTGACGAAGTAGGGAAATACTTCTGCTCGATGCAAGGGCGCGCACAATTGTTCAGACATCAAGGCGTGTAGCACATCACACAACGTCTGTATTTTACGGGACGGTCAGTGCCTCGAGGCAGCCTCCGATAAAGTGATGAAGACCTGCCTCGTTTCCAAGCCCGTGTACTTGGTTCCAGGAGATCACTTATCAAGCGTGATCATCTGATGGGAACTTATCCAGCGGAAAAGGACAGGCAGGGTGGAAATGTGCATGATACGTGAGACAACGTGCTTGGGGGGAGTGGCATGCAGCGGCGACGCGTCTGACGCCTTCTGGAATGTATCTCATTCCGATTTGATCCAAAATGTATTGGGCTTTCGTTTCTGGGAGGAGGAGCAGGTATCACAAGCGCTCAGCCCCCGAAGGTTTTCACATTCCAGCTTGAGAGGGGCAACTTGTGCGCTGTCTCTTGCCTCACGTGCGAAGGCTCGATGTTGACTGGCACATCGGCCAACGCTCGCTCTATGACCCGATCCAGAAGACGGCCTGGTGTTCTCTTCACAATTCATTGCCATAGTGTTATGAGATAGGCACATGTGGCATTGGTATGAGGTAGTCATTACTCATGCTTCGAAAGAGAGCCACTAAACCTTGACCGATGCCGGAAAACATACAGTATGATCTAGCTGCTGAGAACCACAGAAGAAAACGACCTGGCGAGCGCGGAACGACGGTGTGCTTTAGACCAAATACCATGCTCAAGTCGGTCTAGGCAGCGCGCTAGGGAGCGTGTTCCGACGGAGAGACACAGAAGAATATGTAGGGCTTGGAAGTTGGGTGATTCCACCTTGCCGACCATTTGTCATGGCACGAGCTTCTGGAGCTTTCTCAGCTCGTGTCGAGAATAAGTACTGTATGCAAGGCGTATGTATGTCTGTATAAATGTAATGCATTCCATAAAGCAAGTGAATAATGTTTGCCAATTCGGCGCTCGTCTTTGTGCTTATGACGATTTCACATTCTTCGCCTCTGTGTCGCTGGCGGCGTGGTGCACCACATTGTAAGTTGATTGGTTGTGCATCGGGGCGCTGCTCCAACGCATTGCACAAAAACACCAACTGTCTTGGGATAGATCCGAGGATAGATGTTGGGTGTGTACTGTAATGCTCGATGAAAAATTTTTCAGACGAAGATGGTGCAAGGGCAACCTGAACACATTCCATTGTCTAAGCTCTTTGCCCAATCTCGCCCAAATCCCTGACCAAGCTAGAACCCAAGCCCAAGTCACCGGCTCAGCGGGGATTCCATCCGCGCCGCCGGCCTATCCCCGGTCGCGATTAGTTGGAACGGCCTGCTCTGCCGTCAGCAGCAGTGAGCGAACGAACAGACTCCAAGCCCTGCACACATGAGAGAGGCTCCAGCTTCAGGGTGAGCTTCCAATTTGCTCTACGTCACAAGTGGTGTGGATGTCGCGTAACAGCGCCACGGCCACTCTGGACCGGTCAAGCTGCCCAATGTAACGACCACCCCACGACCTAAAGATCCTATACGGATTACCTATTCACATCATGTAGCTTAGTTGCAGCATCTACCTACAGACTATTCAGACTTCAATTGCCATCGCAATACGAAGGGAAGGGAAGTTAGCATGGTTCACAAACCATGGGTATCATCATGCCTCGTTCGCCGCGAGCCGAAAGCTATTATGTAGATAGGTAGGGAGAAAAAAAAACCAGGAAAAGCAGGGCCACACATATCCACAACACACCGAGAAACGGTGAGGGCAGGTAACAAGGTAACAAGGATAGCAACTGGCAGCAAAGCATGTGAGACTTTGGCAAGTCTACGTGTACATATGGCTGGGCATCTGCCAACAGTACTATCAGATAATCGTGCGTGTATTATTGTAGTCATTGTAAATCAGAAGCGAAGCACTGTCACCACTTTCATCCCGGGTCTCTGGTAATCCGTACTGTACCCGGTACAGACTACAGCTACAGGTCTGCAGGATGGTAGTTCAAACTTGCCACCACTAAGCCTGGTAGAGTTAGCATGTACTTCACCACCTTATTTTCCCTGTATTCACATGAGAGAAAGCCCCTTTTAAGATCTTCCGGGCCTCAGAATAGGCTCTTACCTAAGCTACAGGGGCTCCCGATTCTGTATCTCCAGGGAAAATAAGGTGGTGAAGTACATGCTAACTCTACTAGGCTTAGTGGTGGCAAGTTTGAACTACCATCCTGCAGACCTGTACTGGAACTGCGAAGCAGACGAGCTCGGGACGAGGTAGTCGGATCAGGGTTCATCAAGAATATTGTCAGCGAGACAAAGTTCCCACACAGGATCAGGGCCGAGGTCAGGGATCGTATGTTAAAATCTTCCAGCCTTTTAGCCTTCGCTGCCCCTGGCGTCTGCCACGATGAACCAGGCTCACAAGGCGCAAGCGGCGTAGCTCGACGTGGGATCCGCTATCTTTTGGTACCAATGGAGCCTTTTGCGGGCAACCGTGCTCGCTCACCATGCGCTTATGATGACGGGAGGTCTTCAGAAAAAAATAAAAAAAGGTAATTCTCAATACGGTCGGGACGGATTCAGTCTAGCCAAGAGGTCGAGGGAAAGGGATGGGGAAAATCTCTGTCCATGTCCATGCTAGCTTCTGATGTCAAGTGGAGTTCAAGTTGGCGCAGAGGCCATGTTGGAAGACTCAAGCGGTTGTTGGTAAGGATTGAGACAGAAAAGAAGTCGAGTCTGTCTCCCAACCTGCCCCGCCCGTTTTCGCCAACCATCGTTTTGTTGTTCCACGACTCAGTCACCACGCAACAGTCCACTTCAGACCGACTACACTGGCAGAAGAAACCCCGTCCGTACATAGGAGCCGCTGGTAGGAGAGGTTAGCAACAAGCGAACCGCTTGTTTACACATCTGGTTTGCAGCACGCACCATCTTTCGCACACTGCAACCCCGGCACAGGAGAAGGATAGCTGGGCGAGAGAGGCTCTCACATACCTTATGCATATACCGTCCCACGCACGCCACAAGCTTTGCTTCGGAACACACACATACTCACACACTCAGATCTGGGTGCACCACAACGCACAGTCATAAAGCTCAGCAACCCCGCGTTCGCCTGTCGTGCCGTCGTGACTATCTGGGCAGCTCTGCTGGTATAGTACCTTGTTATTGCATACTACCACCCTCCTGCCCTCACCGTGCTGGATGTCACAAGGGCCACCTGCACGCGACCCCGGAAAAGTGTCGGAATTGGGACGACTCGACCGGATTTGATTGGCAAAGCGACGTCGATTCTGCCAGAGCGCCAGCACAACGCAGGACCAGCGACAGGAGCCTGACTACAACCCCACGAATTGACTAAGCTTGGGAGCGGTATACTGACCAGGAACACGTGGACGGTTGCGAGCAAGGCGCAGATAGACGGGTGCGCGACGAGTGGTACACGTATGAACGTATCAACACACGGCACCATTCGCTTCTGGACCAAAGCTGTCGACACTTGCCTCTATCAGGAGTAGCATCAAGGGAAGCAGCATAAACCCAATCTTTTCCCGCCAACTCTATCTCTGCCTTGGCGAGTATAATATGTGGAGGTAGCTCAATTGCTCTGCGACACCATCGGCATTATTCAGGTTATTTAGAGACAAGAAACCCGAGATACAGTATCATCATCTCTTCGCGACCTGGACGCAAAGAAGCAAGCGGAAAAGAAAAGTTGGAACGGCATAGCGACGCAAACGCGACAAGGGTAGAAGGACTCGGATCGCCCAGGCTTGCTCCCTCGCTGACGTCTGCGTGCACATTCTTTTTTTCCTGCCCTCATTTGGAGAAACACCCCCGCCATTCACTACTCTCACCTGCTCACCCACCCACTCACTCGTCCACTGTCACTGTTACCTTGAAACGACACGCGCGCCCCTCTGCCTATCATTACCTCTTGTACCATTCACTTACACGCGACTCAAACAATATCAACGACGACAACCCAAAATCATTCAAACTCGCCTTGACCTACGCCTGGCCGTTGGAACGCGCAAGGCGACGACAAAACTCATACTATCCAAATTTTAGGTCACTACATTACGTATTGCCACAAGTATATACTGTTTTGGCAGCTGTTTGCGGAATTCTTCAGACGGCGTAGTGCTCACGCTGCCCTGCGCAACTCTACACAAAGATGGCTCCAGGCCTGCGCCCTCTCCAGCTACCATTATTGGTGGAGCAAAGGAAACAGGAGCAAGCTGCGCTAATGGTCTCTGGTGACACGCAAGACAGCGACGCATCTGCCAGCCACAATCAGCAGCTCTACGCACAGAAACAACAAACGCAACAGCATCAAATACGACAACATGAGTTCGTGGTTACAGAGACAGCTTCTTCCGAAGTAACGTCTCCTCTGACACCAAACTTCTCGCCCAGAGGCCACCTGCGGTATTCCAGCTCCATGTCGTCGTTTGATCTAGCTACTCCCGGTAGCTGCGAAGAGGTGCCATCATCTCCCACACAACTAATGCAAACGACTAGCAAACGTATACTCGACGATGTCGAAGAAGAACCCTTCGAATACGACCGTTTTGCCCGCCTCGATCTCGACGTTCAGGAAATCGAGGTGGCATATGACGGGGTCTCGGAACAATTCGACTTGTACGATTGTTTATGCGACGAGCCCTGCGTGCACAGAGATTCCGAGCAGTCCCCAAGTGCAACCAGCTTCTACGCACGTGGTAGATCCTTTGACTATGACGCTGGGTTTTTTAGTGACAACGATTCCCCCTTCTCTCAGCGACTGTCGCGAAAGAAACAAAGAGATGGCTCGTTACCTCCTCTGATGGGTCTTTCCTATCGCATCGGTGCTCGTTTCCCATCCTTGACGAGATGGAGATCACCTAGGAAATCGAGCACTGTCAGTTCACCCGCATCTGACTTGCATGAGCGAGCATCGAGATCTCGTGCTGCTTCAAGCCGATCATCCTCTATCTCAGGTCGTGTTCCCGATCGCGCCAATGAGCCACCGCTCCCACCAACTCCGGCACTGTCGTTCTATGAGAGCAGTGACAGTATCACTATGCCCGGGCCGCTGGATGTGGACGAAGCGGACGAAGTCCTGTACTCCATTCAACGCGAGCGGGCCCAAGCAGCTACGCCATTGTTGCCACCAATGATGACAAGCAACTGTGACCAAATCTCATCACAGCCTTCACCATTGCAATCACCAACTATTGCCTGCCCAACCGATGATGAACCACAGTCACCCTTGATGCTCTCTCCGCCTCTGAGCACCAAGCCCTCGATTTCTTCGTTTCGTCATATCATCGCCTCTGGAGAGTTACCTCCTATTCCTGCTCACGATGTCTGGTCTGATCGGCTTGGACACGCCAACTTTACCATCATGCCAGTACCATATAAGCCAGAGACTGCTAACCTGGCATCGTTGCAAGAACTACGGGGCGACTGGAAAATGGCACGCGTCAACTATACAAAGCATCTCGTACGCACTGGAGAGCACTACGGTCTCACTTCCAAGACTTATGCTTACACCGAAGACAAGTGGGCCGAGGTCGATGGAAACTGGCGTTCTTTCCACGATGAGGTCGTCGCGGCCGTGATCGCCAGCGGCGAGATCGCGAGCTGTGATAAGTTCGATGAGAGCATCATCGCAACAGTACCCATCATGGACGGCGAAGGCAAATTCCCGGAACGCGGAGACGAAGACATTGTTGGGCCTATGGTGCGCGGGGCAGCTATGCACACTCTATCCGGCGCCGACCGCAAACGTCCCAGCTTTTGGCGCACGCTATCGGACCGTGTTGGCCTGCGGAAATGAATTAGCTGCACTGCAACTAGTGTTCACGACCAATTTGCGTGTTATCCTATTAAGCACATGACATCTTATGACGATCACGACCTGAGCAGCATTTACACCCCTTCGAACCACCTTTCTTGGACTCATTTGCACCCTTCCTTTGTATTGTCGCCCATAGAGAGATACCATTTGCTATCCATTCGTCTACGATCCTGGTTCAACGCTTCGAACTCATCCTTCCTGCGGAAGCTGACCCATTGACTGCCTACCCGTCTACATGCGTTAAGCCTTGGAAAGCCAAGCGTCGATCGTACCCGATTTATTCATGTTATTATTACTGTCTTGTTGTCTTTATCTAGCGTTGTTTCAAGCAAGCCAGGTGTTGGTTGGAATCTACTACCATTGAGTCGGCACGCTGCATCCATATTTGATTTATTATCGCATGCATGAGGCGCAAAAGCCCCCCGATGTTTTCTTTCAACTGGTGTTGCGGGATGACAGCTAGAATTCTCGGATTGATTACCTGTTCCCTCGCTCCACTCGCTCGCCAAGCCGGCTGCTGCAGCCACGCGTGCGCGACGCGACGACGGTCCGCGGAAAGTGGCTATCCTGTCTTCCCCTTGTATGTATGTCGGACCTTGAGCACTATTATTCGTGCCTATTGTCTACTGTCTACCTTTTGTTACCTGTATGGACCCGTTGATTGTATCATGGCATGAAGAGAAGGGAATGGAGGAAACGAGGCGTTTCTAGCCTGTTGGAATTATCGAGGATGAGGGGACGAAACTTGAGATACACCGATTTGTAAACCAGCGTGTACGGAGATGGACATGACGCTTGTCACCTTGATCGCTGGACTTGGCACCTCTTGCGGCCGTTGTTGAATGATGGGTGAAGGGGAGACACCCCAGTGGCGGAAACGCCTTGACTCAAGGTCTTGGCTGGACAGGATATGAACTCGCCTGAAACAAATCGGGAAAAAAGTATAATTCACGAAGAAGAGTCTCTTGATGTGCTGATGCTGCGATGACATGTGTTCCTCAGGTCATCTTATACTCGTACATGTGGTAGGTGCCCACTACTCGTATTATAGCGAGGTGGTTCTTGATACGACCCATCCCCAAAACTTACATCGCGTGTGGTCTAATTTGGAGCCATCTCTGTTTGTTTATATGTGGTTCTTCCAATCGAAGGTCCCTTGGTATGTGCCACTCAAGCACACCCACCATTGATGCCATTTCAAAGCTTTTCCTACTTCATTCGACCCGCCATCATGGTTCGGGACGACAACCTGTCTCTCGAGTCTCACATATTTTAGAGGAATAAACGTCTTGGCAGCTGTTTACAGTGCGGTGCGGCGGCAACCTGGACTTATAGATGCTCACAAACCTAGTAAATGAACCCCTCATTTTGATGTGTTGTTCTGCTCGATGTATGTTCTGTCCATGGAGTGACATGAAAAACTGGTGTGTAAGAAACCCGGCGAGCGCAGCAGCGTTCGGACTTGAGATTTCTGTCTGTCAATGGGATACAGATTACACACACATAAGATAACTGGGGCGTATGCGACAATTCTTGAGGCCGCGAGAACCTTATGGGCTCTGCGCCCGTGCTCACTGAGAAACATACGTGTAGACATCTGCCAGTCCTTTACTCTCCTAACTCCCAAACCCCAGCTACAATCTGTTTTTGGTGTTGCCCTTGACACCAATTTCCCATTCACTCAAGTTTTTCATTTTGTTTGACTCATGACCCTCAGACGCCGTGGGGACGGGTCTACCAAAGTAGGTAGTAGATATTTTCTTTCCCCGCGTTGTTCCACGTCGTTGATAGAAGTACTATTTGCAGCCTCTATTTTCATGTACGAATTGGATCAAGAGAGCTCGGCTCACGATATGCATCTTTGACTCACCTTGAGAAGTAATTCGATAGCAACGAAACGGGGGTGATGGCTTAAGGACGATACCTATTCCTGATTAAGGTAGGGCTAGTAGACGATTCTCGTTCCGCAGTGGGCAAGAATGATAGTGGCATCGGTAGACTAATCCAGAGCTCATACAAACATTCTACATTACTAGGCCCTGATACAGATGATTGATCCAAAAGTCATCATGAACGCCGATGTGTCAAGTGCTACTGAACTTCGACTTGACGTATGGCTTTTGGCCATCATATTTGCCCGACAGAGGGAGCGAAGAGATCAAAAAATGAGTCATGACTCGAAAAAGCAAGATACCGTCTCAGGAGCCAGACGGCACTGTCAAGTATCTCTGTTGCATCATTATGCTGGATCTGTCCCTCTCTCTCTCTCGCTCACGCTCCTATTCCTACAGTGCCCAAAGCCCGAGATCTACCACATGTACAAAAGGCATGTCCGGATATGTCGAAACGCCTCGCTAACACAGCCTTTGGTCTTTCCTCAGGAGGAACAAACTTTGCTCTCTCTCATTATACTTACAAGCTTGAACACAAGCACTCCCAGATTTAAGGGGTCGCCTCCCAATTTGTATCGGCGAGACCAAGAAGAAGTGGACAACTTTCCTATAGTTTCGGTTTGATCGCGGGTTGTGGTGGCGCACTCGAAGCCTCCTGATTTACTATGACTTCGCCTGTCTTCTGGCCCTGACCGAAGAATATGACCTGTACTGTCAGATCATCCCTACTACATGTTAGTCATGACTAAGTGAGCGGGCGTAGGAGTGTGTATACCTGTATCGACGAGAGAATGGCGACACCAAAGTCAATAGAGCGCAAACCTGCTCTTCGTTCTTGCCACCGAGAGCGTTGCGGATGAGATGGGTGGCTACGTTCTTGTCCTCAACAACAAACCGCTCCTTCTCATCCGGGGATATCCCCCACTGCCGCAGGCGGATCGGTGTCTTCTGGCCATCGGGACCGTCGTGCGCGCCAGCTTCGACAGGGAGGCTTTGTTGGCTGGGACCGAAGATCTTGGACCACACGGAGCTGAGCTGGGAAGGCGACTGCTCCACGGCCTGCGACTCGATCCATTTGCCCACAAGTCCAACGACCTCCTCGTTGGTCAACATTTCCCACAATCCGTCAGTAGCCATGACTAGAAAGTCGCCCCTCTCGGGATTGATCTTAGTAGTCGTGACCACAGGTTCGGCAGTGACATAGGGAGGAGTGCGGAGGTAAGGCGAAGAGCTGCGGCCAAAGAATGAAGCTCTGAGTCGCTCCGATATCTCCTTGCTCCACTTGTAGCTAGCGTCGCCGAACGCGCGGGTAGGTTCCAAGCCGCCGAGGACGCGGCCATTGTGGACAACCCGGTCTTCGCCCGGGTGGGCTTTCCGCATACGGGCAGCCTCTTTGGGGTTGCTACCAGTCTGATCTTCAGACAGAGCGGTGGCAGTCCATTTTCCAGAGTCGCTTCGTCGGCCAAGAACAGCACGGGAGTCACCCGTGCAGGCAACCCGCAGAGTCTTGGAGCTGGTGTCGTAGAACGAGAGCAAGGCGCAGGATCCCGACAGGGCAGGGCCAAGCAGCTCGGCAGCCACTCTCTTAGAACCTGACTTGAGGACTTTGTCGACACTCTCGTGTACGATCTCGTGGTCTAAACGAACGAAGCCAGTCTTCATGGCGGCGTCAATAGCCTCTGGTGACGGTGTGGTGCCCATAGTTCCCGCGGCCTGGTAGGTAGAATTCAGCTCGCGTGCCACATAGCTTATCAACGTTTGTCGTAGCTTTGCCGAGGTAGTCCAGCCTCTAAGTTGTGTTTATTAGCTTTGCGAACGATATTAACGACGAGGGGAAACATACGCATGGCCGTCAAAGACACCCCAGAACATCCAGTCGCTGTTGGACTTGTCCTGGGGCGAAGGCACCTCGACGATCTTCTCGGCGTGGTCGTCCTCGATGGGGTTGTTGCTAGCGACCTGCACGACGTCGTAGCGGAGTACGCCCTGTCCCCGGTTGACCATGAAGGAGGCCTCGTGCTCGCGCATCTTGTCGGTGGCCTGGTCGGGGGTGAGCATCTCGAGGACGTCGCGGCCGGAGCCGTCCATGTTCTTGGAGATGGGCCCGTCGCCCACAAAGGTGCCCGTGTGCAGCTCGTCGGCGCCGACGACTAGAACATTCCTAGTGGTTGCAGCCGTGGCGGCGGTGTTGGTGAGATGGTGGGGGGTGGTGGAGTAGGGCTTGCCGAGGGTGGTGTCGAGCCCCGGGGCGCTGCCCTTGTAGGTGTACCAGGCGCCGTAGCCGACGATGCTGGAAAGCAGGGCGACCGAGAAGCGGCGGATATACATGGAGGAGCGGAGGGGTTCGGTCAGGGCATAGTTGCTGGGGCGGGTGGAGGCGCAGCGCTGGAGGGTGAAGGAGGGATGATGGTGGCCGTGGTGGTGGTGATGCAGATGGCTGGCGTGGTTGAGTGCAATGCGTCGCGGCGAGCCTGGGGATCGGTGAAGGCCGCGGACGGTGGCTTGACAGGTAGTCCGCAGGGCTCTAGCGGCGGCGCGACGCATCTGGGTGAACGGGGAGGCGGCCTGTCGAGAACGAGCAGGACGGAGGTTCGCAAGTGTCGCGTGTGGTGTGGAGGTGGAGATGGAGATGGAGATGGGCAACGGAGGAGGAGTTGATAATTGGAATTGAAAGCAGCCAAGGAGCCGCTGAACGGATACGGAGAGAGAGACAGCGACAGGGATTGTGCCGGTTGTTAATGGCTGCTGCACGAGTGGATCGATACTATGGAATAACCAGCAACCACATGCACGAGGCAACATATGAATCATTTGTAGTCGAGGGAGTAATTACCGAATCGGGCCAAGGGAGACGAACATGTGTAGAGTGTCAAGAAGATGTAGTCAGCCTCTTCTTGTTTATGTGAACGAATGGCATACCTCACAGCGTCCTCCTACATCATATACACCAGCAACCTACCATTGCCAGAGAGGCCACCACTGGATTTCGACCACCTCGCATTTCCATCCCACCACCTCCATGTTTCGCGCTTAGAGAGGCCGGACGAGAGACAGCCTCCCGTGTACATCCGTAAGTACCTAGGCAAAGAGATAGCCCGGGCAGAGAACACGGGCGATGGCTGTGGTGTTGATGGTGGTGTCGACGTCGATGCCGGTGGCGGAATCGGTGGTGGCCGTGATCCCGGCCTGTGTTTCACCGTGGCTGTGGCCCCAGATGCAACTCGGTGG
The DNA here is from genome assembly GCA_022432385.1 of Xylariaceae sp. FL1272. Classification (NCBI taxonomy): domain Eukaryota; kingdom Fungi; phylum Ascomycota; class Sordariomycetes; order Xylariales; family Xylariaceae; species Xylariaceae sp. FL1272. The sequence continues at coordinate 323,883 of JAJJXC010000020.1, forward strand.
ATGGTGATTTATTGCTATCCTAGAAGTTTTATGTTCCATGTTATTCTCATTCTCCACGATCTCTTCCACGACGAGTTCGTACTTATTGACACCCACCTCGAGTCTTGACCACAGGGTCTGCCCAGCGGCCTGTATTGGGGCGGGGAAGCGAGGTGGGGAATTGGGGGAAAGTGTGGGATTGTTGCCGCTGAGAGCATCATGACTGATCAGACAGAACCTCGGAATGTACATGCTAAGGTACAAGTATGTTCTGCACTAAGGTTAGGTACTCTAATGAGATCGCAAACTCAGGAATCGTTAATCTTTTTCCCCAGCATTTAATACGCTACCAATATTCGCTAAGGAGAAATACTTAATACTGCAAGGTTCCTGCTGTCTTCAGTGCGCCATCACAGAGGGCCGAGGCCTGTCTTGACCCATCAAACATCTGATGCGACTAGGTAGGGAGCTGAATTGACATCAATTATCCGCAATTAACAACTCGCTATTTCAGCCTCGCCTACGACTAGTATCGCATCTCATTAAATAAGAGGCAAGCTCTATTCCGAGTCTCACATTGTCTCTTCGACCTGACTCGACGCCGACCAAACCTCACAGCACCTCAACCTTCAACACCATGGCCGAGCCATCAGGAGTAGAGACTTCATCGCGGCAATGGCCACCCGCCATGCTCGACCTTCAACGCCGTGCTCATGAGACTCCATCGGTTGGATTCCAGGCATTTGACACGTTCCCATGGGTAAAGGATCAGATGTTCAAGGTGAGCGCCCCCTCATGCTCTAGCGCCGTTGATAATGTCAACGTCACCTACCTACCCATACTCAGATTGTCAACAAAAGAGCAACTTGATGCGTCTGTTATACACTATGACCCCTGATGGCCTCGAGTTGGCGGCGGCCGCGCTGCGAACACGGGTCGAGCGATTCGCACAGCAGACGGGTATCGTCATCGATACAGTCGCTTACCTGAGTTGGCACCAAGAGACGAAGAACCCTCAGCCTCGGTTGTTCTCCGAACAAGATATTTTGAGAGAGCAGCAAAGTAACGTAAGATAGCCTCGCCAGTGTCGCCACCCGAATCTTCCACAGCAGCTCGGGAATGAAACGTCACTGACGAATAGTAGCCCATACCAGGCCAAAGGAGGCTTGCCATTCTTCATTCACAACTCGGCTACTCTCAAGTGGAAGACTCAACCCCAGCCTCAGGTCAGACATCTGATGCAGAGGTCCCAAGCTGGCAAAAGTCGGCTCCAACCGCACAGCTATACGTCCCCAAAGACAAAGGGCCGTTGAATCCAGACAAAGAGCCCTATCCCAAGAAATTTCAAGACATCTTCGAATTCTTGGAGAGCGGCAAGGAGATTCCAGGGATCCGGAAGATCCCGGACACGGTCATTGAAGACCCTGCGATTAAGACGCAAGGCAGCAGAACTGCACCGTTGAAACCGTGGGAAAGGAGGACCGGAGATACCAACCTGGATGCAAAGCGGCCTCTCGAAAGTGCAGGAACCGAGGCATAGCCTTCTAGCAGAGGGAGACAAGATGAGTGTGAAATTCGCCACAGTTGATTATTGTTGTCGATGGGCAACAGACTGTACATATAGTCAAACCTGGGTTGACAGCGTCAACAGCGCAACATTGATCCCATCGTAGCAAGTCTTGATATAAACCATCACCGGAGGCTACTCAATCTTGTTTCTCGCCATGGCCCATGAATTAGTACGTGAGTTATAACAGTGGACCGCTCTCGTAGCCCCGTCACTGACCCAATACGATTCCATCATGGTGAAATGATTTTACCATCACCCCAAGCACTCGAGTGTCGCTCCCCCCGTCCCGAGTCATCCTCTACGTAGGTAGCCTTCTCAATCAAGATCCATCTTGTCACTACCAGTCGACGCAACCGAGCCGCGACGGTCCTTCGGATCCCTCGGGAAGCGCGACATCTTCATCTCCCTGGCACTCAGATCGGACGGCACAGGACGAGCGCTGTCAGCCGGCAGAAAATTCCCCTGCATCTGCAACTGCAACTTGGCCCTCCGCGCAGCCGTCTCGTTCCTAACGGCACTCGCATGGCCTTCGAGCACCTCCCAGCTCCAATTGATCTCATTGTAAACCCACTTCGAAGCCACGACACGAGGCGCCTCATAACTCTCCATCACCTTCTCGGAGACGAGTAGGGACCTGGGTGCCACGGCTGGCCTGGGCATCGGCGGTAGGTTGTCACGCGGTCGCTGGTACTCATTCGCGTGGTGCGAGCTCGTGCTGCTTGTTCCGTCACGCTCGGGGTTGAAGATCTTCTCTACTTCCCATGCGCTCTCGCTCAAGATGCGCTCCTCGAGGTCCAGCTCGTGATCGCGTGTTGCCGGGGGCGTGGCGATGACCTGGTGGTGTGTGTCGTAGTATGACTGTGCTGTTGATCCGTTTCTGCGGATGCGCTCTGCTTCGCGCGTGAACATCCAGAGCATCTGCTGCTCGACGCGCTCTTTGTGCTGCTCGAGCACGGTGATGGTGCGCTCTACGCGGGCGATGGGGTCATGCGTGGTTGGGGGAGCGGGTGACGTGAAGTCGTGCTCCGTTGGGACAAAGATGGCTGGTGATATCTTTGTTAGGAAGGGGATGTCTTCTTGGGGACCCTGGGTTGGGCTTGAGGCGTTCTGATCAGCCATGGTTGTTCGTCTATCTGCCTTCGTATGTGGTGATGGAAGTATGTGCTGTAGTCAGTTCTCAGTCACCCCAATGATCTCATCGCGCGTTCAAGCAATGCACTGGTCGGGTCCCAAAGGCATCAATTGAGATAGCAGAGGCGCCGCCGTGTGGAAAGGGCACAATCGCACTCAATGGCAGTGAAGATTCATGTGTGTTTTGCGGTTTTGGTGGAGTTCCTCCCAGAACCAATTCATGGCAGCAGCCCCTCTCAGTCCTCTGGCAAGTCGTTTCTTCTCCGGGCAGTCACGACTGTCCTTCACTTAGTAAGCATGTCAAGATGGTTCGGAAAGATGAAATGGGTCAGGCAGTATTGACTCTCATGCCTCATTTGTATGGGCCAACGGTCGACCCGAGTTCATGTGATGTTCTCATCAACACACTTGAAGCTGGAACACAGTGGTCGAGAAAACGCTGGAAAGCCTCTGCCTGGTAACGGCCCAGGACTCGACCTCGTCCGGCGGCTTCCCGGGTCTCGAGACACTAAGTTGCAGGTGGCAGCGCAGCTACGGCGGTACCTGACAGCCGCTAGTCGATGAGTTCGGCAGCTGCCAAGGAGACAATCACACATCATGATACGAAGATGCATGTGCCAAGCTTTTATGAGATCCAAAGATAGTGCTCTTGACTACCTGACTATGTCCTTTATTCTGAGATGCTCTCCCTATAACAACCAGGAAAGCCTCCATTCCCATGAACAGAGGAGTATTGAGCAACATCTTCAACGGTCGCAGATGAGACAAGGTACCTTAAGCTCAGGATTAGTAGATGTGATGTCTCCTCTAGATGACCAAAGAAGCAATACGTTCTATCTCTTTCTCCATCTATTCAAGTCTTCGATCCAAGGCGCAATGATGTTAATGCATGGGTTACCGTCCTAGTACCTGGTGTTTCTATGCCGCGACCAACTGATTCTCAAGGGGCACCTAACCTCTGCCTAACTTTATGGGTATCTCGATCTGATTGGGTCATTATCCCAACGTTCTTCTTGTTGGTCTTACATGCATCATGAGTGGTACTTCTGCCGGGATTACTCGCATTCAACTTTGTTTATTTCGTATACGGTGCGCAGCAAGGGATGAGTAATGTTTTCAATGCAGTACTCTTTGGTTGCTTTGGAGGTGATTGTTGTATCTTTCTTCGATACCTGATACCCAATGGGCACAGTTCGAAACCCATCATGGGGCCAGAATGAGAGGAACAACAGATACATCACCTCCAAAATGAAAAGCCAGGCCACTGGCGAAACCCAATCTTCACAACCTTTCCTTCAGAGTGTCAGCTCTCCGCAGTCACATCACCGCTTCTATCTTACCCTCTAGCTTCTCTGTGATACCGGCCTTTTCTTTTCTACATTGATCTCTTGACAGGAGGCCGCTCTCTCCGCTCTCATCACAAACGGTCGCGCGATTTCCTCCTGTTCCCCTCACACAACTCTGGGCACCCGCATGCCATCATGACTAGCAAAGGAGCTGAAGCAGTCTCTGAGCTGGGACGTGCCTTGCCTCAAGGCCGTCTCGTCACACCCATTGATTCCGCGGAGAGATATAACGAGCTCAACAGTAGCTATCTATCTGGCTTCGAAAGCGATCTGTCCCCCGCCTGCATCTTTCTTCCTCAGACAACCGAAGAAGTTGCTACATTCGTCAAGGTATTCCAATCCTATGTCGGCCATGTCGAGTTTGCCGTTCGGGCCGCCGGCCAGCAGCCTCTGCCGGGCTGTGCCAATGTTGAGGGCGGTATCACCGTCGACCTTCGAGAGCTAAGAGGTCTCGCTCTTAGAGACGACATAGTTCTTGTCGCAGCGGGAGAGCGTTGGGGCGACGTCTACAAGTTTCTAGAGCCGCATGGTCTTGGTGTCACTGGCGGCAAGTCAACCACATGTGGCATTGGAGGGCTAGCAACACAAGGTATGCGACAGCTCCGAGGTGCAGGTCTCTCGAGTGAACATGCTGACTCTTTGGTATGGCAGGTGGTCTATCATTCTTTTCGAGCCGCGAAGGACTAATTTGTGATAACGTCATCAACTTCCAAGTCGTCCTATCCTCCGGCGAGATTGTCAATGCGAACAAGAACGAAAACCAGGATTTACTTGTTGCCCTACGTGGTGGCGGAAATAACTTCGGTACGAGCTTGGCATAGGTCGTGATACTCTTGCTCTCCTTCGTGGCATTCAACTAATCATCTCAGGCATCGTCACGCGCTTCGACGTACGCGTATTTAAACAGGATACCTTCTACGGTGGAATGGTCTGGTACTCGAGGCCCAGCTTCCCTGGCCAAATCTCCGCCATGGTCAAAGAGCCTCCAGTCTGACGAACCCGACCCCGACACGCACTTCATGCTCAGTGTCGCCTTCGCCGGTGTCTTTGGCAGCGATGTGAGTGCTCTCAATCAGCTCTATTACACCCAGAAAGTAGAGGACAGCCCGGAAGTTCTCCGCCCTTTTACTCACGTGCAGCCACAACAAGACGCGATGAATACCATGAAGATCCAGACCCTTCTCCAAGCCGCGACCGAACAAGCTGGTGCTGCTATGAGCAAAGTCAGGTACGCGAAAGACAAATGGCCGATCCAAGTGCAAGTTGCCGGCATCGTACTGATACATCTCCTCTCAGGTGTCTCTATATGAACATCAACGTCAAAGCTGACTTTGACACCCTTCAAGAGGGCAGCGACATCTGGTGCGAGGAGCTCAAGCCCGTCAAAGACGCAGCCGGGCTTATGTGCTCGTACACCCTCCAGGCCTATCCGGTCATGCTCCTCGAGAAAACTATCAGTGCGGGCGGCAACGCTATAGGTCTCGACCCAAAAACAGGCCCTGTTGTTAACATCCTTTTGCTTACGTACTGGGCTGATAAAAAGGACGACGAACGCGTAACCGCATTTATGCAGAAGGCGCTGAAGCGTATTAAGCGGCAAGCAGCCGAGAAGAATAAACTAATCCCTTGGACCTATTGGAACTACGCTTTCTCCGATCAGGAAGCTCTAGCTTCGTACGGCGAGGAGAATGTAGAGAAGCTGAGACTCGCAAGCAAGAAATATGACCCTGATGGTATGTTCCAAAAGGCGTGTCCTGGCGGTTTTAAGTTGTTTTAGTAGCTGTCTGTCTCCAATTACGTGGCAGAGGATGGCAAAGACCGACTGTGTTCTCTTCTCTTGAATTTCATCAGCTTTCTAAGCGCTTAACGGATTTGTTTTTATTAAAACGGTATGCCGGTGAAGTTAATATGCCGTTAGTAAAACGGTGGCCCGGCAGCTACGAAAAAAGGGCGGGACCGTCGCACCGCCGTAATAAGTTAGCAAACGCTCCCGTACCGAGTGTTCCATATTGCGTACAAGGCGAAAATTTTAGACTACGTTCCGGGTTATAGCGACAAAGCTGTCTCTACGGTATACGACTGGGCTTTTTTCGAAAACGTGTCTATAGTAAATATCGGTGGTTCTCGAGGCAGGTCGTATTAGACCTAGCGAGCAATTTTGAGAATATCAAGCTAATTGTATAAGACTCGGCTATAGTTATCGAAAGCGCCGATAAATCCGTTCTTAACCTGTTAAAAGAGCGTGTCTAATTTATGAAATAGAGCTTTTTAACCTGCAGACTGTCTAGGCAGAAGTCTATTTCTTCCGTATCGTCCTGTGCAATTAAGGTAATAAATACGTTGTTAACATTTTGGAAACGCAGATCCCTGCTTTGCGTCCCGGAGTAAAAATTTTGATCTAGGACGCTTGCATGCCAAAACCGGACACGATACCACTGTAGAGAGAGCGAGTCATAAGGTGTGTAGCTGCGTACTAATGTAGCATGAGTCCATAGTTGCTGACAGAAAGTCTTTAAGTCGGTGGATATGAACTTGAAGTGCTACTTCAATGGCCGTGATAGACACCTGGACGAATGGAAGTTACTTCTCGCAGCGGCTGATGAGAGGTTTGTCATCCAGCGAGTGATACATCCCTCCCAATCTCTGCTGTCGATCGTGGAGATTCACTGGGACGTGGCTGGCACTGGATATGCCTGAAATGGTCCATTTACCTTGGACGATGTGGCACATTACACAAAGGATATCTTCGCTGACAAATGACTTATCTCAGAAACTTTAGAAGGTTGCAAATGGGAATCCCTTCGTCATTCGTTGTAGTTAGGATTAGCGATGAGACGTAGTTTCGCCATTGCGTTACCCAGATTCATGTAAAGGCAGACATCCGTATTAAAATTAACTCCTTAAGGTCCAATCTAGGTATCCTATCGGATTCTACAATCTCTATACTATGTGTCTTCAATTATAACGACTAATTAATCTGTATGGTAATTATTTCTAATGTCTAATCATTAACGCTGTGTGAAATTGGCTTGTTAGGTTTCTTCGGCTTATCCTTGCACTTATCCTGCCATAACTTGATCTTTTTGTTAGCTAATTATGTTTATATAGTGGTAGTGCTTAAGGATGGTAAAATGGGAGAAGTTCGCTGTCTTATATCGGTCAGCAAGAGAGAGATATTTTTATGCTTCTTTTCTTGCTTAAAATAAGCTGGCCGAATAAATCTTCGCCGTAACTAAATTGCGCTGTTTAGAGTCTTTGAATTTTCTTCGAGAACAAAGTGTGGATTGTTAACCAAGCTATTATCTAAGAAACCAAACTGTCGACGGTATGCATCTGCTACGCAGATTCAGGGCGCTCCAAACATTGTTAAGCCACCTCTTAGGTTAGTATGTCACTTCAATGAAGTAATGAATAGTAGAAACAGTACTGAATTAGCAACACTTCATCTTTACGTCAAAGTGCTGCGAAACCTTGGACTCGTGTGCGGCCTGGTTAGCGACTGGTCATCCTGGTCTCAAAGACGGTAAAAGCTAGGGGATAAATAAGCTGCATCACGACGGATTAGGTGCTACGCGGAGGTATCTCGAGCATGGGTCAGAATCAGGCGTGCAAGTGGACCTCGAGCGCCGGCAACGTTGATGGTATAAGCTGGTATGTTGGCGAGGCCTCCGTTATGGTTGGCTTCACATCTCCACATTTCGCCGCGCCGGTGGACCGGCCGGGGGATACTGTTAGAGGTGTCCTGCTCTTCCAACTCCTGCCGAAGCATGACTCTTCAGATATGGAGTTCAAAGAGCACACACGGATTTGAGCTTCCTAGTTGAACACTACCTCCTGTCTAATCCTTCAGCCGCGCTAGAAGAGGAGCGCGTGTTAAGCGGCAAACTCGGAATGGTATATTATATCGAGTGATAATGGATAGGCTAGGTCGCCTTAGAGTGGGCGGAAAGGAATGCCGACAAGGTGATTCAACTGTCACGGAAACTGGATGAGGGCCGAATTTTAGACACTTAGGTGACTAGGGCTGGGTGGGGGTGTCTTGGAGTTCGCAATGACACTTCTATCTCCGCCGAGAAGTGTTTGGATAGACTACGCCACCTCACGACGACAATGCCAGGATCATCGCGCCCGGAGACCAGTCGCCGTTGAAGTAAAATATGCAGTGGACGTCTACCACGGCCAACGATGGCTGCAAACTGGCTATGCAGACCTCTTTGCCAATGCCCGTACCCGCGCAACAGACACCTGACTGCTGTATCCTCCTTCTTCATGGCTTCAGCGGCTCGAGCGACTACTTCGCCCGCAACTTCTCCGGCATCTCATCTAAGTACTGGGTCGTCGCACCCGACATGCGCGGCCACGGCAACTCGGGGCGAACCGACGGTGGCTACCACGTTGCGCGCCTAGCTGCCGATCTCCGGCACATCATCACCTATCTCCGAGCCGCATCGCACGAAGACGTCAACATCATCCCTGTAGGATGCTCCATTGGCGCTGCCGTGGTCTGGACCTACGTTGAGCTTTTCGGATGCGCAGATTTCTCCGGGTTCGTCTTCGTCGACCAAGCACCTCTGCAGGACCGATCACCTTTTGAGGACTGGGATGAGAAGAAGGCACACAAAGGTTGCTACGACGAGGCGACAATGAAGTCCGCGCAGGATTTTTGGATTCACGACTCCGCAGCCGCACACTTGGATCTGGCCCAGTCGTCGCTGGGATACCTACATGCGCCAAGCGCCGATGACGGCGTATCTGAGGAGCAGACGAAAATAGACGAGGACTTCTTCACTAGCAAGAGTGCCCTGTGCGACCAGACATGGCTTGCGAAACTGCTATGCGATCACACCAGGTACGACCACCGAGAGGCGATCGACATGATAGACCGGCCAACTCTGGTTATGTACGGGAATAGATCAGGCTGTTTCACATACGAGGGCGTGTCGGAGACGGCTACACGGATCAATCGTGGTTGCAGGCGGGGGCAGGAGATGGCCTCGGTGAGCACGTTCAATTCTGGGCACTGGCTGTTTTATGAGGAGCCGGAAAGATTCAATCGGGAGATTCTCCAGTTCGCTGGAAAAAGTAGTACTTGAGTCTTGATGGTACAATACTGTCAATCCAGGCCACCACCAGAAGGAGCCCTTAGTAGATGGATAACAAAGTTAGTACGGTAATTTTTTTCTGTTTACCCCCTTATTAAGTCAGTATCGACGTAGTAACGACGATAGTTTAAAACTTAATATGATCCTGGTTTAAACCTAAAAACCCAACGCAAGACTATATGTAACAGGCAGCAATGGACGAGGTGTATCCCTTTAATTGCGTATTCAACTACAGTACGGCCAAGACTTTAGCCTGGCAGGGGTTCAACCAACCGAATTCTATGTTTCTAAAATATATGCTACACTACTTATTTTAGCCTATAGTAAATGTTATTATATAATTTGCGATTATATAACGTAACCTCATATACGTCACATTTATATCTCGTTTATAATAGCCGAAAATTACTTTTTATTACATTTAATAGGCGTCGTTTTTCACTTATTTTAAAGCTAAAACAAGCTTTATAAAAGCTTACTTTTCGTTTTTTCACTATAATATATTAGTTTAAAAGTATTTTAAAGGCTTTTTTTATTAAGTATCCCTTTTTACTTTTATTAGCTACTATACCGTAAACATTAAAAAAAGTTTTATAAACTACAATTTTTTAAACTTTCTAGGTTTTATAAAAGTTTCCGTTAAATAATTTAATAATTTAACGTTATAAATAATACGTATTAATTAATATAGCCTCTAAAATAAAGCATAAAAAAAATATTAATTACGGTAACGTTTAATACGATATTTTTAAGCAAAATAACCTTTTATTTAGTTATTCGTATTAATATAGCATATATACTTATTATACGTAATGCTTTAAACCGGTAAATAAACGATTTTTCGGTATTTTAAAAAGCTAAATACGTAGCCAGCCTTTTTAATACGTAGTTTTTTTTTTAAAAAAGTATAAAAGCTTTAAAGCTTAAAAAAACAATTAACATAGCTAATACAATAGCAAAATTTTTATAAACGAAATTCTAGATTTTCTTTTTAAGGTCCGAAGTTATTTTTGAAAACTTTTAAACTATTTTATTATTTTGGTTATTATTTTTTAAAATAATAAAATCTTTAGTAATACTAAAAATAATATAGGCCGTATTTATAATACTAATTTCGAAATAATCGTAAAAATAATAGAAAAGATTTTAAAACGTAAATAAATTATCGAAATAAACGTAATACGGCTAACTTTTTAAGCTTTAAAAAAAGGTTACTACTATTTAAAAACAACGTTAAAATAGGTTAAAAATAACGTTAAAAACAGCAAAATCGATAACTTTACTTATTAAATATCGTTAAAACTTTTTAAAGCTTTTTTTACTACCGTAACATTTTTTAAAAAACGTTTTTGCTTTTAGTTTAATAATAATTTAATAAAATAAAAAATACTAACTAAACCGATAGCGTAAAAATGCTATATTTAATATAAAATATATTTAAAAGTAACTAGCACTTAAACTTTAAAGCTTTTTAAATAAAGCTTATTTTTTATAGTAATGCTAGCTTTTAATAACTTTTTAAAAAAACATATAGCCTTATTAACAATTACTTTAAAAAAATAACTTTTAGCAAGTCTTTTAACGTTTTTTATATATAAAAGTCGACTTTTTAAACTTTTAAATACAGTAATAATACGTTAAAATCGATATTTTTAGAGTTAAAAAAGTCTTAAATACAAAAAAATCGAAAAATAACCTACTAACGGTTTTAATTAATATACTATAAAAAACAATACTATAAAAAGTAAAAATCGATAACTTAGTAATTAATAATATCAATTTCACTATAAATTCTTATATAGATTAATAAAGCTAAAAAAACGTACATTTCGGCTTTTATAACACGATTTAAAACATTATTTCGATTTTAGAATAGGTTAGCAGGTTATATTTTAACTATTTTAAAATAAGCCATTTATTTCCGAATTACTTACTATAGAAAAAACAGCAAAAACAAACCTAAAAAAATATTTAAAAATCTTTTTATACATGACAAACGGCTTAATAGTAGCTAAAATAGTTAAAAGTTAGTTAAATTTAAAATATAAGTACTTAATAGTATATTAAGTACGTAAGTTTTTAAATCAATTTCTGTTATTAATTTTTTTTGTTGCTACATAGTTTTTTATCGTAATAAAATTGAAAAAAATTCGCTAATACAGCCAAAATATACGCTTTATAATAAATTAATCTTAATTATTAAAAAACGCGTAGTAATAATATTTTTGTAAAACAAAATAAAGCCTCTAAATAATTTGCATTACGTACTAAATGTGTACTAAAGCGTGACTAAAAGGGTGGTGAGGACGTTAGGGGCTAAATTTGTACCTGTGGTTAAAATCGCAATTAAAAGGATATATTTCTCTAAACCTTGGTGTGGTCTGCTATCCTTTTAATTGCGTATTCAACTATAGTACGGCTAAGACTTTAGCCTGGCAAAGGTTCGACCAATCAGACTTTAAGCTTTTTGTATATATCGCTTTAATGTTAGATATCGCCTATATAATACGTTTAAATTAATTAAAAAAAATTTTCTATAATATAAAAACTATTAAGCTATATATTAAATAGTTTTTATATATTAATTATATGTTATAGTCGTGTTTAAATCGTTTTAAACCATTGCTGTATTATTCATTAAATACATTTTAAGGTGTGGTCCGGGGGTGGTGGAGACGTCAAGGGTTGAACTTGTAACTGTAGTTAAAATCAGGGTTGAAAAATTAGTCCAGGACTTTAGTCCGGACTAAAGTCCATCTTTACGGACTAGACTTACCCTGGACTAAAGTCCATTTTTACGGACTGGATTTAGACTGGACTTAGACTGGACTAAAAGTCTAGCGGTCCCACTTTTTATACTGAAAATAGTATAAATTTAATAAAGAAATTTTTATCTTTTAATTTTTTTAATTTTTTTTATTATGTATATACTATTTTTAGTATAAAAAGTGGGACCGTTGGACTTTTAGTCCAGTCCGGACTGCTTACGTAAATTTCAGTCCAGTCCGAATTATACTTCGGACTGGACTAAGTAGACTTTTTTATAGGCCGGACTGGACTGGACTTATTACGTAATCAGTCCAGTCCAGTCCAGTCCGGACTTTTTTCAACCCTGGTTGAAATCGCAATTAAAGGGATATATCTACGGAACTGTACCTAATTTCACAGTTGCTCACTGCTTATGTAAGTTGCGCCTCTCCACCAGCCTCCCCCGCCTTTGTGGCGTTGCCAGGGCGACCACTGATCCTGTCATTCATATCACCACTCTCATCGCCGCTATGATTGTCAACGTCGTTGTCAATAATACAATCGTTTTGTCAACTTCATCGCCCTTCTCGCCCTTCATTGCACCCAGCGTCACTCATGAATATTCCTTTGTGGCTGGAGGGCATCATCACTGAGCCCGAACGACAACATCTCGCCCGCAAACGCAAGCTCTCCCACTCTCGGAACGACGACACCTTCACTCGCGCATTCAACGCTGCAAGTCCTCAAACACCTCCTTCGACGACCATGTCATCCGCTTCCGACCTGCAAATACGTCAAAAGCGAAGCTTGGGCGACCGATCTGACGACGACGACGGCGACCATATCGATGTCACCTACGACGGAGCCGCGAATGCCACTCACAGAGCTTCGACACGTTTCCCTGCGAAACGACGCTCCCGATCAAACAGTCCCACGAAGGCCTCCTGGGGGAATTTGGCGCTATTCGAGAAGCCTGTCTTGTCAAAAGACATCGAGGACGGGGGCTCTAATCTTCCTGAGGACATACGACCTCTATATGACTGACTCGGGGCAGCAATCGACAAAGACTGCGTTATCCCTTTTGAAGTGAAAGATCAAGCTATCGCAGTGATTGGGAGTCGAGCAACGCACAACGCTCGCTATTATCGAGAGCAAGCGACGGCAAACGCAGAGAGCTTACATGTCTCTCTACAGGCTATCGTGCACGCAGCGATGGAAGCGGCCAAGGACGACTATTACGAAACGGGCTGGAATCATGCGGTACATACGCCAATCCTCAAACTAGTCTATGCAGATACGAGACCCGCCAAAGATTTTACCTTGCCACCAGAACTTCCATCACCATCATGCCAGGCGTCGCGCCCTGGCAGTGCTCGTTTGGTCTACACCATGTCAGCCTCGATCTTGAAAGACTACACGCCGATGAAGCGAGCCCTACCAACAGCGAAGTTCGCCGTGCCTCGCGTGCCTCGCATGCCCGCATCCCTCGCATCCCTCGCGTCCGTCACGCCGACTTCCTCGCTACCGCCGCCGCTAGCCCCGGTTGACAGCGCAGATGATATCAGAGAGGCTACCTCCATGTCTGGCTCGGGGTCTATATTCTCTGGTAATACACAGTCTGTAATCGAGCTTGACGGCATTACCTACAACCGCAGCGACAGTAACAAAGTCGACTACGTATTGGTTATGGATGCAAAGGACAACGCCCCTTTTCGTAAGACGTTCAACTTCGTATGGAACGAGTGCCTGGAGCGAGATGTGTTACCCCACATCAATCAATCTCTCTACCGCCCTCTACAATTAAGCCCAATTGCATGTTCAATCGAGACAAAGAGCGAGTTGCATCTGGTCAATCCACTCGTGCAACTTGGGACCTGGGTGGCAGCCTGGCATAAACGCATGCACCTCCTTCGGCAGTATTTGTTCGATACCTTCGATGAGCTACGTGTGCAGAAGCAAAGTAGTGCAGCTCGACTTCCTACGACCCTGCTGATCAAAGTCGTCAACCATGAATGGCGTCTGTACTTTGCATGTGACAGGGGGAGCTGTATCGAAGCATGTGGCCCTTTGAGCATTGGTTCCACGTCGAACTTACTGGATGCATATGTGCTATTTACAGCACTCGAAGCCATCAAAGATTGGATCGAGACAACGTTCCGCGAAGGCTTGGAGACGTGGTTTATGTGCGATAATTTGGTGTGATGGGTAGAAATAGACATCGGCTTTGTACAGTACAGGGTCGACAGCCTGTCTTGAAGGCCCGTCCACTGTTCTAACAACGGAGGACGAACCTTAGGGTGGATGTAAACTGCGCAAGTACGGTGTTATCTATAAGGAGGCCAACTTCCACGACGATTATGATGATTATTCGGATTATTATTACATAGCGACGGTGTTTCAACGAGCGACAATGGTGCCGCGATGAAGGCAGAAAGTTCGTTCTTACAGCTACCTACTTTCCGCTACGGCTGCATAACATAGAGCAGTAGGCTGCTCATCACTACTATTATATGTGTAGATAACGGGGAGCCGTCATTATGCAGCCAATTTCAAGTAGCCCGGCGACAAAAATACCGGCCTGCTAATGTGGGTATTATATATTTTGGAAAGTTACTCCCTATCGACGGCGGCTACCGTATCTATCTAAAAGTAAACGCGGCCTAATATAGCCCTAGGAATGCCGCCTTTTATAATGATTAAAATGTGTACACCGTTAAATAGACGGATGTATAACGCTGGAGTTCTCGCTTTTAAAATAGAGAGTTCATTTCCATAAAATCTTGAACGAAGGCCACACTCTTTCGCGACTCAAACGCGACTAGTAATGTTTAATACCTATGTATCCTATTTTAAAGCTATGCATTTTATGACGTGCTGCTACTTAGTGCATTATCATTCCATTACACTGCTAGTCCTTTTTGCCCCACCTAGTTCTGATTACTTCTATGCAAGATGGCTATCGAATCCGAAGGAGATATATCTGACCTTACAGCTTTAATATTGGAGTTATCTACCTAAGCATAGGAAGGACGTGAATATACCTACCTATTTTTGGCCTGGACCCATGTGCTTAAGCTTTCCTAGAGGGCTTGAAATGTTGCCCACCTCCCATGACCCCATCATGCTAAAGTATGGCGACTTTAACAACAACACAGATAATGCTGAATGGAGAATACTGACCAACTACCTAAGCAATACGAACTTAAAATATCCTTCCGAACGCTCTGTTTCTAAGGTTGCTTCTAAGTACGCGCAAGTCACGACTTAGATCATCACTTGTATTAATTCTCGAAGATAGATTTCACCGCCGCATAATGTCCAAGTCGTACAATATGTCATTGGTATTGGTAAAACACTACACAACACCCATGACCTAAGTAAAAGGCCAGAGGTTCCGCGCCCTCGCTGGCGCCGAACCATCAAAATCAACCATCATACCACCGGCTGCACTTAATTGCAAGTGTAGCATCCGCAGCCGTGATTCTCAGAACAGAGACCGCTGCAGCAGCCGTTGACATCGCTCGTGCAGTCAGCTATTCGATAATGTCAGTCTTATACTTTCAGGACCAGATGTAGTCGGATTTGCTCACCCCCGGAAGCTAAACACTTCTTCTCGAGAGCGCCGAAGACCTCGTTGGTGGGAGGGATGGCCATGGCGGAGGCGAAGAGGGTGGCGAAGACGGCGAGGGTGAAACGCATTTTGGATAGATGGATAGATGGGGATCTATGAGTTGACTTTGCGTGTGGTGTACCGTATTGAGGTTGGAGGTGAGGATGAGGGGGTGAGATGCGTTTGAGTGTCACGGAATGCCCATCATTTATACACGAATTCTTTTTTGTCTTCTAGTCTACAGCTACGCAACAGTTGTAAGTCTCGTCTCCGGAAGCCAATGCCATAGTACTGTGCAACGTGAAGGACTTTCGACAGTCAAGATGATGGATGCGGGTATGTGAATCCTGCCGATGCATAGGATTCGCTGCGGCCGTTAAAATGGGATATGGTTGGTTGACTAGACTCGAGCTAAGTTGTTCCTTTGGTCATTGTGAAGGTTACCTAATAGAGGCTTTGAAGGAGTTACGTTTAAATGATCGGCATGACAACATCAAGTCTCACTCCGCCTTCTGCTTACAGTTGGTTGACTGCCGAATTGTAAGCTCTCATTGCAACATCTGCCGAAATTCTCAACTATTATGCCACACGCTTGGTTGTCATAGGAATGTCTCTTGAATGCGCACTTTTTTCTATTTGACATAAATCGTTCAGTGGCCCTCGCCTTGCAATTTGTCCTTGATTAGTATCAACGACCTCCTCAGTATCTCTATCGTATGCAGCTCGGCGGTTAACATGCTGTACTCGCGGGAACGACGGATACAATGAGCCAAGGGTGAAGCTAGTATGAATGGTTAAAAGACGGACGGAGGATGAAGTCCTAAAAATAAGATCGAAGTTCATATAGGAAACGATCGTCACAGAAAAGCACACTGTGTGAGCGGCACGGCCTCACAGTAGGGCGCCGTAGTAATGGCTTCGAGCTTCACACTCAGCCTTATCCACCTGAAGGCACTACTAGTATGACGATCATCGTTGAAGAAGTGGAATCAAGTCTGTGGACGTGTTGCGGGTTGCACTTCTCCAAACCAATCGGCGATCAAGGCTGACTGACTGTGCCGCAATCAAATAGAACCCTTGGGACCCCGACTGGCACGCCACAACGGTTGAACCATCATTGTTAGAGAACCGAATTAACGATGGAATATACAATTGGTTTCCAAGTTTCAACCTGTGCCCGAATGGCTTAGTCAAGTTGTGCATACTACTCGAGCAACCAATCGAATGTAGACTACAAAGCCGAGATAGGTACATGTAAACATTCGGGTGCGAAAGGATTGGGCCGGCATTTACAGCATGATGAGACGACGATGACGATCTCTGGACAATGACGGTTAAGACACACGCAATGCCCTGAACAGCGACTGCCAAGAAACGTTGTCTCGTTGCGGAAGGTATCGGACGCATTTATGAGGGGCCGTAAGGAAGAACACACTCGGGCAGATCCCTAGCGTCTTACGATCAACGTCAACATATCCATATTGGAACAAATCGATCAATATCTCACTTTGGTCGACTGTCGCTGCCGATTCTTGCACTCACTACTGCACACTGGCGGGCAGCCACAAACCATCTGCCGCTGGCAACAAAATATTCCGCTGGTGGCGTTGTTCATGCAACTAAGTCGGACAAATGCTGCCTACTTTCAAGCGAGTCTACTCACCAGGGCTGTGATTCCTGGGTATTGCATACTCCAAGGTGCCGCATCGCACGGGCTGGTGGAAAGGCGATGAACAAGGACCATTACCAGCACGCCGGCTCGGCCGGGCTGTCCTGGTCGTTTTTACCGGCGGAGAATTTTGGCCGCCGTGTCGGTCCCCTAACCATGTAACCCGCATGGATAGAGCGGGAGTAGGAAGGCGGCGCAGGGTCGATCGAATCCTTCACCAGAACCTCAGCTGACAGTGACACAAACCGGGTTGGTAGTCTGCTTAGTTCAAGCTCGGCTGGTGGTCAAAGAGAACATGACATGCTGCGATTGATCGGCACATCGGCGACCTGCTGTTGTCCGATTATACGACGCATTACGGACGGATTTGACGCGCACAGTATCGCGCATCGTGCATACTCACTATCAGACATCAGCTTACACAATTAAAGAGATAAAGATGAGATTGCTATTGCACGGCGATGGCAATCAGAGAATTCGAGTATTGGTCGTGGATTCAAATGCCTTGTTGGCAACGACTCTGGTTTGTTGGATATCGAGGATACAGTAGTAAGATAGCCAAAACGCCAATTCAGACTCAACGCACTTGTAATACCTATACAAAAACCTTTCCCATTCCAATACCTCACCACTGTATAAAGGGTCTGTCAAACAAACTCCGTAGCAATTCCTGCGATCTAAGCCGTGTTCCTGACCCTACCGTGGAGAATCCCGAACACGCTCTCAGTGGTAACTCTCGAAGCTACTAAACGGCGGAAGCCCCGAATCCTCGCCTCGACGAAGAAACAAACGAGTCTGGATGTCTTTAAGCGGGAAGGGTATAAATTCCAAGAACCTTTGAAGCCTGTGCCGAAAATCCAACACTAGGAAAGGATACGGATACTGATCAGATGGTGGACGGTGAATGGAGCAGGCGCCTTTGCACTCGAATTTGTCGAGTTTTGTTACAAGGGCGGAAACACTCGATTCAATCGCTCGCGGGTCAGGGATAGGCCAAAGGCCAAGTTCGTTCAGCGATTGGATTGCCGTCCCGAGCATCAGTGCGTGGCAGTTGCTGTTGCTGTTCGACGGTGTTTCGTAGCAGGGCGACGCGTCTTTTATTATCCAAGGTTGAATCATGCTGCTCAGGTCCTTCAGAATGAGCGTGACTGTGTCCAAACGGATCTTTTCAATTTGTTCTGCAACGAACCCTCGTAAGTGATCTGTCTCAGCTTGGTGCCAAAGACACTCTTACCATAAACACCATGAGGCTCCATGATCCAATTCGATGGCTCTGTGTCGCTGCCACTCGGGCCAAAAGCTCTGGTCTCGATTTGCATGGGTGTAAAGTCTCTGGCCACATTCCGAGCAATCTTCACAAACAGCATCAGGTCGCCAAGTACCCACGCAGTCCAGAAACGGCGCTGCCAATCTGGGTCCATGCAGTGTGTCGGCCTTTCCCAGCCGCGCGCCCAAGGACGTAAGATATGTGTCATATCAAATTTGTCTGTCAAAACGCACAAGTCGTACAGCAGGCGGTCATCGATGGTCTTCTTGTGGTATTGGCCGTGGACAATTTCCAACAGACATCTCATTGCAGAAGGATCGACTTCGAAGATCTTGGCCCTCCATTCTGTTCCTTTTTCCTGGAATTGCTTGCTTTCCGAAAAGCCGCCAAATAATAGCGCCTCCCAGTATTTGGCAGACTTTGCTAGGGTTTGGGCATTGACGAGGAACTCCATAGCTTCGGTCGAAGTATCCCCTTCGCCATCCTCGACTTGAAGGCATAAGTCACCATTGGGATCTATGATCACGTATTCAATAGGTGGAGGTGGAGGTCGTGGCTGGGATGGCAGCGGGGGAGACGATGCATCCTTGGATTCCAACTGCGGCTGCTGTTGAGGTGGTTGCGCGTCACGGCCCCCAAACAGAGACGTCCCCTGGCTCGCGAGACCATCGAAAGCTGCAGTGCCTGACGAGCTGGGCGGGGATTGGATCGCCATGTGCGGTTGTGGGTGAAGGTGAGTATGTGAAGTGAGCTGACGATGCGTATCGACCAGTGGGAGGTGATCGTGGTCCGTGCGCCGTGTTCACGGGTTGATATAACTGAATGGCAATTCAATAATGGAAGGCTTATTGGAAGAGCTGCAGAAATGCTGATGTTCAAAGTAATGCGGAGAGCTGTGCACTGTAATGTTACTTGCATGCTTGCGGATCTGTGTGGGAGCCAAATGTTTGCTGCCGGCAGCGATATTGCTCATGCTTGTTCCAACCTCCATCAAACGTACCTTCCAGATATCGAAAAGTGTCATGAATGGAAAGAAACACCAAGCACATCCCTAGTTTCCAAATGATCTCATGTCAAAGCATATTACATCATTTCCCCAGCGCCAAAATCACACCTCCATATCGACCTGTTTATTCGCCTTCTTATCTCGGAAATTAGTAGAAGCATGTTCATAAACGAACCTAACAACAAGCTGGACATGTTGCAACGTATGATCATAGTTGACGTGGCCGAGGTCATCATTTTGCGTATGTATATAAGGATTCGATTTCCTGAACTCGGGCTCGAACACCAATGCGGCAGGATATTACCCAGCCATTGTGGCCGATGCGTAATTGCTACTGAGCGACGGGACAACTACGAAGACCCGGCCGGCGTCAGCAATCAAGTGGACATCAGAAAGCACATCGGAGCAAGCTCACATCGGATTACGCCTACAATATACAGCGAACGAACATCAAACCGCGCCAATATCAGCCGGCGACAACACGTTTGTAAAACAGGATTAAAAAGCCCAAAGTACAAAAGCAAGCAATGGTATTTAAGGAGAATGCCTCCCTGAATAATACTACTATGTGGATGAGTACCTCTGAGCTATTAATGATGAGCAACCGTCGATCGCGGGAATAAGTACAAGGTATGGCCATGTGTAGGAAGATAACCGCAGCAACGAAGAAGAATGAGTTACACCGGCCCGGGTCGTGAAAAATACACTGTGAACTTTTTGCTCCTTCATTGCAACGTAAAAGTCGTGTTATGCTGTTCATTCAACCATGTCATGATGAAACCGAAACGAAAGCCGATGACTAACCACACATTCCTAGAAACCCGAGATCCGAAACCGAAGTCGCAACGCCATGCACTGCATCGTAAGAAGGGAAGCTAGTAACCGGGGACGGGGCGTGGGATAGCAAAGTCTCTGATCTTCCCAGCCTTGCGCATCATGTTGTGGAGACGCGGAAGAACGGAGTCGGTCGGGGCTTGGGAATTGATATTCATGAGTAGGGCTTCAATCTTAGTGATGAAGTTGCCCATGATGCCAGGGATCACATCTCGCAGTTGGGGATCCTGCAACGAGTTAGTTCGGGGGTCGTTCTCAGATGGCTTTTCGGTGTGAAGGTGGGGACGTACATGAATATGGGGGAGGTTTTGATATAGGTTATCCAGCACAGCCTCGACCCAATTAACTCTCTCGATGAGCAGCGAACCGGCAAGGTGCTCAACAACGACCGAGGCGGTGGAAAGGGAGACCAGCGCTGACATCTCGCTGATGTTTCTGAGGGGGAACGCCTTGGTAATGTACTGTTCGAAGATCTTCTGCCTGCGATCGCGATCGGACTGCTGGACCCATTGGATCAGGGCCGGCTCGTACTCGCCGCGCGACATTAAAGAGTCAACGTGAGCAATCGCACGCTCAAGCTCGACATCCTTCGCGTTGGAAGACTGATTGCTATGCGAGTATGGCACAATCTGATTGCCTGCAATGCTGGATGTCGCAGAAGGACTTGCGTAGGACCCAGCTTGAGATGGGATGGACTGCGTGGGCTGGTGCTGATGCTGGTGTTGATGTTGAGCAGGGGCACGTTCTTGAGGCATACGCCGCTGCATCTTAAGCAGCTGGTCTTGAAACTGAGCTTGCGAGGACGCCATGCTTCCAACGGTGTCCGAGAGCTTGGCAACTAGGGTTGTGAGCTGATCGATCTTGCGGGTATCTGCAATGTGGCGTCGCTCGAATTCCTCTAATTGTTCCGTAGTACGGCGCTGGACTTCGACGACCATAGTCTGCGATGCCGCAGTAGCCATGTTGCCAAAGATTGGCGTGATCTTGTCGACGAGGACGTCGCGGAAAGACTGCTCCATGTCGAGCGCTACACTAGCTGCCAGCTTCTCAGGAATGGTTTTGGTTAGGTCAGCTTTTTGGAGTGCCTGCGATACAGCATTGGGAAGAGACTTCTGCATCTGATTCTGGATAGAATGCGATACTTTACCACCGACTCTCGAGTCGATCTGAGTCTCAATGGTCTTAGCAATGACGCTCGTGATGTGAGGAACAACAGTGTCCTCGAACTGATCTGCAATAGTTCTAGACAAAACAGCTTGGGTATTGTCGTTGAGAACTTGCTGCACGAGTTCGAGTAGCTCCTTTTGACTCTTGGCAAACGTATTCTCGCGATTACGAAACTCGGTCTCGATCTTGACACGATTCTCTTTGAGTTCGTTGCTAATGATGGCGCCCAGCTTCTCGATCAGTGCAGATTGCATCTGCTTGAAGCCCTGTTGAGTGGCGTCGCTGGACATGCCGGGCAACGGCGATGCAGTGTTCTTGGTCAGATCGACGCGGGGCGCCTGCGAGGTACCATTGGATTGACCGTTTTCAGTAGCCAGTTTCTCGGCGGCCGCCGCTGCGGCTGCGGCCTTTTCCCTCTTCTTTCGGGCTTTCTTCTCAGACTTCTCAAGCTGGTTGAAGGGCGTTGAAGGGGCCTCGATCTCCTTACGATCGCTCTGGCCTTGGGTGTGACCGTTCGCGTCGGCGCCTTTCTTGTTGGTATCTTGGGAAGACAGGTGTGAGGTGACCTGAGGGGGCGGCGTATCCTTCACAGCTGATCTGGTGGCAATCTTGACAGGCGGAACTAGGTCATCGGGTACCGATGGATGAGGGTCGAGGACGAGAGGATTGGGCAGTTCCTTGAGCTTGGAAATTTGAACAAGCCCGGCGTCCGTGGCGTCAACACTAGAGATAACCTTATTATCCTTAGTCCATCCCAGATCCGACTGCTTCACAGTGACGGCAGTAACGCCCTTGGAATGCATGGCATAGAGATCGAACAGCGATGTCTCGTCGCTGGGCGAGGAGCACGAGGGATTGGTCAGTAGATACAGACTCCGAAGCAGACCCTTGTTTGCGAATGAGTATTCCCGTACACCACTAATGACGGCGGTCGAGTCCGGTTCTGGTATCGAAGGATCTTTGGCCATCAGCTTCTGGACATAGTCGACTTGAGATAAGCCCTTAATATTATACTTCGGAGCCGACAGATGGAGGAAATAGACCGAGTTGCGGGTTGGATGGCCGACCACGATGATACCCGTCGGGGGGTGGTAGCTGACACTGCAGACAGCATCAGACTCCTTGCTATGCGGGAGGTTGAATTCCTGCACGGGTTTGCCCAGTGCAAGATCCCACAGCTGCAGTGTGTGGTTCTGCTTCATGCCAACGATCATGTAGCGTAGGGCACAGCGCTTCTGGTAAGGCCGTTGCTTATCCAGCAATAACACAGAGGTTGGCCACGCTTTTTCACCCTCCGGGGTCGTGTTCAAGGTCATCATGGGCTCCTTGACCTCGAGGGACATGTGGGCTGGCATGGGGAAGCGGAGATCCGAGTCGCCATCGACGGCGGTGAGCTCGCGAACATCCCAGAACTTGACGCGCCCGGCCTTGTCCAACGACACTATGGTCGAATCATCCTGGCTGAAGGTAAAGTCCTTGCCTGCCTTGCCCGTATTGATACGGAGAGAACATTCGCGGGCGAGGCGCTCGGTATCGACGACGCGGTCATGGCCAGACTTGAAGATGTTCTTTTGCATGATGACAGCAGGCCAGATGATGTTGATGGTCTTGCCACGACCGACAGCGAAGTATTCGGGGTGTGTGGAAGAAGTCCTGGCGCGCGTCTTGAGAACACCTCCAGGAGCGTCACCCTCCTGGGTACTGGCCGGTGGAAGGGCAAAGCCAACCTGCTCTGGGTTGGATTCTTCGATGTGGTCCTTGCCGCCTCCGCGGATCTGAACGTAGTAGACAGTACCGCTGATGCCTGTTCCTATCAGAGACTCCTCAGGAGGACTGTCGCCGTCGTCGGAAGAGTAGGAGACGGCAACGTTGAAGACTCGATCCTTAGTGTCGGTGAACAGCTTGGCGTCCTTACCATCGTCCTGCCGAATCACACGCACACCGCCAGCCTTGGACATGCCGTAGACCATGTACGCCTCGGTAGCCGCCACCAGGTTTCTGTCGATCTGATCAAACTCCTTCTTAAGTCGGGCAATGTCGAGGATGACGTCGTCCCGGAACTGAGGACGGGGTTCGTCGAACGAGTCGAGTATGGTTATAGAGATCCAAGGCTTCATGGGGAAGTTATACACCTTGACAGGCTGGATCGGCTCCTCGATGACGACAATCTCGTCGGCCTCAGCGTCCCAGCTGTCGGCAACCGGACCGTTGGCGGCTTCTTCTACGATTTCTCTGATGGCTTTGGCGACAGTTGGTGAGTACTGGTCCTCGAGAGCCTCGGCGTTCTCCTCTCTGTCGAGCTCGCGCTTGATGTCTCGGGCGGCGATCTCGGCCGATTCCTGGAACTCGGCATCAGTCCTGGCGCTCATCATGTCCTCTAGATCGGCGGCGATTTGGGCTTGTACCTCTTCCTGCTCGGCGCGGGCTAGAGCCTCTTGTGCTTCTTGGTCCGCCTTTTGGGCGAGGTCGTTCATGGCGTCGGAAACGGTCTCGGTGTTCTTCTCGTGGAGGTATTCGTCTTCGCGCTGATACTCCCTGTCTTGGTAGTCCTTCTCCTGATAGTCATCCTCATCGTCGTAGCCCTTACGGCGAGGATAGACTTCCTCCTCTTCCTCCTCCGGGTACTTGTCCTTGGGGGAATAGTCCTCGTCGGGCGAGTAGTTCTTATCACGGGAATAATCCTCCTCATGTGAGTATGCGGTGTCGCGATGGTACTGGATCTGGTCGACGTGCTGGGACGGGGAGTGGTAATCGTAGTTGGTCGGAGGAGACTGGGCGTAGTTGTGAGGCAGAGGAGTGGAGTCGTGAGAGGCATTGCCCGACATGATCTGTTTGCGCGAGTACTCGCCGTGGTAGTCTGCGGACGAGCGGTTGTTGGACTGCGGCGTCAGGGTAGCCGGCTGAGAGGACTCGTTGGTCGAGGGTTGGTCGTTCTGGGCAGGCTTGGGGCGATGCAGCAGGTTGAGCAGGTACTCCTGCGTGTTGACAGGCGGTCCAACATTCCAGGATGGGGGCATAGTGATCTGCTGGGGTGGTTGCTGCAGGTGCTGCAGATGTTGCAGATGCTGCTGGTGCTGCTGCTGGTCGGGCCTGGGCGCGGAGGCCTCGTTGTGCATGTTACCCTTCATAAGAGTCGCAAGCAGACCTTGAGGATCGGCAGGCATTGGAACAGGAGCATGGATGGGCGGAGGGTTGCTGGCATGCGACGACTGGACGTTGCTGCTACCGCTGTTGCCGCTGGGGAAGGTAAGACCGCGGGCGCTGCCGCCATGTGCACTTCCACCATGGACACTTCCCGCGGGCGAGTCATGGGAGTTGGGCTGTGAGGCCTGCGATTGATGCGGCTGATGAGCCTGGCCGGCTGAGTTGTTGAACTTGAGCAGATTCAGCAGGCTGTTGCTCTGGTCGGCCTTGGACTGGGCATTGGCGGGAGGCATGGTGCCGATGGGGCCGAGACCAGAGAGGCCGAGGGGCGGATGGTGCGAGTGTCCAAAGCCCGAGGGCGGCGTAGGTGCAGCGGGAGGCGGGTAGTCGTCGAGGCCGGTCACTGGAGACTCGGCATTGGAGTGCTGGCCGTAGTAGTCGTGGGGGTTGTCCTCCTGGTTGAAGGCGTGGAAGCGGGCGAGGAGGTCGTGAGCGTTGGAGGGAAGAGCAGGAGAGTCTTCACCGGGGCTCTGATGGCTCTGATGGCTCTGGTGTTGGTGTTGGTGGTGGTTGTGGTGGTGCTGTTGCTGTGCGGCCTGGGCAGCTTGCAAACGGGCGTACATGGACTGGAAGGGCTGGTCTTGGTCAGGTCCGCCCAGCTGCGGGTTGCCACCGTTGTAGCTCGCCATAATGATGACAGAGACAGCGGCGGGCGGTGTGAGACAAGCGGCAGCGCGGAAAATGTCAAATGCGAGACACGGCACCCTCTAACAGCCACGCGCAGAGCATCGACAACGATGAACGATGCGAACGTAGATGAGGATGTATGGAGGGAGGAGCGAAAAAAAGGAAGAGACAAGTTAGGCAATGCAATCGCAACCCACAAGCTTGAAGTGGTGCCCTCGGTCTTGCAGCTTGCAGGTGGCAGATGGCAGCGACCCAACACTGAACAGGCGGTGGGATTGGGCAGGCAGAAAAAAAGCTGGAGGCCGGGGTGGTTGGCGATTGGGCCCCCGACTTTACCTCTCGCCTCTCAGGTATCCCTGTACCTCTCTGCTTCTCCAGCTGCGGCAACCACTGTCCACAATGCCCGCTCTTGCACTGCAGGCGATGCCCACCCTTCAGGAGGTAGGTAGGTAGTATGATGGATGGTATCAGTCGAGTCAGAAGCTGCACCGCTGCGCCGAATCATGCACGTATGAGCTGGCGTATTGCTGGATCGGGCAAGGTATGCTGCACACCCTGTGCGACACTGCGATACGCGACACGGCGACACAGATGGCTTCTCTGCGGTGCTCTGAGGCGGGCAGATACTGGCTGGACTGCGACGTCTGGCTGTGTCGAATCCAGGTGGGTTTGGCTTGGCTGTGGCCCTGGGAACTTTGGTGGCAGCAACAAGACTTGGCGAGTTGGTTCCATGTTGAAAATCCAATTGAATATTGGCCAAGAAATGGAAGGTACAGCTGAAAGATGCGACGAACGTCCGAAATGCCATATCTCGCTGTCTGGTGTTCCAAGCTAGGCCAACTAAAAATGTATCAGACGGTAAGCAAAGCACCAGACAAGCTTTCGTCGCATCTCTCCCTTTGGTACATTGAAGAGAGATCTGGCAGCGACAATTCAATAGTGGGTAAGAGATGCGACGAAGAAAGGGACGGCGAAAAGGACGCGGCAAAAGTCGCCGCATAGCTGGCCTTCGATATTCCGATTCAATATGGGCATTGCCTCACTTCTGGATAGACAATGCACTTCAACGCCTCTTAGCCACCCATGCACCCAAGTGACGATCTGATGTCTGTTACACGGGATAGAGAGCAGGCATGGAACCTGATGCCAGCTTTGCCTTGTGTCTGAATGAACAAAGACTCCAGCCCTTGTCGGCTGCTTGTGCAATCGGATGATCGCCGAACAATTGTTGCGTAGAATAGGGAACAGAGATGATAATATGAGTCGCCGATACCCTTTGGAAAGGTGGACGAACGGAATCTGGAGTAAACCGAGGATAACATATGAGCTAGATGTAGGTACTTTGTCACGGTCGCGATTGTTCTGGCCTCAACAGACGCGTAGGCTGTACCAACTGTGCAGAGCAAAGCTTTTGCCGCATCCGCCCTCAAACATGTGAAAGAAGCTTGACAGTTGAGCTTAAATGATTATTAGATGAGTTTTCAAGTCCATAAAAAGCTGTCTTATAGCTGCTCACTGTCTCACATCTCAAGCCGAGTCGCATAGGACAGGAAGGCGGTCAGGTCTATTAGACAGCAAAGAGGGTGTAAGGCGACATCTTCGTCAAATCTCCTTCTCATATAACACTTAATGCCAAGACACGTAACTACGCCTCAGAGAATGACTGAACAGTGGGAGACAAGCTTATGGGACGATTCTGGTTCCATGGCTTAGCTTCTATTATGGCGTTTCAAGATGAAGAATGTTGTCATCACACTACAACGGTAAGAACTAACATACCCAGAATTCGAGTCACATCATTTGCAAAAAAAAAAAAAAAAAAAAAAAAAAAAAAAAACACTTATATAGTGTCGGTCACATCACTATGGCACAATAGCGCCGCAGTTTCTACGATCGGTCGCTCTCTCAGAATAAACCACCGGCTTCCTCCTCAGACAAGCAGCTCAGGGTATACCAAGGCCGACGGAAGCTGCGTTCAGAGGGGCGAAGGAATATTCTACGGCAATAAGTGTAGGCGTGCCCTATACTGCTGATCGTACCATGGCTGAACTAATGCCGCGGACAGTTCCTGTATATTTTGGCTGTATTGGTGATAGTCAAGGAGGACTTGAATGGTGGAGAGCTGTGAACTAATCAACCTAATAGACAAGCCCTAAAATCATAGTCTGTCTTGAAATTAACTTGATGAGGCTTCGATGCACGCCATTCGATGGGACGAATCCTCTTCTAGCAGCAAGGTTTTGTAGTTGGTGCCTACGTACAGCCGCGTTCGATATCTGGCCTATCAGCTCTTACTATGGTTCTCGTTACAGTCTGTCTCGTCACTACGGAGATGTACGGTCGTTTATCAGACTCTACTCGCGTATTTACCATATTCCCGTTAAAGCTTACAGCATTTGGTATGAACGTTCTGATCCGGGAGATGGAAATCGGACCAAAGCATTCATACAGTGCCCTTTTCTTGCCATCCGCTAGGTAATGTCAACTTAGTGGGAAAAATACTTATAATGATATGATTAAAAGATGCAATTTGATAAATCTCTCCTTATATGAACTACCTCTAAACTCGTCACTATATAGGGCCCTAATCTGCCAGCAAGCGCCTGATCTCTTTTCGGTTGGGAAATACGGGCATTATAGTGACTGAAAAGCGTAGAAATAGTGCTATCATGCGATTACATCACTTGTAAAAGCCAGTAGGGTTATATGAGAAAGGAGTCCTATTGACGGCCGGCTTGATCCTCAGCCAGAAGTCATGTTTCTGCAGCATTTTGTCGAATGTCACGTCTGCAATTGCCGTTACTACTCCCAACCCTCTGTCTTCACTTTGTCTCTGACTGGGTATAGCATCTACAAATTTGCAATGCGGACCACAAGTCTGGTACCTCTAACCTCCCCCTGTCGCAGCAGCTTGAGCCCCTCTAGCACGGCACATGTCCACCCCCCTCGCTCGTCTGCCATGGAGATGTCGCGAAAAGGATGGTGTCTGACGAAGCCTGCATCAAGCAAGCCCTGCATCTCACCAAGCCAGCGTCGGTTGAGTGCCGCGAGTTGTGGGTTTGCCTGACGCGCGTACGTAACCTCTCCAGCCCCATGCTCACCGAAACGAACCGTGTGCCCCAGACCCTCATAGCCCATCACCTCCTTGACCTTGACGGCACGGCGCGAGCGCCATTCCGGGCTGAAACCCTCGAGACATGCGTAGCGACCGCCCGTGCGTGCAAGGGCCGCGAAGCAGTTGGTTGCCGACTCGGCACTGGTGATGATGTCGAGTGCGTGGCGGATCGGCTCGCCGTCGGTGGCTTCGGCTGCATGCTTGCGCGCTTCGCTGGCGCACGAGGGTTCAGTGTAGGACGCAGTTGCCAGGGCACCGAAACGTGGTGTTGCTGTTTCTGATGATGCGGGAGACGTCACAGCTATAGGGATGTGACCCGACCTAGATGAGAAGGCTTCAGCATTAGACCGCATTACGACCGACGGGCAAAGGAAAGGAATTTCTGTCATGGAAAATTCAGGCCCTCGAAAAGGCGTCGATGGTGAAAAGAATTTGTAAGGGGATGGTTACATAGGCCACTCACAGCTTCAGGAGTTGACACGCCATGGTGCCCACGGCTGTCGCTCCGCCGTAGACGAGCACAGGGCTACCTTCGGTCGTAGGTGCCGATGGGAATCCATCCAGAGCCAGAGCTTCCGGATCAGACATAGCGAGTCCTACGGTACCCCATCCAACCGCACCCAGCGCAGCGGCAGCGAGGTCACTCCAGGAATCAGGGACGCGTAGAACGAGGTCGTACTCGATCGTCAAGTACTGGGCAAACGAGCCGCTTTGGTGTCGCTGGCCGCCACCGGCCCTGGAATCGTCGGCATTGAGGAGAGAGCCGTAGGGGAAAACCGCTCCGCAGACGCGAGCCCCAAGCTTGTAGGGCGCCTCTTCGGCTGCATTGCTACCCAAGGCGACTATCTCGCCGCAGAAATCACAGCCCGTCATGCCGCCAGGCGTAGGAAAATTGGTTGCCATCTTGTAGTCGCAGTGATTGAGCGCCACAGCCAGGACACGTACCAGTACATGGCGGGCAGGTGACAATACGGGGAAAGCGGCGTCGTGGCTGACGTAGAACGGGAGGCTGGTTGTGTTATCACCACCCAGTTGCAGAATGGCTTGCTGGACTTCGGGCAGCATGGTGGAAGAGGTAGAAATCGTGGTGGAACATGGAGATGGGCGAGAGGCAACGAACGAGGTAAGTAGTAGAAGTTGCGACGGCTTTTATGAGTATTTGGTGATGCAGGGTTAGGATGGACCGCTGCTTCTGCTCTCTTGGTTGCCTTCAATGTGCAACTTAGACTCAGTGGCTATGACAGTCATTGTCGTGGTGTGAATAGGGCTGCGACTTGCGATGGACGGTGATTGATCATTGTGTTGCTCAACAAAATTGGTAACCTACTGCGTGTTGCGATACCAGCAATAATGGGATACATTGTGAGATAACCGTGTATATTACAGGTAGTCTAGGGAAGAGCCTCTTTGCCAGGATATTGAATGCTACTGAAACTGTGTACAAAAGCCAACTCGGATACTTGCAAGAAGTTGACAAAATTTTGGTCGCTGACTTAGTCGAGAAATACCTACTTATGTAATATTTCCTTCGTGCTATCACCCCTTTACTCTCCCCAGCTTTAACCTTAGCACTGATCTTCTTAACTGTCTCATCTTGCTCCTATTCATCTGGCTTATTTAGCTCTTAAACAACGTGCCCATATGTCTTCTCTTCAACCAGCTGATTTGTGATTGTGTGCTTAGAGCTCTATATCAATAAATGTCCTGAGCTCATCCTATGTTTGCCCTCGTGCCAGGTGACCCTATAACGCCATTATGAGATGACATCCATTCATCTTCCCAAGCTCCGCTTTACCCAATTCAATGGGAATCGTGGAAGGAAGATGCAGCGAAGCTCCGAAGCCGTGTCTTGATAACAATAAGGCTATTCTTATATGATACACGACGAAGTTATCGCCATTCATCACAGCCCACAAGATCCGATGTTGATATAAGATGAAGACATTCAGAAAGTCACCAACTCGGCCGCATGATAAATACTGTAGAATGTAGGCAAATCGATGCTCTCTGGAGGTAGATTCAATATCAATAGACCGTGATATGGAGAACAGCCGAGTCCTCGGGGAAAATAGAGCGCGCTGGGGCGAACTAGCCAGTGATTGATTGCCCATTTGTGAGTCATTGATTGCATTGAGCTGGTTGCATCGAGCAGACTGTCATTCATCCTGTCTTATAGCTCGTGGCCCCTAAGATGTCTATATATCTCAGCCTTGCCTGCATGGTACTCTGTTGCTTACTCCTACCCCTTTCCTCACCCAGTTCTGAGAATCAATTCCTCGTAGCAAAGGTTCATCGCTCTTGATGTATCGAGAAATCGTCTCGGACTTACTTACGTCATACATTATTCTCATCCATCGTTAGAATAACAACAACTCTGGCGCCGGCACCCATCACTATGCCGGCCAAACATGATCCCCAAGAGCCGATCGCTCTGATCGGAAGCGCTTGTCGCTTCGCTGGCTCAACACCATCCCCCTCCAAGCTGTGGGAGCTTCTCTCACGGCCGCGAGATGTCCGCCAGGAGATTCCAGCTGAGCGATTCAGCGCCAACGGCTTCTATCACAGTGACGGTAAGTACCACGGCCACAGCAATGTCAGCCACGGATATTTCCTCGACGAGGACGTGGGTGCCTTCGACGCCGAATTTTTCGGTATACGCCCCGCCGAGGCTCGAGCCCTAGATCCACAGCAGAGAATGCTGCTCGAGGTTGTGTACGAGGCTCTCGAGTCCGCGGGCCTCCCCATTGCCGAGCTGAGGGGCAGTGACACGGCCGTATTCGTTGGGTCGATGACCGACGACTACGGCACCTTGCTCCTGCGTGATATCCAAGACACGCCCGACTACTATGCAACGGGCGTGGCGCGCAGCATCCTCTCGAACCGAATCTCCTACGTCTTCGACTGGCATGGACCTTCCATCTCGGTCGATACGGCGTGCTCTTCGAGCTTGGTAGCCGTCCACATGGCCGTACAAGCCCTACGGGCCGGCGAGGCTCGCGTCGCCCTTGCGTGTGGTGCCAATATCATTCTAGGGCCCGAGAGCTTTATCATCGAGAGCAAGCTGGGTATGCTCTCCCCCGAGGGACGTAGTCGCATGTGGGATCAGGGGGCCAACGGCTATGCTCGAGGTGAAGGCGTGGCCACTTGTGAGTAATAAACCGTCAAGACTGTACTGACAGAACAATTCTATTGACGCATGCCTCGCAGTGGTATTCAAGACGCTGAGCGCTGCTCTCGAAGACGGCGATTATATCGAGTGCATCATCCGCGAGACGGGCTTGAACCAAGACGGAGCCACTGCGGGTATCACGATGCCCAGTGCCGAGGCGCAGGCCGCCCTAATACGAAAGACGTATGCAAGAGCAGGACTGGACTTGGAGAATCCAGATGATCGTCCGCATTTCTTCGAGGCCCACGGCACCGGTACGCCAGCCGGCGATCCCATCGAAGCCCGGGCTATCCACAGTGTCTTTGGTAACTCGTATGCGAAAATAAGCACACCGCTCTATGTCGGCTCGATCAAGACCATCTTGGGCCACACTGAAGGCACGGCAGGCCTGGCGGGTGTCCTGAAGGCGTCCCTGGCGGTCCAGCACAGGTCCGTCCCGCCAAACATGCTATTTGAGCATCTCAGCGATCGTGTTGCGCCATTCTACAAAGGCGTCGAGATCCCCCTTGCCGCCAAACCTTGGCCCAGTATCGGAAAGGAGAAGACCTGTAGAGCCAGTGTGAACAGCTTCGGATTTGTAAGTGGTTTTCCGCATCTGCGCTCTGTTCTCTGCCCAAGACTCAAGATTAACTGTCATCACTCGCAGGGTGGCGCCAATGCGCATGCTATTGTCGAGAGTTTTGAGGACGACAAGTCGCATGGTGACAAGTCTCAGGCCCAGCATGGAAAGACTCTCTTCACGCCATTCGTCTTCTCGGCCTTCTCACAGCCCGCACTCGTTGAGCTGCTTCGCAAGTATGCAAACCATCTAAGAGACGACACCGACCATATCAACATGCACCATCTTGCCTGGACGCTGCGAAATCGCCGATCCGTACTTTCCTGGCGCAAGGCCATTACTGCATCGTCGGTGGAAGACCTTTGCCGGCAGATTGACAGCAGCATTGATAACATCTCTGGCACCGCTCTTGGGGTCAAAGGCCTGTCCGAGGCGCGCAACCGAGTTCTTGCCATCTTTACCGGCCAAGGTGCGCAGTATGCAGGCATGGGCTCCGAGCTGGTCCGGTCGTCTCCTATTGCCAGGGATATTATCGAGAAGTTAGAGTCCCATCTCCAAGATCTCCCTGAGCCTCCCAGCTGGTCTCTCTCCGGCGAGCTGATGAAATCAGGCGAAGAATCTCGCGTCTACGAGGCTGCTATCGCTCAGCCTCTGTGTACGGCTGTGCAGATCATGCTTGTTGACCTACTTCGACTTGCAGGTGTCCGTTTCGAAGCCGCTGTTGGGCATTCCTCTGGTGAAATCGGAGCAGCTTATGCTGCCGGCTACTTGACCGCACGAGATGCAATGGCCGTTTCGTACTACCGCGGTGTACATCTGGGAAAGGCCCAAAGCCAGACAGATCCGTCCATCAAGGGCGCCATGTTAGCCGTCGGGACATCTCCCGAAGACGCGGCCAACATCTGCAGTGACAAGGTGTTCAAATCTCGAATTGTCGTCGCCGCCGTCAACTCGCCTACGAGTGTGACTATCTCGGGTGACGAGGACGCTATCGGCGAGCTGGAAGAGATCTTGCAAGATGAGGGTATTTTCCATCGCCGCCTCCGAGTCGACAAGGCATACCACTCTCCACACATGAGTCCCTGCTCCGATCCGTATATAGCATCTCTGCAAAGTTGTGGTGTCAAGGCCATGGTGCCAGATCAGAGCGTAGGATGTATTTGGTTCTCGAGCGTGCACGGTCGTTCCATCCAGCGCGAGGATGTGGTTTCCTTGAGCGATACCTACTGGGCAAAGAATTTGACAAGCCCTGTGTTGTTCTCCCGGGCGGTCGCCGTAGCCTTGACTACGCGACCCTGCGACCTTACCATCGAGGTCGGACCTAACCCGACGTTAAGAAACCCAGCGCTAGCTACGGCTCAGGACAGCATCGGTGCCGAGTTGCCTTACCAGGCAACTCTAGTTCGCGGCACGAGTGCCACGCAGGCCATGTCATCGGCCATCGGATACCTCTGGTCGCATCTCGGGTCCTCCTGCGTCGATATGGACCGATACGAGCGTGCCACGGCCAAGGACAGTGGCGAAGATAGATCCTATCGGCTGGTCAAGGGACTCCCGACGTACCCCTGGAAGCACGACACTAGATACTGGCACGAGTCGCGTGTCTCTCGCAAGACCCGGATGCGTCCCGAGCCCGTCAATCCGCTGATTGGCCATCCCTCGGTCGACAGTGCACCGCACCATCTCGTCTGGAGACATGTCTTTCGAGTGGCCGAAATGGTATGGCTCTCTGGCCACCAAGTGCAGGGCCAAGTCGTCTTCCCCGCGGCAGGGTATGTGTGCGCAGCCATCGAGGCGGCAAGCTCTCTCGGGCCCGATGTGCGGCTTATCGAGGTGCGGGACTTTGTCATATACCAGGCCATCACCTTTGACCAGGAGGACAGAGGCGTCGAAGTCTCTATAATGCTCGCCGACGTTGTAAGACAGAGTGGTCGCGTGACGGCTCGATTCACGCTCTCGGCCGCTCTAGCACCTCAGGACTCCGACGATCTCAGTCTCATCGCTAGCTGCCAAGTCGACGTCAAACGCGGTGCGGCCGATAGGACTCTGCTTGGGAATTCGAGACGCGATCCGCCATATATGGTCGATGTCGAGCCGGAGAGCTTCTGTTCGGCTCTGAGTGAGTTGGGCTATCATTTCAGCGGCTGCTTCCGGTCGATGGCCTCGATACTTCGGAAGCATGGTGAATCGCGATGCGTTATTGCGCCGGTGCAGGATCATGCCTATGACGCCGCTGGCAGCAACAACAGAACGCTACACCCCGTCCAGCTCGATGCGGCCCTGCAGTCCATAATGCTGGCGCACGCGTATCCGGGTGACGGCACGATACGTACTGCTTATCTCCCCACAACAATCCGGCACATAACCGTCAATCCCTGGGCGCTAGACGTTGCGGAAGATGCGTCCTCGGTCACTGTTCATGCATCTATAGCACAGAATAGCGGCGGCGTAAGAGAACTAGTCGGTCACGCCAATATTTACGTCGACCAAGGGAACAGCCACCCAGACGCCGCGGCGGCGCAGATCCAGGGTGCAACCTTCAAGCCGCTAGGAGGCGGCGGAGGTAGTTCCTCGGCCGAGGAAGACGACAAAGAGGTCTTCTTCAAGTGCAAGTGGATCGCCAGCTGCTTAGACGGGCGTGAAGCCGCTCGCGGTATCAGCTATAGGGAGGAAGGGGCCCCGAGTATGGAGCTCCTTGAGAGAATCTCTGTCTTCTACCTGCGACAGTTTGACCGCGACGTGCCAGAGAACTCTCCCGCGAGAACGACCCTGCCCACGAGCGCGTACCTGACCTTTGCGCGCTATATCACTTCGGTCGTCGAGGCAGGCCGTCACAAGCACATGCGGGGCTTCGAGTGGCTCGATGACACGCTCGACGACGTGCTCGAGGCAAGTAGGCCATTCCGTCACTGTCCCGACGTACAGATGATGCAGCTCGTCGGGTCTTCGATGCCCCGTGTCTTCGCCGGGGACGGCACCATGCTTGAGTATTTCCGCAATGAAGATATTCTGGACAGGTACTATGCAAATGGGTTATCGCTGAGACCCTCTGCCCAGTGGATCGGGCGCACCGTGAAGCAAATTGTCGACCGGCATCAGCACATGAACATGCTCGAGATAGGGGCCGGTACGGGCAGCGCCACTAAAGCCATCTTCAGAGAGCTGCCGGCAGACAACGGCTTCTCCTCATACACGTACACCGACATCTCGGCCGCCTTCTTCAAGGATGCCAAGGAGGCCTTCACACCGCGCCAGAAAGAGCGCATGGTGTTCAGGACGCTGAACGTCGAGACGGACCCGGTGGACGGACAGGGCTACTCGGAAGGGGCCTATGATCTCGTCGTGTGCTTCTTTGTGCTTCATGCCACGGCAGATATCGGCCGTTCCCTCCGTCACATTCGCAAGCTCCTCCGGCCCGGTGGCTATCTAGTCGTGGGCGAAGGGCAGGATGCCTGGGAGGGTACTGCCAGCATGGGCTTCATTTTCGGCACGCTTCCCGGCTGGTGGGTTGGCGCAGGCGAAGGGCGCGTCCTCTCGCCCTATGTATCCCCTGGGGATTGGGACGGTCTTCTTCGCGACGCCGGTTTCTCGGGCATCGATACATGCCCACCACCCGAGCTTCAAGAGCACCTTAGCGTCTTCCACTTCGTTACGCAGGCTGTGGACGATTATGTCAACTTTCTGCGCGAGCCTCTTTCCCTTTTGGCGGCCACCGGTATCTGTCCTATTGAGAAGCTGGCTATAGTTGGCGGCTCTACACCTCGCACGTCTGCTCTCGTGCGTGGTGTCCATGATGTCTTATTCAAGCGGCACCAAACCTCGCCGTCGGCATGCTACATATTCCCCACGCTGCTAGATGTTGACTACGGGCTCCTCGACAGTTCCACCACCGTTCTGAGTCTGACTGAGTTCGACGCCCCTGTCTTTAAGGAGCTCACAGCCCAGACCTTTGAGGCTCTTAAGCCCATGTTTCACGCCGGCCGGACGCTGCTGTGGGCCACGAGCGATCGCCTGGGCGGAGACCCATACTCGAATATGACTGTAGGATTCGGACGCGTCGCAGCGAACGAGACGCCCGACTTGAGGCTTCAGCAGCTCGACATCGCAGATCCGGACACGGTCAGCCCGGAGGTCATAGCCGCGGCGCTCCTGCGTTTTGCCGCAGGCGTTGGCAAAGGGAGAGGTGGACACGACGCGCTCTGGACCGTCGAGTCGGAGGTTGCTCTCGATGGTGAAGGACGCGAGATGTTGCCTCGCCTTGAGCAGAACAGCGAGCTGAACAACAGGTACAACTCGGATAGCCGTCCGGCCACACGCTACGCGGATCACATATCGACGCCGGTGTATCTAGAGCGCCAGCCTGGTGATGATAAGCGATCGTACATCGCCAGAGACTCACTGCTGCTGCAGCAGGCGACCGGACTATCTTCTATTGGGCTGCCGTCGATTCATCTACGCACACGCTATTCAACGCTGACTGCATTCCACTTTGCGGGCGGTCACAGGTACGTGGTTGTTGCCACAGATACATTCACGGGGCAGGAATACCTCAAGCTCTTCTCGACTCCAGTGCCGAGCGAGTTCATCGCGTCGAGGGAGTCGCTCATTCCATATCCAGAGAAGCCGTGTTGCGACTCACAGCCGGCCTACCTCCTGAATTTGGGTACCCATCTTGCCATGACGGAGATCCTGGGACTGGTCCACGGCGGGCAGAACATGTTGGTACACAACGCCGGAGAGCCGACCGCGCTGATAATAGACTACATGGCCAGAGAGAAGGGAGTCAGCGTCATACATAGCAGTGACTTCCCCAGAAGCAGCGAAGGGACGACGGGTACAAGGATCAGATTGCCCTCGTACTTGAGCGAGATGGACGTCCAGGATGCTCATCTGCCCTCTACACTATCTGCTTTTGTCGGGTTCTCTCCCATCGGCACTCCGGCATTCGATAACGAAGAAAGGCTCATCGAGTGTCTGACGAGTCGATGTCAGATTTTCAAGCGGGCCGCGGATCTA
This sequence comes from Xylariaceae sp. FL1272, assembly GCA_022432385.1. Taxonomy (NCBI): domain Eukaryota; kingdom Fungi; phylum Ascomycota; class Sordariomycetes; order Xylariales; family Xylariaceae; species Xylariaceae sp. FL1272. Next base: position 361,002 of record JAJJXC010000020.1, read on the forward strand.
CTCACCCTCACTGGATCAGATCCAGCCTCGGTGCAAGAGGGTGTTCTCGCCAAGATGCTCAGTCGCTGTGTCGACAATTTCCAGATACAAGACAGACGCTTGACTTGCCTCACGCCAACCGAAATCGGCCTCGGAGACGTTCTGGGCAATGGTGTTCAGCCTGAGAATACAACAACCGCAGTGGTGGACTGGACCGCAACCGGCGAAGAGATACCGATCTCTGTCACCAGGCTCGATAGCAAGCCCCTTTTCAAAGGCAAGGACGCCACCTACTGGATCGTCGGCATCTCTCGCGACCTCGGGATCATGTTGGCGGACTGGATGATTCGCGCAGGGGCGATGAACTTGGTGATTACCAGCAGAAACCCGAAGATCAACCCGGACTGGATTGCGGCTCATAAGGAAAAGGGTGTGTCCGTTGAAGTGGTACCATGGTCAGTTTACAATCTATCCATTCCCTCTGTTGAGAATACCGGTGTTTAGCGTGAATGTTGCTAACGACTGACTTCTTCCTTGACAGCGACGTCACAGACAAGTCGGAACTAGAGCGGGCATACAGTCACATATGTGCCAGCCTGCCACCGATCGCAGGCGTCATCCAAGGTGCAATGGTTCTCCACGACACGCTCCTCCGCGACATGACGTTCGAGCAGTACCGCACCGTATCCGGGCCCAAGGTCGACGGCAGCGCGAACCTGGACGCGCTCTTCTCGGACCCGGCACGCGACCTCGACTTCTTCGTCCTCGTGTCATCCATCACCGTCGTGATGGGGAACGTGGGACAGGCCAACTACGCCGCGGCCAACGCCTTCATGTGCGGTCTCGCGGCGCAGCGTCGGAGACGGGGTCTGCGCTCCGCCGCCGTCGACATCGGCGTCATCGTCGGGGCGGGATACCGGGCGCGCGAGAAGCGGCGCGAGCTTGACAACATCATCGACAAGTGGTTGATGATACCCATGTCGGGCCACGACTGGTGCCAAGCCATCTCCGAGGCCATCGAGGCCTGCCGCCTGGACTCGCCGAACGGACCAGAGGTCATCACGGGCTTAAAACGTGTGTCGTTCGACGCCTCGCGCGCGCCCAACGCGCCCAACTGGTGTTCTGATCCGACATTTTCGCATCTGGTGACCCCGGTGGCCTCGAGCACGGTGAAGGATGCAATCATGGCCTCTACGACCCCTGTGGAGGACTTGCTCCGCTGCAAGAGTCAGAAAGAAGTGTACGAGGTGGTTGAAAGTAGGTTCTTCTCTTCCAAATCCTTGTCGTGACGGCTTATTACATACATCTAACGCCTGATGACTGCTTTTAGAGGCTTTCGCGGCCCAGCTCCGGGTAGTATTACAGGTCACGACGTCTGACCAGGACCTGATGGAGGCCAAGGGCAGCGACGTCGGCTTAGACTCGCTGGTCTCTGTGGACATCCGAACCTGGTTTCTCAAGTCGTTGCATGTCAATATCCCCGTGTTGAGGATCATGAGCAACACGACGAGTATGGCCTCGCTCGTTCAGTACGCGGTCGAAAGTCTGCCGCCAGATCTCACCCCTGCTATTCACTCCTAGGTAGGCTGCCCGGCACGAAGCACGGGCTACGGCTCGACGTACGTAGACCATAGCTACCTAAGGAACATTGCACAACACGAAAAAGAACAGAATCTAGGTGCATATACTCGCTGCGTGAACATTTGTTGCATGTCGTCAGAGTATCAATGGTGGAAAGAATAGAGGAGTTGCGAAGACACAGAGCCTGGAAACGTTGGAGATTCTTCCATTAGCATGTCAATCGTGCGCAAGTACAACCGTAGAACAGCTGAATGCTCCGATTGACCTACACGCCAATCTTTAGCACGTCGCCAAAACGAGGTTGTAATTACGCCATCCTGTATGAAACATTTCGATGTAGGCAAGGTCCATAGATGATAAAGAGGTAATGCGATACTTGAGTTAGAAATTAAAGACTAATGACGCTCGTAGATTTTACTTTTGCCCGGGAATGAAATGGAGAGGTTATCGTAATTGTTCGTTCAGTTATCCAGTTAACTTTAAGCGATCGGACAACCTGAGGATTACCCCCCCCTCGCACCTAAAGATTGCTCCACTACTTAGGCAACCGTTAGGTCGCTACGTATATACTATAGCCTAAACGTACTAATTACGTAATGACTTATTATTACTATTATACGCTGTTAAATTATAAAATAGTCTACGTATTAAAATACGAACTATTGTTTAAATAATACGTAATAATAACAAATACGTAGAAAAGAAAATCGGAAAAAATATAATAAAAAATAGATAGCAAAAATAAAAAAAGTTTCGTTATAGTTAGTATTTATTTCGAAATTCTTTTTCGATTATTTCGCAACCGATTTAATTTTAAATTTTTTATATAATTTATTTAAAAAGTAATATTTTTAATAATAGCAGCTATTTATGTTAATAACGTTGAAAATAATAACGTTTTATTTTTATTTAAAAAATAAAAAAACGTATTTAATATTTTAACGAATTAAAAAAATTATTAAAAATATAATAAACTAGTTTAATAACGGTTAATATTAAACAAATAAAAAAATATTATCCGATAGTTATAAATTAAAAAAATAAATAACTAATTAATTATATTAAATTTATAATAAATATTAATATTAAAATATAAATATAATATTACGATAAACTGTAATCGGTTTTTATTACGTACGTTATATGATTTAATAAAAAGAAGTTTCTTAATAATTATCGTTTAAAAATCGAATAATTTTTATATATAGTAAATATTCTAAAATACTTTTTTATATTATAAAACGGAAATACTTTTATTATTTTAATAAAAATATTATAATAATATAAAATTAATAAGCTATAAAACGTTATAAATGTTTTAAAATATTAAATAAAACTTAAATTTTTAATTATAATAAATTTAATATTATAAAAAACGTAAGTTTTTATTTTAGGTTTTTTTAATATTAATATTTAATAATATTTTAGTTTTTTATTATATATATAAATATATTAATTATAAAACTTATTGTTATTTTTTTATAAAATTTTTTATATATATTAAAATAACGGCAAATATTTTAAAGCGATTTATATAATTATAAAAACGTATAAAAGCAAAAAATATTTATTAAAAAATACTTACGTAAATAATTTTATCGAAAAACAATCCGAAAATAATTCAAATAATATTATATTTATTTTTAAATAAATTAAGTTTACGTATTTTAAATTTAACAAAAAAAAAGCTTATTGCTTATAGGAAAACTATTATTAACTTTAAATTACGGCGATTAATTATAATAAAATCGCTAACGTATAATATTACGTATTATACTGCTTAATAAAAAAATTATTAAATTTATTATTAAATTATTTTTTAATTAAAATACCGTAAAAATACTTTAAATATATTAAATTAATTTTTAATTTTATATAAAATAAAACGTATTATTTTTTTAAATATATTTTTTAACGCATAAAAGTGTTATAAATACGCGCTTAATTTATAATAAACTAAATATTATATATTGTTTTATATCTGAAAATATATTTAACTAACTTATTTTAAAAATAATACTTATTGAGGTTAAAATTTTTTTAAATTTAATATTATTAATTATAAAATTATTTTTAAGTTTTTTATATTATAAAATTAAATAGTAATATTATATATTATAATTATATCGTATAGTATATATAATTATTTTTTATTATAATTAATAAAAACTTTAAAAGTTACTGTTATTATAATTTTTTAAATAATTTAGCAAATTAATAAATTTAAAACTAATTTAAATATATTATACGTTTTTTATATTATTTATTATTATTAATTATTTTTTTTTTACTATTTAAATATATTTTTATTATCGAATAAATTAAAAAGTTTTTTTATTAAATATAATAAGCGTTCGACTATAAATATTTATATTAGTTTTATTAATACCGATTATTTTTATTACGTTATTTATAAGTAATAAATTTTACTTTTTTTAAAAAACGCTTTTAATATTATTTTAATATTATTTAAAATGAATAAACAAAATAATAAAATACATATAAATAAAAATTTTTTTATCGCAATATTTTAAATAGTAATAATTATTTTATAATATATTTAATACGTATAAAAATCGTAGTTAAACTATATAATTATTTGCTTTTACCGAAAGTAAATAAAATAATAAAAATTTAACGATTTAATTTTTTTTTAAATCGACGTTAATTATAAATATATAAAAAAAGCTTTTAATCGTAAAATTAATTAAAAATAATATTTTATTAATTCGGAAAAAAGTACGTATAACGCGTAAAATAATATCGAAATCGTTTTTTAATTAAATTTAATATAAATTTTCGTATAATGTTATATAAACTCCGAAATTAAAAAAATATATAAATATATATTTTAATAAGTTTATTACGACTTTAAAACCGAATATAAAATATTAATTAAATAAAAATATATTTATAACACCGGATTTAAAAATATAATTATAAATTAAAATACGTTAATTATTTAAAAATTTAAAAATTATTTATAAAATAAATTTTTAATCGGATAAAATATTTAGTATTATATTAAATTAACGATAAAACTTTATTAAATCTATTTTTAATGTAATATTAAAAAGTTTTTTAGCAAAAACTGTTTTAAAAACGTAGGTTTATTATAAAATATAATAACGTCGTTATTATTATATAATATTAAAAAAGATATAATATAATTTATAATAAAATTATTAATAAATTAATTAAAAAACGTTTTAAAAACGATTTTAATTATTAATTAATATAGTTTGTTTTTTTTAATTTGCTTTTTAGGCCGTTTTCAAAAAGCGGCCTTATATTACCGCCAAATTTTATTAAATCAAATTTAAAATCTTTTAAAAAAACTAGGATTATATATTTAAAAACATTAATTTAATTAAAATAATATATATAATATTATATTTTAAATAAAGCGATATTTTAACTTAATAAAAATTATTATGAATATATAAGATTACGATTAAAATTTAATATTTAAAAACGAGTTAATATAAATGTATTAAATTTTAACGATATATTATAATATAATACTTTTAAGTCGCTTAAAAAATATTTTAGTAAAAAAAGAAAAATATTTATTTTATACATTTGTTTAATTATTTTAATAATTAAATTAAACAAACGGAAAAATAATAATATATCGAATAAAAAAGCATTACGTTTTTAAAATTACTGCCGTATAGCCGTTTTTTTTTATCGAAATCTAAAATAATTTTTGCGTTTTTTTTATTAATAACTTATTAAATAACGCTTTTAATAAAAACGTATTTAATATTAAAAATAATAACGAAAATTTTATATTATATTAAAACGATAATATTTCTTTATCGAAAATTTTGGCCTAATTTCGTAAACTTAGTTCTTAAAATTAAATATTTGCTTATTAAGTATAAACGTTATATCGTTAAACTTTACGAAGCTAGATTAATATATAGTATATTAAAATCGTTAACGAAAAAACACGTTTAAAAAATAAACGCTTTTATAAAAAAATCGCAAAAAAAACCAAGAAATTAAAAGCTCGAATCGAAAAACAAAATTAAAAGTTTTAAACAAAACAAACGCGTTTACGTTATTAAATAAAGCAATAAATAATAATCAAACGTAAAATAAGGTTATAAAAACTTAAGTTATAATATAAAGTATGTAGTTTTTAAATAGTAATAATATAAGCAATTTGTTTTAAAACGTTTTATAATCGTTTTTTAATTTTAATTAATTTAATATTTTTAAACAAAATTCGGCTGTAATTATTTTTATTTTTATTTGAATTTAATTATATAAATTAAATAATAAATAAAATATAAAATTATAAAATCAATTAATAATTAATAATTATTAATAAAAAATTAAAAACAATTTTTTAAAATAGTTTATTTATTTTAATTAATAAAATAATATTTTATATTATAATATATAGTTTTATACTAATATATTATTAATAAATATATATATATATAAATATTACAATATTTATAATAATTGTTTTTATTTAATAAAGCTTTTAATTTTAATAATTAATTTATTATTATTTATAAAATGTTTTAAAACTTTATTAAAAATTATTTTAATTATATTATTAGTAAAATTATTATTTTTATTAATTTTATATTTTATTTATATTATTTATAACTTTAAAACTTAAATATTATATAAAATATATAATTATATATTTATTTATTAATATAATAATATATTAATAAATATAAATATTTTAAAAAAATAATTATATATTAATAATATTAATTTATTAATATATTATTTAATTAATTTTTTAATTATTTTAATTTTTTAAATAATTTATCTTAATTAAATAAAAATTATAGTTTTAATAATTATTAAAACTATTTTTTTATTATTATGATTATTAATATATATATAATAATTATTTATTAAAGCTTTATTTTTAAAATATAATTTATTATTATAATCATAATGAAATTTTTTAATAATATTAATAAAATTAATAATTTATTATTAATTATTTTATAATATTTATTATTAATTATAATTTATAATATTATTAATTAATTAATTTTTTATAATATTTATTATTAAATATTTTATAATTTAATTATAATATTTTTAGTTAGTTTTTATAATATTTATTAAAACTATTAACGTTATATTTAATATTAATTTTATTTATATAATTATTAATTAAAGATAAAACGTTATTTAAATTATTATATAATATTTTATTATATATTTTTAAAATAAAATTAATAGTTTTTATAATTAAATAAAAATTAAAATTAATGTATTAAAAGTTTAAGTTATTTTTTTTACCGAATTATATATTATTTAATGTTTTTACGCCGTTTTTTTTATTTTTTTATTTTTTATAGCTTTATTAATTTTAATATTTAAAAATTTATTATTATTAAAAAGTTAAAAATTAATAACGTTATTTTTAATAATTTAAATAAAGTTATTTTTTTATATATTTAAAGTTATTTTAATATTAAAATTTAAAAAATCGTTTATTTTTAAATAATTTACGTTTTTAAAATAAAAAATTATAATTATAATATATTTTTAAATATATTATTATATTTTTATAATAAGTTAAATAAAAATATTTATATTAATTATTAACTACGTTTTTTTATTATAAAAAATAACGACTTTTCTATAATTTTATTATTTTTAAAAAAAAATAAATTAAAAAATAAACATTTATATATTAAATAATATTTAATATATTTAAAACTTTTAATTAATATTATTATTAAACTTAATAATTAAAAATAATAACTATAAAGCTTTTTTTATTAAATATGATAATTCTATTAATTTTTTTAATTTAATTTAATCATAATAAAAACTTTAAAAATAACGTTTTTAATAATAATAAAAACTATATTAACTATATTTTTAAATAATATAATTATTAAAAAATTATCATTTTTATAAAAATTAATATTATTATTATTAATAACGTTGATAATAATAATAATAATAATAATAATTATATTTATTTTAATATTATTATTAAGTTTTTAAAAAAAAAAAAGCTTTATTATTTAACGTTTTAATAAATAATATTATTAACATTATTATTTATATTATTTTTATTCAATTTAAATTAATTATTAAAAAAAACCGTTAATATTATTATTAAAACTATTAAATAATTAATTATTTATATTTATTTTAAAAAAGATTAAAAATATAAAATTTAATTAAAAAAATGTTTTTATTTAAAATTAAATATATAATTTATATTATTTAATTAGTTTCTTAATTATTTTAATTTTTTAAATAATTTATATTATTATAAATAATACAGTTTTAATAATTATTAAAATTATTTTATTATTATTATTACTATATATATAATAATTATTTATTAAAGCTTTATTTTTAAAATATAATTTATTATTATAATAAAAATTAAAAACTTTATAATTATTTTTTTCTTAAATATTATAATTTATATAATATATAATAAATTTGAACTTATTTTAAATTAATATATATTAATTAAATACATATTTTATATATATTATTTAATATATTTTTTTAATTAATTATTATTTTTTTTAATAATAAAAGCTAATTTCTTTTTAATTTTTTTATTATATATATATTTTATATATTTTATTTATTTTAAAAAAAAAATTGACCGAGTTTTTAATAGTTAAAACTTTTTAATAACTTTTTAAAACTTTTTCAATACTTTTTTAAAAACTTTTCAAAAACAATATAAAAAACAATAAAAATATAAAATAAATTATTGCTTTATTATTATATAATTTTATTTATAAAACTTAGGTATATTTTTTGCGATTATTTATTATAATAGCTATAATAACGCTAAATTCTAGTTTAAATATTAACACGTTACGGCTTAATTTTTGCTATTTTATTTAACGGCTTTATATATTTTTTCTTAAGTATTTATAATATAAATACGTTTAATTTTATAATATTAACGGAAAAAAAATGTTTGTCGTTTATTAAATTTTAAAAATAATAATAGTTAATTAAATAAAAAACGTTTTTAATACGATTTCGGTACGTATTTAAAAATCTTTCGGTAATACCTATATTTAGATAAACATACGTACGTTAAACTTTATATATTATATCGTAACCGTCGGTAAGAAAACAGGCTAAAAATCGTTATTAGTTAAAAAAATACTGTAATAAAAACGTAAAAACAAATTAAACTTATTATAGTTTGTTTTATTTTAAAAAACATAAACGTTATAACTATTTTTATTTTTTTATTTTATATTAATTTTTATTTAAACGTAATCAAATTATATTCCGTTAATAGTTTTTTTTTTTAAATATATAACGATTATTAATAAACAGTATTATATATTACGCGTTAACCGGTTTTATTTATATAATAAAGGATAAAAATTAAGTTTTAGTTTTTTACGACAGTTTTTATTTTTTATAAAGTTTTTAAAACGGTTTAGCTGTTAATAATAATAGTATAAAGATTTCGGTAATATTTTATATAAATATTAAACAACGCGAAATCGTTTTTAAATCGTTTTTAATAGTATTTATTAACGGTAGTTTAATCGTTTGTTAATTTTAGGCCGCCGGCATAAAATTATATAATTTCGAAATAATAAATAATATAAAAATATTTTTTTAAAACTTTATGTAAAAATTATTAACGCTTTTATATAAAATTAACAACGTTTTACGATTGTTTTTGCTATTTTATTAAAATATAATTTATATTATAGTAAAAAATATTCGAACTATTAATAAACGCGTAATAAAAAACTTTTTTAGCAGCTAAAACTATAAGCTTTTATTATTTTAATTATTAGTTATAGCGACGCCGAATCGTTTTTATAGTATTTTATCGATATTATTTACGTTATTTATATTAAACAAAAAAATACTTTCTAGGCGTAAGCCGTTAAAACGGCTTTTAACGTATTATTTATAAACAAACGTTTGTTTATAAATAAAAAGCATAATAAAAATTATTATATAAAATACGTTTAATTGTTTTTAAAATGTTTTTAAATTATTACTTAATATGTAGAAATAAATTAAGTGCTTAAAAAGCGAAAATTAAATATTTAATAAAAAAAAATTAAATGCTTAAAAAAAAGAAATACCGCGTAAAAAATTTAAAACATAAAAAAATAGTTGCTTATTTATAGCGCGTATTTGCTTAATTAATATAGTACGGTTTTTTTAGCGCCGTTTTATAAAATATATATCGCTATTATTACGTTTTTATTTATTTATAAATACATTTTATAAACGTTTTTCGCAAGTTAGTCTATATAATTTTTAATTGTATACACTGTAATTAAACTTAGGCTATAGTATATACGTAGCGACTTAACGGTTGCTTAAGTAGTGGAGTAATCTTTAGGTGCGAGGGGGGGGTAATCTTTAGGTTGTCTGTATTCTCGTTAACTTTTTTTCAGTTGGAAAGATCTTGGCATCTTGCGTCTTGGCGCAATTGCATTGGTCGTCGATAAGGAAATGCTTGGCTGCCAGTGTTCCAGATCTAGAGCTTCTGATTGGCCCAGCGATAACAGACCAGGTCCCCCAGCCACCAGACCTTCAAGCCACAAGGCCTTCTAATGATGACTGTAGGGGTCCCCAGAAGTCATGGTGGTGACTGGAAAAGCTATGCTGGTGACCGGTGGCCTTGGAGGTCATTGTTCGAACCCGTACGGTAGTGAAAATGGGAATCTTTTATTGCTGGGCGTTCGTTCGCGCTGTCGCCGTACATGTGGTCTTCGGTTTCAAAAGAACATCTTCTAACTGTAGCCTGTATAAATTACAGCAGCTACCTACGCTGCACGATTCACCATGGCCTAGGATAAATGCTTTTTCTAATCCTGTCGGCAAGGGCCCAGACGATGGTGGGCTCGCTGATGGAATTCTCCAAGTTCGTTTGACGATGGGCCAAGATCATCTCAAAGAGTGCACATGTATACTCCTGCCAGAATTACAGGAGAGTCTACTGTGCGCCGTCACTGAAGAGAGTCTGTCAGTATTAAAAACAATGATGGGAAACTGTAAACGCATTCTCTGGGTGAACAAGGAATCACCGGATACAGATCTGGTCCCTGGCTTCGCATTGTGCCTCCGCCTTGAGAGACCAGGTCTCGAATTTACAATTCTTACATTCCAGCCGGATGATGCAATCGACCGGATAGCTACTAAGATTTTGGAGATCGACGACGTTACTGTGGCGGTAGGCGAAGGCCCCAAGGAGACAGCTTACAAGGTACAGAATGGCATGGTGAACTTAGTGCGCACGGTTGAGGCAGAGGCCGTGACGAAACATATCAAGAAACTCAGCTCGGTTGCAGAGGTAGTTGACACCGCGTTCGGCGCTGACCCATGCCGCTCGCTGCGGCTCCAGATCAAAGAGATTGGCCTACTTGACACGCAGTGCTTTGATGACGACCAACTAGACGCCACCGCACTTGCTAACACGGAGATCGAGATCCGAACCATGGCCGTTGGCGTCAACTTCAAGGACTTAGCCGTGATGCTGGGCAAGATTGACGAGACGCCCACGGGTCTTGAAGCCGCCAACATCGTCACAAAGGGGTGGGGCCGGTGTCACCCGCTTCAAGAAGGGCGATCGCGTCTTCACTCTAACATTCAAAGGTGCCTAATCAACGCACGCCAGGGGCCTAGAGGATACAACGGCTCATATACCAGAAGGTCTGTCGTTTGCTGAAGCAGCGGCAATTCCAGTCGTGTACCTGACTGCTTACAAGTGTCCCTACGACATCGGTGACCTAGACAATCGCGTCCGCCGCGGCAAGAAGCCGACTGTTCTAATACACACAGCTGCGGCCGGTCTTGGCCAAGCGGCCATCCAGTTGGCACAGCGAGAGGGTGCGGAAGTATTCGTCACGGTGGGCAGCCTAGAGAAGCGGGATTTGATCGAGAAAACGTACGGCATTTCCCGCGATCACATATTCTCTAGCCGAGACTTGACGTTCAAGACCGGTGTCATCCGTATGACGAACGGCCGCGGTGTGGGACATTATCCTTAACAGTTTAGAGGGAGACAAGTTGCGAGCGACATGGGAGTGTATCGCACCGTTTGGAAGCTTCGCCGAGGTAGACCTAACGGACATCGAGTCGAGAGCCCGTAATCCCATGGAATCATTTGCGCGAGGTGTGAGATTCGAGACCATGGAGTTATCATACATGCAAAGGATGGACATGGGACTGTTAGAAGACCTCTGGGAGCGGACAGTGGAAAGTGTGTTGGGCAAAGGACTGAAGCGCTCGACCCCAATCACGACTTATTCGATGGCGCACATCCAGGACGCCCTTCGCGATATGCAGGTCGGCAAGCATCTCGGCAAGATGGTGATTATTCCCGATAAGAAAGACATCGTGCCGGTGGTACAAGCGGCAGAGCCCCTGTCTGAGTTTGCTGCCAATGCTACGTATGTCGTAGCGGGAGGCTTTGGTGGATTGGGGCAAAGGTTCATCCGCTGGATGGTGAAGCGGGGAGCACGTAACGTGATTGTACTCTCGAGATCGGGGCCGAAGGACGCTTCTGCCAAAGCACTTGTCGCCCAACTGGGTCAGGAGGGAGTGAAGGTCGCAGCCCCAGCCTGCGATATTACGGAGAAGGCCGTTCTCGAAGAAACAATACTCTCATGTCTCTCGACTATGCCACCGGTCAGAGGATGTATACAGGCTTCTGTGACGCTCGCTGTAAGTATAACTCTTTCCATGTCGGATGTTGGTCAATGAGCTAACATTTCACCTTCCCCTACAGGACAATCGGTTCAGTGACATGACGCTCGCTGAGTGGCATCAAGCACTCAATGTCAAGGTTGCAGGCTCGCGCAATCTGTGGGAGACGCTGAGCTCCCAGAACGCCGACAATAGCCTCGACATCTTCGTGATGCTTTCATCCATGATCTCCACAATCGGTAACACAGGCCAGGCCAATTACGGCGCAGGTAATTCGTTCCAGGACGCTTATGCCAGGCATCTGGCGTCGCGGGGCCACAACGCCGTGATTATCAATGTACCTATGATGAGCGATGCGGGTATCATCGCAACCAAGCCCGGCCTAGGCGAATACTTCATTTCGATCGGCTGGCCGCACATGATGACGGACGAGCTCATCACGTCCATGGACTATTACTGCCGCCCCTTGGCGAGAATTGGGGAGGTGACGGTGGAGGGAGCGCAGGTGGTGCCGCGAATGTGGCTGCCCCGGTATACCAAGGCCGAGGGCGCGATCAAACTTCCTTGGGAGTATGACCCGATGTTCAGCCAGATGGTGCTGCATGGCGAACAGGCTGGACAAGCCACAGGCGCGAAGACATCAAGCAACAATACGACGGCGTCGTCGCTAGCATCGGCCAAGTCTCGAGAATAAGCTCATCAAGTAGTGCTCGAGGCGTTGCTGGAGAAACTGACAAAGGTACTCAGCGTGGATCTGGCCGAGCTCGACGCTTCGAGGCCGATGCATGCGTACGGCGTTGACTCGCTAGTGGCCGTCGAGCTCCGGACGTGTCGGTGTTCGAGATGCCGGGCGGCCAGCGCATCGAGCAAATCGCAGCCAAGGCGGCAACAACGTCTAGATTCATGCAGCTGCCGGCCACAGCCTAGTTTGCAATCAAACAAAGAGATGCCGTGTTTGCAGATCCAGGTGCGAGTAGTGTATTTACTTAGATAGATACCCATATGTAGATGTGAATGGCTCTTGTCATTTCGCTGACAACATTCGCATGTACTTCCATTGCAGAAATCCCGAGTTAGAGTAGTCTAACCGCATTTGAACTCGCAATCAATCGTGAAGGGATAATAGGCACAGGCGAGTGGAAAGATTAACCCAACAGCATCATGACATCAAGGTGGGAGGGAAACCCCCAACGCAAGTCGGAACTATTAGGCTTTACCGTTGGATTATGTAAGGCTGCGGGCTGTGATGGATTAGATAATCAGGGACGCATTACCTAATCGGATCAGCGATGACCTCGTTTTCTCTTTGAATCTTGGACCCTCCAACTGGGCCCGCCACTTTCGTCGCTGCACTTGACTGCACCCAACCGCCGCATCACCTCTGACCAACAAAGCTGTGTCTGTCGGTCCTTGGATTTCTTTCACCGCCGTCGCCGCCTTGTTGAGCTGCCCATTAGCCTACCGCCTACCACCTCACCCTCGACACCGCTCGACACCCTGAGAAACACCGGCGCCATGTTTTGTCTACGGAGGTAAGTCTGTCACAAAGCAATACCCGTTTACGGTATATACACAGGAGTACTGATGAATGTGATGAATCACCTGTAGCTGGCTGCCCCTCCTCTTCATCCCCACCAACGCCTCGCCCGCCTTCATCTTCCTCTTCTTCGTCTGCACCTACTTCCTCAACCGGCCCTGCGTCTACTGCTCCGTCCTGCTCATCATCCTCTTCTTCACCTCCTGCTACTGGTCCGACCGCTGCTTCTTCGACTTCAACAGCAACTGGTTCCACCAGCGCAACACCAACCCGCAACAGACCACGGCCCCCTGGCTGCCTGCCACCTTCACCAAGACGGCCCTCAGTACCAACAATACCACCGCCATCACGGCCACGACCCCCGACAACATCTACAACGACCTCAACTCTACCGCCGTCGAGATGCTCAACACCACTGCTTCCGCCCTCGCCGGCATCGCTGCGGACGAGCTGGCCCGTAAGAAGGCCGAGTGGACCGGCCTCGGCATCGAGTGGCTTCGCAGCCTGCTCGGCCGTAGAGAGTGGCGCATCGAGTGCATGGACCTGAACATCCGGCTCTAGAGGGGGAAGAAAAAAGAGGAGGAATGGTGCACAGGAGATTCATGGATCAATCGTACATGCATGGTGGCAAATCTGGCTTTTGTTTCGGGGAACATGGACCTTTGCATGGCGTCGGCGTTCAGCGTTTGGGTATAGAGTCAGGCAACTGGTACATGAGCCTTGTTGTGTATATTGGCACTCTCCTGCATACATTGTCGCAATCTGCCTGCCGCGCGAGACGCTCGGCTGGTACTAATCATATGCCCTTCACCTTCGGGGCATAACTTCTCGTGTCTCTTTGCGTGATACTGTCGAGGAAGCATTTCGAATGGAACTGCTGGATCGTGACATTGGTAATTCGTCACTTCCCACTCGGATGCGATTCGTGGTTGTCGCCCGACAATCGAACATTACACCGTCGCTCACTACATTCACCGGGTCTCCCACTCTACTGGCAACGAGTTACTAGCTATCCAGATCTGACATTCAAGGCAAATTATCGTCCAACGAGTCGTGATTGGCTGATTCATGTCCGCAGCAATGGTTCTGCCATGATGACAATGATGAGGTGTCTCGCAACTTGTGACATTAGTGATTAACTCCCGGGACAAGCGGTTCGTATGAGACCGTCATCCCATACTGCACATCATCACCATAGATTTATAATACACCCGATCCGGAACCAGACCAGGGCTCTGTATGCTATCAACGAACGAATGTATTCTTCCGAGAGAGCGGTTATCTGCAGTAGATCGGATGCGCCTGCAGCTAGCCTTGCCTGGCGAGCTAGTCAGAGGGAGATCGACATGTAAGGTTGTCATGATCGGTTTTCACCACCAGAAGCAGGGGCAAACATAATCCTTGCATGGCAGGAGGCATTCGAACGACTGTGAAGACTACCTCGACTATGTATCGCTGGATTCTGGTTGTTGACCTACCGACTACTCCAACCTCGCTGCTACCTTCGTGTAGTCAATTTAACACCACACCAAGCTCTACGTAGCTATCCACCGCTTAGTAATATATTTGCTCCATCCAATATATATATCTACCTATTTAGGCATATCACCTCTGCCAGTTCAAAGACCATAGATATCCTCGCTACACAGCCTACTGAAAATAAAATTGGGACAGCGTTGATTATCAACACGTCCATACGCATGGGCAGATGTAACGAGGCGCCCTAGAGGCCTTTTGGAACGTCTCATAGCGTGTCCTGCCTCGAGAGTTTCCGTCTGCCTGTTTCCTTGGTTGACGCTCCCGCACATGTAAGGCGGACTCGTCGTTCCGATCCGCTGTCATCAACGAGCACGTGCAGTGATCTGGGATTCGGGACGCGCATAGCCAACGCCTTTAGAGTCGAGAGACCAGCCATACTCCCAGAAGTCGCCTTCCAACTACTTAACGAAGCGCAGAAAGTCGAGGAACATCGCAAGACGGTTGATTCATCTAGCCATCATCTGCCAGATTGGCGCGGCCTACGGACGGTACGAAACAATACAGGAGCACGTCCCAAGAACCTTTGAGACTCCACGAAAGGGGGATAACCTGGGGTTTTGTGGAGAGACTCAGGTCTCTGCCGCAGATGCCCACTTTTGGAACGAATCAGGCGTCGGAGATATAGGAGCTCGCATGAGTCGTAGATCAGACCTAATAGTGTATATATACATATAGACAGAGGCCATTTTCTAAACGAGAAGGGCATCGCGATTCTTATTCCCATATGAATTGCTATCTGTACTACCTAACTTCCCGCGATCCTCCCAGCTCTCGTACTTCCGCGCGAGAGCCAGGCATTTGGATCGTGATCATCTCGTCAACCTTTGTAGAATGGATAGGCCTGTGGTTTTTATTTAAGCGTGTAATCTGTCCAGAAAAGGCTGTACGCAGACTAGTCTAACGGTTACTGCAGCAAGGTGTTGTGTCTGATGGGATACATTGTGCAAAGATATTTCTAAACAACTAGAAAGGGACAACTACTCGGAGTTGAAAGAGGACCTAGGATCTTGAAGAGAGGCAGGTGTAAGCCATGTAAAGGGCCCCCCAGATTTTGCGCATGGCTAGAGTATTTGCTTGGTCGTAAGCCTACCCTGCCTAATTATGCGGCCTCACTCGACCACTCTGCTAATAAGGTCCATGAATCCGTAATGAGATCTTTTGGGTCGAATTATCAGGTTCATAAGTCTAAATACAGTGTTGCATCAGCCAAATAGGCACGTCTAGACATTCCAAACGGTAGGCCTTAGCGTGCAGCAATTCCGATGTTGCCCGTTTATCTTTCGCCTATGCCTTGTGCTCAGAAGGAGATACCCCTTTTCGAGATCCGGCGGACATCAGCAGTCAGGACACTCTTTGTATTGGTTCAGTATACGGACTGGGGTTTAAACCTTTTTCTTTTTTTCATCCTTTAACCCTTTCTCCGACTTTTTTCCCGCTTTTGTGATCAGGTAGACCATGATATGTGTTTGGCTTGCAGACTACTATATCGCAGATCTAAGCAACTACACCCCTAGTAAGACGACACTTTGGGATTGTTCGATATAGAAGAGCAAGATGGTGAGTGCTTTGTGTTAAAGTAGAAAACTGGATCTATCTATCGCTCGCTCTATATTGATCTGAATCTCTAGATGTTCTAAACCTGTTTGGTCAACTTGTCCCTAGCATCCATCTACTTCTAATCCTCAATCTAGTTTTGATGATGAAAGCAGTAATACTGTCAATTGTCGCTGTTGGTCGAAACACATTTCCGGCACCCGTATTCGTTCAATCTGCCTGGAAACCGAACTCTTCTGGTGTCTAATCTTTCGACTCATCACTGAAAGCCTGTCCTGACCAGCCCATATCGTAGACTGTAAGAAGGGCGTAAATCTTGATGACGCTGTAATACCAGCCGAATACGATACCCGGTATGGCGTATGTAATATCTCGTTTCACTGTCCTCCAGTGTCCACTGGGCTCCAGGAACTTGGTGAATAGCCAGAACCCGAGAAAAGATAATCTGAACCAAGTTTGGGCTAGAAGGCCTGTCGCGCACCACAAATTCCAGCCCATGAGAAGATCGAGCGGCAGGGCGAGATTGGTAATGCCTGCAAGGTTGGAGGCGTATGCGGTCCACTACATTAATGTAACGGAAACTTAGTCTCTGGAATGCTTCTAACACGCTGATTCTCGAAGGTTCTTCTTTGGCTGAACGGTAGAAATGGACTCACCGGTCTTTTCCTCCACATCTCATCATCGTACAGCGCAGACCAGCCGGTGCGGAATCCAGTTCTCGCCCAGCGAAGAAGTTGGTTCTTTAGCTTTGCCCAGTCCTTATTCCCCAAGTCGATCTCGAGCATGTTCTCCTCGTCGAGCTGAAATGCCACCTCGTGACCGGTGCGAGCGCATCGACGGCCTATCCACGCATCGTCATCGGGTATCAACAGCTGTTCACTGCCGCCCCAGCATTCAGTCACATAGTCCTGTCGCGTGCCTTGGTCCTGCCAGAACTCTTTTCGCATCAACACAAATCGACCCGAGACGTCGAGATATCCCCCATCCCGGGCATAGACTGCGGCAGACTCGAAGTTGTGCCGTGCAGCGAACACGCAGGCTACGTAGTTGATGAAATCTTTGGTCCAGGTCGGCTGTCGCAGACGCCGGACTTGTTCGGATACGTTGACCACCCAGACGTTATTTTTGATGTTCAGAGGCGCTAGCACGTGCTCTATGAGCCCTGGTCGAGGATAGCAGTGGTCGTCGCACATGATCAAAGCCGTGACCGTCTTGTTATCTAAAACATTTTCTCGTAGTTGCGACTGCGGCTTGGCTGAAGGAAGTGCGGTACCGGATGATGTTGTAGGTAAACTCAGTGGAGTTTCTAACGAGTGAAGGAACTGCTTGCGTCTGTTCGGTTCCTCTATGGCATGGCAATGAATGGGTACCCGAAGGAGGTCTTCTGATTCGTCTTTGAGCTGTCGCTGTATCATGTCACGGGCTGCTTGCAGCCTCTCAAGGTTACCATCGGCCGAGGTGGTGCATATAATCAGTTGGTAAGGCTTCTGACGTACGATGCACTTGACGCATTCTTCAAAGTGGGCGTCCATATCGCCAACAGTCTGGAGCAGGACTGCGACGTTTCCAGGCCTGTAACGGGCATCTTTCGGTGCAACTGCGACTCGATAGAGGAAGAGATAAGAGTGAAGGTTGCCCAATACTCTGACATAGCGGAAGAGGAAGAGTAAGATGAACGGCAGGGTTCCGGCGCCATAGTGAGAAACCAGACAAACAAGAGCTGCCAACAGTCCCAAGCCCAGGTGGAGGCCAAGATGGACCTGTAGTCGCTCACCTTTGAACATGAGATGGACTGCGAGAAGAAATGTGATATGGCAATGTGTCGTGGGAATAGTACAAAAGACAGACAGACGGTTATGGTGAAGAGTGATGATACATAGCTGGTGATAAGCGGTAGCAGGTTTCGGATGGCTCCAGAGGTTGTCAATCTAATAATAGCCACGACCACCTTTGGGCCAACGGATAATTATGGGTTGAGAGTGTCCGCTTCTGCGAGATCTAACTCAATCTAATGGAATCAAACCCGCCCTTTTAAAGGTAAGATACCCTGTCAAAATGCAGCCTTGACAACCGGGATGCAGGTTTGACAGCAGGGCAATTAGCGATAACAGGACGGGCGTTGCAAGCTAGGTTAGCATCATTCCTACGTCATCTTATTTTCTTCTGGCTGGCATTCGTCCACTTGAAACACCCAATCCTGCTTTTTGTGTCGCCTGTGCTCTATCTCTGGGCGTCCCTGTTGGATGGAATCTTCGCGCGTCGTTCCCAGACCATGGACGGAGCAGATCTTCCGGCCCCTTGTGCCAGAGCCGCACTGCATGGGTAATCTCTGACCCTGCATGTATGCATATATGCCATCTTATCAACAACTTCACGTCATTTCAGTGGCAGAATATCCAATCGGCAACCTTCTGCCGCGCCACATCATACAATCCATGACAATGTGCTGTTGTCGCCGTGCCTTGCATGTAAAGAAATTGGAACGCGTTTCTAGGACCCGATCGCTTGGTACCTAAGTCTCCATTGATCCCGGCACCACGTGTTGGAGATGATCTTAATCCTTTCTGATATCTTTACTCGTTTCAAGCCTTTGTGTACTCTGCGCATGCAGACTAGAGCCATCTTCTGTGGTGATGCTATGCTTTTGGAATTGATTCTGCTTCGAGATCGGCAGCCACTGATAAATATCGGTGAATTTCCCAGAGCAACTTCCAGAGGCAAGACGGAAGATGTCTCGAGCAACGAGCAATGACACGCATCATCTTTGGCCAACTGTCAGCTGTTTCCAACCAAAAGACTCATCATATGCTGCGTAGAGCACGTCTAAGGTACACAATCCTGTCCGGGAGAAACGCGCGCTTGATGTTCAATACTTCATCGTAAGGCCCAAGGAATACTGCAAGCTTTTGGCGTACAAATAGCAACTCCTCCTCTTCCAAATACACACAACCTTATCGCTACCTGGTCAAAGGCGTTTACACCAAGTCAACCAACAATGTAGACACGGAAGCAAAGCGTCATCATGTAATTTTGATTTTATTCAACTAGCTGTCCCTAGCTATGACTCTCTCCACGGCCGACGAACCTGTCGATTTTCACTTTTTTTCCCTTCTTCCCTTCTGAAATGTAATTTCCCGGCCTGCGATTTCATGCTCTCTGCGCCCCCACTGTCAAGACGATGTACTACTCATCATCATCATACTCATCATCGTCAAGAAGATCGTCGTCATCATCATCATCACGCTCACCACGTGACGAGCGACCGCCCTTCCGCCCAGCTTCACGGGCTCTTTCGCTGCCTGGCTCGAACGAGCCCGATGATGCCCTGCCTCCCTTCGAGGCAATCGCCCGCTGCGGAGAGAGAACAGTTAGCTTTCTCTGTCGTGATGCCCGGTGTCGGCGTTAAAGAATGGATGAAGACAGCCATACCTGCTTGTCGGGATCCATGCTGGCGAAGCCGCCCGAGTGGCTTGAACGCCCGCCCTTGGATGCGATTTCCCGGACCTCTTCTTTGGGCCTATGTCGAGTTAGAGAGGAACGAGAATGTACTGATAGTGACGACGGGTATGAGATACCGGTTGGCAAAGTTTCCGGGATTGGGATTGTCAGACATTGTTGTTGTATACCGCTATAACTAGCGATTATGTAGTGTGGTGTAGTGACTTTTTTGGAATATATGTATACAATCTATGGTTGTATAGTCTAGTATGACAGTCTATACTATTTCAGAATCAGTCTCAATGGGATGGATCTGCTCGCCTTTTATACTGAATTGCGCGGTGGGAGATAATACAACATTAGCTGGGCTACGTATGTTGGGAACGAATGCTCCGTGGTAGTTGTGGGGAAGCGCAAGCAGTGGCCCGAGTCAGAGTCTCGATCTGGGGTCATGCGGAAGCTTAGATTTCGTCAACAACACGCGCATATTTCTCGACGTCTGTAAAGGGGTGAAAGAAGCGATCAAATAACACATCAGGTGGCATAGTGTCTCGTCATCTGGCGTCATCGACAGCAATGCGCATTGTCAGGCAGAATCATCTTAAGCTGCGCCCTGTGACCCATCCCTGACGACAACGTCCATTCGATGCGGATTCTCGGCCAGACATCATCACAGAGGGATTTCTCTCAAGCTCTCCCCTTGTAGAACACAAACTCCAACCTCCCATTCATGGACTTGATAACAGGGTGCGTGTTCGCAACGTCAATCCAGACTTCATCCGGACTACACATGCCCCTTTCATAACCCCGCGCCTCATCATTCGCCCCGTCGCCAACAGTCTTAGCGAGCACCATGCTGCCGCTGTCCTTCTTCACGAGCGCGGCGGGCGGCGCGTCGGCAAGTAGGTCGATCATGCAGCTGCGTGTTGTGTTGGAGCCGTCGGTGTCGGTAGAAGAGACACGTCCGCCCCCGTCGCAGCCTTCGAGGAACGATATGTCGCCCCACATCCATCCCAGTGTGGGATCCATAGACGACTTGAACCAGGTGCCGAGGTTGTGTGGCTTGTTGTCTGTGTTTACGCGGGTTATCCCGCGCACGATGCGGCCTTGCCATGTGGAACAGACTTGGACGAAGGCTCGGCTGCCTTGAGGAAGCTACTGGCGAGTCAGATCGGTGATAGAGAATAGGTCGGATATGAAAGGAGAGAATGGGAACACACTGAGAGGTACTTCCAGGGATGTTCGTCTCTGCTATTTTCGTAGAGGAAGTACAGGACGTCTGGGTCGTCGTCTTGGTTCGTTATCCAGAATCCGGGGCCGTCCTCTGGGTCGCCGGCTAAAGAATGAAAGGTTAGTAACTTTAGAATGAAGACATAGAGAGTCAGCTACATACTAGTCTTGATTGCTGCCTCGTCGATTTTACCGCAGTATACGATATCGGCATTGTTATGAACGAGGCCAAGCTCATGCTGGTACTGAGGAGGAATTGAAAGGGAGATGCTTGATTGGGCGAGGACGTAGATTGTTAACAGCTTCGCTGGAAGTAGCTGCATGGTTGTTTTTGAGGAAGATGAAATCTAGCAGGGAAAACTACTAACACCACTTGTTCACAACACAGGACGACGTTCGATGCATGTCCTGTCCATTTAACATGGGTTCTACGAGAGGACATTAATTAGTTGAAGGTTTGATTTGTTTGTTCGGAAAGCAAACAATCTTCTCATGTGATCAATTCAAGAGGCAACTCGCATCGACCGAGTGCATAGAAATTAATGGTAGCGTCTGTCTCGGGAAGCTGCATGAGTTGTGTTCGCCAAATGCGGCTTCATTGGCCTCACATGTTCTTTCCGGAAAGCTTGCTACCTGTCAGGTTTATTTTATGGGCAAACGATACGTCATTCTCTTCGTTAGATCGCTGGCCATAGGGGATGGGGCGATGAGTTTACCGATCTATACCATACACTCTATAGGAAGGTGGTCATTCGTATATTACTATGTGAAAGCGAGGTACAAATTGAGTATGCATTGAAATTGACAAGATGTATCTATATCTGAGCGAGGCCGCCTTTCCGCCATGTCAAGCCAATAGGCGCTAGACGATTCTTCAGGATCAGGCCAGTCTCTTCTCCCCGTCCTATCGTCAACCAATTTGAGAGAATTCCTTGCTACCAGATACGTTACCATCCTATCTCAGCCTAGCCTGAGGCTCTGTTACAGACATATTCATTCAGGCTGATCAATGTCCGCATCCCGGAAGCAATATGTCTGGTGATCCGCGTCAGCAACACTCTGTATCTCCAGAACCGGCTCGACCGGCGTGACGACGCCCTTGTGCTTGAGACAAGGCTGCAGCCACCCGCCGTGATTGTTCGTGGGGTGATACGACGCGTCATTGCGCAATCGCCAAATCAGCGACTCGTGCAACACGGCGTCCCGCGGGATGTCGCGAGCCCCGCCGCGGTTGAGCGGGAAGCGGACGTTGACCCAGGCGTTCTTCTCTAGCTCCCAGCGGGTGATGAATGGTAGCCATTCTGGAGAGGTTAGGATCGAGAGACCTGGTTGATGTGTGAGAGAGAGAGGCTTACCCATGAACTTCCAGAGGAGTACCGTGAAGAAGCCGGTCCCGTAGCCGAAGCTGAGAGAATCGTGCATGAACCCTGTAAGCGCCTGCTTCTTCCTGGCTTGGAATGCTCGTTTGAAGCCCTTCAAGTGCCCACAGAACTGGATTGCGGCTGCTGGGTCGGCTTGCCCGACGAGCTCCAGTTCTCGGATCATCCATGCGAGTGGTATGTCGCTCATCTGGAAAGGATCCTTCCGGATGTCTCTAGTAGCTTCCGTAGGCTTTCGTGTTGTCCAGATGTTCTTGACGCGTTGCCAGAATGTCATCTTCGTCTTGGTATCGAGAGGATGGTCGGTAGATGATGGCCAGCCGCCTCCAACGTCGCCGTGACAGCCTGGAAACCATACCTCCTTGATGTCCTCGTCGGCGTTGTCTGTGGCGCGGATGTCTTGAGCTAGGAGAGCGGGCTTGAACTTGACGCGGCGCTCATCTACTGCTACTGCATGACGAACGTAATACGCTGTGCCTTTGACAGGCACGGGCGTTGGGGTGTGTCGTTCTAAAGGTGCAACGGAGTTCACGCAGTCCCAGATGCCGAGGAAGTACACCTTGATATTGACATCCTCGATGCTTCCGTCTTTGTGCTCGATCCGTTCCTTGCGACAAAACGTGTTGCTGAATGCTGTAACTTCATTATGCGCCGTCTCGAATCTGCGTCCGTGTGGACTATGGTCCCCTTCTAGATTGTCCTGAAACATGGCACCCGTCGTACCATCAGGGGCGATGCCGTCTCCGTCTTCGTCGCCGTAGCCTTGAGCTTGTTGGTTCGCAAAGTCTTCGAATTCGCCGGCTAGGTAGCGTTGGTAGAGACGATACGCGAATGGGACCATTTCCTCGTTGCCTTTGCATAGAAGTCCGACGGTCGATACCATGCGGGCGAGGAATTTTGCACTTAAGTCTTGATAAGCATCATGCATCGGACAAACTGTACTCTTCTTGACTTGCGACTTACGTGAAAGCGCCACGACTGAAACCGAACATGTAGATTTTGGCATCCTGTGTATAGTGACATGTGAGATATTCGAATATTTCGCTTATGTAGCTCCAGGTTACTGACCGTGTCGTAGAATTTCATGAGGAATCTATAGCCAGCCATGACATGCGCGTCGAATCTTCAAGTAATTCGTTAGACAAAGTCCTGAGGTGAGTTTTAGAGGGTTGACGAACGTGTTTCCAATTCCTTGATCAATGGTCATAGATAGGGAGCTCCTCAACTCCCCGAACCAAGTCTTGTTCACAGATCTTTCATTGATATCGTATGTGCCGATTCCAGCTGCCTCCGAATAAGCAACTTTTCAGCAGGCGTTGACATTGGATTGCTACTGACTCTGGTAGTAATGAAACTGACGCGCAGCATGTCGATCAAGCTTGTTCAATAGCTTCACGACGTTAGTGTCAGCGTTTGATCCGCTGAACGTGTTTCCAGTGCCGTCAAAACATAAGACAAGTTTCTTGGCAACTTGGGCTTTCTTCGGCTCCATAGAGAATCCGTTCGTGTAATTTGCCATTGTGTCTATGTCAGGCATGAGGAGCGTAAAGTCAACTATGTCCAATCTCAAGAAATTTGGAAGATGACTGACGAGGACTTATTATTGGGAACCACGTTGATACCAAGATCTCTAGTGATTCGAGACTGACCTCCCCACCAACCACTTCATCAATTTGCTGGATAGATCGGGCTTAATTTGTCTCACATTGTCGGTCAGCATATCCAATGGCGCCATCCTATCATAGAATTGATCGCTACCGATGAGCGAACCTAACCCCTCACGCCGATTCCTGTGGCTGGCTGGTGTATGAAACCTCGTGCATTGTACGCCGACCAGGTGTTCATCGAATGGACTGGCGTCGGCTGAAGATAGTGTCACCCAACAATGCAGGCTTCTCCGAACTGCGTTAGGACAATGCAATGTAGGCAGAATCTGTTATCGTCTCAATCAAAAAGAGATGTATTATTGCGATGCCGCTATGTCTATGCACTAATACAGCCTGGTCTGCAGCTTTTCTGTACCACACTCGACAGTATGTATCTATCAGTCGTCGCACTCTATACTCCTTGGACTAGAAGTGCTGTTTAGCTCCTGACTTGTACATAAGTCTTAAGTAGTGCTTTTAGTGTTCTCATATTTCGCTGTCATTGAAATCTGCTGTACTTCTTCAACGCATGTATGGTTGCAAGTCCGGCGTGCTGATCTTCACGTTTGAGAAGACTGGCGGGATGTCGTGAGACGGGTTCGCGGCGACGCAGACACTCCACAATGCACTGCATGCAAATTGCCCGCGGATGCGAAAACACGAAATTTACTGGGGAGACAAACTGAGTAGTTCAGCCGCTGATGAACACTTGGCTTCGGTCTTGATCTTGGTTCCGAGCGTTTGAGAGCGCCAATTCAGCTTCCCCGGGCCAAGCCAATATTTACGGATCGGGACCTTTTTTAATTGAAACGGCGACGCGGCGCCTCCCGTGCAACCGAATTACGCCACATAGTGTTCGACATGAGCTGAGACATACCGACGATTGGTTTTGAATGAGGAGAGGGAACATGCAATACCTATGCAGAGTAACCTAACCACAACACTCAGCACTAATACTATCGCGAGAACCATGGATGTCGATGAAAACCCCCTCTTTTCAGCTTCTCACCGGCGTGCGCCATGTGTCCCACAACGTCTGCCGAGCAGATCATATGCGTGGGGATAGGAAACTCGTGATTGAGTCGTGCATGGCATCACAAGCTGCCCGAAGTACGAGGGGATCGCGGTTGTCGCCGGTTCTTGAATGGCGCGAAGGCTCTCGTAGTATAAATGGACGAGGCGATGAACACGAATGATTATGCCAGGATATGAGTGACTGCATTGTTCACGTCACGATCCCATAATCGAGCATCTTCATTCAACCAGAGCCATGGCTGGGGATCTCAAGTTCCAAGCTGGCGAGGCGTACGGAGACGCACGAAAGGACTCGACAGATTATCTATCGGATCCTGTCAAGGTAGCAACAGATATCTTGAAGGACTGTGCAGATCTCAAAAGTCACGTTTCCCCTCAGGAGATTGTCACCTTGATCAAAGAGTTATTGAAACATGGGCAGCCTCTGGATGATAAGAAGGGGTGAGTTCATGATGCCTGTGCCCTACAATGCTAATACCAAGTATCAGGACCACTGAGCTGCTGATCGGCATATTGACCTCTCTGCCGTCAACATCAGCTGCAAGGACTCACCTGACAAACAAGCTCATTGACACGCTTTGGAATAATCTTCAGCACCCACCGTTGAGCTACGTGGGCGGTGATGTCAAGTATGAAGTGGTCGGCTCAAATAGCTCGACAACCCCTCAGGGATCGCCCTCTTATGACGTGGTTGAGTTCACCGTCCCTGATAGCGACATCACTCTTCGTGAAGTCGTGCCGCAGCCTCCTAACGGCATGCATCATTACCGAACCCCAGATGGAAGCTGCAACAACATTCTGAGCCCGGATTTGGGTAAAGCTGGGACACCATACGCCAAGTCGGTCAGGAATAGCAAGCGTCTCCATGGAGTCAAGCCCGATCCAGGTCTCTTGTTTGACCTCTTGATGGCTCGTGGAGATGAGACTTTCAAAGAGAACCCAGCGGGCATCTCTTCAATGCTGTTCTATCATGCGTCGATCATCATTCATGACATCTTTCGCACGAACAGGACAGACATGAACAAGTCTGACACTTCTTCATACCTTGACCTTGCACCGCTGTACGGTTCATCGCTGCGAGACCAGGTAGAGGTCCGCACGATGAAAGAGGGCAAGCTCAAGCCTGACACGTTCCATGAAAAACGTCTCATCGGGCTTCCTGCCGGTGTCAATGTCATGCTGGTTCTCTACAGCCGCTTTCATAACTATGTCGCCGACATACTTCTCAAGATCAATGAGAATGGTCGTTTTACACTGTCGTGTCCTGCTGATGCAAGCGCCGAAGATAAAGCCAGAGCATTGGCGAAGCAGGACCATGATCTCTTCAACACGGCACGACTCGTTGTCGGAGGCCTGTACATCAACATCTCCTTGCACGATTACCTGAGGGCAATCACCAACACGCACCACTCAAAGAGCGACTGGACACTTGACCCCCGGGTTGATATCAAGCAGTATGATGGTGAGGGTGTCCCACGTGGCGTCGGCAACCAAGTCAGCGTCGAGTTCAATCTGCTGTACCGCTTCCACTCGTGCATCTCGAAGAAGGATGAGCGATGGATCAACGGATTCTTCTTGAAGTTGTTCCCCGGTCGCAAACCGGAAGAATTGGAGAACGTCAGCTGGTCGGAGCTTGGCCAGGCTCTGCTGAGGTTTGAGCAGAGCACACCCAAGGATCCAAGCAAGCGGACCTTTGACGATCTCGAACGCCAAGCCGATGGCACCTTCAGGGACGAAGATCTCGTGCGTATACTAAATGAAGCGATGCAGGACCCAGCTGGCTGTTTCGGAGCCCGCATGGTCCCCAAGGCCCTTAAGATGGTTGAGATCCTCGGAATCAACCAGGCTCGCAAATGGCAGGTCGCGTCATTGAACGAGTTCCGTGACTTTTTCGGCCTTAAGCGGTGGGAGAAGTTCACAGATATCAACTCTGATCCGCAGATTGCCAGCATCCTAGAGAAATTGTACTCGGACCCTGATATGGTCGAGCTGTATCCGGGGCTGATGATCGAAGACATCAAACCCGTTCGCAATACTGGTAGTGGTATCTGCCCGACCTACACTGTTGGCCGAGCTGTTCTTTCAGACGCCGTTACGCTCGTCAGATCGGACAGATTTAACACGATCGATTACACTGTCTCGAACTTGACCAGTTGGGGGTACAACGAAGTCCAGCAGGACCCCAAGACCATGGGAGGCTCGATGCTCTACAAGCTGATTCAACGAGCTCTTCCTGGCTGGTTTCCGTACAACTCGGTGTCTGTCATGCAGCCCATGTACACCAAGAAGGCCAACACGGCAATTGCGAAAGAGCTTGGCACCCTTGCTCAATTCACCCTTGACGATCCTAAGCCGCCGCCGAAGGCTGTCGTCTTGTTCACGAGTGAGGCCATCAAGCAAGTGCTTAGCAGCCCGAAACAATATGTTCTACCTTGGCTCACGCCATTGAACGCGCTGTTTGTTTCTGAGAAGAAAGACATCAGCTGGTATATGCTCGCGGGCGATCTCCCCAAGAATATCGAGCACCGGACGAACATGCGAAGGGCATTCGGAAAGCTCCCGGATGTGGGCAATGCGATTCGAGAGCTGGTGCAGCGCGTCGGCAGCCAACTGATTGAGAAGGAGACTTTTGAACTGAAAGAAGGTCTGAGCCAGATTGATATCATCCGAGATGTTGCGATTCCTCTGAACGCGCGGATGCTGGCCGACCTTTTTTCTCTCGATCTGTACGTCAAAATAACACGACCTTCTATTCAAGGCATATCGAATAACCATGCTGCAATGCATCATGGCAATAGAGATTGTGACTAATGCTGGCTGTTGCAGGAAGTGCGACGAGAACCCAGATGGAGTTCTCGAGGCAGCTGAGCTCTACGAGCATCTCCTCAACATTCGCATATGGGGTGCGAACAATAACGACCCTGCCCAGGCATGGAATCGCCGTCGCAAAGCTCAAGAAAGTGTGCAGGTCATGATCAAAACAACTCGTAAGCTCGTCGACGAGATTTCCCTATGTCACGGCTTCGGACTAGGTATCCTTTCTACTCTTTCGAGCCCGCTGTCCCGACGAGCGAATTTCAAGAATGATTCGCTTCGATCCTGCGGTTGGAAGCTGGTAGAGGAGCTCCTATCTCAGGGTTCATCTGCAGAGCAGATTGTCGATACCATGTGGCTGACGAGCTTTGGCGGTATCGGTGTGCTTGTCACTGCTGTGAGTCTCCGTGTTTTAGTTCAGTTGTGATATGGAGTGTATGTCTCATGTTGTGGTCAATAGTTCTACGAGATCATGGAATTCTTCTTGAAACCCGACCATGCGTCGATCTGGGCCGAGGTTCAGAGCCTGGCGCAAAAAGGAGACAGCGCTGCCATTGAGGCTTATGTCCGAGAGGCACAGCGTCTCACGACCACGCAGCGGAACGTACGTGTTGCAATTGCTCCAGGCGAAGTCGAAGGTAAACAGATCCAGCCGGGCAACCTCGTGGTCTTGATGCTTGTGAGTCAATTCGAAATCGCCATCTCCTATTCTCCAAGATACATCTCCAGCGTCGGACGTATCCTGCGAAACGTGGCTGATTGATGACAAGGGCGAGGTTGGGCGCAATGCGAATGAAGTTGATGACGCGGCGAAATTCGACCCTCACCGCAAGGCGACCGATGTGTCTGCTTTTAGCTATGGCCAGCATGAGTGCTTCGCCAAGCAGCTAGCTCCTGCTTTTCTGGCCGGGCTCGTGAAACTGGTGGCTGATCTGAAGAATCTCCGCCCAGCGCCAGGGCAGATGGGTCAAGTGAAGACTATCCGCGTCGGTTCGGACAAGGTGTACCTCAACGACAGTTGGTCATATCTTGGCTTCGATGCTAGCAGTGAGTAATCCGATACAGATGGTCACGTAGTTTGTAGAGAGGCTGACACGTTGCACGACAGCTTGGAAGGTTCACTTCGATGGACATGGGCAAGGAAACTTCACGGGCGAGAGGCAACCAACGGAGAAGATGGAGATGCAGGAGTATTACTACCTGCTCCAGAAACGCAAGGCCGATCTACTGAGCGCTTGATGAGGAAATGAACATGAAGCGGTGCGGTTTGTGCTGGACGTGGATTTAGGGATAGATTGATAGGGTTTGAATCAGCATATTGGATTGAATTGAATTGAAGAGCATGCGGTCGCGATGGCATTGTTTCCCACGTGGATGAGAAATGACGGGAACCCTTCGGCAGCGTTACCGAGAACCCCTGCCCTATACCATACTGTACCCACGTGCCATCGGACTTTACTGCTCTCCGTAGAGGGATTGCTTACTTGATGTTGATGTTTTGGGACCCCAACATCCAGACAGATTCCAGCCCTGATCACGACGGGCACGCTGTGTTGAATATTCTCATCTCTCTTATTTTAGCCTATGGATCCCTTGTTTTATCATCGCACAGATGATTGCGCTGTGATGATTTGGTACCTTCTCGACTCAGCCTGGCCATCGTCAACCATTACCGGTCTCTCTCCACAAGGGGACAGTCTTCTAGAATAGCAGCCAGACAACAGGAACAGTAAGCTTCCTGGTGCGTGCACTCAGCGATGGCAATATCAGGCACCGCGTATGCAAATATACAATGATTACTATTTGTAGACATGTAGCTTGAACTACTTTTAGGCTTCAGCGAAATGACTTGAGACGAGACTTTTTCCCATGATTAATCCACGCCAGCGGGTTTCGAAGGGCAGCAGCAGCCAAACTTCAACGCTTCATTAATGAATCGACGCCAGATCATCTCACTCGAGGCTTCACGCAACGCTGCATTCGGGTCGCACTCTTTTCTACCCCGGCACCAGCGCTCCAAAAGTATCAAATCCGACATGGAATCCTCATCCGGACCTCTCGGCTTTCTGGAGCGGCTTTTGCCCTCTACGAGCAAATATGGCCAGCTTGACGACGAGGTCGATCCCGTCGCAGCACAGGAGCGCTGGCTGAAGAAATACTACTTTGCGCGTGTCGGCTTCTCCGCTGTCTGGGTAGCCGCCGCTTTCACCATCGGCTCGTCGTACGCCTTCGTAGCTGGTGTGCTCCTCGTCGTCTACCCGCTGTGGGACGCCGCCGCAAACTTCGTCGATGCTCAGCGCAGTGGCGGAATTGCCGTCAACCGGACGCAGGCTATCAACCTGGCAGCTAGTCTTGCGACGACAATCGCCGCGCTCGTCGCCGTCATGATCAACATGCACTGGGTGCTCGGCGTGTACGGCGCGTGGGCCATCCTCAGCGGGCTCATGCAGCTTGGCACTGCCGTTCGCCGCTGGAAGTCCGCTGGCGCGCAGTGGGCCATGTGCCTCAGCGGGGCCCAGTCGAGTCTTGCCGGCGCCTTTTTCATCTTCCAGGCCACCAAAGCCGAGGAGCCGTCCATCAAGGACATTGCCGGCTATGCAGCTTTCGGCGCCTTCTATTTCCTTGTTTCCGCGCTGTGGTTGACCGTCAAGGAGCTGCGTGCGCCCAAGAAGTCAACTGCACTCGATGAGGAGGACTTCTAACTTCTAGGAGAACACGGACCTTTGCTATCCTGGATTATCGACTTGGGGCACATGTAACAGAAATTGGGCCTGGAAACTGTATAACTTTAGAGGTTACCTTACAGAGAGACATATGTTTTTGCCGGAAGAGAGCCACGGCAGCATTGCAGCATAAGACATGAGGCGCCTTGTTCGGTCGGGAACGTGTTTCTGTATTCTAGTGTACATATTTCCAAAAAAGGAAAATGAGACAACGACTTCGTTATATCTGCATTGGCCTCTGACTTCTTCACAAAATCAAGTCTCTCACCTTGTCCCCATTTCTACACGCAAAGCTGAAAACCACTTCATTCAGTACGATTACAAGATTGAAGACTTCAGGAAAGCGACGTCGCGTTGTCGTAGACATGCAGTCTGATCAGACCATCATCAAGTGCCGGGGCGACTAATTGTGATCACCCACAGACCAATAAGCCGATAATAACACAAGAAAAAGAAAGAAGCCAAGACTATCTGCGGGGGCTGGTGAGACATCACCTGCACGCTGGTTTCCATGTCTAATTGCAAAGTCCTGTCGCAATTCCGAACACCCTCCACGCATCCCATCAGCTGCATAGCGCCGAGTCCGCGAGACGTTCGGTAGCTCACTTCACGTTGCGCCAAGTCAGTCTCCGTTTGCATACTTCCCAATCAATTGGAGACTGTTACTGAGCTTGCCTAAATCAGAGGATCGCGACATGAGACAAAAACAATGAGAACTGTGAGCACTGACTTATTGTATGTCAGAAATTGGTTTACTTATGTGCCATGCCCCAAGGAGCATGTGGCAGGGGGCCAGATGTGTAAATACAGTAGCTATCCCTACTTCTATCCGGTACATACTTGGAATCTCATCCCTTTATTATTTCACAATTCATGAGCGTCTACAGCACTTCCCAAAGCTTCCTCGATCACTGCGCTCTCACCTCCGCAAGACTGTAGCCGCGAGACAAATGGCCTATTTGTCCTGTCGAGCCTCTGGTATCTCTATATGTCAGATCGGCGTAATATAGGCATCGATATGTGGCTCAGCACACACTCGGTCGCATGGGATGAAGCTATCATGCGCGCATGAGGGGCAGCAGCTTCGGGGTGATACAGCCTAGATTTGTGCCGCTTCCGGCGGTCGACAAAAATGATGGCACAACACACATCACTGCCTGCATCTTGAGATTCACAATGTCGTCTGAGATTATCGATGTCGCTGAGATATGCCTAGGTGTAAAGACGACGTATCTGTCGTAATATTGGTTTCCAAGATAAGTGAAAACTGCTGTTAATTCTAAAGATACCTAGGGTATTCGGCTCGTCGATCTGTTCTCTCATACTGCAGTGTCGCCTTTTTCGGTTGCTGCTGACAGGCCGCTGCATCAGCCACGTCATGTTCACAATGCCAGCGAATGATGATGTACCTAAGGTTCAATGTCGAATGCCTCTGAAACTTCTGTAGGGGCGCGCCCACGCCGCCAGGTTGGAGACAACTCTCTCACCCGTCTGCCCCTCATCAAAAAACCACCCTCCGCCCGTTTCACAACGCCAGCCCCTTCAGTGTTCAAACCTACGCCTATCTACTACGACGAGCAGATATTCTGTTCGCATTCCCGCCTTGTGTTTTGCACGCCGTGCATCTGCCAATCATGCTGAAACTCGCTGTCGTGTTCCCGCTGGTATGTTCGCGAACAAAGTGTACCCGAATGACCTTGTCGATTGTCTAGGCTGACAATTTGGACTCTAGCTGATGGTGGCTCTGACGGCGCTTGCCATGTAACTCAATGAACACTCTTCACATCTGCTTGTCGATGTTTAGTCGCTGATCTGGTTGTGCGAAACAGATACGTGCAGGTCACATCAAGCTCTCTATCCATGCCCCTCGCAACAGGCACTACCATCCTGACCATCTTGCTGCCTCTATTCGCGACAGCCAATATCTTGTACACTCCCGTCCTGGGCCGCATGCTCAAGAACCGTGGTCTTCAGCAGTTCCTGCCCCCTATCATGCAGATCAGTCAAGGCATTCTCACCGTCATCCTCGCTACGCTTACTCTGCAAGGCGTCGTCCCTGGCCCTGGCTTGGATTGTGATATAGAGAATAGCTGGCAACGACTCTGGCATAAGCACGATGCACATGCTATAGAGCGCATTCAGAACACATTCGATTGCTGCGGATTTCGTTCCGTGCTTGACCGCGCCTGGCCGCGACAGAGCTGCCCGGACATCTACGATCGGCGTACATCGTGTTTCCTCCCGTGGCAATCTTCGATTCAGAGGACCTCGGGTCTCGAGTTTGCAGTTGCTATCGTGATTGGTATAATACAGGTGCGTCTTTTATCTGCCCCCTTAAAGGCGTGATACTTCGCTGACGAAAACAGTTGGCCCATCTAGCTTTCGTCAGAAGGCGCGAGTTTCGAGCGGATGGTTCCAGAGCATATACCAAGCGCGTGACACACCCAATAGAAGACGGGCGCGGAGAGCGTCTTATCGAAGACGGCGACGGCCAGTACCATGATGACGAAGAAGAAGACGGAGATGGAGATGGGAATCGAGCTCACCCGCGTCCCGATGCTCCTCAAAATCAGGCATCTCATCGCGTCGAACCCTCTGGGCTAGGCCGTGATGAGGAAAATCAGTGGCGAACATAACCTTTTCGGTAAATCTGAAAGGTTGTCACTTGGCGTTGACGAGAGCTGGGTTCTTTGCGAGATCTTTTCGGTTCTGCCCCCCAGCTCATTAATTTCCGATCGGTCATCAATACAGCATGCAAGGGTCTCAAATTCGGTGGGGATAGGCAGTGGACAGACTCAATGGGATCGTGCCATCACAAAGTATGATAAAGATCCAATGTGTAGACTAACGACTACCAAAACACTCTCTCATCTGATCATGTCCAGTTGTCCGATTGAACTCATCTTCAGGTTGTCACGAGGCCATCACAGACGTAGATCTAATATGCGGATATCAAGTACCAATGGTTGGGAGAAGATCTTGTTAATTGGCATATCAAGGTATCATTCACCCCGTTGCTACTACAACACGACCGTTTCCCACTCACCTTTACGAGAACCTTGTCTACATCTCAGGCTTAACTGTATGTAATATTCACATCCGTCGTCCTCGTAATCCATCGGTCGCCATCCGCTCCTTGAAGGTATCGTGGGCTTGCGGCTACTCTCACGGTTCGCGCCCCCGAAAGCGCGCTGGTATCCTCATTGCTGCTATTGTGGCCTCCAATGGTGCTCATCTCCAGATCGCCATAGGGCGACATCTTCTTCCTTGGCCTCTTCGAGCTTGAACTACTGTGGTCCGGCGCGTCTTTCGTGTTTGCGTCCGAATAGTCCTCGTACGTGCGCCGGACCTTTCCCAAATGCCGGCTTCGGGCATACCAGTCCGCAAAAACGCGCCAGCCAAAAGTCTTCTCGAAGAGGGGCTGAAGAAGGGGTATTGATGAGGCGATTATTATTGTGCTTCCCTCTACGCTGGGATTTGGCACTTGTCAGTTTATTTGGATGGGTTGCTAATGGGGAAGTGGAATAGGGGTTGGGGACTCACACGGTCCAGATCACGAGGTCGGATGTGTCGTCTGCATTCTTGTTAGGAAAGGAACATGTTGTACAAAGAATTAAACTGCTCACACGAGAAGTCCGGACTTGCTAAAAGATATAGGCGGGATGTTTTATACGAGGCGACGATGCCTGATCTTGAAGCTGTCAGTCCTGATCCCAGAGATTTCAGCTACAAAGTCGCCCACATTGACCCAATGCCTAATGCAAAACTCAGCACCAGTTTCTTCTTGAGAGCCATTTGCAATCCGAATAGCACAAAAGACGGATAGAACGCTAAGTAGAAATCCACAAAGGCGGACCATGCTGAGTTGATTAGAATTGGCACAAGTGGGCATTAGAGGCGAGACTCACACCCAGCGAATATACAATATGACGCTAGAGTCCTCGTGCTGAAACACGTCTTGTCCGTGATCGAGAAATCCCATTGTGCTTGAGCGGGCTGACATCGACCGACGAGGACGCCTACTGTGGCCGCGAGGACTAGTATGGTTGTGATACCCAAGAACCAGAGAAACGCCGCGTGCAGTCTACCGGGGTTGAGTAGCCGTGTGAGGAGCACCACGACAGCGAGTTTCGGGAGCCCGAAAGAGAAGACTCCCGGACAAAAACCCGCTGTAGTCCATAGGATGCTGGCTTCTTGTTGATGAGTGGTGAGGGTGGCGAAGTGTTTCCCGTCGCCGGAGTTTACTGAGATGGTTGACAGTGCAGTGGATAGGTAGCTGCAGGCCTGAAAGTGTCTCGTTGTCAGTGATGGTTATGGATTAGCCCGTGGAGAGAGGATCGTACTATCGATGTGATGATAAGGTAGTCGTCGAGCTCGAGACGCTTTTTGATAACTCCACGGACATACAGTCGCGCAATGACGAAGAGAGTGGAAACTGCTATAACCGACCAGCAAGCTTGAATGATTGCCGGTCCTTTATCTTCCGCTGCCCAGGCATCCCACTCGGGTGTGCCTGATGGCGTAGGCTCCGGGTGGGTTGGCGCGAGGGTCATTATTGGTGACGAACTGGCTTATGGCTGCGCGGAAACCTCAAATCAGGCGGAAGGGCGTGATTGTGATCATTGGCGGAGAATCAACGTCGTTGCAATCGCTGACGTTGAAGTATCAGGTGAGAAAACATGTCGTGATTCTTGCCCAATGTCGGACTATCAGGCACTTATCTTAAGTATTGGGTTTCATAACAGGAGTGACTCTTGTCCAAGAAATGACATTTGGACAAGTGTTTTGAGAGTTGAGTGATGAGGGGATACTGGCAGGGGTAACTTTGATGTTCGCTCCAATGCAATGGTACATTTTCTGATCAGTCAAAAGTACTCGGCTCCCTTACATGTTTGAGTGCAGGTCACTGTTGATGCTGATCTGACCAAATGCGGAGAACGACTCATTTGCCTTGTGTCTTGGATGAGAACAGAACATTGTCATGAACCGTAATCTTATACCACAACGGGTCTCTAGGTTGAGACTTGGAGCGTTATAAGGTTTGAACTATCGCCGTGGCTAGGTCGACGTTGATGCTGAACGCGGGGGAGGGGGCAACAAGTAAATGAACCGGTTGTATTAAGTTTGTTACCAGCTGCTGACTCTGCGCCACGGCTGCTCGTTTGTATTATCGTAGTATCATACCCTCTTGCTCGGCATTCGTTATGATGCAACTTCTGTAAGAGCAAGGACCTTTCATTTGACACACTCTGGATAGATTTCGCACCTTCCATTGCCGTAATTAGCTGACTGGCCTAGGATCAAAATTCAAATAAGCCACTGTGCCGAAACTTCCAATGTTACAGACGTCGTGCCCATGTGACCTATCAAATACGTTTCTCCTTCGCTTCCACGGCTATGGTGTCAAATCTCGATAAACTTCTCGAGATCAAGTGGAGACTTTCTTTGCCAAACAATTCGTTTGTTTCTTAAAAACAGTATTAGGTGTTGGTGTGTAGTTAAGTGTGGACAATGGGCGATGAGGACGGGTTTTAGCATCTATGAATTACCTGAGATTTCTGATGGAAGATTTGTTTGGTATGCTGTAAACGTGTCGTGATCATATAGTAATAGAAACTGGGCTTATTCGATTCCGACAGCGGGACGTGCTTCGACAATGTAGAAATCATGGGGTATGGATGTTCCATAGCTGAAAACATGTGGAATGCTAATCTCATAGGGAGTACGATATCAGATGTATCTCTTGGTCCTGGGTCTTGCAATGCGACAACGTCTATCTGGTGCAGTCCATGTTGGTACCTGTCTGTTCACGCTGTGCTCATGCTGACACCGCCCACCTGGGTCAATGTTGGGACAGCATGCACCTACCTTATCTCGGTTATCCCGGTGTGACAGTGATATGGCTTCGTGCAGTTGGAGTACCCATCCCTCCGTAGAAGTAACCCCATTGCTGCACCACACCATGTTTGCATATCTCGACAGTCGTTTCAAGTGTGTAGTGTGGTTGTACAACATTCAGAGCGCGGGGTCGCCATATTTCCTGGGTTTGCCAATGATCCCTGACGAGGAGGGCTCAGCCGAGGGGCGTGATCAGGTATTATGGTACTAATACACTGTCACTCGCCTCACCTTTCCTCTCTCAACCTCACACAGCCGAGACAGCATGTATTCTGTCGGCCTTATCGTCTCCTTCTGCTGCAGTTTGGCTCCCAATTTGGCAATATGGCCGGTGCCTTCAACTTTGAGTGGTGATCATGGATTGGAGCACTCTTCTACGAACGTCTGCTGGGTGCACTGGCGTGGTTCGTGATAGGCGGTTCCGTGTCATTGGGACTTAGTCAGCACAGGGGCGCCCCCGGTCGAACTGTGAATGCAACCCCTTTCACGTTCTCCGCGCTGCACTCGGGCGGCCAACAGCATAGGAAAACCGGGGTATGCCAATGGTTCTGATCTATCATCTGTTGCTCCAACGGCCCCGCTATCCCTCTCCCCGGCTGGTTGACAAAAGCATAGTAATAGGAGACTCACCATGGACTTGGTGTATTTTTCCAGGAACCAGATTGCATGGTTGATAAGTCGCGGAAATAGTTCCGGTTGTAAATTCAACAATCACTACTATTGTACATACATGGAAGATTTATTCCCTGGAACATTTCTTTTTGAGTCGAAGCTGCCTCTACAGATTCAATGCATGAATCCGGTCTTCGCTTAATGCCTTCCGCCTACCGTCAATCTCAACAACCTCCAAGCCACGGCCAAATAGACACAACAAGTTTCCATAGGTCATGATGTCAGACGCGGAGAATCACAATGAACAACAAGTGGACGTTGCAGTTGCACTGGCGCCGGCTCATCTGGATGCAGTCCCCGAACTTATTGAACAGATGAGGGCAGATCTCAGTAAGCTGAATCATGATGACCATGAGTTTCGGCATCAATTTCTACTTAAAGCAAGATCGCTTGTACAAGCTCTTGAGACGCCGCGAGAAACTATGGTGAAGCACACTTGGGCACAGGTAGTTTTCTCGTTGCTATGAAACCGCAACTCCTGAGTATGTTGCTCACGAAAATTCCAGACTGGAGCATTAGCTGGATTACAACTTGGCGTTGACACTGGGCTATGGACCTTAATGGCCAAACAAGGAGACAGGCCACAGAAGGTATCAGACTTGGCCGCTACCTTGAAAGTTGATCCGCCTCTCCTCAGTCGGTTGATGCGACATCTGGGAGCAATGGGATACATCACAGAAGTAGGCGATGATGAGTATCAAACAAACAACTTCACGAAGGCTCTCAGTATTCCAATCATCGGAGATGGGTATCTTCCAATGTGAGTACTCGGGGCCTCCTGGTCTTCAAGCACTGACAATGTCTTCGTAGGCTTGACGGCGGTGGATGTGCAGCGCTCAGATTTCCTTCTTTTGCCCGTAAACATGGCTGGCGCGAGCCTATTGACCCGGAGGATACTTCTTTCCGCTATGCTTACAATGAGTCAAATAATTTCTTTTCGCGTCTCCATGCTGTTGGATACGGCGAACATTTCAATCATCATATGGGTGGCTACCGCCAAGGACGACTCCCTTGGATGGACCCAGCGTTCTATCCTGTGGAAGAACGCTTGATAAAGGGCGCCATCGACAGTGCCGACGCACCCTTTCTGGTTGACATCGGTGGTAGCATCGGACATGATCTTGTGGAATTCCAAAACTACTGGCCCAATCACCCCGGGCATTTAGTTCTCGAGGATCTTGGTGCGGTCATTGATCAGATCAAAGAGCTTGACCCGAAGATCAAGCGTCTCGTTTACGACTTCCACACTGAACAGCCGATGAAAGGAGCTCGTGCTTATTATATGCATTCCTGTCTCCACGATTGGCCGGATCAAACATGTCTATCAATCCTCGGTCGTATCAAGGAGGCAATGGAGCCCGGGTACAGCAAGCTCCTGATCAACGAAAACGTCATTCCTACTCAAGGTGCCTGGTGGGAAGCTACGGCACTCGACATGATAATGTTGACATATTTCTCATCGAAGGAGAGGACTCGCAGCGACTGGGAGAATCTGATAGAGCAGGCTGGCTTGAAAATTGTCGAGATCTATTCGGGAGGACATGGTGTAGAGAGTATCATTGAGGTCGAGATCCCTTGAACAAATAGCTCACATCTGTTCAATATTCTGAATACACACATTTCGTGCCACTTTTAGGGTCGCTCTAATTTAATAACCTCTTATACATTCCTTATGTTTAGCGACCCAACGAAGTGCGCGCAGTCATCCCTCTCACGGTCATCTCGTGTATCAAGTCAATCCCCGCTATTTGCTTGTCTAAAACGCCACAGGCGACAACATTGCTTTCATATACAGCAACTGGACCTTGAATAGAGAGAGTGTGCGTATAAGTCCAGGTTGGAAGTCAGAAGTCAGCTGACGAAGGAGAAATTAGACAAAGCCGATTATGTCTTCATCATTAACTTCACGAATGATGTCCTCTACTCGGGCGAACCATAGCTCACTCATTGTTTCGGCCCATAGCTGCTCCAAAATTGCCTTCCCCTCGTCTATGTAAATGACGGTCGCCATGATAAACCTGTCATCAGCGACTTTTAGAGATGGTTGATCAATATAGAGCAGCTTACGGTACGATTTTCTGGAAGGACAGGAACTGGCCGTGGCTTTTCTCACCATGCCTAACTGCCGCATCGGTGATCAATCTAGCGCCGACAGCTGAGGTGAAGGCTATAGCCCGCTGAATGGATTTTACAGACGCAAAGCAGGGCGTGTCGATTAAGTCGCGATCGAGCTGCGAGTCGCCGATTGCGCCTGGCGAAGCCCCGTTGATGGTAGCCACTGATGGCGGCACGCGGGGGGCTACGGCTGATACGAAGTACTGTCCCAGCAGTTTCGAGACAACCATCCGGTCTGTTGTGTTGTCTGAAGCTTTACCCGGGGCGGCGAGAGCTTCTAGTATCGGCGTCTCCTTGCCAACAGGAAAACTTGTCCATGCCCCTGTTTCGGATAGCGTCAGGATGATGCGGGTTGGGCTGGGCTGCCTGTTCCTCACAGCCTTGGCAAGGGCAGGAGCAGGAGGGCTAAGAGGGCCGTAGAGAGGTAGTTGACCTGAATGATCTGGTCGTGGCCTGTTGTCGCATTGACAGTTCGCTTGGCGGGACAGATTCCCTCGTTGAGGACGGCGATATCGAGTCGCGTCAGCGTCTTGCGCGTATGATGAGAGATCCAGCGTCAAGACTTCAATCGCATCAGACGATAAGTCTTTCCTGGCGGTAGCTAGATCTTTTGCAGCAGCTTCGTCCTTCTCTTGGCTCCGTACAGCCAGAATTGGTTTGCTAACGCCCAGCTCGAAGAGCTGACGGCTGGTCTCCAAACCAACGCCACTGTTGGAACCTGTCACAAGGGCTGTTATGCAGCTGAGGTCGAGACCGTCTGCTTTTTGAGGCCTGGTGGCAATCTGGCGGTACAAGTAGCGAGGAAAACTATTCTGCGTCTCGGGAGTCGTGTCGAACTCGATAGGCGCCATC
Source organism: Xylariaceae sp. FL1272 (assembly GCA_022432385.1). Classification (NCBI taxonomy): domain Eukaryota; kingdom Fungi; phylum Ascomycota; class Sordariomycetes; order Xylariales; family Xylariaceae; species Xylariaceae sp. FL1272. The sequence continues at coordinate 401,656 of JAJJXC010000020.1, forward strand.
GTTGCTTGCGTATCCGGGACAGGCGGGACAGGCGGGACAGAAGGGAAGTGAGGCTTGTCACGAAGTGGTCGACCTCACCCACTTACTCGGATTACTGAACTCGAGCTACTCAGAGAGTCCCCCTTGCTCTATGGAACATTGTACAGAGATACAAATGTGTCATACCAGCGTTATTCACCAGGTATTTTCGGTGGTAACCTGAAACTTATTTCATCAATGTTTTTTTAAGTACGTGTCTAAAACACTTCTTCCGATTACTTGTCTCTCACCTTCTGAGGATGGATAGTTTGAGGAAGGAGGGAGGCAGCAAGTCCATTTGTATTCATAGGAGCAAGCAACGGGACCGAGTAAGGCTGAGCGTTAGGTAGTGACCAGATAATGGCGGGGAGGTTTCCCGTCAACTGCACCAAGTCAAGGTTGTGAGCTCCCAAAAAAAAACCATGAATGCTTGTGTGGACGTTGTCGTGTACCAGGGCATTACAGGATTAAGTTGATTTAAGCCACTTATCTTCTCAACTTTTAATGATCTCAAGGTAATTAGATGAGGAATCACTAAGAAGCATATAACTTAACAGTTTGGGATACAGGGGCGCGTTACAATTGCGCCCAATTGTCCCAAGGCATAGATCATGTTCAATTAAATCAACGTCGCAACGCAGCAACTAAAAAACATAACTACTCCACTGCTCCACGGTCGACCTATTCCGTAACGCTTGAAACTTCCACTGTCAAGCAATAAATTCCTCTTCGAGGGGTGCTCTAGTAACTATCATCCGTCCTGCCCATGGCCCACCACAACTGATTAACATCTTGCCCGATCTCAAAGACAATATGCAACAAGAGTGTAACATTCTACGCAATGACACGTAAGGATTACCTTTGAAGACCGCAGTCGAATCAATCTCGCTCGTAAGTTTCTTCCATGCAGTGTGGCCGGAACGCATTGCTCGGCCGAATCATGCCGATAGTGTAACAGGAACTGCATCCTGTAAATGAATTCCTACCAGCTTCGCCGTCGGAATTACCCAACTCCAGATTGTAGTCATGCGAGTGTGAATTAGATCCAGCGACTTGTCCAGTGTAACGAACTGCATTGACGCGGCCGCTATTCACCTCTCTGGTCGTTCCGGCTTCGAGCGATGCGCAGAGAACATACGGCTGTCCGACTTCTGCCTATAAGTGAATCCGCATCCCGCATGATTGAGCTCGAAACTCATCAGCATGTGATAAATATGTTTGACCTAATCGTCAACTGTCCCCACCACGAGTTCGATTTCTAGATTCAAACACAATTCAACTCCTTTCCCGGGCGGAGATTTTCAGCATCTTTGTATTTGTTCCCCAATGCATATACTCAAGAGTATCACTGTCGGAGTGTTAATCACGCCAGCCATGGGAAATCTGGCCCAAAGAAGCTGCACGAGCGGCACTTATCGATGTTCCAAGTATGCACCACCTCAGTTCTATTCTTCTGTCAGTATCAAATATTGTCAGTGATCGGAAACTGACACATGCTGCAAGCCCTACCAATAATGCAACCTCTACTATTCAGGTCTGCAGCAATAGTTTCTGGCTGCTTGCCGCTAGTTGTGGCGCGGGACAGATCTGTGTTCAGGATATCGCGGGTGGATGCACGTGTAACTAGGCATATGGCAAAGATTTGAGACGGCACCATTTCTCAACGGAATGCAGCGGAAGTTCTGAGCGGCGGGTCTTACCGCGCTGGTTGCTCAAAAGATCAGAGTTTCCGGGACGTCAAATTTGATCGTGCCTACGGATATCTCTCGAGTACAGATTAAAATCATGATCCCACAGCATGAGGTCCAAGCGCGAGCCGACAAGAGTAGCAACTTGCGATGGCTCTCTTTCTACATCATCTTGATCTACTCCAATATCGAGTACAACATAGTCAGCAGGTGTACTATTTGAAGACTAATATAAGAGCGCGTATCGCGTAATCACTATTGTGGAAGGTAAACATCTGGTCCAGCGTCACATGGTAAACCCCGCAGATACGCATGGACTGATCAGTGGCATCCGATATGCTATTGGTAATAATTTGTTCAATCATTCGCCGCTGTTCATAGAACCTGCTCCGCCATTGCATTCTGCTACTCGATGCAACCCTCTGCGCCGCAGCTTGATATCACTCAAGTGCCGCGGCCGGGCGCTCATCTTCTATATCCATATCCCTTGCTTGATCTGCCTATGCCGGTCTATTCCCTTGATTTGTTTAGCGGCTCTTCACTCCATTACTTGGGCGAATTGCTCACGACCTTCACTTTCCTACACTCTTTCAGTTTCGGTCTATTCGATGTTTATGTAATTGCCGTCTTCTAACTCTAGCAACAACTACACCACACAGAGATACGTTGTATGCCATCTATGACCAATGGAAACACCAGATGTGCCGTCCCAACCAAGGTCATTTCCGCCTTCTGGAAGCGACACATCAGCCCGAAACAATGCCATTGACAAGCGCAACTTAGTTGGACCTACGACAATAACCAAGGAGAAAATCAGCCCACCTCCGGATGGCGGCCTCTGGGCATGGCTCCAAGTCACCGGCGGTTTCCTTCTATTTTTCAATTCTTGGGGCCTGCTCAACACTTTTGGTGTCTTCCAGACATACTACGAGTCTGGTGTGTTATTCAGGAACACATCTTCCAATATTGCATGGATCGGAGCCATCCAGGGCTTCCTCTTACTGCTCGTCGGCTTCCTGGTTGGGCCTATATTCGATCGTGGCCATCTTCGATTACTTCTGATTACCGGTACCGCTCTGGTTACATTCGGCCTTATGATACTCAGTATATGTACCCAATACTGGGAAGCGCTGCTTGCGCAAGGATTCAGCATCGGTATCGGCGCAGGCTGTCTCTTTGTCCCGACTATCTCTATCTTGCCGACGTACTTCAGCACAAAGCTAGGTCTCGCTGTAGGGCTAGCGTCTTCGGGCTCTTCGATTGGTGGTGTTATCTACCCGATTGTCTTGAATCGTCTTCTTCCTCGTCTCGGCTTTGCCTGGTCGGTACGCATTCTAGGGTTTATAGCTTTTGGTACTCTCCTTGTGCCGTTATTTGTTATGCAAACGCGTGTTCGGCCTGGCAAACCGCGCGTGTTCATCGACTGGTCGGCTTTTATACACGGTCCTTTCATGTTTTTCGTCGCTGCTACCCTCATTGGGTTCATTGGGATCGGTACGCTGCTATCTTACCTCTCGTTCTATGCTGCAGATACATATACTACCGGGCCACGCATGGCGTTTTACATTGTGTCGATATTCAACGCCGCCTCAGTGCTGGGACGAGTCGTACCAAACGCACTATCTGACATTGTCGGGCCATTCAATATTATGGCTCCGTGTGCGACGATAACGGGTGTCTTGGCTTATAGCATGATTCCTGCTCGTGGCTCTGAGGCGGCTCTTTTCGTCTTGGCAAGCATTATTGGTTTCTTCAGCGGGGTATTTGTTTCGCTTCCTGCCGTATGTTTCGTACCCGTGACTCCCGACAAGAGCCTCCTTGGGACCCGGATCGGAATGGGTTGCGGAATGATGGCATTCGGCCTACTGATTGGCGGCCCCGGCGCTGGCAGTATATTGGGAGCAACTGAGCCGCTCGACTGGGTTGGACTGTGGGCGTTCTGCGGCACCGCTTGCACAGCCTCTGGCATCCTGTACGCTATTCAGCGTGTTCACATGTCCGGTCGAAAACTACTCGCAAAAGTATAAATATAATCCATCTCGCGGGTACACATAGATTCCTACTTGAGAAGCGTGATTGATGCGCCTGGGCCTGTGTAGAGTCTACTAAGGTCGACACTACAATCTTCCAAATCTCATGCATGAGCTAATAATATCATGGAGTGGTCTACTTATTCGGCTTCCTCGCTAGTTGGATGTCCGAAAACGTGTAAAACAGCCAGCAACAGAAATGGGATACTTGTAATTTTAGTAGGTCAACAGACGGTCGTCTCAGCTTATACTCTTCATCGCATGCGTTTCTTTTAAATCTCTTGAGACCAGGATGTATAGGATGGCCTGTGGCGGCAATCAGTAATATCACCATATGTGTAGGCTGCCGTTTTTTTTATTTTTTATTCACGGTGCTCTTCACTCGCATAAACCACTGAATGGACCACTTGACGTCTATCGAATATCCACTGTTGGTTGCCTTCCACAGCCCAGATGGACGCCTGGGGCTGCAATGGGCCAATACTGCAATGGCTGCTGAATGACCTTTCTCTATCGTCCCTACGTAAAGCAGTCTATGTTCTACTTGTACTCTGTTCTAGTGCCATTTTTTGTTATACCCGATGTAGCCGGCAGTTGTCAAATGGGGAATTTGGCAGTTATTACATTTAGTCCGTTAACCCTGACGTGATAACTGTGTCGTTTTTCTCCACAACAGCAATGGAATAGAGAAAAGATCAAAATATAGAACGCGATATTTGTTGATCAAAATGTGACTAAGCTTGTGTTTTGATAACCTCATCCATGAACGCTGAATGCGGCGCAGCTGGACTGGGGACCGCGGTGGGTTCAGGCGCCGAATGCCAAGTGATAGGCACCGATGACATGTCCTGTCGTAGGACGGGAACTTCACCACCATGCAATGTGCTTACTTCAGCTCGCAGCATATGCAATTCTACCATCACAATGGTGTGTACCACCAATTATCTAAGCGAAACGCTTTATAAAGCAGTAACCGCCGATGGCCCAAACAGTATAAGACTGATCAGCTTACTCCCAGGCGCACCCACCGACAAACTCCTCAGATGTCAAGTCATCGGCGCAGACCTCTCTACCAGCCCACAATTTGAAGCACTCTCCTATGTCTGGGGCCAGCCGGTGTTCGACGCGACGATCATTTGCAATGATGACATCCCGTTTAAGATCACCAGCAGCCTATACTACGCGCTTATGCGCCTGCGCGACGCGGACAAGCCCCGCCTTCTTTGGGTCGACCAGATCTGCATCAACCAGGCCAGCACCGACGACAGAAACGCCCAAGTGGCTCGCATGACACGCATCTACAGCGGGTGCCAGAATGCCATCGTGTGGCTTAGCGATGTGCCCAGGATGCAAGTCAAATTCATCGACTTCGTTCAGACGCTGTCCAGAGCGCAGAAGCTGCAGCACAACGACGGATTCATTATGAGCTGCGGGGATATAAGCGCATTGCAGCTTTCCGAGATGGATGCCGCGCAAAGGACGCGATACGGCCTTCCGCAGTGGACAGACCCGCGGTGGAAGCTCTTGCTTTACATGTATACGTCCCCGTGGATGCGGCGGACTTGGATCGTGCAAGAAGTAGCGCTTCCTCCGAAGGTCGATGTTCTAATTGGCCCTGTCATAATGGATTGGTATAGCTTCTCAGCTCTCCTGGTTTACGTGGAATCTTTGAAGGTCACGGGGCTCGACTTCGCATCGCTGGGCTCCTGGAAGGCTTTCCGGACCTTGTCGGTTAGGAGGATGCTAACACAACAGGGGCAATTCAGTCCTCTAGCCGATTTACTTTTCGAGCATCGTGCGGGCAAAGCGACAGATGCGCGAGATCGCATATTCGGGATTCAGGGTCTTGCAGCTGAGCGGCAAGAAATGCGCGCCGCTGATTACGCGGCCACTGCTGCGAGCGTCTTCACGATTGCGACTATTGATATGTTCCGCAGATCAGGAAATCTTGACATTCTAGGACTGATCGGGCCGGATAGCCCAACCCGTCCGGAAAAGCTGCCTTCTTGGGTGCCTGACTATAATACGCCTCTTGGACCGCACCCCATTACCAAAAAGGGCATGATCTTGAGTTCAGAAACCCCACAAGTCTCTGCTTCATTCGCAGCAAGCGGTAATCGAAGGCTGTCATTCGGCATCGAGGGTCAAGCGCTTGTACTCCCGGCTGTTATCATTGGCGAAATATACGAGATAGCCAACTGTTGCGTTTGTCCTCGAGACGACGACATGAATCTGCAGCGTGGACTTTTCCTGGTCAATCTGACATCTGCCTTTCAGTCACTTCGAAGCGCCATCGAATCCCTCAATACAGGAGTATCGTGGAGGAAGCTAGTGCGCAGAGTGACGAGGAGATCTCCAACTTACCAACCGACGGGGGAGAGCACGCGAGCCGCGTTCTTCAAAACGTACTATGAAGGCCAGATCGAAAGCATCACGGACGAAGTCCTTATTGTACATGCGGCGAATAGATTTGTGGAGAGGATATGGGAACTTCTGACTTTCGGCCAGGGATGTGCGTGGCTTCCGCTCGCCGTGCCTCTCGTTGCGGTGTATTCGTGTCTTGTGTTCATCATCAGCAAGACCCTCGGGGACATTCTCGGATTTCCATCAGCTTCGGTTCTCGAGAAATATGCGGAAATGACAAGAGGTTCCACCTATCGATTGCTTTGCACTACAAAGAATGGCTTGATTGGTCTTGCGCCCCCAAATTCAAGCCGAGGGGACAAAGTCGCCCTCTTACAAGGCGGCAGAGTCCCTGTAGTCCTGCGTCGAGAGGCCGATGGGTTTCGATTAGTTGGCGAGGCATATTTTCATGGTGTCATGCACGGCGAAATGTTCGACGTCGAGAGAGTTGAGGTCATCAAGATCAGGTAGCGAGACCTATGTCTTTAAATGTAACTCCGCTCAAAACAAAGAAGAGTGTTGAGGTCAAATCACACCGGCTCGCCGCAATAATGATACCCCTCTAGTATTATACCGGGAAGTAGTGACTCACTTATTCGGGCTCCGTACTAACTGTAATTCGGCACGCTCGGTAGAGCGTAAACTGCGGGTTAGGTTTGTATATATGCAAGCGTTATTCGCTTGTTCATTCGGAAGTCACGTGTTCCAAGTCATATCTATAGTCATACCATCTACGTAAGCGTTCAGGGCGCTTCGAAAAGCTTCCGTGGCAAAGCAGTCTCGCTTTCAAGGGATGGCCTAATCCTAATTAATGTCGGCGCTCCTCGAACGTTGCAACGAGACTCAACTTCATCCCTCCCATAATGGAAACCCTCCTTCCCTTCAACCTTGCGCTTCGTTAGGGATGCATGTTATCTAAGACCAGCAACCTTAGACCCATCGCGAATTGCCCGAGCTTATACATGAAATAACCGATAATATCTGCAGAGATTCGCCGCGATTCATTCCAATCGGAGGGTTCTGTTCGTACTGAAGTGAAGATACGAGTACATTGCGCTCTAAGTTTTAATAGATATTGTGGCTCAGGCTGAAAATGTATTCATGATTTGTATGTAATGAGGTCGGGTGTAGGTCGACGCAATGGCCAGGACTCCATCGTCAGATTCCGGGCTAGGATTTGAGTTTACCAGAATCGTGGTTAGAGTTGACGGTGTTGAATCAGTTGCCTTCATCTCCATCTGAAGGATTGCTTGTCCTAGCCCTTTAATTGCGATTTCAACTGCGGTACGGATCTACGTACAGGCCTGCAGGATATGAAACTAATTTTGTAGAATTCTCCACCACACTTGACGTTTTTGAGTAATGCTCAATAATCCGTACTTTACTACCTAATTTAAGCCTAAATATATATAGCCGGAAACTTAAACCAAATTTACCGACTGCGTCTTATTATTATAACGTATTTGTTATAATAAATATCGAAGCTTTTTTGCGTTAAAAACTGACTTATATTTTAATTTCTACTTTTAATTTACTACTTTTTTATTACTTAATTAATTCGTAACTATTACTATTATAACTGTTATTTTTTATTTTTTTTAACTATGTTTTTTAATTTTTAAAATAAGCTTTTTTTTGCATTAATTTTTAGCCGTAATTACGGTATTTTAAAAAAAAGCCGTTATTTATAAACTTTTGATCGAAATAACTTAGTTAACTTTATTAAAACGTTCGATTTTAACGAAAATAACTTTTTTAAAAGCTTTTTAAGCTTTAAAAATAATAAAAATAACCGTTAAAACTTTTCCGAACGCTTTATTATCCTTTTTTAAATAATACAATACCCGAATTAAAATAAACTTATTATAAAAGCTCGAAATTTTACCTAAAACAAACGGCTTAAAGTTCGATACTATCGAAAATGTTTTTTATGCAATACTATTACTAAAATAGCTTAAAAAACTAACTTTATAAAAAGCTAAATATATTAGTTTTTTAAAAATTGTTTTATATTTTAAAAAAAAATATAGTTATAAAAACATAACTTTTTAATAATAGCATATTTTAAAAAAGTTTTTAACCTTTAAGCACTTTAACCGCTAAATTTTTTAACAAAATTTACTTTATTACATACCGAAACTTAAAAACTATAAAAAGCATACATTATTTCGGATTATAATTAATTTAAACTATTAAAAACCAAAATAAAAACGTAAAAAGCTCGATATTATTTTTTATATCTAAAAGTTACGCGTTAAATATTGCAAATATTATTTACAGCAATAATTTATTTTTTATATTTAATTAAAAAACGGTTTTATTATTTTTAACAAAACGTATTATATAATAAAGCTTTATTATTTTTATAACGTTACTTTTTTACTTAATAAAAACTTTAAAAATTTTAAAAACTTAAAAATATAAAAATTTAATAACTAAATGTTTTAAGGTTAAGTATATAATAATAAAAAAAACTAATATTACGTTTAACCTAAAAACAACAGTAAAATTAACTTAAAAAATATTATAACGTTATTATTTTATATATTAAAGCTTTTTAACGTTAATTAAGCCGCAAAGCTTTTTTTCAATAAAATAATACTAACTTATATATATTAAAATATACTCTTTTAGCTTTATAACGTAAAAAAATCGAAATAATGCTTTAGCTACCGTATAGCCTTAATTTATTACTTATTAAAAACATTTAAGCCTAAATAAAAAACTAAATTAAATATACGTACAACTTATAGTTACTTAAACTCTATAAACTATTCCAAACTATATACAAAATTTAGAACGCCGTATTAAAAGTTTTAATAAAAGCTACTTAAATATCTACGTAAAAAAAGCTGCAAAAATACGTAAATAAAAAAAAAATACAGCAAAATCACTAAAAATGCTTTAATTACGTTATCAATAGCGAAATAATCAAAAAATATTGCTCCTAAATATACCGTTCGAGCCAGTTTATATATAAAAGTAACGAAAAGTAACTAATTTTTAAAATACATCCTGTTTAGGTTAAGTAAGTAGTGGAGAATTCCACAAAATTAGTTTCATATCCTGCAGGCCTGTAGCAGGGTTGACGGCGTGGGTCTAGCTGGCGTCTAATGCACCCAATAAATCGCAGCCGATATTTGCCTAGATGCGCTTTTATTGATTAAGGATATCGATAAGTATCCCAGTAAGTACCCGCAGTTGAAATCGCAATTAAAGGGATAGCGATCGCCTAAAATATTCGCGCAGTTGAAGACTGAAGATGTCGATACCGTACAGAATTTCAAACTACGGCAGGTCATATCATCCACGTGTGCGTTCGTCCGGGCGCCGGTAGCCTTGGCAGTCTAGACCGTTTGCTGACCTGCATGCCGCGTTTACATCCTGCGCCTACCCCTATTCAGCTACACGTGGCTACTAGCGAGGCGAAATCCCATTGCCATGCGGCTGAATCGTCTGACAATGGGGACTCCGACATGTCGACAGGACTTTGTAGTAATGTCTGAGCTGCGTGGTGCGGGACGTGTCACATTTGGGGCTGGGTGCTGGGCAGAGTTCTATGAGGGAAACTGAATATGGCACTCTACATAGTAAAGTGGCCTGAGCTGTTGACCGTTTGATCCGAGGAAGCAGACGACGCAGGAATATACACATATTGGCATATGCAGGGCCTGACCACAGTGTAATGAAGACTCCGCTGTCAGTTAGCACGGAATCTGGGGCTTTCTAGAAAACATGAAAACAACTCGGAGCTTGCCGGCCGAACCGCGAAACTAAAACACGGGCCATCTGCAATTTACCAGCCCAGAAAGCTTGCTGGCGTCAGGGGTATTTCTCGATCGGAGTGTTCAGTCTCGGACTCGGTGCTCACTGCTTGGTGACATGTCGTATGATACACATGTAGACAACAAGAGCCTGTCGAGCTCGCAAGAGTTGAATAATCATACATGTCTAATCTCGAAATGCAAATGTGCATGCATATCTGACGTCAACGCCACCCAGTCACAGCATACTCCGTCACACGCGACCATGAATTTGAGAAACGCGCTGCACAGTCCCAAACCTGCCCACAAACAACTCTTAACCCCGAGATCAGAGTCAAGACCTTCCTTGCGCGACTTGGGTTTTAGATGCTGTGTTGGTGGGCGGCCGTTAATTACTGGTGCGATGCTGACTGTTTCTCCCCAAAACAGCTCGCGCCAGGATCGGCGCAGGGGCTGCGCTGACGGTATTTATAGGACGGGTTTGACAAATCAGTCGGGCGGACAGCCTGCAAACTCGATTGCGAATTTGGGATTTGCGGATTTTGGGTCTTTGGGATCTCTTTCCCGAGCCTGTCCTATTCAACTTGTTTTGCTTTGAGGTTGTGTGTTGTTGCTGTTTTTCCCAGTAATACCTGTATTATTTCGGCCTCGATTTACGTCTCGAGTGTGTGAGGTTGATTGCGTGACAGTGGGAGCGCAAGCGGGTCGATCGATCGACAATAAGCGGCAATCTGGTCTACCAATTCCTCATCGCATAACTCTAATCTCAGCACGATGAATAAGTTGTGGCAGAAAAAGCCTGACGTCAATGGGCATGGCTATCCCAACGGCCATCACACCAATGGCCACATGAACGGCCATGCTAATGGGTACACCAACGGAAATGCCGTCGAGCCAGCCAACGACGTCGCGCATGAGAACATGATCAAGTACATCTCGGAACTCATAGTATGCGACATCCAGGGAAACATGTCGAGCGAATTCCTCCGGCAAGTCCACGCGTGCAAGAAGAGCGGACTAGCACCTCACGAGAAAGCCGAGCGGATGCGCGTGGTGCGCGACATGCGGAAGACGCTGGAGCGGTTGACGGAGGAGATGGGGCAGAAGTTCTACGAAGAGTATCGCATCAGACCGAAAGTCGGTCGTTGGTACGACTCCTGGTTGCTTAATGAGCCCCCTCAATTTCTTCGGTGGGAACAGGAATGGGGATTCACGCCAGACGAAGGTTTATTGACCATCGATGGCCACAGCATGGCTGGCAGCATGGACGGGAGCATATACGGCGCGAGGGCCAAGGTCGCCTATAAAGAGACACATACTCGGCATGTGGATGAGCGGTTTATCGATATTCCCGAAGTCGACGACATCCCCGAGGAGGATGACAACATGACGGAGACCAACGGGCATTACGAGCCTACGCTGCCCGCGTACAATGCTAATGCGCCCGTCACAGAGGTGAGTTCTGCCTCATGGCCCTTTCGTTTGTAGCATGAAAAGAGCATGTATCACTAAAAACAGACTGGACTAACACCCGACATAGAAGACGAATATTGCACCAGTATCATCTACTGGGCGGTGCGATTGTGGTATAGATCGTGATCAGTTGGACGAAGAGCACACGCCTGTCAAATCTTGCCGCGATGTATGCATCTGCGCCGTCCAGGGCTGTGGCTGTATAGCAACGTGCCGATGTGACGAAACATGCAGTAACCCTTTCAACAGTCTCGCGTTCGATCACATCTTGGGCACTGATGCGACCACTGGGGCGCCGCAGAAGCCAAGCCCATGCTTCATTTCGTTTGCATTGAAACACGACTCGGCCAGCACTCTCACGCTGGACTACTTATTTGAGCACTTGCTGGGGGGCCTGGACGTCGTTCCCGAGGGGGCATGCGAGGCTATCGATGCATGGAGGGTGAAGTGGGAGACGAGCATCAGCGGAGACGACGCGGAGAAGCAGACAGAGGAGCTGGAGCGGGACCTGCTGCGGATAGGTCTTGGGGTTGGCCACGGAGAGTGCTTCTTCTCGTTCTGCCATCCCAACCACGGCCGCGTGGGGAGCTGGCAGCAGGATGCGTTGATGTGGCACTGCCAGGACTGCGCGAACTGCAATGAGAGGCGAGAGTGGCACTGCAAGAACTGCAACAACTGTACGTTTGGACTGGCAGTGCCTTGCGGAGGCTGTGGAGGTGTGTCGAGCTCGTATCATACAGAACCGCGCGAGTGAGGCACGGATAGACTGAGATACGAGGGACATGGTGACTAAAAGAGATACCAAAGCGACAGGGTTTGAAGATTCCATTGGTTTTCGAGGGCGTCTCGCATATGGCTGCGGGGATGGTTATCCAAGGTCAGCATATTTGAGGGTGGGTTATGGCCAGGCGACTTCACAGGTGATGAAGCCGATACCCTTTTCTGAATGTATCTATCTGCGTGCTGAGAGTATATAATGTTCCTTTTCATGGCCTACGATGGTACCATCTTGCATCAAGCTACGGAATCGATCTGAATAAGTGAGCCAGAGGTGGAGGTGTCGAGGCAAAGGGGTAAGGTAAATGAGAGCCTTAGTAAAACCGGCATCGCGATGCTGTAAAAATGAATCTCGTGTTGGAAAAGAGCTTATTCGGTTTGAGCAACGAGGCACGAAAACTACATTCAAAAGACGTACGTTGTAAGTTGATCATGAGCAGAAGGGTTGCAGGTGAGTGAGTGCGGTGAGCACTGGCCACCACCCTGTCACCAACCGTCCTGCGAACGACGGAACCCGGCAGCTCGGATTACCTCACTCTGCCAGTGTAGCGTGTAGCGTCTTCGGTGACAAGAGACATCATTGATCACCTCACCAACTGCAGCGACGCATATCCTTAGCTTCCTGCATGTAGCTATATTCTCTACCGATCAATTGCTTGTGCTGTTGTCTCCTTTTTTTTTTTTTTTTTGGTTATATGGCCTCTCACTGCCGCTCTTTGCGCTGTTTAAAGGGGACACATAGCACTCAGCTACATGTACCTAAGAGATCAGCGTCACCTGCCTCAATTTCAACGTAATCGGCACCCTTACTAAGTGCCCTGTACATCCTCCCGCCGAATCGCCCAGAGCCTCTAAGAGCTGAGCCTCACATCTGAATGGTTAGTCGCATAAGCTTCCCATCTCCGACATAGCTCTGTCGTCCTGCGAGCACGTCGCTTCTGTCGCCTGCCTCAATTGATCGCGTCGAGGATGAGATGAGGTGTCGCTCCTGAGTCGTCTCCTTCGCCTGGAGGAGTGTCAAACATGCCGCCCGACACCCGCTCGAGCAACATCCGCGTCTTCATAACATGGGATGACCAGACTGTCTTCTCCGGCGAGGACATCCGATGCCATATCACCTTCAAAAACGTCACGCCCACGCCCAGCCAGCCGCCGCCGGCGACGAACCAACGCCAGTCCTCCCTCTCCTCGCCGAGGCCAGATCGACCGAGGCAGCCGTCGCCCCTTTCGAGCCCCCTCAAGACCACCACCAATGGCTTGACACCTCCCACGGCTGCTGGGCGCGGCCATCGCTCGACGTTATCTCTCAATGTGCCATCGACAGGCTCGCGCCTTAGGAATATCTCCCCGCAATGGCCTCCTCCGCAGATGCCTCCCCCGACACGGCAGAGCGGTCACGCCCACAAACGATCACTATCAATCGTCTCCATAGGTTCTAACGCCACAATCGAAGAACAGCCAAACGGAAACCCAAATCCAAGTCCTGTGCGCTTCCAGCGGCCTTCTCGTGGCCATGGCCGCTCTGCCAGCCTGCAAATCGTACCACGCAGCTCGACAACGAACGGCCCGCAGTCGGCAGCCCTGCCTCACCGGCCTCCATTCAGATCAGATTCATCCCCATTATTCAACAACCACTCGTTTCCCCCGTCGAGGAGTGCCTTCACCAAATCTGGGGCTTCGACGGCCCCTAACACGCCCGGTATCAATCGATCGCCTACCAACAGGAGACCAATGCCCGACTTCAGGTTCCCCATGGGCCCAGCACCAAATGCCAACGGTACCAGCGACGTCCAGATGAACGATAACAACAACACGCCCACTGCGGAAACGATGCCTAGCGTCGCCTTGCCCATCCATTCGAAGGACCCTATACCAACCATCTCAGAGCACACGGCGCCCGTCGCGCGCATTCTGTCTGGGGCGAGCATGGCAGGTGGAACGCCTAGAAGTAGTGGCGAGTTCTACTCCATGAGCAACAATTCGTCCGAGACACTTGCATCCGAATATCCTACCAACCCTCTCCAAAACGGCCACGGGCGCGGGCCTTCGCATCTTCGGCGAAGCTCGGCAATGTCGGGAATCACGGTAATGCGTCTTCCCGAGTCTCTGATGATGGGCTATGCTCAGATACAGGGTTCGTTCACATTGGATGGGTCTTTGATTAACCTTACTCCATTCGAGGCTGTCAAACGGAAAGCAGTAGTAGGCGGACAAGGAGGTGGTGTCATAGGCGTGGAGTCATCTCGGAGATCGAGTGGATTTCTGACTGGTTTCGGCTGGGGAGGATTCAGCAGCTCGATAGGGGAGCTTCTGGGCGGAAATGAGATGAGCAGCATCAAAGAGATGCGAGGCGCGGCAAGCACAAAATCAATCCCGTTATTATCCACGCCACAGTCTATTCTATTCGTGGACCTACAACTAGGTCCAGGCGAGAGCAAGACCTACGAATACTCTTTCAAGCTACCAAAGGGACTCCCACCGACACATCGGGGCAGGGCTATCAAGATTGGATACAGTCTTGTTGTCGGCACTCAACGGGCCGGAGGTACCAAAGAGCAGCAAGTTCGCTCAATTGATATACCGTTTCGAGTCCTCGGCAGTGTGAATAGCTACGGCGAGATCCTCGGCCATGACTTGCTCTCTCCTTACGTCATACTACGAGACCAAGCCAAGGTCCGACCACACGACAAGGGAACTCATTTAAATACGACAAAGAAAAAGAATCAGCCGCATAGACCAGACGTGTCCATCACGGATTTTCTTAATTATGTTGACGAACTCCTGGATAGGCCACGAGACGGTATGGGTCTTCTCTCTCCAACAGCAACTGCTCCCCAGTCGCGCCGCTCATCGGCATACGAGGACGCGTCGACGGCGAAAGAGGCGATAGACCTAGCCATCATCCGCTCAAACCTGTCATCAGAAACCGGCCAAAGCAGCAACCGTTTCGAGATCGCGCGGAACGGGAAGCGGGTCGGTGTTCTGCAGCTTGCCAGGCCCGCATACCGGCTCGGCGAAGCGGTGAGCATGGCGATCGACTTCTCGGGTGCCCAACTGCCGACGTACGCCGTGCACGCGGCGCTGGAGACGAGCGAGAGGATCGACGCGAGCCTGGCGCTGAGAAGCGAGTCAAGCGTTCAGCGAGTCACGAGAAAGGTTTGGTGCTCTTCGAGCGAGGCGACGTTATTCGCGAGGAGGGTAGTCTTCGCGCCGACTATCCCAATCAACGCCACGCCGGAGTTCGAGACAAGCTACGTCTGTCTCGATTGGAAGATCAGGATTGAGTTTGTCGTGCCAGCTTCATCTTCACATCATTCCCGCGCGATTGATAATCCAGATGATGAAGACGGCGAAGGACAAGTTGGAAACGGCTCAGGGTCCGGGACATTGCCTCTCCTCGAAGAGATCTCGAGAGACGAGCGTGGGGGCCTTGTCCTGGTTGCTGCGGAGAATTTGGAGTGCGAGAGTTTCGAGGTTGCCGTGCCTTTGAGGATATATGGCGCGGTGTGTAATGGGTTGGAGAGATTAGAGAGGGATGAGGCGATGGAAGAGGGGCTCACTATCTAGTATCCTGTGCACGGAGATGGACAGATTTACCTCGAGCCCCGTATGTAGGGCAGAAAGCCTTCCCGGGCATAGGGAGATGGAGGGAGGAGGGTATACGTACACATTATTGGTGTTGAACTGGATAGACTCCATTTGTAGAAGAGCGAGAGCGACAAGGTTGGAAGATAGTGGGTGCTCATCTCAAAGGGAAACTGGGTATTCGTATAGATAGCTCGGTGGTTGTAATCAATATGCTGAGAAAGTGCGTGATGTGACTACCTAGGTAGATGTGTAGACCGGGGCATTGTCACTATGAAAGTCATGATACCGAAGGAATGCCAACCAGCGGGCACACGTGATAGACATACAGGTTATAGTCCATCGGGGTTGTTTAGCACCTTGAAACAATTAAGGAATAACCTTGATATCGCGAGCTAGATGCGAATAACTCTACCTCTGGTCTCACCTTATGGGCACAGCAACACTACGGTACTCTTTCATTTATGTAGGTAAGTTTAATCCGCCAGGAGTAGTTCACCGCTCATGGTTTTAGAAAGAATACATGACCTGCATTATTCGATAATGCATTTGAGACCAGAGGTGTATAATAGCAATCCGGAATAGGAGAGCACACGGGCGAAAAACCATGGCTCTTGCGTCTTTGATTGGTGGTGTCCAACCTAGTGGGTGCATTGCCGAAGCCGGCAGTGGAGTCCTTTCAACTGGGAGAGCGGCAAGGATGGGGGTTCTTGATAAGGTCAAAGAGCATGGGACGATGACGCTTTCGGGCTTCGATGGCGGTTGATTTGAAACATCCGTTGCGCCGTTCATCGCGACATGATTCGGATCTTGGCGATAAGTAAGGATCATGTTATGTAGAAGAGATTGGGAGATGCTGTGAGTGGCCGCCGAATGTGATAGGCGGTATGCACATGCAGCTCGGGTGACGGGGTGAAATTGGTCCAAGCCTTGGCCGGGATGGAGATAGAGCGTGGTCAGGCATTGGCTGGAGCTGTCAAGCTGGGGGAGATATTGAATGCATTCAATGCTCGGGAGCATGGCACCATGCCGGATGCGACCGAGGAAGGCTGGTCGAGCTCAGGCACAGGCCAATCCAGCGTCGCATTCGATTGCTCCCCCGTCAACATCCTGGCCTGACCTTTTCCCGTCTGGTGGTTCGCGTTGGGGAAAACAACAAAACACGACGTGGTCTAGCTCGTCTTTGACAATAACCGGCACATCTGATCATTCAGAACACACAAGTAACTTGCAGCCCTCCAATTGATTGCTCTCTCTAGGTAGATTTACAAATAACAAACTGGGTGCAGATGATGGCTCGCCGTCTATCCTGTTCAGCATCATAAATATCCCTTCACAGGACCAGTAGTGGCCCAGCATGTAATTGAAGTCAGCGAATCACTTGGATTGTTATTCGAGAATCGTGGTATTTGGTGGGTGCTATTTCCCAGTATTTATTCCCGACTAGCCAAGGTTAGCTCAGGTGAGGCTGCACAAGGGGGGTTGGTCAAGGCACAACTTGAACTTCGTCCGATGCGGGTCGCTTCCGTTTTCAACCTACTCCCACATCCGCATTACATCCTCCTCCCTGCAAACCTCCATTGCTTGTCAATCATGGTCATGATTGCCTTCATGCGATTGCCGCAGCTAGTCGTCGTACATCGGCTAGTACTCCCGACACCACTCCTTTGAAAGACTCCTTTCACGTCATTGTAGGCAAACACCACTGAACTCAATTCGATTGGCCCCGACTAACTCAAGACACATCCAGCGTTTGAACCACACACCTTCCTTGACCTTCTCTGCATTCACTACATATCATCCCAGGCCAACGACTCTTCCGCCTCTGGCCTGAGACCTTTATCTCACTTTTCGCCCCATGATCTTATAAGCACGACGACCCTCACGCAATCTTCCATGATTTTCAGTATCATTCGACCATGGCTAGCAGCGCACCTCACCGCCTGCGTCTGACTCCCGCCGGCTCGCCTTTCCTCCCAAGACCCGCCCGCTCTCCTCTCCGTGGACGCCCTCTTCCGTCTAACGACTCCCGTCTGTCCCTCAAGCGCGTCATCGGAACCACCTGCGCCTCGCCTACCGGCTTCGATGTCACCTGCGACTCGTTCGCCTACATCGCCGGAGGCGCCGTCGTTGTAGTCGATGTTAAGGAGGACTGTTACAACCAACGCTTCTTCCGAGCCCGCCCCACCGCCCTCCCTCTCTACAACACCCCGCCTCTTCCCTACTCTCCCGCCGCCCCGGTAACCCCCAAAGCCAACGACGGCCGAAGTCGTATCACCCTACGCGACTCCCCCTACGCCCCAAGCGAGCAGTCGGATAGTCCCAGCTCCAAGACCTGGACCAGCCGAGAGCGCATCAAGGCTGCCACATGCCTCGCGCTGAGCAAGGAGGGCAAGTTCCTCGCCGTCGGCGAAACCGGCTACGCCCCACGCGTCTTGATATATAGTCTCGACGACCAATCATCCGATACGCCCCTCGTCTCCATCAGCGAGCACGGTTTCGGAGTGAAAGCAGTGGCTTGGTCTCCCGACTCCAAGTATCTCGCCTCCCTCGGATCGTCAAACGATGGCTTCCTTTATGTATGGAGGATCGACCCAAGGACAGGCGCCGCCAAGCTATTCCAGCAGAACAGATGCACAACTTTTATTAGGGGGATGGTGTGGATGGGCAACAGCCTCATCACTCTGGGTGTGCGCCATGTGAAGGTCTGGCGCATCGAAGAGGCCCAGCCGACATCGCCACTGAAGCAGAAATTCATTGGCGATATCATCTCCTCTCAACCCCAGAAGACCCTGCCCGGTAGGAATGCCCTGCTCGGCAACCTGATTGAGGCGACCTTCTCCTGCGCCGCAGTCATTGACGAGAACAGAGCCATCATCTGCTCTGAAACAGGAGATATATGCTTGCTGGACGATATCGGCAAGCAGATGAAACTAACAAGAATCCTCGAAAGTGGATTCATCACGACTTGCGTGGCTATTAACAATGGGTTGGCATATATCAGTGGCAAGTCGGGCTGTGCTGCGACCATCGACATCGAGAGTTTCATCAAGGGCAATCCCGCGTGTCTCCGGTCGACCGCCGATATCTCCACCAATTCTGGGCTACTCGCCCTGGGTTTCTTAAGCGAGAAGATGGTGACTGTCGATGTCAAACGCTCCATCGACATCTGGGACCACAAACAGAGTTCAACGCCCATGACGGACTTACGGTCCATATCGATACCCATACCCGGAGGTGGTGATGCAGTTTCCGGGGTAGGTAGCCTGGCACCATCAAATATGACCGGTGCTCATTTTTATACTTGGTCGAGATCCGGAAACGTAGTCTTATGGACCACGAACGGTGTGATCAAATCCTCGTTCCAGGTTCCCTTGGATGACGCCTACTTCGAAGATGAGCCAGAGCTGACCAACCAGATGATGACTATCCGCGCCACGACCGATGCTAGATTCTTCATCGCTGGCGACAAGCTAGGATTCATCAAGATCATTGACTTCATGACGAAGGAGTGTGTATCCTCTATGAAAGCACACGCCTCTGATTGTCAATTCATCACTGTTTACGAAAGCCCATCGCGACTTTTCGTTGCGACTTGCGGTCGCGATCGTACCGCGCAGCTCTTTCATCGACAGAGCGATGGTGAATTTGAGCATTTTCAGACTCTGGAGTTTCAGTCTAGGGTCTGTCAAGTACTGATCCCATCAGAAGACAGAGTGGTGACCTGCGCGATGGACAGGACTCTACAAATCCACGATTTAGTGACCAAGGAGGGCGATTCCGATGTTCTGGCCGCCATTCCTTCTCGCACATTATCTCTCAAAGCCTCTCCGATATCTATGGCAATGGGCCCTGATGCGAAATCCCTCTTCGTATCCCAGGTGGACCGCTCCGTCTCATCGTTCGATTTGGACAGTGGAAAGCTGTCAAGTGCTTTCAAGTGTTTCGACGAAGGTGGATGCGAAGCCGTCAACTTGGACTCACTTACCTATCGGCCAGCAACAGATAAAGAGCCTGCATTCCTCCTTGGGCTCTCCAACACGGACAAATCGATCAGGGTCTATGATGCACAGGCAGGCCAGTTCCTGACGCGAGAATGGGGACACACAGAGGCTATCCAAGGCGCTGCGCTGATCGACGAAGACGAGGCGAACCGGAAAGTGGTCAGCGTAGGCTCTGACGGGACGATTATGATCTGGGATATGGATCTTCAAGAACGTGCGTGGGGTTCCGCTAGTCGCGATTCCTCACCCGTCAAAGACGCCACCACACCCATCTCTCGTCCAACATTGCGACGTGTTCTTTCCAAAGCAGAGTTGGCAGAATTTCAACGGCCGGCGTCTGCTGCTAGTGGCCGTAGGTCTCCACCAAGGGTCCTGTCGAAGCGGCGTTCGGTCTACAACTTAGCATCTCCGGCCAATGTGCTGCGAACTCCTACTGCGCAGTCGAGCGCTGCGATTGCGGAAGACACACCATCGCGACGACCATCCGTCGCACCCTCGGCTCACACTCCTTCTGGTAGTCCACCTGTCAGCCCGAAGTCGAGAATTAGTAGACGACCGTCGTTGCCTGCCCTTAATAAAGCTAAGACTAAGAGCAATGGCAGTCTGCGAGGCTACGGGTCGCTCAATACGGCGACCGAGCAGACATGTAGGACACTACGAAGTTATCGGAAGAGGCTAGCCTCGACCGACCCCATCAGCCAGGAGGTTCTCGCCGAACTGGATCAAGAGCTGCGCCTGACCGCCGTCGCCCTCGGCGAACGAGTCACACGAAGCCAGGCCATGACCGATTCTATGCTCAATGGTCTTCTCGACCAGTACTCAGAGCGCTTGGTCTCGATGCTCGATGAAAAACTTCGTCTGAACGGGAGCTATAGAAGAACTTCTGACCAGAACTCAGATGCTCCTGATAAAAGACCGGGATCCTCGGGAACGGGTTCTAGTAGCACCTCGACCTGAATGGAGGAACACGAAATTACATTTACCATCTTGTCATACTGTCGGTATGGATTCTTTTTGTATTTTTTGGCGTTGCGTCGGGGACGCATCGAGGACAGGAATGGGAAGGAACCACAGCATCGTTGATCCGGCAAAAGGACAACATTAGGCGTTTTATGGTGGTGGGTTTATCGGGCGGATATTCGATTCGACGTCGGTCTCTTTATCGTCGGCTCTTTTCGTTATACATATTATACCACGGTGCATTGTCGGGTCTGGTGACCATGACCACGGAACAGGGCGTTTAAAGGAGGGATTTTCGGAGGGGCTGGAGTTGTATTTATTATACCCATACTATCCATTCTTTTGTTGTTACACTGGTCTTTTGATTAGTGCTCTGGCTTGTAAGCAATGTGAGTGGCGCTTGTTTTCGCTGTGGTTATGGCGGAGGGTAGGGTCGATCGGGTTTGTGGTTCAGAGCTTCTTTGACTCTTTATTTGCATAACTGGCAGTGGGTATATTTGTGAAGCGAGTCTTATTTCTTGGTGAGTGGATTATCTTGCGACTAGGTGGTCGGTATTGGCTGGAAGCGACTGCCAGGGACTCTATTTTTAGGGCGTTCCCACTTGCTAACTCATTCTTATTGCGTGGCAGACGTTCTCGGAATTGTTGTTATGATTTACGGTGTGTTCTAGGTCGTGGTGGGATATGTATACGGACCATACCTAGGTAATGCTTCATGTGCCCCTGATTATTGTAGAGAGTCAACGCTTGTCCATATACTTTACGATGAGAACTTGTATCTTTGATTAGATTAAGGCGTCGCTGCTTAACTGCTGTTACAGCTAGCTTTCCCGCGATCTTTACAAGTTTTAGAACGTACGGACTTGTATTGCTTGCGATTTGGACGTAACGCACCGAGTTATTTGTTCTATTTATGTTGATGGCGCGTTTGTTGGATTTTTTGGTCGAGTTTTCAATGGTGTGTGGTTATTGGGTCCATTGGGTAGTTATGGAGTGGGAAAGAGGGTGATGGGCTTGATAGAGAGAATCGAAGATATATTATAATGATATAAAATGTCACGGAACGAAACCGGCATGGCATGGACCAGGTGGCGCACAGGCCACGATATGGTGTATATAACCTCATTTCCCAGCCCCTATTTAGATAGTTTCCTTTTCCCTCCTCGTACAACAACAATAGTCATTACTGGACCTGTACCAGCAGTCAGAACTATGACAATACCATCGTCAAGCGATCGAGCCGGATGTCTAGCTGACGGTGGCCAAGTCAGCACTTTGCTTCGCCGCTCAGATCTGGGTACCTGATATTAGATCCTTTAAACCGCGTTTTCCCTCTCCGTGTGCGTTGATCAATTTACGGCTACATATTTCGTAATATGGCGCCAAAATAGCGCGTTTTGATCGCCTGGGAATCCTTCTCCCGCCTTCCTGTCACCCGCCCACAAAAGACGCTCCGCTACTTGTTGGTATGACGCGCCCTCGAGGATGGTCTCCAAAGAGATCTTGATCAGCTCAGCCAAAGCTCCGATGCTCTGCTCGTCAAAGCACTCATTGGCCCACTCGAGTCCTAACAACAGACACTCATCGTTTGCCTTGATGAACTCAGCCATGAGTTTGAACTTTGCACCTTCTGTCCAGGTCAACCAGGGCTCGGCCCCGACGCCTGCCATGTCCAGTTTCCCGAAGCTGTCTTGATAAGAGACCACGGTATCCACCAACGCCGTATCAGGTACGGTTGATGCCAGTTCCAGCGCGTCGAGGATCATGAGCCATGGTAAAGCGTGGGACAGCGCCAACTGACTGGCGTCCCTCACGGCGGTTAAGAAATCTCTCTGACCATTGTCCTCTTCAGGATACTTGACTCGTACTGGGAGCAATTCTAGGAACAGTCCCATAGCTTCCTCTTCACGTTGGCCTCGTCTGCCTAAATGAGGGGCCCCGAGTACCATATCTAGCTTGTCTGATTTGTAACTTAGCGCGAGGGAAACCACAGCGAGTAGGATCTGATGTGGGGTGAGTCCCTTGGCGGTCGCAAAACCAGCCAGTGTCCGGTTGATGTGGGCTGGCAGTCGATAGACGCTCGAGGTCCCATCCCACGATTTACGCGGCATCCATGCCCCAATGCTGTACACGGGTCGCTGAATGTCCTTCAGATACCACCGCCAGAACTCTACATCCCGTTGAGGATATTCCCTTTTGAATACCTCACAATGAACTAGTGGTGATAGAAGGTTGCCCTGGTAACTGCAGCTTGCCTCATCAAGCATAGTCTCGAGCGACTTGTAGTCACAGATGATGTGACTTGCTACAAGTAGCAACGTGTCGTGCGTGACGAGGACTCGAATCAAAGGTGTCTTTCTCAAGGTCAAAGGGCCGATGAATCTCACGCCTCAGGTCTAGGTGTTTAAGTACTTCGACTTTTGGGCTGTGTTCCGAGAAAGCTTTTTTTGCAAGCCCCCCCGGCGTTACCTCAAACCGACAACGGAGTACATCGTGGCGCCCCAATATAACGTTCCATGCATCTACCACGCGTGATATGACGACGTCGGGCCCAAGCCGGAAACCTGCGGAAACGGTGAAAGATGACGATCCTCCTCGGAAACAATATTTCTCACACCAGTGCTGTTCCAATTGTGTCACTGCAGCAATCTTGTAATTCGCAGAAGTGCTAGTGACTAGGGTTTCGACATCGGAAGCTGGGTCATCGAGGGTTTCCACCAACGAGCCAAGCGTGGGAGACGACACGATCGAGAGAAATGGGATTTTGCGCCCCAGAACCGCAGAGAGTCTGTCTGCCATCTGTAGTTGCAGCAACGAGTTACCGCCTAGCTCCAAGAACGTGGAGGTCGCTGTGATATCGTCTGACAAGTGGAGGATCTCCTTCCACACCTCGGCGACTTGCCTGGCGAGCTTTGTATTGCCTTGGGTCAAAGTCGGTTCCTGATTCGCAACACTATACTGTTGAACAGCGTGATAATCCAGCTTTCCCGCCTTCGTCCGGGGAAACTCAGACACCCTGACAATCTGTCTTGGCAATGCATAAGATGGTAAAGCCTGGGCCAGACAGGTCTCGATCGACTTGATCGCAAGACTTTCAGGTTGTAAGTATGCAATTATTTGCTCTCTGATGCACACGACCATCACATCTGTGCAGTCGCAAATTGCGTTTCGGATCCGCTCTTCTACATCATCTAGGTCGACGCGATATCCGCGCAGCTTAATCTGCCTGTCGGTTCTCCCACAAAATTGGAGTTCCCCGTTTTCGCACCAGTACCCGCGGTCTCCGGTGCGGTACATTCGTTCTTCATCCAGTGTATACACGGTGTCCTTGACAAAAGCTGTGTCTGTTTGGTGCGGCATATTTTGGTAGCCCAGCGAAACTTGTACCCCCGCGAGATAAATATCACCTATCAATCCCGGTGGTACAAGCTGGCCTTCAGGACTTAGAACGTAGATTCTCATTGTAGGATTTCGTCGCCCTAATGTTATGGGCCTTCCATATTCCAGCTTCTTCGTCGTGGCGCCACAAGTCCCCTCGGTTGGCCCGTACATATTATATGTTTCGACCGTCTCGGTCCATCTGTCGCGTACAAATGGCGAGACGGTCTCGCCCACCAAATAGAGGGCCTTCAGATTCGGAAAGTCATTTGGATCCAACACTCGAGCTATCGAGGGTGTCATGATTGCCGCATCCACGCATCTCAGCTGGCTGAATGGATGCTCAGCACAGCCCAAGACAAGCGTTGATCCGTAACTAAGGGCCGAAAAGATCTCATGGATACTCCCATCGAACGCGGGCGACATGAACTGTGCAATTCGCCACCCAGGTTTGGACTTCATGCGAATATCAAAACCGGACTGGAAAGCCACCAATCCCTTATGGGTACACCGAACGCCTTTAGGCTTGCCAGTTGGTCCTGATGTGAAGCACAGGTAGGCACTGCTGTTGGAATCAATGACGGGGAATTTGAACGCAGCTTTCTCTTGCTCTTGGCTTTCGCGAAAGAGTTGGACTTGTCCCATGAACGCGCTGAACGAAAGCCCTGGCTGGCATGGATGCCCAGAGAGAGCTCCTCGGTGCTTATTAAGGAGTGTGACGCTTGAAAACCCGTCAATCAAGGCATGGTGGATGGTCCAGACGACCGTGCTTTGGAGACTCTGGCCGTTCACCTTCAAATGTACCACATGGAAGGTGATGCCGGCGAAGTCGGTCCCTGGAGTATATCGAGACAGTGCTGCATTGTTGGCTTCGTGGCTTTCTACCGTCATTTCACTCCAGTGAAAGAATGTCTCTGTGCCTTCAATCATGTGATACATACTGCCGGCCGATTCGAGTCTTGTCCGAAAAATTGGTTCTGCCCGTGCAACAGCTTCCCAGGCATGTTTCACAACAGGGATATGCTCGGTACGGTATGTTTCGAAGTACCGTATAACATTATGACCAACATGCGTCTTGCTTCCGTGTATGAATGACAATTGCAGTGGCGTTGCTTGAGAGGGGTGCCTTTGTTCTTCATTGTCAACACATTCATGAGGTCCGAAGGATTCCAAGAAGGGCGGGAACGGTGATGCGAGGTCAATAGACCCCGGAAGCTCCCCTACTCGTTTCGTAGACTTTTCCAACTCGTTTAAAAAGTGACCGAGAGACGCATGCCGCAGGATCATTCCCACTGTGATGGGTATGCCTTTGAAACGACACGATGAAACTATGTTGATCGCGGATAGCGAATCACCCCCGTTTCCTACGAAGCTTCTATTGAGATTCAGCTTTGCACGTGGCAACCCCAGCTCGTGAGCGATGGCGCCAGCGACAAAGGCATTGACAGCGTCCGAGCTCGACATCGGTGCAACAACGAGAAGCGAAGTCTCGTGGAATCGACGATATTAGGGCGAGTGTCTCAATATATCGACACCGATCGGTATCGGAATCCCAACAGACGTAATTTTTCTCTGCACGGATACTTGTCAAGATTCTCGAGTTTTCTACGCAGACACGTCATGTTGCGACTGAGCAGGTTGGGGCGTAACCTGTTCGGTGTTAGATAGTTACAATGCCAGATAGTACTTCTGATTTTGTTGGCTGGGTTTGCTTGACGTCGTTGTACATTGAGCCTCGGCCATTTCAACAATCGGGTGCCGAAACAGGTTGGTCATTACCTGCGAACCCGTATCCGACCGAGTAACCGAGTCTCAACAGCGGCACAAGCTGTGCTGTTTTAAGTTGCTCACGTCTTCTATCAATAGGCCAAGTGATTCAGGCACCTTACCCATTATCTATCCTTTTTCATTCATTTTGCTTTTCTACTGAACTATGTTAGTTCTCAGGACTCTACCTGCTCCGGAGTCGAACGTGTGGTACTTTGCCTACGGTTCGAATTTAGATCACAATAAGTTCGTTGTGGATCGCGGCATCACCCCACTCTCTTCGGAGCTTATGACGATGCCGGGCTGGAGTCTGGAGATGAACAGCGCTGGCTTCCCATACTCGGAGCCGTCATTTGGTAGTGTCACATACCAAGGCTGGTCATCTCGGGAGCCCGGAGGCATCCAGGTGATTGGAACCGCGTACAGGCTCAATCCCAAGATGTACGCGAAAGTGCTTGCCTCGGAGGGCGGGGGCACTGCCTATGTAGAAGTGGAAGCCAGAGCAGCCAAAGTGAGGACAGAGGCGGCACCTGATGTTCAAGAAAAGATGCAGACTTTTCCCGTTCGTACGCTAGTCACGGTTATGAGAAGAGTGGCCAAGCCCAGTCTCAGATATATGGTAGATCGCCTTTATAAGCTATATGTCCACATTATTTTGTTGTTGCTGCTGTTGTTGCTGTTGTTTGAGCAGCGATGCTAACGTATCTCGGTAAAGAAACTCATTTGCAGTGGTGCAAGAGAAGCGCGTGTTCCTAAGGCATACCAGAACTACCTTGAGGCTATTCCAGTATACCGCCCACCCGATCCGGACGGTGAATGGGGTGGCAAGACTCCAGCTGAGAAAGCAGCTGTGTTCTCCTGGACTGCTTATCAGACTGCCGGGCTTGGGTATGCACCCCATTCCATCCCGCTTGTGACAATGCTTGCTGACTGGGAATCGCCATCAAACTAAAGGCCCACAGCGAAGTATTGGCTGTACTTCCTAATGGGGTACCCCAATCGTCAGACTCCCGAGTCTTTACCAAAGACGGTAAAGAAGTATGTCAACACATTGCTTCGACTAGACAAGCAGGAGAACACTGACATGTACCTTGCCAGGCTCCATCAAAACTGTGTCAGGCAGTGGGAGATCCTCGAGCAGAGGCTTAGTCTGCCGGGACAGAACTACATCGCTCTTTCCGACAGGCCGTCGATCGCGGATATATCGTATTTCCCCTTCGCGATGCCGTGGATGTTTGAGTTTTTGGGCGTTGATATCGCTAATTACCCGAGTATTCAGCACTGGGGGGAGAGGATGGTCTGCCGGCCAGCGGTGCAAGTTGTCCTGGAAAGGGGGCCTACATACGGCCACGCGTTGGGAGATGAGTGACAAGTTGGTCGTGGATGTCGGAAGCAGCCGGGAATCGTGTTTCTGTAAAAAAGAGTACGACACCTTCACCGTCAACATTATTCTAAAACAATAAAAATTGCTTGGATTGTGTCAACGGTATGTGAGGTGTGCGCAGCCAACACAAAGGGTGACAGCCTCGGAATGCAGGTGTTTCGGTTTCCGGAACACAACGCATGCCACCGTTGGTCCTTAAACGGAAAATAAATGCACCCGAGGCAATTCTAAATGGCCGCATTAAAGAAATGAATAGACAGCATTCACAAACTATCTCAGTTCATGTAGCAAACCCCAAACCATTCCACCAAAATCGTGCCGCCACTTTGACCATGCACACGTCGACGTACTTAGTCTTTGCGCTTTGCATTGTGATCGTATGCCATCGTCGCGGAGTTGGACAATACATACTCCGAATCTGGTCTGACGATTGTCATGGGCCATCAATGTACAGCAATCCCCGGGTCAATTCATGGAATCTTCCCGGTGCTGACTGATAGGTACAGCTTTATCTCAACAGAATATACACCGTGCTGTCTACCGATGGGGTTGCCTCCAGAGGTATTCCGACATGTCCTTACAAGTGGCCAAATGGTCAAGGCGATGCAGCAAAGTTCCTCGAAGGCGAGGATAATAGCTCAAGATGGTTCAAAGAACCTTGTAGGGTCTATCGACTCTGGGCTGGTATGAGTCCAGAGATGTATGTGCTTGCCCATCTTGGTGTTGCAAATAAGTACCTTGTTTGGACTTATGGCTAGCCCATTTACGAATGTGCCGACGCTGACACGAGACAGAGTCCTAACCCAATCGGAAGATGTAAAGACGGTCTTCCAGGACTCGGACCTGCACACAAAAGCCATAAACAACGATGCAGGATGGCTGATGGGCCAACTTTTGGGTAGGTGCATGGGTCTCGTAACGGGCTCGGAATGGCGCAAGTCGAGAGCGTCGGTTGGTGAGCATTTCACATTCAAATCAACGTCGCAATTTATCCCGCGTATAGCAGAGATCACCGAAGCGTATCTCTCCGACCTGCTCGACGGCGGACGGCTGAGCAGCCAGTGCCTCCTCACACCTTCTAAAGACCTTCGACTTCTCCCATTCTGGGTCGTAGCCGAGTATATTTACGGCCCACTAACGCCTCATGCAAGAGAACAACTCGAGTCTCTCATACAGCTGAGGGAATCACTCTTCAAGACTGTGATACAGGGCGGCGTGACACGATTCAAATGGAGTCGCTGGCTACCATCGCATACAAATCGTTGCTTAAAAGAGTTCAAGGTGAAATGGAGGAAGCTGAACGATGACATTTATGAAGAGAGCAAGGGCTCGGAAAAATCGACGGTGCTGAGGCACACGTACCAGTCGATACACGAAAGCGGCACTTCGGTGGAAAATGTGCTGCAAACCGTGGATGAGATGCTTTTCGGAAATCTCGACGTTACTGTCGGCGCCTTGTCCTGGATCCCCATTCTCCTAGCCGCGGTCCCAACTTTCACGGCCGAGCTTCATGAGGAGATGACGACCAAAGAAAGCAGCAACGCTGACTGGGCGGCTTACCTCTCGAGGTCCGACTCGCTACTAGCATACGCTATCCTCGAAGCCGCCCGTTTGCGGCCCATCGCCGCGTTTTCAATACCACAAGCAGCACCCGACACGAGAGTCGCCAGTGGCTATTCGGTTCCCGGTGGAACAAACTTTGTCGTCGATACACACGCCATCAACATCCGAGATCCGTATTGGGGTCCTGACGGCAATCAATACCGCCCCGCTCGATTCAAAAACAGAAACCTAGCTGAAATGTGATATCATTACTGGCGCTTCGGCTTCGGGCCCCGTCAGTGCTTGGGCAGATATATCGCTGACTTTATTCTTCGTTCCATCGTTGCGCACTTGGTCAAGTCATACACCCTCAGCCTATTGCCCAAGAGCAATTGGGACAAGAACCAAGAGACTTGGATTGCTCAGTCGGCTGCTGCTATTCGTTGCGAGAGGCGGACGAGAAGATAACTCAAGTACCGGGTTCCGATATATCATTTCATTTGAAAACAAAATTGATTTTAGAAACTGACAACCATGGTGAGGCGACGGATTGTGTTGTACTGCAGACGTCGTACTGCAGACCTAGTACAAGGCACCCGCAAAATTGTGTATGTTTCCGTTGGCCAACGGACCTTTCCCTCTGCAGACTTCACATGAAGTCTTGACAACCATCGTATGACCAACAAGAACGAAAATCCTTAGGAAGCCAAATAACCAGTTTCCACCATCATCAACCCGCCAACACCTTTCGCTGGCACGGTATGAGAATTAACTTGTCATGCCGACAATAAGGATCGACATGTGCGCGGACGTTGAAATGGATCCGATGCACGTGTCAGCTTCTCATAACAGCATCATGATGCTAAGAGACGTGCCCCTGCCGAGATGGTTCCTAAATTCATACCCGGATATCCTCCCTTCTCATGTTGTCGTACTTTGTATGCTGGGCAAGCCTGACGATGTCTCGCATTAAACATGCGGAATCGACAGACGGCCGTAAAGCGTTTAGCTCGCCAGATCAACCACGCTCGTTGGCGTCATCGTCCAATGAGATATCACAAACATGGCTTTCCCAGATAAACGCTATGCCCAATTGGCCTGGCCATAGTGGAGTGGACTATCTCTGCAATGCACGACGAGGCAAAGGATCGCGAAAAGGGAACCCCGGACGAATCATGAACGTGGGAACGTGGAATGTTCCCGCCGCAGAACTCGGCAGGTCGATCCCCGTCTGGACCCGACGGCACGGGCGCAACGTTTCTCCAATTTCGCGGTAATAATCTTCGTCCGCGCTTCCGCTGCCACAGATTCTTCCGCGACAAAATCAACGCCCGCGACAATCTCGTCAATCCACTTTCGACCACCCGAGTCGCCAGCCCTCGTACCTCACACCTCTACCTACCTCTCCTCGCTGTGGTTCTATATGGCTCACATACTCATCAGTCATTTCCGATCGATGCATCTCCCTCTCGCGCCCTCATCCTCTCCCTGCCACCCCTGAGCTGATCTGAGCCGACTTCTCCAATTGGGGATTTGGAGAAAAGGACTCTCTCACTCAGTCAATCCGCTCACCTACATCATCTTGCATACGTCGCCAAGCATCCAAGCAAGATACTGGCATTTGTGTGTGCAATGTCACAAGTCGGAAGCATGTCTCAACCACCTGCATCAGACAATGCCGCCATGCCTCCCGCGCCTCCGAGCCCGGGTCTCAAGCCCAGGCGCCAGAAGAAAGAGCTCAAGCACAAGCAGATCCCCTACCCCTTCTGGTTCGGCGGCAGCGCGAGCAGTATGGCAGCATGCGTCACACATCCGCTTGACCTCGGTATGGCCTCGTCTCTTAGTTCCATCTCCCTCTCCCTGTGCCAACCTATCGCGCAATCACAATCCTAACCCAAACTCCCCTCTACAGTAAAAGTACGCCTGCAACTACGCTCCGGCGCAGACCCCAAAAACATGTCCGGCACCCTCGTCCAAATCGTGCGAACCTCGGGCGTGCGCGGTCTCTACGACGGCCTAACCGCCTCCCTGCTGCGCCAAATGACATACTCAACCGTCCGCTTCGGCGTATACGAAGACCTCAAACGCCGCTTCACCCCCGAAGGCACGAAACCCTCCCTGCCCCTCCTAATCGGCCTCTCCACCTTCTCCGGCCTGCTCGGCGGGCTCTCAGGAAACGCCGCAGACGTCGTGAACGTGCGCATGCAATCCGAAGCCACCCTCCCCACCGCCGCCAAGCGGCACTACCGCAACGGCCTGCACGGCATGTACAAAATGGCGACCACCGAGGGCCTGTCCTCCTGGTTCCGGGGCGTCTGGCCCAACTCGACGCGCGCGGCGCTCATGAACGCGTCGCAGTTGGCGAGCTACGATACATTTAAAGTCATGCTGATGACGTACACGCCCCTCGGCGACACCACCACGACGCACTTCGCCAGCTCGCTGTTGGCCGGGTTCGTCGCGACGACGATCTGCAGCCCCGTCGATGTCATCAAGAGCAGGGTCATGAGCGCGAGTACGCATGGGAGCTTGGTGCAGCTCGTGGGCGAGATCTATCGGAAGGACGGGCTCGGGTGGATGTTTAAGGGGTGGGTTCCTGCGTTTTTGAGGTTGGGACCGTGAGTTTGCCTTTTTTTTGTCCCCTTTCTTTTTCAAAATGCTTGGGAGTGAATGAGGGTGTAAGGTGCTGGATGGGATGGGATGAAATGCTAGTGGAGTCACTGACTAACGATGCACAGACAAACGATATGCACGTTCCTCTTCCTCGAGGCGCACAGGAACATGTACCGAAAGCTCAAGGGCATCGAGAATGAGCAGTAACGGCAATCACCAATAACCACATCTGCACACCCGGGCATATCGCCATGGCAGACATTCGCACAGCCATGTGCAGCACATCAGCATCTGTATTCGGCACCCAGCTCAGCATTATATAGACGAGTAGGAAGGGAAGAAGGGATAGACGAGAAGGGCCGGCAAGCGGTCATGGTTGGATTCATCATAATAGGCGTTTGGAGCATGCATGGTTTGGGATTTGATGCATTTCTTGGCATTGTACTGTGTACCATGTCGCTTGCATACCTTGGGGAGTTCATTTGGCTGATGGTACCCCGTCGTATCATCTCGTAATGGCATTTCGCGGTTGTTTTCCACCTTGTTTCCGTCTGGCTGTGAATGATGCTAGTGTACTTGCGGCGTAGCAGGCCTTTTTGGGAGTGATATGGTATTGGTCTTTTGTGATCTTGATGTTGGTTTTGATTCCTACGTTGATTAGCTCAATCCCACTATCAGCCGTCCCTCGGAGGCTGATAAATATCTGGTATTGAATGTGATGCATGTAGATACCCCGAAGTCATTCATGCCCAGTTTTACCCTCAAACTCCATGCGCAACAGCCCAATCGCAGGCTGTTTTGGTATAAAATACAAATGCAACGCATCCCCTCGACTCATCTCAACTCGTGCCTTTCTCACCAACCACCGCCACTCCCCGAATTGCCATACGGCGTCGTACCATAAGCCGTCGCCGCACCGCCACCGCCCCAGGCACTAGCACTACCAGCCCCGGCATACGGCGTCGTGAAGCCTTGGTCCTGCCACGGAGCACCGCCGTCCATACCGTCGGGGCTGCGCGGACCGTCGTAGTCGCCGTTCATGCCGTCGCTCTCGCCCAGGCCGTGGATGAGGGCGGCCAGCTTCTTCTGCAGCTCCTTGATGCCCTCTTGGATGATCTGGTCCGACTCGATGTTGCCCGCGCTCTCGACCTCGAAGTAGAAGCGCGAGGGCACGGCGTCGTAGTCGAAGGGCTCGCCGGCGGGGGGTTCTTCGCGGTTTGCGTACTCCGACTTTGGCCTTTGATTTTGGAGGATTGTCAGTTCGGCCGTCTTGCAGGGAGGGAGACAGATGAAGCTTACCATTCTTTCTCGGGGTCGGCCTCGTACCACAGGTCGAGGTGGTGCAGCTTGTTGTGGGGGTCGTACTCGAAGCCGACGGCGGCGGTGGGCGCCCACTTGGCGTGCTCCTTGGCGATGCCCTTCTTGGCGATGCAGGTGAGCTTGAGCTCCTGGCCCTTGCGCAGCTTGGCGAGGAGAGGGCCGGTGGCGTCGGGGTCGGTGATGACGGGGTTGCCGATGTGGCTGTTGGGGCGGTCGATGCCGACGATGAGGTCGCGGGCGTAGACGTTCATGATGTAGTCGCCCGTGCACTTTGCGTGCAGGGTGAGGGTGATGGTGCACTTGCCGCAGGACTGGTCGCAGTCGCAGTCGCGCGAGTAGTTGAGCTGGTCGCACTCGCGGGAGTCGAGGGGGATGAGGCCGAGGCGGTGGGCGATGAACTCGTCGGCGAGGACAGAGGTGTTGACCTCGATCTCGACAAGGTCGATGGCGACGGTAGGGACCTCGGCCTGGATGATGCGGCGCAGAGAGTTGGCAAAGGAGAGGTCGACGTTGCTGAGCTCGAAGTCTACATTGGCGGGACCAGCCTGTGCACACAAGACGGCATAAAGTAAGCCATGCCGCAAGTGCATTGGATGTGGATTCAGGTACTGTAAGGGCTCAGACATACAGAGGAGATCTTGACGGACGGGCCCAAGGACTCGCCGTCCATCATCATGGTGTCGTACTCCATCGCGAAGGATGCGAGCCGAGATGGCGGGGGTAGGAGCAAGAAAGAATCTTCAACAGCGCGCAGATGTCGAATCGACGAGTGCAAGAGGTCGGGGGTTGGAATGGCAGCGCGCGGATGAGGAGGTGTTGCGGATTGAAGTGGTTGTACAAAGAAAAGCGATGTTGTGAGAAAGGTGAAGAATGCGGCGGGCTCGCTCAGCAAGGCTGGCGACAAACAATGCAAGAGGTGTGCAATGCGAGGCTGCACCTGCAGGGGGGCCTCCCGGACACCAGCGACACCCCCCCCCCCCCCCCCCCCCCAAGAATAAAACAGTGTGGGTACAGTGTGTAGCGTGACAGCTACTGTGTTGCCCCCTTGCAGCGTCTTCGTTATGAACGAGATCAACCGACCTCAATCCGTTCCCTCGAACATTCAATGCGTAGTCCTCGTTGTAGTAGTGCCATGTGTATATCATGCGGTATTATAATGTACCGGAGGGAGTTGGGTGAGAATTGAAGCGTTCCTACCTAATCGACCATCTTGCTGTCTTACCATAGAGTGCACTGGGGTCGCCCCTTGATCACCAGTCTTACCCTACAATTGCTCTACGAGCGTTACCGCCAGACATCATTGTCCAGAAAGTAAATTGAAAGATAGCGCATCTACATGTCCCTTCAAGACACCAATGGGGAGATATAGCTGTCCTCGCTTCGAGTTTGTTCCCATTTCGGCCTCGGAGAGTACAACATTGGAAAGCATGTGTGGTCAGGACGGGTCTCCACCCAGATATCAATGGGCATTCCTGGAGTTTGCACGAAGAGCCCTTTCATCTCGACGCATTTAATTGCACAGAAACGTCAGCCAGATCACTTCATATGGCTACCCATGGTATCACGCTTCTTTGCACTAATTATCTTGGTTCCCATGGTAGCCGCATCATGCAACATTGATAGCCTATTCGCCTGAGCGACATAAGAGTCTAACAGGCCTAGCTGACACACGCCTCGATCACCAGCAAGGTTTTCTTCTTAGACGGCATCCAGCTGAGCAGTTGTTGCATAAAAGGCTGGCCCAGGACGTCAGAGGAGGTCTATGGTCAAAATGGCAACCGGAAATCTGTATTGGTATTTCAAAGTTATGTGGGCGAGTTTTGGTAATGCTTTGCCTTTATGCATGATTGCAAAATTCAATTTTTTTTCTTTTCATCGATGAAGTGTAGTGTG
This sequence comes from Xylariaceae sp. FL1272, assembly GCA_022432385.1. NCBI lineage: Eukaryota > Fungi > Ascomycota > Sordariomycetes > Xylariales > Xylariaceae > Xylariaceae sp. FL1272. The sequence goes on from JAJJXC010000020.1 coordinate 436,255, forward strand.
GGACTCCAACATTGGGGATTTTAGTCGCTGGTGCCATTTCTGGCTTGACACGAGTTTGAGAAAACAAGTCACTCGAAGGGGCATAACTTATACATTTGAGGACCCTTTGTTCCATCATGCTATACTAGCGGTCAAATACGCGACCAACACTGTCCACCACCTTGCTTAGCAAACTAGGTAGTCTTTATGGGTGGTTGATATGAAGGTGCTCTGTTTCGAAGCATGGTACCCCCGCGGTAACGAGCGCCACCCAACGTTGGATTGGACGCCAAGAATCAGAGGCAATGATTCTCTAACTTGTGGTCCCTTATGTTTCCCAACCCGAGGCTGACAATAAACTTTGGACTAGGGAATATACACGCAAAGCATGTAACTCCTTATTTTATCTACCTAGCCGAACTGCTTTTTGCGGGATATGAGGGAAAGGATCCAGTTTCAATATTTTTTTGTTTTTTTTCTTGGATGTTCGTGTGTTGATCAAGGGAGATAGGACTCGTCACTGGCAGTTATGAGGACATTCAAGTTATCGATGTCTTTCTCGAGTTGGCGTGTGGTTGGGGTATGAGTCGTGAAGCGAATGCCGCGAGGCGGACAATTCGAGTCAATTAAGACTGTGTAGGATCAGTGTTGGGCGAACGAGAATTTGCCCTGAACCTCGACTCGGCATCAGCATAACTTGTAAGACCGACCTCACAACAATGCTGTAAGGCGGGCGCCGCGGTCTGCAGATAGGCTAACCCTCACGCCAGTGGGAGTATGTCCCCGCTGTTCATCAAGAGCGATCATGACTGACTCTTCGGCCGCTGGCCGCACGGCTTCGGGTGTTTTGATTGTGGAGCTCATCCGGTCTGGCCCCTGAGCTTTCCTTCATCTTATCCGCCAGGTGCTGTGACTGGAGGGATAGTCGGTGCAAGGCTTCCGATTGTTGCTTTACTTCAAGCTGGAGCATTTTGAGATTTTCCCCCGCTTCCCGCAACCTGTTCCGCGACGACAGAGTATCGTAGATAGCAAAAGCGCCGAGAAACGCCATTGAGATCACGATCATTGCGACCCCGAAAGGATCTATGTCTGGTGCAGCAGACCACGAGTAAAAGGAGGCGGCTAAATGGGCAAGAAATGTTGTGACGAGGAGTGCTGTCTCGCCTTTCGATAATGGTGGAATGTTTGAAGACATTGTCGATGTGGTAGTCAATGTTGTTTGACTGTTATTGTAGCTGTGTTTTGAACCAGATGGTAAATTTATCATAGATTAAGTAGTGATGAAGAAGATTGAGAAAACCATTAGAAGAACAAAGCAGTAATATGATGAAGAAAATGCTTCGTCTGTCTTGGAGAGGGAGAGAGAAGGTGCACAATATAAACATTTTAAACCGAGGCAAGGAAATAGGTAACTAATGACACTACTCGTAGATTTGCTTGTCGCTAAACATTAATTGAACACCTACTCCCCCGAGTGATGTATGACAGCGCACGTGATAGAGAGGACGTTGATGAGGACGGGCTGTAGAAATAATTCCCCTAATCACAGCTTAGATGATAGAAGTTTGATCCTGTGCGAAAATGGTAATCATAATCAAGACTAATGGAAAATACGACGGCGCTAACGCGTGTAAGACCCGTACTATTTCACCTAACATGACATGAATGATATGAATAACCAAGCGACGCCGTTTTCCCCTCGCGCAGGCCTGGCCTGCTCCCAGTTTTTGCACTCCTGGCTACACAGCTCAAAGCCACGGGTATGTTCATTTCTTCGGGCGACGTTCTCTCAACTGACGGATGAACGAGGGCAAATGATACAACTCACGTCGGAATGTGCTATTTCTCCTGTCGGGCTCGGCTTGTGTTACTTGTGTAAATTTAGTAGAAGGCTCCGAGTGTCGATATCCCTGGTACTGATGTCACACCTCATCCTCCGAGGGTTCCCTTCGAGTCGAGTGGTCTCTGACTCCCTCCGTTGTATATATGTGGATTACAACGGGCGTCATTCTACACCGAAAATCCATTACAGCCGGTCGCTGCCCGCTGTAATGGATTTTCGGTGCAAAATAACGCCCGTTGTAATCGAAGTGGCTAATTACAACGGGCTCAAATTCACATATAAAAAGCATTACAGCGGGTCGCTTCCCGCTGTAATGAAATTTGTACCTAAATCTGTGCCCGTTGTAATCGCCGATTCCGATTACAGCGGGCATGGTTTCACATACAAATTCTATTACAGCGGGTTGCCTCCCGCTGTAATAGTTTTTGTATGTAAAATTATGCCCGCTGTAATGATGTCAAATGATGCATGGGCCAGGGAAAAGACTGAATGCTTTGGAACTAGCGATTCACACCACTTTTCCGACTCGTGTTGGATGCTGGGGCCGACATCAGCACATGTCAACCACCCATCTTGGAGAGGATTGTCTACTCAATGGACGAAGGGAATGCACTAGAGTGCACTCGACTACTTATGTGTCACAGAACGGGATTGATGAGGCACAGACCAGGTAGCGCACAGGCCACGATACGGTGTATATAAGGTCATTTCCCAGCCCCTATTTAGATAGTTACTTCTTCCCTCCTCGTACAACAACAATAGTCAATGCTGGACCCTACCAGCAGTCAGAACTGTGACAACATTCAGACAGGGATGTCGATGACTATCCACATGCGTCAACGAGTCCATTGCCGATCCACGTTGCAGCCAGGGCGGGAAATACAAATTTGGTGAAATGGCTGAGCAGTAAAGGGAGGGTCCTCGACTCATAGTTTGTACCCGATTGTAGGGGATGGAACTGGCTCCTCTCATCGAAACATTCCACTCCCTTCCAGCAAACTCATGCGAATGGTTCTATCACTACAGTTCTGCAATGTCGGACTGGGAAGCTTTTTGGCGGAGAGCTGGTCCAGGCCATAAAATTGGGCAACGAGGGTATCACGTCAGACATATTAGCTCGTGGAGGAGACATCACTTCGACTGATGCTTATGGCGAGTCTGTGTCAGATGTTGCCATTGAGATAGGAGACATAGACACGGTTTCGATGTATTTCTCTCGCGCTGGAACGTATCGCTCTTCGGCACTGTTAAAGGCGGTGAAAGGCTTCGCTACGTCGCAGAATGACTCAATAGTCTCACTCCTTGCCGCATACCGGCCCGCGCGACGTGTTGACAGGTACGAATCCTCCGCCTTGGTAGTTGCAATCCGCCAAGGTCTCCCATCACTCATATCTATCCTGTTGGCTGCCCATTTCTGCTTGCGTCTATCCATTCAATTTACCGGGCTGAGGTGCTAGATTCGGGAGACTTTCCCGTTGGGACAGACTCAATAATCGGTATAACCCCACTGTATGCAGTATTCCATCTCGGAGATGTGCACCTCATTCAGAGATTTATTAAAGCGGGCTATCAACCGCTGGCTGGAGATCTCGGACATGGAAGTCCGTCTATACCGCCGCTTGTGCATTCACATTTCCCGCCAAACAGTTCCGATCCGGGGTTGTCACAAAGTCTCCTATATGCACATGTCGTACGAGATGACCGAGCAGAGTACGGCAATGTATCGAGTACATAAACTGTCTCGAATACTAGATCAGCTGGAGGACATCGCTGCAGAAAGCAGTAGAGCTTGGCAACATGTCCATGACAACTCTTCTCATCGGCGTAGGGGCTGCTATCAACGCACCAGCAGCAGATATCATGGGAGCCACCACGCTCCAGCTGGCGGCCATCCAGGGAAACTTGGCAATGGCAAGATCACTCCTTGAGAGTGGTGCCCAATTAGAAGGGGCAATGAGAACACATTATATTCGCTCCGTTGCGTATGCAAATTGAGAAGGTCACTTGGCCTTAGCGAAGCACCTTAAAAGCATTGGTGCTTGGACGGATGCGGACCAGAAAATCCACGATTGAGAGGGAATATTGAGAGGGGAAGGCTACTTCAAATATGACGAAGAAATCCGGATTGGCGATTCCGAGCCACAACCATAGTAATGCATGAGGAAGCCGAAATTCAAGACGAGGCCAACAGCGTTTCCTCGCCTTTGGCATCATTCAAATGCGATTGTGTTAGTGACGATGAAGACTGTCATTCTATGGACCGAAATCACTTCAAAACGACTATACTGATGACGAGCACGAGGATGAGGCTATCTCCGGTGATGCGGAGAACGAGTACAGTTTAGCGTGGACGAAAGCGATATGTGGGCATGGCCAGCAGAGAGTCCGGGGCTAATACTTGAGCGATTTCTCAGTACCTAGGCATTTATATATTACTCAAAGCGTCAAGAGCAAGGTCTCAGATCGTTCCAAAGCCACGACAGGTGTGGACACAGGGAAAACCCGACCGTGGTTCTTCGTAGCCTTCCAACTACTTCCGTGTTAGGAATATTAATGGACGCAGCATGATTATCAGTCGACCCCAGTCTTGTCACATATAGATCGACTCCCGCGGCCATCCCCGTTATTGTCACATCATTCTAGGTCGTCACCGCTTAGGCACCTCGACGGCATATTCAAAGTAATCAAAGTCGAAGATGAGATAACAGGAGAGGAAAAGAAAGTCTCTGATCCTCCGGTACGTGCAATCTCACCCCCTCCTCATACTGCATATACATTGACACCATACACCATAGCGAATGCAATACTTCGTCTCCCAATCGGCCGCACAACCAGGGGACGGGTATGCTCTTCGCCTCCTCATCCCTCTTCTTCAAGTACCTCCCCCAAGCCTACCCCCTGCACAAACTCGAAGGCCTCCGCTGGACATGCAACAGCTACGGGCACTACCACCACTCCCTCTCCTCCATCCCGCTCATTGTGCGTCGCCCAACCCTCAACACGGCTTGCATGCGCTGGCACTCTCCTGGCCAAAGTACAAGACGGCGTACGGGCACGCCGTCATAACCATCGACAACGGGTCGCAGGCCGTCGTGCCCATGGTCGACACGCTTCTCCACGACCGCCGGGTTTGCCTGCGCTTCTCGTGGGAGGAAGGCGACGTGCTTGTCTCCGATAATGTGTCTATGCTGCACACGAGGACCAGCTTCAATAATCAGCGCCCGAGAGAGCTGTGGCGGATTCACACTTACTGACAGCGACGCGGAGGCCACAATACGCTGTGTATAACCTCAATCGGGACTTAAGGGCGGCGAATCGGGATTACAACGGGCATGAATTTCCATAGAAAATTCATTACAGCGGGCAGCTGCCCGTTGTAATCAAATTACTATGTAATTCTTAGCCCGCTGTAATGCAGATCTGAAATTACAACGGGCATGAATTGCCATATAAAATTCATTACAGCGGGCAGCTGCCCGTTGTAATCAAATTACTATGTAAAACTTAGCCCGCTGTAATGCCAATTTGGAATTACAACGGGCATCGATTCCAATAGAAATTGCATTACAGCAGGTACTATACAATTGAAAGGGTGAATGATTATCATTGCGCTGCAAGACAACACACCGTAGGGCGTCGAAGCACTATTCGGGCTTTTGCGTCATGCGCTGCCTCGTCCACGTCGCTTTAGAGATCCCCATTTGTCAAAAGGATACGGTTTCTGAAGTGGACAGTAGGTAATCGAAGTCTCCGGGTCCTTTCACCTTTCCCAAGATCAATCGCGCCCTGAACAACAGCGGCAACTTGTGTGGGACTGTATATGGATCTGGAATCCTTATCGCCGACGGCGTGCATCTGCTACGCAGATACTGTTGGCGTTTTCTTTAGAAATAGTCAAGTCAGGGGTTCTTGGACTTCAGGCAACAATCAATAAAATCACAAGAACCCGTTAGAGAGCAACATGAAGAGGAAGCTTCCGATGGTATTGTCTGTGAGAATGAAATATGCAATTCGAGGCCGCGACTACTTTCCCTGTTTTTGTAATACGTCTCTCTCTCCCCTTACGTGCCCTTTATCCTTTTCCTGCATCCTGACTCCTGGGCGACATTTCAGTCGTTCTCCTTAAAGGCTTCCACGTCCCGAGGATAAGCAACCAGATGACCAACATTCGGATCGCGGGTGGCAGCCCGGTATGCTTAAATAGCTCCCTGAGAGCATCCCGGTTTGCGTTTGGTCGATCCTCATCCTCGGATAGTCCATCTATCTGCATTTCATCTCCAACTTGAGCAGGGGGGGAGGCGACGATGGCGAGGCGGGAAGCAAATATGACGTTCGAGTTGAGTCGCCGTGTTTGCAGAATCCTTCATCGTACGAAGCGGGGACGGCTGCAGCTGGACTCGCCTTAACCTCGTCATCAAGAGACATCAATGCCAACGGACTGTTCCTCAATTCTCCAATCTCCAAAGGAATTCCTACCCGCTGCAATCGGAATCGGGGATTACAGCGGGCAGAGATTTACATACATTATGCATTACAACGGGAGGGTGCCCGCTGTAATCATATTTATATGTGATTTCCCACCCGTTATAATCTGCATCGGCCATTACAACGGGCCGAGATTTACCTACATTATGCATTACAGCGGGCTGCTTCCCGCTGTAATAATATTTGCACCTAAATCTATGCCCGTTGTAATCGCCGATTCCGATTACAGCGGGCATGGTTTTACATACAAAATCAATTACAACGGGTCGCTTCCCGCTGTAATGTCATCTGCACCTAAATCTATGCCCGTTGTAATCGCTGATTCCGATTACAGCGGGCTTGGTTTTACAAACAAAATCAATTACAACAGGCCTATGCCCGCTGTAATAAGATTTGTAGGTATTTTCCTACCCGTTGTAATCTGCCATCATTCTTCTGAGCTCGTTGGAAAGGAAGCTCTGAGCTTGGAGTAACATCATTTCCGTCGGACTATCGTATCCTGCAATTGATTCTGACTGGCACGATTCATCGTACTCAATCGTGTTCAGGTTCTCCTGCACCATAAGTTGTGGGATCGTCTCAGCCAATTCGAAGGTCGCGAGACGAAGCTGAGATGGGACTTGGGCGAGAACCAGCTTGACAAGCACTCGAAACACGCAAATACAATCCACACCGCATTCGCGTTCAGCCACAGTGAACAGCCGCTCTTGGCACGTCGACGGGAAGCGAACACAGTCTCAGATTTGAAGTATACGACCAAGCAGAAATTCCAGAAATTCAAATTTGCCACTCAATCAAGCTAATGCAACAACGCTTGTCAATTTCCGTGGCAGCCTTGCCCACTACACAACACCGCCTGATGGAGTTTGCCTGAGTTTGACTTGTGAATCGCCATCGACTTTGTGCGACCATCTTCCTCCCATATTCGCGACCCGTGCCACCAAGCTCGGCGAATCTCCCAGCGTTCATACAAGACTTGAAACTCATCTTGTGATACACGACGGCCCTTGTCGGTTGACCTGCCAGTGTGCTTGGACCATGCGAAACGGTATGAACAGGCAGCTGCGAGCCTTCCCTTTCTGGTGCCTCGTGTAGAGGGAAATGATCTCGAAAGCCTTTGCCGTGTTCATCTAGCGTCAAGGTGACGGTGGCACCTCGCAGTTGAGAGTTTGAAGGTTCGGTGAAAAGCAGATCGAGGAAAACGACACCCGCGGGGTCTTTCTCAGAGCCGAGAACGCCCCATTTCGACCTGCTGAAGACGAACTTGCAGGCCATATGATTTGAAATAAAGATTACAGCAGGTTGCCTCCCGCTGTAATGGACTTTTGGTGCAAAATGACGCCCGTTGTAATGAAAGAGGCCAATTACAACGGGTTGAAATTTACATACAAAAAGTATTACAGCGGGTCGCTGCCCGCTGTAATGGATTTTTGGTGCAAAATAACCCCCGCTGTAATCGAAGGGTCCAATTACAACGGGCTCGAATTTACATACAAAATGCATTACAGCCGACCGCTGCCCGCTGTAATGGATTTTTGGTGCAAAATGCCGCCCGTTGTAATTGGCCAAGGTCGTGGTAAATATCCATTCCTATATGAACTGTCAGATCTTGGTCCATATCCCACATTCCGTTAACATTCCGATGGGCCAACAGTCTGTCGAGACTTGTATTGACGTAGTTCACAGATGACCTTGCAGCGAATCGCTCATCATCGAGATACGCGGGGTTGTGGCTGGGTTTGGCAACAGCTATATCCACATCACTTTCGTCCGACGGGTCGTTGTCGATATGAATCGTACACGGGTTTGCTCTTTGTACGAATCCGTGACGAAAGGCTAGGGGCAGACGAGGATGGGTCTCCGGAAGTATGTCTAGTTCTTGACAGCTACATCATCTCTTTCCTCTGCTTCTGGCTGTTCGAGACTGAGAGCACGTCGTCTTCAGACCGGCTGCATCTTACGCCAGCCGTTACTTCTGTCGGGGGATCAGAACCTTCCAGTTGTACTCGATCTCGACCTTTGGGCTCCACAGAGTTACCCTCATCACCGCTATCGACTCCACTAAGCATTTCATGAGGGGGATTAAGAGTGTAATCCGGATCGAGAAGGCCACCGCGCATTGGCCTACTCTGAGAGGTTGAAGACATATTGAGGTGGGACGATCGTCTGAAGAAGCTGAAGATCGAAGATTTGTAATTGCAGGTCGTTAATGTCTTTGCGGGACTATCGTGAGGTTATTTGTCGGCCGTGGATCTATTCCCTGACACATACTATGATGGGGAACCAAAAGTAGGTCAATAGTACTACTAGGTCACAGGGCCCCAGCTGTAAAAGAAACGCAGATAGAAGAAGAAATCTGGACGAATAACCGTGAACAATGGTCTACTGTTTCAAAGCTCACAGAGCTTGCGAAAAGAGGCTTTTGAAAGCCCACTGCCGAGCCCTCGTTGTGGCAATATTGGCTGCGGTATCTGCAGAATGCATATCAATGTTACCATGCGCGCATGTTCTACGTTATTGATTGGGAGGGCTGGCGATTCCCACCCAGCACAGCCACGCAAGGCTCGAAGACCGAGGGGACAGGAGAAAGCCGTCAAATGCAATCACTTTCCCTGGCGGGCTTTGATCTAGCGTACAGCAATCGAGCATCCTTCGAATCACCATGGTAGATGAGAGCAGCCACCCAGTGTTGACTGGCATTGCCGTGCCGGTGCAGCGGCGTCTGCAATTGGGTCGGCGGTGCGATAAGTATGATGTGGTCACCTGCGCAAAGAAGTAAACCATCGGCCGAGTACGCAGGTACGCTTCTAATACGTATTGAATCAGATTTGCATTATTACAGCGGGCATAATTTTACATACAAAATCCATTACAGCGGGCGGCAACCTGCTGTAATGCATTTTATATGTGAATTTGAGCCCGTTGTAATGGAAGGGACCAATTACAACGGGCTCGATTTTACATATAAAAAGCATTACAGCCGGTCGCTTCCCGTTGTAATGGATTTTTGGTGCAAAATGACGCCCGTTGTAATTGGTCCCTTCCATTACAACGGGCCTAATTTTACATACAAAATCCATTACAGCGGGCAGCGACCTGTTGTAATACATTTTGTATGTAAAACCGAGCCCGTTGTAATTGGCCTCTTCGATTACAACGGGCGGCATTTTGATGTTTCCAGCTACTAGGTGACTTCAAGTCTGCTCGGACTTTTTTCTCGAGCGCTGCCACCTAGGCTCTTGAAAGCTCTGCGGAAATTGTCTCGTGGCCCCAAGCGTAGAGAGAGTCGCTGCCGCGCAAAAAAATTACCATTGGGGCCATTGCGCGCATCTCCGATCCCAAACACGAAATCAGAATCTAGATCGTCTATCGGCCACTCGATATGGTGAGAGAGTGGTGGTAGAAATATCGCTCTGTAGCGACTTATTCTTAATGGTTATACCCAAGACATTACTGATCGCCCCGTGGGTCGTGGTTACGCCTGAAGTGTCGACCGCGACAGCTTCCATCGATATATCCGCGCTGCTGAACCGCCTGCAGGAGAGTCGCGACCGGAGCGCCGGTATCGTCGCATTTGTGCTGTCAGACGCTGCCATGTCGAAACTTCCAGAAGCCGCGACCACCGAGTAAACCGGAAACGCTAAGTTTTCGTAGGTCTGGGCAGGGTAAGACAGGTTGCCCTCCAGTATCAAGGAGCTTGTAAGTGTGCCATAGTCTGCGAACTGGTTCGAGGCAACGTTGTACGTGCTATTGCTCATGTTCTCCGTTGAGGAGGTGCTGTTGAGCGAGCCCGTCGTCTGCATTTTCACACTCGTGTCTACGGGTACGTTGGCCACAGAGTACAGCGACCCTGTGAATATTGTGAAGATCGATGAGATGATTACGCAAGTTGTCGTGGCGAGGGCCGCTAGGCTTTGAGAGCGGTATTCTGCAAATAGCACCCGCGGTGTTGACAAGTCGAGAAGGTCCAAGTTGATCAGGTTCTCTTTGGCTTGGCCTTTCTTGAGTTTTATGTAGGGGGTCAGTAATCGGGTTTGGAAGTCTACCGACGAGAAGTAGAGCGCGATGAGCGAGATTATGAATGCTGGTATCACCGTCTAGTTATGCTGGCCTGGCAGTTCCACAAAACCGGTTCGACCGGTCTGCAGTCGTGAGATCATTTCAAGGGATTCCACGATGCCTACGACGACAAGGTAGACCATCCCACAAATGAAAGGATTGAGAATCTTGGGTGCTTTCAATTCATCATTGGGCGTGTCGAGGGAGAAAGTATTCTCTATACCTTGCTCCGGCATCATGGAAATTTTGAATGTTTGGCTGCAGCCTTGCGACCGGTAACTATTGTCTTGAAAGGAGCAGAAGTTGAAGGCGCTGATTCGATTCTTGATCGTTCTCTGTAAAACTGGCCCACAACCACGGAAAGACTTGAGCACTTGATCGCTGTTGCACAATAACGCTACTGCTCCTAGGATGTTGTTTGGCTTATGAGGAAGAGAGAATTCCTTGTCCCTCGTGCTCACGATGAGAACAGCAAGCCCAACACAAGCTGCCAAGATTGATGTGATCTGACTGTCAGTGACGGAATCGACTAGTAACCGGTCTTGCTCTTCACTCATCGTTGCACTGCGACTCTCAGAGGTTCCGTGCATGAATACTGATCTGGCAACGAACACCATTCTTTATTGATACAATGATAATGCTTGGCGACAATTTCTTCCAGGGATTCGTAGTTGAGTAGTTTAGAAACCAAGGGACTTGTCATATTAGCAAACGCAAGCACACTTCCAAAGTAAAAATCGACCAAGCCCGTCTGTTGATTACCATTGGGGTCAGTGATTTTCATTGCACTTGCGGCTAGTAGTGGAGGACTTATACTAGTCTCGAATGAGTCCTAGTATAATTGTATCAATCTCCCCGGTTGTAACCCAGCAATCTGCCGAGCAGGTGATTTTGGTGTGTCGCCAGAGATATTAACAGCGGCCGAATGCAAGCGGGACACGTCGATGTCGTGAATATTGTAGTCTGCACGGCAAACCATCTGCATTGAATCCACGACTCTCGACACATGTAACTTCTCAGCGTCGTCAGCCTTTTCGAAGCTACCAAAAAGTGTAATGAGTCGCAAATCGTCAATGTCCGATGAGTTGTTGCAGGTCGACATACCGATACGAGCGATCAGAATGTTGGAAGGGCATCGTTGGGATTTCCAAAGAATCCCACCACGGGCGTGGTGCTGATAAGCAATTCACAATGTGTTGTCTTGAGGGACCAGCAGTGGGCATCGCCATATTTTATCTCCGTAGTATTCAAGGTGGCGATTTCGCAATTGATCTCAGATCTGAAACCTTCAACGGTAGCCGTCAACTTCGTTCCAATGGACGTGGGGGCATCGATTTGCTGGAAAGCGTAGTTTGCGGACGTGCCTTCTGGGTAGGCCATATTTTTGGTGGCCAATCCAATCACTATCCTCAAGCGTTAATGCTAGATTCATTCCAACACCATGTTTCAAAAGACATGTGCTTACTGCTGTAATAATGCAGTGTGCCAATCGTGTTGGCGTAGCCCTCTGACTCTGTTGTGTTCGCCACGAAAGACGAATGAAGCGTCGTTACAGTAGGCACGTCAACATCAACCTTCTTCAATGAGATCAAAGCAGTTGAAAGTACGATGGCCACTCTGAGAAGAAGTCTGCACGAGACAGCCGCGGCCACAACCCAGTCTCTCTTACGGAAAGCCTTGATAACTGCGACGGGCCTAGCCATTGACATGTAGTCCAACAAAAGTGTTGATTCGGCACTTTCGCCGCACGAAAGATGCGTCCAGGGGGAAGCTGCCATTGCTTGACATTCTAGCCTGCCCCAAAGAGCGTCAATCAAAGTCAAAATCGCCATGGGGCCGAACGTCCACAGGTAATGGAACTTTGTGCTTGGCATGACCAGTCCGTCATTCCTGCGGGAGTACTGGACGAGGCCCTGATTGACGACTAGAAATACTGTAACAGATATTATGCGTAAGCTCAAGGCGCTGGGCGAGAGGTGCTTCGGTTTCCAAGCGCCTGGACAATTACCCGCAGCATCAGAACCACTGGTAATATCTGAGCCCACGACTTGTTGGTTTGATTCCACGGCCACAGAGAACGCTGAAGAAATTTGAGATGCTTGGGTACTAAGATCGCATGATACATCGCCATTGTGTTCTATAATGGTATGTGTTTGTGAGGGAGATGGGAGTTGGTGTTGATTTCTGATATATCCGAGATTGGAGAGACTATGAGATCTTGAGTTTCGCATAGTGGAGTGGCGACCTCACCCCCTACAGGGACAATTGCCGGCATGTTTGGCGTATTTTAACAAAGTCGTATGTGATTTTTTATATGCGCGCGCCGGGTTTAGTTTGAGAAAATTCCAAAGGGTCAAGCAGGCATTTCAGTTGATCAGCTTGAACGCATGTTCAGGGCCAAACAACAGCGTCCATGTGTCGCAATCCTTCAGAGGGAGCGGCAGCATCCTACTTATAATTGTGTGCCTGAGATAGGGTGATGTAAGTTGTGGGCAGGTTCATGAAAATCCTGAAACGTGTGTACAACCCCATCGATACAGTCAAAATCGGCCCGGCAGGGCGATAGGAGTAGCACAGGTAAGCCTTCCGCTGATGATTTTGCTATGGAAAAGCCGATATCATTGGTTAGTTCAGAGAGTCTTTGAAACTGGCCCTGATTGGTATCTCGAAGGCTTTTCCTCCTACAGCATGTTTAATTGGGGAGGGCCGTACTCAGTCTGAGGAACATATTATTCGACGGGGGTCGCAAGTCAGCCTGGGCAAATGTAAGATGGTGTTTCAAGGTCTTGATCGTGGCGGTGAAGGGGCGGTCGATCTTTTGGGGGCAGAGATTGAGAGTGTAACACAGCGGACATGGTTTGCACCACGTCGCCCCCAAAAGATTTGTGGCGGCATGAAATACCTATGTGACCTAAGCCTGCAGGTTGAATGTTTCACTTACCAAGTTGTCTTTATGCGAACCAGGTATATCACTGTCGCCAAGATGAAGATCTACTATCATTGGCATCTTGTTGGAGCAGTTCCGTGCCGGGTGAAAATTATAGTGTAAAGTGGTTTTAAAAGCGATCTAATCTTATTAGAATGTGCATTTCTTTCGCAAAGCTCTATACGATTGTTATTAAAGCTTAGCATGCTAGCGTTCATTATTCCAACATAAATCAGTCTGGCTCGTTAGAAGGCAAATGATATTAAATGATGATTGCATGGCATGTCGTCCTCTATTTCGCATGTTCGGCAAGCCTCACTTCAGGATTTTACCCTAATCAATATCCTTCACCAATTGATCTAGGACCTTGTCAGCGCTCTTCCCGAACGCCCCGATTGCTTTCAATACAGCATCGAAAGTCTTCTGGTTCTCCTTGGTACGTTTCCCATAGTCGTCCCTTGAGCTGATATCACGCCATCTATATCCTGCCTTCCTCTGAAACTTGTGTTGATCTTCCTTGGCGCCAGGGTTAGGGACGAGGCCAGCAATGAACCAGTACATCCTCGAGATCTCTAGCTTGTCTTCGTCTACCAGATCCACCAGCCGCTCTCCTGGCTTGAGTACGTAATGCCAGTCGCCATCACCGCCCCTTCTTCTAATATCTTTGAAGGCTTCTCCGTTGTCCTTGATCCACCATCTATCTTCTGCATTGCAGATGGTCATAATAACTGACCTGATCGCCCAGCCGCGCGCCGAGCTAGAGCTGGGATCGAAGACGATGTGGACGTGACTGCCGCCGTGGCCAAAGAATGTGTTCAGTGTCTCTTGAAGCGGAGTGGGCTCCTCGTTGGCTTGGGGTGTCGGATAGAGGTAAACATGTAGATTGTTGACGCCGTTCTCCCAAGCTATTGTACGTCAGAGACTTGATAACCCGTATACGGATAGTACCGTGTAGGGATAGAATGAAAAAGGACAAGAACAGCTCGACTTACTGAGTCCAACATCTTTCGCGCGCTCGAGAGCATCTTTTCGGTTCTGATTTGGGATATATCGTAACGGCGCCACGTCTTGTTCATCCGAAAACTCTTCAACATCCGAGAAGAAGTCGTCTGGATACGTGGTTTCTCCGTTCTCGTTGCTTTTGGGCCAGGGCCCAATCCCACCATCGTCCCCGTTAGCACCATCGGCCGGTGGCTCTGGGTCGTCGACGCCACTGGCAGAAGCGACAGTATAGCTGGTAACTGGGATAGGGCATTTGTTCGATACCGCACCGGCTAATGACTGATTAAGCTGGTCGACGAAGTTCACCTCAGGGTTCTTTTCGCCGCCCTGGTCACCACCTTCCCCTCCTTCGTCGCCTTCGCCCTCCACAAGAACCCTGACGCCCTTATTCTTCGCAGAGTCATTCGGCGTATCAGCGTTCCTTAAGACCATCGAGACTAGTCCTACCAGCTCACTATTAGACGTGGAAAGAGCATGGACTTGACAGATCACTGTGATCCCGTTGTCTATCGTATCCTTTTCGAATCTGGAGTACATGTATCCATATATCCAGTTCTTCAACGACTCGGTATTGACGGATGCCGTGTTGATCTGTAGCTTAGCAGAATACGATCTAGTGTATGTGGTCTGGTATTGACAACATTAGGTGTTAGCTGGTTCTTACGGTGCTCTCACGCGGTACTGGGAAACTTGAATCAACGCTTTCTCGCGAGCCATTGTCTTACTATGATGAAGTGAGTATGCCTGTCTTATAGTTGAAACACAAGACGAGAAATGTCTAGCCGGATGATCCTTTACATACCATATACAGGTGTTGGGTCCTGTGCGGCTCCTTCTGCGCTGTCGAGAGTCCTCAACTTTGATGCGAGACGCACATTCCTTTGAGCAGACGTACTGACCCTAGCCAGCGCAAGCTGATTTAGGGGAGCAGGATCGGCGGCGCCGGCGAGTCTTGACCGTCGATCGAGGTCGCGAGCTGACAGAAGTTGATTTAACATCGCCTGTTGTTCCTCGAGCGATGAGGCAGCGTAAGTGCTCTCAACGATATTGGCGATCACTTCGTCCGAGAGTTGGCTCGAGTCTACAGATGACCGTACAAGACTGACGCAGAGAACTTCTTTGGCAATCTCTGTCAATTGTGAGGCCCTGTACCTGTATGAATAGAAATGCATGTCGACTCGAGAGATGCCGCCAAGGTGTCCACAGGTGATTGCGCTTGAGATTTACCCAGTTAGATTGTAGCGACAAGAGAAGTCTGGCCTCACTTCGTTACTCACTAACTATCTCTGGTGGATGAATTGCCAGAGTATGACCCCATTAGCAGCTTGAGGCCGTTGTTGACGAGTTTGGAAACACCGTCGAGGATATCACCGGTGATGAAAGAGCTGAAAGTGTCCTCGATCATGGCGCCTATGTCAGCAGGCGTGTTGCTAATGTTGCACAGAATTATATTGTCTTTCTCCAAGATTTTATCGATAGGGATCATCCTGCTGTCTGTTTGATCCTTGACGGCTAGTTCAAAGGCCTGAACTTGCATTTTAGCAAGCTCGATCAGCGAATTCATTGCATCGTTAGCGAGTCTTTCTTTCTCGGCGCTCTCTTGAACCTTCTCGATGGCAGAAGAGATTGACTGACCCATGGTTGTAAGGAGTGCAATGGATGATGAAAGGGACTGGGTGATAGGATTCGTCTGCAAGTATGCTATGGAGCCAGATAGGGTGTTCCTCAAGTTGCGATAATCATGACAGAACGAGTCACATTTAAAGTAGAGGTCTCATACCACCATGGAGATAACGGACAAGATGTAGCAGGAGCTTCATGTTCAGCTCACGCGTATTCCCTATCGCGCAGATTATCACCCTTCATGGTTCCACTGTCCGAGTTTCGGGGCGTATGCTCCAAATGCATCATGCAATACTATATGCAGATGAGGTCAGAAACAAAATACAACCCTGCAAGATGCAGACCCTCCTGTATTAGGTAGTCAGCTACCTGCAATACGCCGTATTGAGACAAGTTCTAGACCGCACTAGCCGTCTGCCAAGCGCTTGATGCAGGCGTTAGATAACTGCCGGTTAATTATGCTCTCAACACTACCGACAGGTTCAGCTTCGTGACCTGCATCAGCCACTCGAAACTTGAGTCCCAATATGGCAAGCCATGAGATGGTGTCGATGCGGGGTAACGAATTGCGTTACGAAAGGGAGACACCATCCCCTTGTCATCATGCATTGTGTCTATTAATCTGTGACCTCAGTTGGAACATGCTGCAGGTCGGGGTTTACTTCGGGGTCTTCGAAATAGGTCGTCTGAGTATCTCCGTGATTGGTCCAAACCAGCTCGACTCCAAGCCAACAGTCTTGTGACAAGGTGGACGCTCCGCGCAGGTGATGAGACGTCCAAGCTCAGCATCTTACATTTCCAGTCATGGCGAGTCTAGCTAAACCACAGGAGTGGTCGACGTCTGCCGAGTTTCGACGGGCCATGAACTCCAACGTCCAAGCTGACTGGGATAAGAAACTGACGTATGGAGAACGAAAAAAAAAAGAATGGAAAGGTACTTTCTTTGGCTTGAGACTCCGGTCTCAACCTACTCTGCATCTCGGCTTCGCTAACTCCTTCGCATTTGGCGACGTCCGAGCCATGGTAGCCTTCGAAAGGTAATGCCCTGTCAAGTCATGTTCATCCCTAGTTAAGAAGTGCCGAGAGAAGAGGCGCGTTCTAGACAATGCAAGTGAAGACCATCCCGTACACACCTCCTATGTGTGATACGGGATCCTACCTCACTCCCCATGTATATCGGCGAGCAGTCTGAACCAACAAGCAATGTGTGGTCTCTCAACATCTCAAGAGTACATCTCGCAGGGCTACCTGAGCATGTCTCGTTCCCTTTTTGGATAGTCACTGCAACTTCCGGATGGCAAGAAGCATGGTGCGATATTGTGATAGCGTTCGGGATATGCTTTCGGTGATTGAGTCAAAACATGCGAGATATTAAGCAGAATCTCTTAGTAACCATGAATTCGAGTTCTTTCCAAGTCATGATATATGTTTAGACTCCATTCTTTCTGTAGAGCAGCCAACAGGTGTTCTCTATGTCATTTTCACTCCCTCGGCTCTACTAACACAGCCATGCCCAGCTTAATAACACAAAAGAATGCCTCTGACGACTTGAAGTTCATATCTCAAGCCCCAGGGCAGAGCCTCCACAGCTTGAAAGGCTACATTTACGACAAAGATGCCGAAAAGAGGTCCAAACCAGTTGTCTACGTAGTCGATACTGGTGCTGAATTTGACCACCCGGTGGGTATCCTCAGCTTATTTGTCACCAACTTCTCAACTTCCCAGCATAGACTAATTCCTTCCTGCCCAATCCAGGAGTTCGACAGAATTCGAGCTGATTGGGAATGGATATTCCCATTCCCGCAATATGCTGGTGTGCCGGGCGAAAGTAGCGGCCACGGAACCGTCATGTTGAGCAAGGTGGCAGGCCAGCGGGTTGGTGTGGCCAGGAACGTGAAAGCCATCATAGTCAAGGTACCCAGTGGACTTGAGATTCCACAAGATATAGCGACGCCCACCGCCGAGTACTGGGTCGCTGCCGTTGAAAGGGTCAGGGATGACTTCGCACAGCGAAGAGCTCGTCCAGACTACGACGAAACGCGCACTGCCGTCGTCAGCATGTCGATCTGCATCACCGAGGCGAAGAATAAGATTACAGATGATCATAAGGATCGACTGAAAGCTGCTCTTAGAGATTTGATTGATTTCGGAGCTCTTCCCATCGCAGGCACTGGGAATGATGGTGTAAGCATCCGAATACTCTTTTCCGACATTATTGTTGAGATTGTATTGTTGCTGCGTACGCAGATTCAAGGCGCTCCTAACATACTCCTTTCCGTCCTTTCTTGTTTTCCTTGCACTGGCGTCGACTGCTGATTTGCCCCAAGAACGCCATACCGATCACTGGTTGGCCAGCGAAGTTTAGTGAGGACAACGACCTTCAAGGATTCTTGCTCGTCAGCGGTGTCGAGCTGAATGGGGCGCTGTGGAATTGGTCTCAGACGGCGGATTATGTCGATGTCTTCGCTCCATCCAACTCGATCTATGCCGCTAGATCTTATAAGACCAGTCCGCTAGAGCGATACGCAATGGGCTCGGGAACATCAGAAGGTAAGTGTCTTGCTAACAACAGTGATCCGTATCTTGCCACATGATTATTAGGTCTTTCGCTGACCGTTCGGGATACTGTCGTCGACAGCTTGCGCAATGGTTTCTGGGCTAGCAGTTTACTTTCAACAGATCAAGTCTCTGGAGACAACACTGGGGATAGGGGACGAGAGTATCACGCCGAAGGACCGGGTGATAGCGCTGAAGAATCACATTGTGAACGCGTCCTGGCGAAGGTTGGATGACGGCCGCAAAGATGAGACGAATCGGCGTCCAAACGCTGTCTGTAATTCAGTCGTGGGCAAGCCTTGAGCAGATTGCCAATAACGAGTGGCTTTGTACGGAGGTTTCTCTTCTTACGATTGGCAGCACTGAGTGGCGAGTCAAACGCCAGAGATCAACATAAAACAGAAAGAAAAAAACGGCAAAAATATACTCGCCCAGCCTTACGTGCGATCCCGCAAGCTACTGCGCGCCCAGCTTTCGCCTTTGGTGTGGGTATTTGTTTGCGGTGGTATTCTTGCACTGTCGCCACAGACGTGCCTTGTGTCAGCCGTAGCCGACCACGACCACAGGAGGCGTCCCTCCTGAGTCTCTTCCCGTAGGAGCCAAAGCACAGCAAGCACCGTATCTGAACCCTAGGTCTGCATGGTCATCGTGGACGTTCACTACCACTGTGCCAGGCCATCGTCAGGTGATTGATGACTGACCATTTAATCATCCTTATGAAGCACAGACGCGTCTACGAACCTCATTGGTCCGCCCCACCCGGAGTTTACCCACGTAGCTATTACCCCACCTGACCATGCCGTCGCCCCTCTAGACTGCTGGCAACCTGAGGCTCCTCTTCCGCTTGCACCACCGCGTTCGTGATGGTATTGTTGTTGTCGCTAACAACCACGGCCACCCTCGCCATCTGCAGCACCCTTTCACGATGCATTGTGCAGTGTTTTCTTGTAGATAGAAATATTTTTTCGTTGCCACCTCATGACATTTTACGCAACCCCACCACACTGCTCAACATCATTTCTTTAGCAGGGTGCATGCACATGCACTGCGCGTTGTCCCCCTCGTCGGCTAAACAGAAAGCTGCTGACCTCCTGGCCTCTCATAGGGCAAATCATGTACTTGATGACTAGGACACAGTTTTCACTCCTTCTTCTACATATTGTCTATGCAACTCGGCAAAGATTACTAAATTATTTCTCGTCCACGTATCTACCATTCTCATTCTGCACAGGGTTCTATTCCCAGTCCTTATCGCATGCAGAACCCCGAGCTGATGAGCCTGTCATCTTCACATCTATGCTTAAACATCCTTTTACATATCTACTACAACACTACCTACTTATTGCCCTGAACACTCGATGTGGGCGCCGACTTGTACCTCTAATATCCAAGTTTTATACCCGTACCCCAGGTGATCAGACACGATCCTATGTGCGTTCCTTCGTCTGTCGGTCTAGCAAGGTGCGACACGCACTCTGTATTAGTCCCGCGACCTGCGCAAACATTTTGGTGTTTGGCTTCCGATTTGCCACGGCTTTCTGAGCATTAGACATCCTAGCATGAGTCCTTCTCGCGACAATCCTTGTCCCAAATAAGTTTCGAGTCGAGAAGCCCTCAGAGCCTCCGACACAGCCACAAGTTCCATCACCAAAGAAACAATCGGGTCGACTCATCCAAACGTTGCGTATCCCCTCGCGACGATTGTTTCAGAGTAACTGTATCCAGAGAATAATCTTCCCATGCCTTGCCCGCCCCAATCTCCGGGACAGACTTTGAGGTCTCTTCATTTGGACGTTGTAGTCAAGACAGCAATAGGGGCGCTGGAGCTACGATGCGGTTGACATGGTGACGTCAAAATCAGTCAGCAAAGTAGAGCCGCATTTCGGCCATTTTTTGGTGTCGACGTCGGGACTTTTTGCACCGACGCATGTACCCACGTAACCCCCTTGCCGACCGTTGCATTTCGCTAGGACAGAAAGAGCCTAGGCCACGCGCAAAGTCAATTCTCGTTGTCGCTGCCGACCGATTGGCCATTGTAGATTGATTGGCGATAGCCTCACTTTGTCGAGCTGTCCACACCACCCACCCAACTGGCAACAGCAACGCACGATGTGGGCGTCCCGGGCTCGACTTGCCACGAGACTGGCTCGTCCAGCGCTGAAGAGTTGTAGGGCTTCGAATCCGAATTGCTGGACGGGTTGCCGCTACAGCTCATCCCAAGGTATGTCAAAAACGGTCCAATTCTTTGCGACAGGCACACTGACACGATCTGCAGCCTCTTTACCTCAACAACCTCCCCCGAAACCCTCAACCCCCAATACAACCACCATAGACGGATCGACTTACACCACCGACTCCTTTTTCAACATCCCCCCGAATATAATCGCCCAAGTGCCACGCCGTCTACACCTGCAGCCCGACCACCCCATCTCCATAACCCGGCAGATCATCGAGTCCGTCTTCCCCTCACCCACATTCACATACCACAACACATTCTCCCCGGTCGTAACATCCTACCAAAACTTCGACTCACTGGGCTTCCCCCCCGACCACCCAGGCCGCGCAAAGACCGACACATACTACATCAACGAGACCACCCTCCTCCGCACGCACACCTCGGCGCACGAAGAAGACGTCTTCCGCACCAACACCTCCCCAGGCTACCTAATATCCGCAGACGTCTACCGCCGCGACGAGATAGACCGCACGCACTACCCCATCTTCCACCAGCTCGAGGGCGCGCGCTCATGGGACCGGACCGCCGTCCCGGGCGGCGACATCGCCGCAGCAGTGTGGGCGGACCTAGAAGCGCTCCCGTTGCACGACGTCGCGGTCGAGGACCCGAACCCGCCCTTCCACGCCGGTAACCCGCTGCAGGGCGAGCACCACTCCGAAGCCGAAGCCGAAGCCATCGCCGCGCACCTCAAGCGCTCGCTCGAGCTGATGGTCGTGGAGATCTTCACGCGCGCGCAGGACGCCGCGCGCAAGACAGATCCGGCGTTCAGAGACGAGCCGCTGCAGGTGCGGTGGGTGGAGGCGTACTTCCCGTTCACGTCGCCGAGCTGGGAGCTCGAGGTGTACTACAACGGGGACTGGCTCGAGTGTCTGGGGAGCGGGGTCACGAGGCAGAGTCTGTACGTCAACTCGGGCATCCCGCACCGTCTTGGCTGGACTTTCGGCGTGGGGTTGGATAGGCTGGCTATGTTGTTGTTCAATATTCCTGATATCCGGCTCTTTTGGTCTCAAGACGAGCGGTTTCTTTCGCAGTTCAGGGGCGTGAGTCGGGATTTGTCCAAGTTGAGACGGTTCCAGCCGTTCTCGAAGTACCCTGGTTGTTACAAGGATGTTTCGTTCTGGCTTTCGTCTTCGACTTCTGCTGCTGGGGGCGGCGTCAAGAGGGCGAGTGTCGCGGATTTCCATGATAACGATGTTATGGAGATTGTGCGGTCGGTTGCCGGGGACTTGGTCGAGGATGTTAAACTTACGGATGCGTTTACGCATCCTAAGAGTGGCAAGAGGAGTTTGTGTTATAGGGTTAATTATCGGAGTTTGGAGAGGACGCTCACTAATCACGAGACGAATGTCCTGCATGAGAGGATTAGGGGGAAGCTTGTTGAGAGCTTTGGGGTGGAGCTTAGGTGAACTGATGTATGTTGAGTGTGATGGTTGTATGATATGGTCTGTATGAGATGTGTTTGGTACAGAACATGGAGCTGTACCATCGCGCGGACATCTCATCGTCTTGTAAGAGATGGGACGAGTATAGACAATATGTACATTACTGTGATATATAACTTCCGTCATTAGCCAGCCAAGCAAATACATTCGATGGACGATCGCACTTTCGTATTGCACAGCTCCTTCGCCGCGAGTTTAGGGAAATATACTGCGTTAAATATTCTCTTATTATTAAAACAGTCTAATCATTTAGTATCACCTTGGATTATTCTTCTAGAGCCATTTCAACGATAGATATCTCACTGCTGTCGGTCTGCTGTCGGCCTCTGTATTTACTGTATTGTTCAACTCGTATACCTAATCTAATACTTCTCGATTCGTTTGGCCTGTCTTTCTTCATCCCAAACGTCGGTGTTTGACTATAGAGATTGGGTCAGGCTTTCACACATTCAACATTATGCCAAATGGTGCATTTCATTCACCAACAGCGAAGGCATTCTGAGCCTATATAATGAGTTATCATCACCACCCCGATGATAGGTCCTCGGGGTAAACCATGTTGTTGATGCATACGATGGCTTTACGCCAGTCCATTAAGCCCTCAAGGCACTCACTCGTCTCATATCAGACTTACGGTTAAGACATGGCTTAGTAAAAATGCTGGTGTAGTCGTGCAGCGTTTGTTCCGTGAGGGGGTTGCACATTCCAGTAATCTTGCAAGACGCCACGAGCATAGCCTCATGAAGTGCCGAATGCCCACTTGGTTTGTCGGAACGCACGTACCAAGGTAGTAGTCATCATGCGACAGATTACCGAATTCGCTCAGAGGGTGCAATCACAGCCAATCGGGTGTGCCATAGCTATCTAGCAGTGCTGTTTGAGAATGAGACTTCTGGAGAATGGCGTATTCGTACAGAACGGCGTTGTCGGCGAAGGAACGGACATAGGCACGTGGCATTATCAATTCTCAAATGCTGAATGTGGGGTGGAGGCGAGGGATGCGGCTATGCAAGATGCAGGAAGAGGTTCGGACTGCGGAGAGGCGAGAAGCACTGGAATCCGATTGAACAATCCGATTCGTTTCATTTCTGCATGGTGAGTTGTGAGGTAGGTATGTGTTGTGGCGGATGAATGAAGTTGTGTTTCGAGATCGAGGCCAATCGTCGTGAGGGGGAAATGAAGTGGCCTGTCGAGATAGAGCGTAAGCTGAAGCTTGGACTGACATGTCAATGCACTGCACAGCCGATCAAGAGGAGGGTTTGTTGGATAAATTAGCATCTTGAACTTGATCGCATTGTCATGGAGATTTTGCCAGCTCGCTAGCAGTGCGAGGTTGATGCGCGCGGTTGAAGGTGGAAAGTCGAGAACGTGTCGATGGCGATTGGTGCGAGGCCAATGAGGCTGTGCTGAGAAAAACTGACAGGGAGCTCCAACGTGGAACGGGACAGCACCTGCAAACGATAGGATGAAGAAGGCAGATAGCCTATCGAAGTTGGTTTCAGAATTTGTTTCCCGCGATCCTAGCCGAGTTAGCTTCGGATTGTGATCTTTGTTTCGCCTGCAGATCACGATCCATGGCTGCTGTGTTAGCTGCATCAAGATAGGTATCGATTATGGGGAAGCTCAAAATTGTGGCGCGTTCAGACTCGAAACTTTCAATTTAGATAGTACCTGCTTTGGTAGTATTCGTGATGGTGGTTGCATTTAAGCAATTAGGTTAGACAATCACGAGAATTTACTAAGATGGCAGCTGAGGCATGTCATCGGTTATAGTAGGAATAAAATCATTGGCCGAGGGAAGATGACAGAGAGTTTCGTAAGGGAGAATGAAAGCCACGCCGACGGAACCGACGAGCGGGCAATTGGAAGAAGCCGTGTGCGAACGATAAAGGGAACTGGAATGT
Organism: Xylariaceae sp. FL1272; assembly: GCA_022432385.1. Classification (NCBI taxonomy): domain Eukaryota; kingdom Fungi; phylum Ascomycota; class Sordariomycetes; order Xylariales; family Xylariaceae; species Xylariaceae sp. FL1272. The sequence goes on from JAJJXC010000020.1 coordinate 460,310, forward strand.
TCGGTTGTATCGCTGCGCCCGTTGAGAGTGGCGAGTGACTTCGCCCACCCATTACGACGCATGCGGCAGGGTGCCAAGGTGGATTGGACTGGCGTGGAGTCGATGGGGGTGTCTTGGCCATGTCCAGGCTGTTCGGATGGAATTCGTCGGAGAAGCGATGAAAGAATCTTGTCCTGCATCGCCACGGCATAGGCAAGGTTAACACAGGCCGTCTTTCACTCGTATTTGCGCACCAGATACTCTTTAGACAGGCTGGACAGGTACGAGCAGTGGCTGCAAGGGACAGGCTTCCAGCTTCCAGAACATGCCGGAAGTGTCACGTACCGGGGTAATGTCGAGTCGTGCATTTGCAGGTTGGGTTGTGTTTGTCAGTCATTCATGGCCTATTCTGATTCCGCTATCCGATGGCTAAGCGGTGTAACTCGCAGTAAAGTGACAAGCAAGTGGGCAGGTTGTAATGCAAATTGGGATAGGTGTAGTGCTGCAAAGGATCATGAGGGTGGCTGGCAATGACTACACTGGATAGCAGTTGATGGCTTGGTGATGACAGTTTGTCGGTGCGTGATTTGATGGGCGTTCGACATTTGATGTTGGCGTCGTGAAGCGCCAGACAAGCTGGAAGACACTGGCACGAGATCAGCAGCGAAAGACAGCCCTCGCCAGTGCTTGTTCAGTGGGCCAGCAGACAGACGATGCCCCTGTAGGCGCAGCACTAGCGTGGCTGGATAGCGCCGGGCTTGGAGTTAGTCGTGGCGGCTGCGCCAGTTTGGTGGATGCGGATTGGAGGGGCCTCCGCTCGCTTGTGTACATCCGTACCTCTTCGCCTCCCAGCGTTTGCAGTGTTTGCCCACGACGTAAGTCCATCCCCAACACATGCACACCTCTGCACCTATTCGTCCTCCACCTATGACTTGTGCAGAAGTATCTCGAGATAACCCACTTCTGCGCAGCCACTTTCGACCACATACATATTCCCATTACTACCGCACTCAAATCCTGTTTCTCCTCCCCCTCTCTCTATATCTTCAAAGACGACAACGACAAACCAACACGAATCACCAGCACCTCCAATACCAACAACCAGCACGCTGAGTACTCCAGTATCTACCTGCCACATACGACAAGCAAACACTGGCGATAGCGAGATCGCCACATTCGCAAAACTACACAAATACCACACACCACAGCAAAAATGCCTGGATCGTTATCGCCGACGTCTTCTCCCTCGTCCCCTACATTTCCCGGACGTCCTCTTCTCGAGCGCCGCGGCTCCTCAAAGTCTAATCTCAGTCTCGACCTGTCCAGCATACCGCCACTTACACAACCTACCCCTCCCACCAACACCCTCCTCATCACAAACCTCAACGATCTCGAGATCTTTCGCCCCGACAACTTGCAGACGATACGAGGACTGATCGAGAACTTTGCTCCGATTTACACGTGGTCTCCATTAAAATCCTTCCGCCGTATCGTCGTCTCCTTTCTCGACGAGCAGGCGGCCATCAAGGTCCGTGCTATTTGGGATGGCGAGGCGGTTATGGGCGAGCGGTGTCGCGTCTACTTCGGCCAGCACACACCGTTGGATTTCAACAAGGACAACCACCTCAATCTGCCCGACGCTGGAAAGCTATTCTTCATCAGCCCTCCCCCATCGCCACCCCACGGCTGGGAGATGAAGTTGGAGGATGCACCGAACAAGCAAGTCCACGCCGAGGATCTTGCCGAAGCTCTGGCCAAGCTCCACCACCATGCTCCTTCGGCCGCCGCAGATATCTCTCCCATCTCGCCCACGGACGGTGCTTCGTTCCCCACCCGCAGCCGGAGCAGCACTTTGATCTTTCACCCCGAGGAACACGGCGGCAGCCCGAACTTGCCCGCCATTTCCGTCGACGATATGACCGATTCGCCTCTGACCATCAGCCCTACCGAAAAGCCCATATTGGCACACACCTCGCGACCACCCGTCGAGCTGATGGAGTAAGGCTGATGACGTCACGAGGAGCTTGTACGAGTTAGATTTCATTCGAGGCGTCCAGGGTCATGGGAATTGGAGCATTGGGATCACATATCAATAATGTTTTTACTTGCGCATGAAAAGCGCCGAGTGTACGATACTACAATTAGAGGGGCGAAGGATGTGGGATTGGTCGGGTGTTTAGACCGAGACCCGCAATGGTTGGTATTGCGATGTTAGAACGAGAAAAGGACAGGATGGGAGAGAAGTATGAAAACAGACCATACTGAATAGTAGAGATGGATGAATAATTTGAAATATTCAGAACCCCAACCATCTGATATCTTGGAATGTGACTAATATCATGTTGCATAATGGTGCAACGACTCCAACGACAATGGAGTGGCTTTACGACTGAATTTCTATCGTGGTTTCTAATCGACCTCATGTCGGAAAACAGTAAGCACGTGCGAGCAAGTCTAGAAATATGCATTGCGAGCAATTGCGAACAGGGTCGTTTGCAAATGCGGAGTAGAATGGTAGTACCATTCGACGCGGTGAATTAGAAAGAACGACTGTACCCAGAGACAAGAGAAGAAAAAACCCGGCAAAGGACAATATAACGTTTCGAAGAGAAACCTCCACACTAATATCATTATTGGCGCCATGCGAAAGAGGTATCATCCATCATACAAATCGGAAATCCTCAACTCCTCCGCCGCCTTCCACTGCATTCCCAACCTTAATACCCCAAAACCGACAGCAAAGCCCTACTCCCAAACCAAACAGCAGCGCCAATGATCGACGAAAAAGTAACAAGCGAAATCAACGCCGTCCGCTCAACACCACGCCTAAACACCCCAAGTCCCGGTCTATCCGCCTCTCCCCTCTCGGTAGACATGGTAGAGAACTCAGGAATATACTTGAAGTGGAATTTCGACGTATACCCCAGCGCACCGAGCGATTTATCATGCAATAGGATTCTAAAGAACGTCTTTTTAACAATCTACGTTCATTAGCGCCCACCCCAGAACACGACCTGAGTATGGGGAGGCGGGGAAGAGACTCACATCGATATTCCAACGATCCAACCCCTCAAAACTGCGATACACATACCCCATCGCACAGAACAAGACACACTGCCCGAGCACAAGCGCACTATACCAAGCCCGCGGCCTTTCGATCCCCAGCGCGCTCGCCAACTCAGCCCCATTCAGCCAGTACGTCAGCGCCCTCATGAACTGCGCGCTCGCATACGTAGGCGGTAGATCCTGAAAACCCGTGATGATATTGTTCGCGAGCACCGCGCTGGCATCCGAGGGCCGGAACTCGGAGACGAGGAGGGACTCCATCATCGCCTTCGCTTCCTCTTCGCTGGAAAGCCAGGAATGCGGCGCGCCCATCAGGTACGCGACGTACCGCCACAGCGCCAGGAAGTCCAGTTTTTCCTGCGCGCGCAGGTAGATGCCCTGCCGCGGGAGACCCATCCAGATGGGTATGCAGCAGAAGGTCATGATGGTGCCGAGGCTGTCCAGGTCGTTGATGGGCACGCCGAACTCGGCCGTGTTGTAGTATGACGGTTGGTGCGCGGCCATGGCTAGGATGCGCTGCCGCACCGCGGCGTGGAGGAGCCGCACGCGGATCGAGTTTGTGAAGCCCGAGCCGCCGGGTTGGATGGAGGGCAGGTCTTTGTTCACGTTTAGTGTGTGTTGGCTTGTTTCGAGGAGGCGCCGGCGGACTACTTTGGTGTTGAAGCCGCCTGTTCGGTCGAGGGTTTCGACTGTGCGGCCGCTGCCCATGCCGCCCAGTAATGATAGGAAGGTGAGCTTTGGGGTAATTAGTGGGCGGCCTATAATGTCGAGACGGCTTCGGGGGTCTTACGGTAATCATACAGGGCCCGCCGTAGCGGAAGAATACTTTTTGTCCTCTTTCGAGTTGTGCCCAGTCTACCCACTCTGGGATGGTGTTGATCTGATCCCATAGCTTGCCTACCTTCTCGTTGTGTGGGGCCATCTCCTGCATCAGCTCGTACAAGTCTCGTCTTGGTTTCTTCTCTCCGTTTGAATCGATAGCACCCTCGATGTTCCCGTCTTTCGGTGGCGAAAAAGCGTACGGGGGAGGTGATATCTTGTCCATTTCCTCGACTGCTTCTTGGCATATTGCGTCGTAGGAGTGTATCAAAGGCTCTAGGTCTTCCGGTGATGAATGCTGTGCTGTCCATGTGAACTTGAGACCGAATTTCTCCAACTTCTTCCCCTCTTGGAGCTCGGGGTTGGCGTACGAATAGCCCATCTTGGTTTTAATCTTTCAGTATACGGAACGAACGCTTTACTGTATGGTTTAGATGCAAATGACGGAATGAGATTTTATACAACCACGATGTGATCGATGAGAAATTGTAAGGATTATGTAGTATTAAACTCTGATGAAAGGTACGGCCGGCTCAGCAGAATGGCAATTATGTAAGGAGGAATGTTCTGCCCCCAAGCAAACCTGGCTGTGACGAAGAAGACGCAGTTCATATATGTAGTTATCACATGAAGATCTGCAAGAAACGCAGGGTGTTTTAGCACGACGACTGCTCGGAACCATATTCTATGACAAGCAGGACTGAAAAGGAAATGGACTAGTTTTGTCGAGAGAGGGGCTGAATCGAGACAGAGTCATGGTACCGAGGTAGGTAAAGCAAGGATTGGGAGGTTCGGGTTGCCATTTCGTCCAGGTCAATGATGAACATCCTTGAGGGCGGCCATGGTTGTAATTGGTCTATCGAGTGGTTTGTAGACCAAAGCGGAAAGTCTCTCAGGCGTTGAAGCACCCCGATCTGCGTGCCAGGGCAAATCAGAGGGGAGAGGGCGTTGGGGATGGGTGGGAGACGGCATGTGGTCGTTGACGTCGAGGATCGTGCGGGAGGATGGTAACCTCCGGCCACCCGTTGGCTGTCCGTCTCCAACCGCCAAGTCAAGAGGCATTCGCCACCTGAGCGGCCCTTTGCCCATGTTACCGTCACATCCGCATCGCCAATCCTCCGTTTTTGAAGGGTGACGTGACCCACAAGCGACGACATCACGTCGTGCATGAAGCCCAAGGTATCTCCGTAGTGGTTGTCGCGTGGCGGAGAGGGACCGTGCCCACCTTGTCTTTGCATGAGGACCCTTGACGCCTCTGGTCTCTCGCCGTCTCAACTTTTTTTCAACTCCAGACTCTGCCTCTGGCAACAACGTCGTTAAATCGGGCTGCCCCAACAATCATTTCTCACATTTTCATCGGCCGACAAGCGCCATCACATGCATCTCGATTCCCGAACATGAGTTGCGCATGTCGCACCACAGCTCTTCGCATCTTCATACAGAGCCTCACGGAGCTGCGTGTCGCCAATTCCGTCCACACGCCATCTGTACGACTGCATCATCTCTCGTCTCCCATCACCCCCTTTAATCGCCCTGCAGCGCTACTCAACCCTACCTCGGCTTCTTACCGTTCCACACGGGGCTTCGCATCAACACGATGTCTCCATGAGCCGGCTGATGCAGCGGCCGAGTCCCCGACCGTGGTTGCCCGTGATAGCGATGCCCGCGGTTCTGAAGCACGTGAGGACTCCGCGTCCTCGCCGAGATCAAATCCCACGCTCGATATGAACAGCGCGAAGAGCACCGGCGCCATCCTCGACTTCACACCCGAGTCCATCGACCAGCTCGTCGCCGATCTCGAGCACGAGAACGGCTCAGACGACACCCCCCAAACCACAGAAAGCGACCCGTCTTCCCGCCGCAAGCCAGCAGTTGGAGGCAGCTCTCTCAAGCGCCGAAAAATCATCAAGGCGGAGCCAAAACCCCCGCCACCCACAAGCGGCGAATACACACCCTGGACCAAAGAGAACTGGCAGATCCAGAAAGCCGCGCTCAAGGAAAAATTCCCCGAGGGTTGGAAACCACGCAAGCGTCTGTCCCCTGACGCCTTGGACGGTATCCGGGCGCTGCACTCGCAGTTCCCGCAGCAGTACACGACCGAGGTGCTCGCGAAGCATTTCGAGATCTCGCCAGAAGCCATCCGTCGTATTCTGAAGAGCAAGTGGAGCCCCAGTCCGGAGGAGGATCAGAACAGACAGGAGCGATGGCATAATCGCGGTAAGAACATCTGGTCGCATATGGCCGAGTTGGGCAAGAAACCGCCGAGGAAGTGGAGGGCTGAGGGGATTAAGAGGGATCCAAGGTGGAATGAGAAGAGGGGTCCCAGAAACTATTGGCCGTATCAACCTCACCGGGAGGAGGATGGTGAGGAGGGTGAGGGCGAGGATGGGGATGGAGAGAGTACGCAGAGGAAACTTTCTGGGAAGCTGTTTTGAGGCTGGTTGTATAGAGGAAGATGGTCTGTATTATATTGTTGTAACGCCTACTCTTGTATAAGTCATGGAACATAATACCGATGTTTACGTTTGCGCATTTGTCTCTGTGGGTGATTGAGTTGGACAGCCGTCAATCCATACAGATGACTTCGAAGGCTGAGATTCTGGGCCATTAAATATCGTGTCAAATGCGACTACCATAACTAATTCGGTCTTTGTGGACGCTATCATTTCGATCTTCTTACGCCCGTTAGCTGGGGTCGACTGTCTGTTGTTATAGTCGTGCCAAGGTCACATGACCTCCTCAACGTCCATCTTCACCCCATTAACTTTAGTAGGTTCCCTTTCTACACGAAATATGATTATTTACGGTTTAAACCGGTATTTGGCACGTTCAACCCAAGCGCTCATGTAGCAAAACTTGCCAGTATCTACTACTCGAAACAAATGCGCTGTTATCCTGTTGCTAGTATCTTCACGTATGCGCATTCGTCGGTTCTCAGGGTAAGACACTGTCGTCGGATTAGTAATTCTTCAGTGCATCGTATATCCGGGCTACTACCTCCAGAGGAAGGTTAAGCCTTTGTGTTGTTCTCGTCGTCTTATGGTGTTGCCAGCACTGCAGAGCTACCGCTCTGAGCATTCACACAATTGCTGAACCCGGTAGATCCTAGAACCACCGACAATACTCAAAGCGAATCAGCCTCATTGCGACCGTCGTGATCACTCTCGCCTGGTTGCCTCGTGCAGGTAGTACAGAAGTAAATGAGCAAGGGGCTGTGGAAACCGAGGACCAAAGCGGATAAGTGAGGAACTTCGGGAACGCAAGGTGGCGAGTCTGTCTTAAATCGATTCTTAAATATCTGGCCCCCCTGGATGACAGACAACTTCTCTGAGGCTGCAACCTATAGACATACTGCAGACGGCGCTTCTTCGTTGTGGCTAGGGATATAGTGGGCGAGACATATGGCAGCCCAGGCAGTCTGACAAGCGACTTTGAAACATCAACTTCTCCTTCTGTTTCTCACAAGTTGTGCCACATATCAAGAGTTTTGACTGAGAACTGGTGAAACACAGATTGTTGTGCGAGGTCGGTGCATGAATAGCGTTATCAGAGACCGAGACCATGTAAGCATCTGCGTAACATCAGACATTAGCCTATCCTGGGATTTCATATTCGATCCAGATTTAGCCAGGATGAAGCAACAAAGTAGCACGTAGCTTCTATATAAAAGTCCGCTTCGCTCTCTAGATTTGCTTAACTTGAGCTTAGAGCACTACACTGACTTCTCAACATTTCAGTCAAGCACTAATTCACAACTCATCGCATCATCTATCACAATGCGTACTCTCATCATCATCTCAACTATCATCGCCGCTGTCACTCGACCCACGGGCGCATCAACAGACCCAAGAATCTGCGGCGAATTCACCGTCACTTTCCTCGGCTCATACATCAACAGACCATACGTATCGTTCAATGTGTCTGCACCAGATAACTACGTCGAGGGCGTGAGGGGATTCCCTAACATCGAGGTAAGACTACCAGAATTCGCACCGTGATTACTATCCAAACTGAAAATACGTCAAGTGCAAAGAGATCTCCCTCCTCGATGCCGAAACCCCGCCAAATGATACGGAGTTCACGAGCTGTACCGCGGATAACCCACCGGTGTTGGAGGCCAAGGTGACGTATCCATACACAGTGTATGTACGACACGCACAGACGGACTCGAGTGGCATGATTGTGGTTTCAGGCGAGAGTCCGTTTGAGGTCAGGAATCCGCCTGAGTTTGGTGTTCCTGTGACGGATATCGAGGAGCTTTGTGTGTAGTATTGGCAACTATCAGATCATTATTATATAATATTTAAAATACATCACGAAAGATATATATCGCCGAGCTCTCTTTGTTATAATTGCGACACTTGAGGTAGTTCGTGGCTTTAGGGCTGGTTACGACTTTGAAGTTGTTTCTAGGGCTCCTTTCGATTACTGTGGCTTTTTTCTTTACGACGGGCTTGTTAGTCGCTCTTTAGATGTACAGATTTCGATTCAGGAGTAGTGCTGTGGATGCGTTTTATTGAGAAATAGTTGTCGCATTCGGCGTATTCTCTAATGTCTCCATCTCTTTATTCTTCAAATTTTCCGCTAGCTTTTTTGGTCATCATTTGGGCCCTACTGGATATCTATACAGTTATAGTCATCGCGGCGCTTGCGATTCGTGCGCCTCATGGTAGTTATCCGAAAAACATACCAAGAAAGTGAAAGGGCTACCAAAATTATGATGAAGCTATTTAATATATCTGTCTTAAGACATATTTAAAACGGTAAAACGATAAAGATTACACGGAAGGAAAGGGGATTGATTACCTTGCTCGCTGATTTATATACCGTTCCACCCTTAACATGATAAATGACAACTCTTCCGTAAAGTTATCTTTATCTTTTTTCCCCGGATAGGCAATATACTTTTTGTTTTTGTTTAGATTAATTACTTTTAGCGGTTTGCGACCGACAATTTCGGCTCGCTTAAAGTCCACGATTATAACATTGTCACTTTGCGTATTATATAGTATATTACGCGGCTTGGCATCGCGGTAGAAGACCTTAAGCTTGTGAATTGCCAGAAATGCCTTACTAGTCATGCTGATAAGCGTGTCCTCGGCAGTTCCTCGAGCCATGTTAAACAGCGGCCTTTTAGCCTAACTGAGGAACAAAAAGTAGGTATAAACACTACCGTCGTAGTAATAAAGTAAAGCCAATTTCACCGTACCGAAGTACACGGGGACGTAGTGCCTTTATATGCTACTTAGCTAGTTATATATTTGATGTTTGTGTTATAAGCAGGCTAAGTAACGTTTTTTGACTTTTTTAGCGACGAAGGTATAGCTATACGATAATAAACGGATTTTGAAAAACGCTCCGATAGCTCCGTTTAAATAAATTAACATGGTATTTATATTTACGCCACGGTTTTTTGCTAATTGCTTACGAAGCAAACGTCGGAATACAGACGGTTTAATATGTTAAGCTTGATAGTCGTTAAAATTAAGGCATTTATTATTTAAAGCACCGCCGCTTGCGAGGCTTAATAAATATTTTTAAGTATAAAAAAAACGGTTTTAAATATTAGTTTAAATTGTTTTTTAGTTTTTTGCTCCTGTCGTTGCCCTTATACCCCGAGCGGGACAACCGCGTTTCGCGCCTTTGCCGGCAGCGCTTGTTGGCGTAGATTTTTACGCAAAAGAGCGCAAAGATCTTAAAGCAGAAGGCGAAAAAGGATCTTTTCCGTTTTCGTCATCGCTGTCATTTTTGTTGAAAGAACGTATATCGATATTTTTTTATTAATAGCGGCGGGATTGCGTTTTAATTAAAGAGCGTATAAACTTTGTTTAACGCAGAGGTTTATATAGAGGTAACTTTTTAAGTGTTTTGCAATCTATTTCGAGAATATTTCGTAAAATATTTTTAAATTCGACGTTTTATATGCCTAGATATTGGGCACGATTATGCTAATCCTGAGGCGGCGATGGAGAGCGAAAGGCCTAGATGATAAATACAAAGACTTAGGCGACGGCGGTACAATAAAAGCGGTCTTCGTTGTTTTTTATAACGTTAAGGTTAAGCACGTAAACGGAATAATAAACGACGAAAAGGTTTTCGGAGATGTGGAAAAACATAAAGGCCTTGTTTGTATAAATATAGCTGTATTAAATGCCTTTATCGACTATATACGAAAATAACTAGGTAACGACGGCGGCGACGAGCTATTTCGAAGTGAAGTCGAAGCTTTTATTATTAACGTTAATAACGTTTCGTTCCGGCTAGATCTTTTTTAGCAAGCTTGCGATAACCTCGTTTTTAGTCAGTTTATGCAGTGTTTTATACTCGATTATAAATGCTAGAACGTTCCGGCTATCCGATTTTTTATATATATAAAACTAGTCGGCAAGGCCAGTTTTCTTTCTTTTGGTTTTTCGAGTAGCTTTAGTTCGAAGCGGGTTCGGGGGTGGTATAATAGCTTGAATAGCGTTTTAAGTAATGGCTATATAGTCGATAAATTCGGTAATAGATTCGGTGATGGCATCGACGTTGGCGCTTCTAAAGTTTGTGTGGCTGTTAAAGGACACGGATTTTTGGATATTTAAAGCGGCGCGTAATTAGTCGTCGTTATAGGCTGCGTCGACTAGCTTCTACACGGCAATCTCGACGGTATTACGTACGAAATATCGTAAGTCGATCTCGTTCGTAATCGGCTTAATCAAGCTAGTAACGTAGTCAAGCTAATGCGGAAATAGAAATATAGCGTGGCCGCAAAAAGGCTAGCCGGCGAGTAGGCCCTAGATATTTTTTTGTTTAGTTAAGAAGTCATACTAAAGGGTAATGCGTCGGGGGAAAACGCAGCCGGTAGGATTTATCGGGTAGCCCTATATTGTCGTAGATGGGTCCGTTTCGACCTAAATGGCAAGACTTAATAGTAAGTGGCAGCATTCGAGGTATTGCTGGAGTGTTTGTAACCGCGATCCCCCTGCGCGTAGTTCGGCACTCTTGCGTCTGCGTTGCGCATTTTCGCGTCCCTGCTCTGCCTTTTCGCGTAAGCTTTGCTCTCGTTTAATCAAGGCTTGCAGCCTGACAATTTCCTCGTCTGCAGACGATGTGGCCATGGCGGCCGCAAGGGCACGACACTCTTGGAATCTTTGTTCGAGGGATGAAATAGGATAAGTAGTAGTTCTGGTTATCGTCGGCTAAAGTGTGTGCTGATAACCCAACTACAGGTAGCTGCCATTGCCCCGCCAACCGCACTGACTGAAACATACCCCTGCTGACTAAGCGCATGGGGCCAGTTGCCGCTGCTGTCGCCTGTGGATTTATATTTGACGTTATCCCCTATGTCTTTTGCATCGTCCTACTCCTATGACTACCTACTTCATTCGACATTGGCTTTAAACCTGCCATTTTCAACTCATCATTATTTTGTGCTCCTGTGGTGGATGTTAAGGAGTCTTGCGTAGAATATTCGCGCTAGAGGTGGTAGGTCAATGGAACCTGTATTTGTTAGGTGAAAAACGACGCCGTTGATACACAATGGGTGAGCGACCTGTACCTAGTATTATGACTGGACCAATTCCGGTAGCGATTGCATGAGAGCTAGTTCAACTATTTATAGGGAGAAAATCGATCTGAAAAGGTCTAGAGTTTTGAAAGTCATATCCATCAATTGACGTCGGAGAGAGATTGGGTTAGGTCGGTAGAAAGCTATCAACGGCAAGGTAAAGTCGCATGAACATATCTTAGTGTATGTTATACGAACCCTTCGAGTAATATAATTTAGTTGTAGGGAATATGATAATGTACATCTCCCATAAGGGCCAACATTCAGTAACTGTTGCATGGAATCCCCACTTTTATACAGTACGACGAGTCAGGCAACGGAGTTACAGACCTCACATGAGTCATGAATCGGGGTTACTGGTGTATATATTACTTAGTTACAGCCCATCTCTGTACGAGAAATGGCATCCCCTTTTCTATTCTCGAATGAGTTGCTGTTCTTACCACCTAATCTTCCCTATGATAAATCCACTTACGTGCGGGAGTAACAGTTGAAGAATCTCTGCAAGCTGGTCGTATGAGACTTAACTATATAGCAACGGACACATGCTGTTCGACTTAAAGGTGATTTAAAACATATGTCACGAACCTTATAGGTTCGTATCAAACATAGGTCAGAGGGAGGCTCAGCTCCAATGAACAAACCTACGGTATACATATTCGACTTGCTAAATGAAACAGACTAGGAAATGTCCAAGCAATGTATGTGTTTCCGCAAATCCTTTAGCAACTGGCATTTGGACTATATTTGTGCCCCGCCATTGGAGGCCCCAAAGGGACAAACTCTAGAGGGAAAGGAGACAAAGCAACCTTTGGGACAGCAGGTCCTACTGTAGACAAACAATCGAGAAACGGAGGTCACAGTTTGGACACGCACCCGATGGACAATATAACACAAGCCAACAGGCACCTGATTCCGGTGGGCTCAACGGCAACTTGAACCATTCGTATACACGATACGCGGACTAGACTCCATAGCTTGGCACAAACTCACCACTAGGCTTCACTCGCTAGACATGGCATACCAAGACAAATGTATGGGCCGGTCTCGAGCGGATAGTCATGCAGTACAGAGTCAGTTTGCTTTTACTGGTCATGGCAATCTACCGGTTTGCTCTTCAACTGAGTTCCCACCCGTGGAACTCGACAGTTCGCTATCAATGAAGCGTCTACATTATCTCATACGGTGACTGCATCTACATTTGACAACGTAGTTGGCGCGAAAGGTGTGCATGGGGTGTGTTGGAATCGGGTGGCTGGGTACAATCCGGAATCCCACAGCCCTTACTGTCTTAAGTGAAAATTGACGAGATAACGGTTGACAGGGGGACTGGTCATCTCGTTTATGCACTCCTGTCTCAATACAACGCCCCACGCCTATTTTGCCATATGGATATTCAGAACCTCATTAAGGTACCATTCAGCAGGGTTCGCGAGACCATGACATTATTTGTCTTTAATAGAAAATGTGAATACATTCCAACCTACCGCCGCTCTTCCTCCTTCGGTCTAGTACAGCCAGGCATATACATTCTGAAGCGCAGTCCATGCCCCACCCATTATCGTATTCAAACACTTTCCCATCCTGATTCGACGGCTCGCCAACCAACTATCTACTTTCAGTATGGCGGTGTCACAACACGATACCACCTCAGCTGGTCACAACTCGAAACGATATCACAAAGATAACTCGGTGCTTCTTCGAATGATTAACATCACCTGGGGGTTTATTGGAAGTGATCTCTTCACATTTGCTCTCCCAAACACCATGTATGGGATCCTGGGTGCCTTGGCCGGATCTCAACTTCTGGAAGGACCACCGCCACGAGTTGCCGAGGTTATGAAGCGAGCACCTATTGTGATGTTGTTCAACTTCTACAGCCTCTTACTCTTTGACCTTGCATATCAATGGCCTTACGAGTCAGTCAAAGAAGATCGTGTCAACAAACCTTGGCGACCGATCCCATCGGGAATGATTACCCCCGAGCAGACTCGTCAAGCGCTATTGTTCATTGCCATAACTGCGCTTGCACTCAACTATTCCTTGGGCATATGGCACGAAGGGATGCTGATTCAAATTCTCAGCTATTACTATAATGAGTTGAGAGCGCTTAAGGTTCTTGTATTGTGCACGTCGCGATTCTGTCCCTAGCGTGATGTAAACATCGCCGCAGTAGTCAAGTATCGCTGTGGCCTTCTCTACCTAGCTAAAGAAGTTGAATTTCCCGGGATCATTCTGGTCCTCCGTAATGGTCAGGTGCTCGGGCCTGGGCAAAGAATCCTTCTTCTGGTTTCGCCTCAAGGTGCCACTGAACCCACGTAGAGTTATTATGGTGCAACAATGCAGATGTCGGATACAACATCCGTTCGCCACCATCGAAATATGTCCCAGCTTCGTCCCCTCGCTCATTCTCAAGTGTCACACGTGTATCACCTCGTCTCGTACCGGACCGGTCCGCTGTAGTCCCACCAGCACATGGGCTGCATGAACGCTAAACGACCCCGCATACCGAGCTCATCATAGCTGGTATGACGTTACCTATGTCAGGACACTACTATAACGTGACAGATAGTTAATTTGCATACTCAACAGCTGTGTCTCTATGACTCTTGTGGCTCCGTCGTCTATCAACCATTTCACTCGGCTAGGACGATCTGTACCTCTCGCCTGTTAACTCTCCGTATTCGCCGGGCATCGGGAGCCCCACAACACCGGTAATTTTCTGATTCTGGCACAAGCCGACCCGGTCCTCAACAGTCTAAACTCACACTCATAACTCCTAAGATTCTCAACCTTGTTGTACAGCATGTCGCAGCCGCGTCGGATCCGAGTTGGCGTCATCGGGGCAGGAGTATGTACCAGTCAGTTGAATGCCATTAGTAACGCATGAGCATGAGACAGGAGATACTCTTCCAGATTCATGAGCTAATCTCGATGTGCAGGAGGTCTTTCAGATCTGCCATGGCCCATGCCTCCTTCTCATGAGTCATCTCTACAGCATCGAGGCTATATGTGATATCTCAGCCACCTGCATCGAACATTGCGCCCGGAAGTTCCATATACCACAAAAGACGACCAATCCAGACGATGTCATCTCCAACCCGGACGTCGATCTCGTCATGGTCCTGGCATCAGACGATGTCCACGCGCCGCTAGCCATTGCGGCTCTCAAAGCAGGGAAGCGCGTGTTCGTGGAGAAGCCATTGACGCTTTCACTGCCCTCGGCCCAGGCCATCTTAGACGCTGAAAAGGCAGCGGGCGGCAATCGCGTGTTTGTGGGTTATATGAGACGCTATGCACCGTCTTACACTCAAGCTTTCATGCGCGAGATATCAACGATTCCTAAGATCCTGTATGCGCGCGTGCGAGACTTCTCCGGACCGAACGCCAATTTCACTACGCAAAGCGGCACGTTCGCGATCAAGCCCACAGACTTTCCTCCTGAGAGCGGCCCTAAGCGCGATGCGCGTCTTGAGATCCTTTTCAGGGAAGCGTTTCCGGGTCAGGAGATCACCACAGCGCATCGTCAGTACTGCCGCTTTTTAGGTAGCTTGGGATCTCACGATATCTCTTTAATGCGAGAGACGCTGGGATTTCCGGACAAGATCAGCAGTGTATCGGCAAACGAGCCGTTTTACACTGCCATGATGGACTTTAAGAACAAGGATGGGTCGTCGTATTCGGTCACTTACGAGAGTGGCATTGATTCTGTGCCTGTTTTCGATGCGCACTTGGCAGTCTATAGCGAGAAGAAGCGCGTGACTATCAAGGTATGTGGATATCCAAAGCTTTGTTTCTGGCTAGACGCTGGCCTGTCCATCGCGCATGAGTGGATGTCTAATCTTATGGCATAACAGTACCCAAGTCCCTACGTGAAAGGACTTCCAATCACAGTTGAAGTTGACGAAGTAAATGACCACCGCGAGACTCAATCTCGGACGATGCTTTCTTCGTACGAAGACACGTACACGGCAGAGCTGAGGGAGGTATACGAGTGGGCCACCAACGGAAAGCCGATTAAGACGACGGCTGAAGATGCCATGCAGGATATTCGCATCTACGATATGATGTATAAGTCATGGGCGCATGCCGCTTGATCTTCGCACTGGTTCGTGTTAAATCGTACAAGTGGAACGAAACTCGGCTCTACGTGCCTTGGGCGACAAGGCTTCGGAAATCAATATTAATAGCCTATGAGTGAGTGAGTGTGTCCAGATGTCGCAGTAGCAGTACCGGTCCCAATAATTATTAAAATGTACCAATGCTCTGTTTCAGCGACCTTGATTGCCTCTCATCGGTGCTGATACGATCAACGAGTATGCAAACTCTATTGCTTAGTCGGCAGGCCAGAGCACCCAGTCATCCTCAGATTATATCGAAATCATAAAGCATTAAGGATTTAACGTATCACCGCAGCTGACGTCTTGGGAAAGCGAGTCAGTTTTCTTTTTATCTACTGCATGAGACAGACGTGTCATGCAGTACCACTGTATACCTACTCCTGCGGGGGTAGGCAAGTTTGATTGGAGGTAAAACCAGGGGTCGCTCCGGCGGGGAGCAATGAAGTGCATACCTGTAGATGCCCACGAGGACTGGCAGTGATGCCCAATATGGGGACCAATCTTTGTCAATCGCAGACTTGATGCTAACAAGTATTGAAGTTGCCTAGTATCATCAGTCCATTGACGCAATACTAACCGGCTGCTCACCAACTTAACTCAGTCCAGGACCTCGAGATTGAACTTCGTCATTCATCAAATCTTCACCTTCTGCGTTACCATTTCGTGTAACTAGCCACAACAATGCTGTCTCAAGAAAACAATCGACTCATCTATCGTTACGACTCAGAGCAATTATGGTTAGAAGCATGGGGCCCAAACGCCTTGCGAGTCCGAGCAACCAAGGTGACACCCATGCCAACCCAAGACTGGGCTCTACAGTCACCAACCGAGGCCATCACACCAGAAATCACCGTCTCAGATGCGGAAGCATCAATCACCAACGGCAAAGCAAAAGCCATCGTAACAGCGAGCGGCAAACTAACAATCCTAAACTCAAAGGGCAAAACAGTACTAGAGGAGTACGTCCGAACCCGCAAGGACGTCACAGACCCCAAATGCAGCGCCATCGAAGTGCAAGCACGCGAGTTCAAGCCCGCGCTCGGGCGGAGCGACTACGCCCTGACGGCGCGATTCGAGAGCCTGGATCCCGACGAGAAGCTGTTCGGCATGGGGCAGTACCAGCAGCCGTTCTTGAACCTGAAGGGCCACGACTTGGAGCTCGCGCACCGGAACTCGCAGGCTTCTGTTCCGTTTCTGCTGTCTTCTCTGGGATATGGGCTGCTTTGGAATAACCCCGCGATTGGACGGGCGGTTCTTGGGTGCAATGTCATGAGTTTCGAGGCGTATTCGACGGATGTGCTTGATTACTGGGTTGTTGCGGGGGATACGCCGGCGCAGATTGTTGAGGCGTATGCTGGTGTTACGGGGACTGTGCCCATGATGCCCGAGTATGGCTTAGGGTTTTGGCAGTGCAAGTTACGCTACCAGACTCAGGAGGAGTTGCTTGAGGTTGCGCGGGAGTATAAGAGACGAGACCTGCCTTTGGATCTGATCGTTATCGATTTCTTCCATTGGCCCTTGCAAGGCGAGTGGAAGTTCGACCCTACGTACTGGCCCAATCCCGACGCGATGGTGAAGGAGCTGCAGGACATGAATGTCGAGCTGATGGTCTCCATCTGGCCGACTGTCGACAAGCGATCGGAGAACTTTCAGGAGATGCTGGAAAAGGGGTACCTTATTCGCGTTGATCGCGGTGTCCGGACTGGTCTTGATTTCCAGGGAGATACTATTCACGTCGACACAACTAACCCGGCTGCGCGAGAGTATCTCTGGGGCAAGGCGAAGGACAACTACTACTCGAAGGGCATCAAAGTGTTTTGGCTCGACGAGGCAGAACCTGAATATGCCGTGTACGACTTCGACAATTACCGTTACCATGCCGGCCCGAACGTCCGTATTGGCAATATTTACCCCGTCGAGTACTCTCGTGCTTTCTATGAAGGTCTAGCGAAGGAGGGCCATAGGGATATAGTGAACCTAGTTCGATGCGCCTGGGCAGGCAGTCAAAAGTACGGTGCTCTGGTCTGGAGCGGTGATATCGCATCGTCCTGGTCCAGTTTCCGCAATCAGTTAGCCGCGGGACTACACATGGGCATCTCAGGTCTACCATGGTGGACGACTGACATCGGCGGCTTTCACGGCGGGGATCCCAATGACGAAGCTTTTCGCGAGCTCTTCGTCCGATGGTTCCAATGGGGTGCATTCTGTCCTGTCTTCCGGCTTCACGGCGACCGGGAACCGCGACAACCGCAGCATGGGGAGACAGGAGGCGCGACTTGTCGTAGTGGAGCGGCGAACGAAGTGTGGTCGTACGGTGAAGAGGTCTACGAGATATGCAAGAAGTATATGGGCACGCGAGAGAGTATCAGATCGTACACCCGCGGTCTAATGACGCAAGCGCATGAGAAGGGCACGCCGGTTATGAGAACGTTGTTCTACGAGTTCCCTGAGGACAAGGCTTGTTGGTCGACGACTGAGCAGTACATGTTTGGCGACAGATACCTCGTCTGCCCCGTAATGTGGCCCCATGTAAGGAAGCTCACGGTATATCTCCCCGCTGGTGCGAAGTGGCAAGTCACTAGTGGTGGCGATGTGCTTGAAGGTGGCCAGACCGTCGATATAGACTGCCCGCTTGATTATATGCCGGTATTCGAAAGGGTGTAACTCTTGTGTAGTACGAACACGCTTGCGTACTGCAGAATAGCCTCTTTAATACAGAGCTTTGCAGTGCACGGGGGATCACGCTGCCTATTGTTGACTGATGGAGATCCAAGTCTAGCTGTTTAGTCTTCTAAACGATTGTTATAGCGGGCTACCTACGAATCATACTATTTCTATAGAACTAAATAAAAAGTTAAGCGGCTGTAAATTAAACCAAGTCTTGGTAACGATTGCACTATAAACCATGTGGCCGTGTTATAGAGGCTAAGATAGATCGTAGGAAACACATGAGGGTGACGACGAAGAATACAAATACAGTATTGCTAGTTAGTAAAGCCTTTTTGGTTATAATATCTTCAGAATCAACGGCCCACCGGTAGAAAGACATGTTAAAACACACGTGGACTGAGATATACCCAACTTCGCGTGACCGACGTTGGAATTTTCTGTTGGGTTTAATGCAACAATAGAGTAACTGAGTAGTGTAGCCTGAGGGTTTCATCGAAGGCAGGCAGCAACAAGTAGGTGATCGTCAATTGGTCAGTGGCTGGGTGGCTCACCTGCATACCACAGCTTACGTTTCGGGATATTGGTGGCATGATAGGCATGCTTCGCGTCATAGGGCAAGATACGGAACAATCTATCTATAGGGAAAACAGATGTAAGACTCCTTCGCCCCTTATATCTATGTGTATTGCAGTGTCAATCAGAATTTGATGTGTCGTTTCTTGGTTGCGTCCACTTTGTCTCTTATTCATTCATCATTATCGTGCAATCAGTACGCCCATGTTATAAGCACATATCATCAGACTAGGCTTTACGAGCGATCTTTCGATATCTCCAATGCTCACAGCCCTGAGCTTCGCAGAAGACTGTGGTGAGATTTTGGTAGATGGCACCGAGGATGGACTTCTTTATGGAAACCCATACGATGACGGTTGTGGCCAGGGTCCCAAGGCAAACTTAGCGGTACTGTTTCGCCAGCTCTATGTCCATCTGGGTATACGAGTGCAGCGGATCCAGGTCCAGAGGAGGATTCATCTCAGACAGTCTGGGCATGCTGTCCAAGGTAGGGAATGGTTCTGTCGACCAGATCAAAGTCAGAGTTCATTAAGGATTAATTGGCCCTGTTTAGCGGCTACACAGCTGACGGTGGCGTATATGGCTGTCATTCGGGACAACAGGGACTATCAGCTACGTACGCCGCGTTCGTTTCCTGTTCGGGTCTGGGTACTTACACGACGACGGTGACCGCTCGAGGTATAAATGCGCACTCTATTCGAGTAGTCTTTCACTCTTCAGAATTGGCCGAGACATCTTCATCAAGTCGGTCAGCTCTTGCTTCTTCGACGACATCAACTACTATTCCCCCAACCGCAACTCCGACACCATCAACAATCCCAAACTCCCAAGGCAAAAGCGGACAATCCTTCAGCGCAGGTATAGCAATTGGAGTAGTCATTGGAGCTGTTTCTGTCTCTATACTGGTCGGCATAGCCATGCTCCGGCGGACGCGATTGGAAAAGAGACGGAAAATGACAGGACAGCCAGAGGCAGCGGCTTCTTCTAGTCAAACGATGCCAGAAGTTCCTCTAATTGGATCGGATCAGATGCGCGTCTCTCAGCATGTAACAAGCTCTGCTTTTCACCGAGCTGCCTGCTTTTCGGGAGCACAAGGAGCGGCACACCTGCTACACCTACGAGTAATAATTAGTCAGCAACCGGAATGCTGAAGCCAGGCTCTGTTCTGAGACACAGTATGATGCTAACAGAAGCCATATCATGTTACCAGAAGGGTAGGCTTTCTGTCGGATCTACATCGGCCCAGCAAGGTTATAAAGCAAGTCTTACAATGGCTTCTGGCGAATCATAGAATGGACCAAGACGGTTGCATAGAATCCTTACTTTTGTACGACGAGTGAAGCAACGGAAATACAGACCTCACATAAGTCATAAACCGGAGTTACTAATATGTACAATACTTTAAAAAAATTATTTTTTTACTACCTAAGTTCTTTATTTTACTACCTAACTTCACCACGATCAATTTACCTTTCGCATTTAGGCGTGGAAAACACTCTTTTACAAACGCCTTTATATGTTTATATTCCGGGACCTTAGAACATGGCCGAGTTTGTTGAAGGTCTTATAAAAATTGCGAGTGATAAGACTTTATGACTTACTAGAGTGGGCATGCGGCTGGGGAGTTACCGCCTGCCGCGACGCTCGCTACGGACCTGAGTATCATTGCCATAAAATCCCCAGGTTGATCATTAATTATGCCTATTCACATAACGAAAATTTGTAAAGATCCCGTTTATAACACCCCATCAAACATTCTTCTTCACCCCCACCATCCCAATATTCCTCAGCCCAACAGAACTAACAACCATACTCGCAACCGCAGCAGCAAAACACGTCCAAAACGCACTCCGATATCCCATCAATTGCGCCCAGTATATCCAGTCCGGGTCCATGAGCGCGAAGAGTAGGGGCCCGGCGGCACTGATTAGTCCGCCTACCAGCACTAATGTGCTGGCGGACACTTTATCCATGATCAGCCCCGCGACGACATTCGTCGCGAAGCCGATGACGATAAGCGGCAGGAAGCGCAGCGCGGTCTGCAAGGGCGACAGACCCCGTGTTTCCTGGAAGAAGAGCGTCGACCAGTAGCCGAAGGCGTTGAACCAGGACCAGACTAGGAAGACCGTGATGCAGATTGTGCTGAACTCCTTGCTTCGCCAGATAGACTTGGGCAGGATAGCGGGCCGCTCATGCCGTCCGACCCAGTCGAACTCGTGGAGCAATCTATGCCGAACATTCGGCACCAGCCTGGATTCGGGCATCGCGAACCAGCCAAACGCGAAGGTCGCGGCGCAAAGCGCAGTAACGAGGTAACACGCCGTCCGCCAACTACTCGCCTGGACCAGCGCCCCGCCAAGCACGAGCCCAGTCGCGAAGCCTACCAGACTCCCGCCGCCGAAATCGCGAACGCGATGTTCCGCGGTCGCCCGCTGGGGAACGTCGCGGTTATCGTACTTACCGCCGTCGGTAAGCAGAAACTCATGGATATACCCTGCAGTGTCCTGAACACGATTAATTGGTACGTACTCTGCGACAAACTAACGGCCAGTGTTCAGATGGTGAATAATGCGGTTCCCGTGAGGATTATCGAGCGGTTGCCCACTAGGTCCGCGATTGCGCCGAGCAGGAGGAGGGTTGTGGATAGTGCGAGCGCGTAGACGGCTGCGGGCCAGAGGAGAATGTGTTGAAAAACGAGAGTAGGGATATCGTTGTTAGTAATGCGGCGGAGCGCGCCATGCTTGGTGGTGCTGGGGAGCTGGAGACTGCGCTTGGGTTTAGGATTGGGTTGGCGTTGTCGCTTGGCTTGATGACGGCGGACGGGGCGCCATTGCGTGGTGGCGTGAGGGTTTGAAGTTCGGTTTGTGATGTGGTTGACGACATCGGGATACGGTTGAGTGAGTCCGCACAGTTAGCGGGATTGAAAGGCCAAGAACTCAATTCCATGACGCCATTCTTAAGCCGCGGGATCGCGACCTTGATGAAATGTGTCTACATGAAGGTGCTTAGAAGTCAGGTTTGGCGTAGTTTACAGGGCTGTGATGAATACCAGGTGGCAATGCAGCAGCACGGCAACGAGATCCGCGATGGCTCTTCGTTGGTAAGACCTCGGCGCCGTACCGGGTTGGGAGGCTCGGGAGGATTTGACCGTTGAGAGCTGACAGCGTCAAAACGTGGGGAAAGGATCCACTGGGGATCATCGACGACTACCGGTATGACGCGCATGCAGTGCAGGGAGCTGTCGTTTACGCGTGGAATTTCAGTTTCAAATCCTATTGTTTATCAGACAGTCGATCCCATGTCTGGGTGGTGAGCATGCCAGAAACCTGATTCTCATAATCGTGTTCAAAGATGGGGCAATCATAGTTGACGGTTGATCTCTCAGCCGGAACGCAGCACGCCCATGACAAGTCTGTCAACGCGGAAATTGTAACATGAGAAGAATCATCACAATACGCAATATTCTGGCCGTCAAGTTTCATGCTACAACTTTGTATTCTAATCAAGTCACCTCACCGCAACACACAATGCGACCATTGCTTCAATTTCATCGGCATTTACTATCCTTGACGCGGCATTATGTACGTCTACCTGGGCGCCGGTGACCTCGCACGTCGCAGTATCTCATCAGCGAAGCGTGGCAATGTACGAATGCCATTGCCATCACATGTTGTACCTCGAAGGTCGCCGCAGGAGTATCACGACCTCTAACCAGTTCCTCCCCAAGCCGCGCAAAAAGCGTTGTGAATATGATGCCGCTTCCCCGATGCATGCCAAACGCCAGATAATGCATCTGAAATGACCCCTTCGCCGTCAGTCAGGTGCGACTTGCATGCTGAATTCAAATATGCAGCCTGTATTACGTTCCATTCCGGTCTCAATACCAGCGTCGAGCTTTTGTCGACTCAACTATCCACCTTGATCTTTCCTCGCAAAGTGGAAACCAGTTCATCCTGCTTAGCGCACGTTAGTATATCCTCGCATAACTAGGCTGTCTCGTAGAGAACTCACCTCGGCTTTGCGCTTGCCCAATACCGGTTCGGGCGTGTTGCGGGAGTGCATAGGCGTGCCACCACCGTCTCTGAAGGCTTCTCGGTGGCAACTTGCATGAAAAATCCGGTCGCCAACCTTAATGGCATCTGTCCAGACGAATTCCTGCGCGTCATCAAGCCATCTCGTCTCGAACCTGTCCTGGCAGATGGGGCAGACGCTTGCGGCCAAGACGGGGTCATCAGGAACTGGTATGTACTGAATCTTGGGTACCTTGGCCGCTGCACTGCCCGATGCTGCACTCGCGTCGTTATTCTGCACTACATGATCTTCGTCGATGGTCTCTCTGGTATTGATCCAGTCCTGTTACTGTTAGTGGACGCTCAAAGTTACAAACAGAAGCTGGGTATTTACCATCTCATCAACAAGCCAACTGCGATGTAAGCCCCGTTTATCCGTCTCGGCGCTACGCTGGTTGACGCGGAAGTGCCAATCCATATGAGCAGTCTTCTTTTTCCTGCCTTCCTCACTCGTCGCAAATCGGCGTCCGCATTGCGTGCACTGAGGACCCTGAGCTTCGAAGAGTAAGGGCAACAAGTGAGGGCGGAATCTACGTCAATGTCAGTCACGGTCACGTGAAAAAGGCGATACGAAGACGTACTGTTTGAGTGATGATGCTTTCAATACAATATCACTTGTAAGACTCTCTGTAGTCATTAGAGGTGGGGGCCGTATCAGTTTCTCCATGCCAGGCAGAGGAAGGGGGAACGGCAACGAGACCGACGGTGTAGCACTGGGCACGGGGGTGGGAGTAGATACGGGCGTGGCCTGTGGCAGCATGCCAGCTTGCCGTAACATGTTCATGAGTGCCATAGGATCAGTTGACACCGATGGTGCTGCTGGTTTGTGCGGCTCAGCCCTTTGAGGCGCAGGTGACCGTATAGGATTGTCTACGGGACGCGGTTGGGGTGTAGGAGTAGGAGCAGCAGAATTCCGAGCCATTATGGCCGCAAGGGCCCCCGAGCCAAACAAGGAATCTAGAGATACCTTGGGTGCGGCCGCCGCTACAGGCGGAGGAGGTGCTACTGCTACGACATTGCGTGGTGGTACGGGAGTAGAAGTCTGTGTAGAAGGCTGGGCTTGAAGTGCCCCTATGTTTACGTCAAGAGCAGAGATTTGGTTCTTCACAAGCACTAACTGATCCTGCGGCAGGTTCTGGGTCTGGAGAACAGTTTGCAAATCCATCAACGCCTTCAACTGAGTCTGCATTATTGAATCATGAGGGTTCTGGGCAATCTTTGCCTTGAACCTCGACGTTAGTCTCAGGATATCATCCTTCAATGCATCTACGCTGATTCCGCGCGGGGGCTGACCATAGCCTCCGTTCTGGGGCGGCTGGAAAGCACCTGACATGGGGGGCTGAGGTGTTGACCTCGAGGGATATGTGTTTGCCTGATCGACTGTCAATACAGAGTATCGAGACAAGTCATCTTGATTTGTTCTCACATTGTGTGGGGGATATGTGACGGGCGGCTGTTGGGGTGCATGGCCGTAGGGAAGAACTCCATTGGCGTGAGGTGGCATGGCGGGTTGGGGAGGAGGATATCCTGGGATCTGCGAAGGGGGACGGCCTTGAGGAGGCGTGGGTGTCTCGCGGTAGGGAACACCTTGAAGCGGTCTGCTTCGGTTCCCGTATAGCTGAGCGTGCTCCCTAGCACGTTGCTGCTCTTGCTGCAAAGCGGTGGTGCGGACGCGGATGAGAGCATTCTCGATGGGTCTCACGGAATCGGGAGGGAAGACGGGTCGGGTATCGATGGAGCCGGGGACAGGCTCCTTCCAGGTCTTCAAGATCTCCTCCAGTTTCCTTCTCGTCGGAGGGTCGACCATGGCGTAGGCGTCCATGAAGGTCTGGTAGAGCTTCTTGCTGAAGAAGAGGGTGTAGGGTGTGCCGACATTTTTGGCGATGGAGTCGAGGACATAGAGGGGTGGCAGTTTTTTGTGTGGAGGAGCCTGGTAGTGGTGATGTTAGCATGGTTACAGTGCTTGTCAAATGCGCAGGGCATATTCGGATGAAGAAGGTCGGAGCTTGCGGGAGGCACAGAGGGGAGACAGGCACGACGTACTTTTTTGATGTGGTCGACGAGGGCACTGGAGATGCTCAGGGCGTGTTCGAGGTTCTCGCGGGCGACGATGGTCAGGTTGGATATCTCGGCGCGGCCGATGGTCTGGATGTCTTCGAGGGCCTCGCGGAAGTCCTGAGCGATTGCCTCAGCTTCCGAAACGGCAGCAGTCATGGTGTCTAGTTCTCGCAACAGACATTTGCTAGCGCGGGTTGAGGATGAGGGAGTGCGCTGTGCGAGACTGCGAGCGCGATGGTTGATGGACGGTGGAGAAGCAAGATGACGAGATGACGAGTAAGCCGTGAAGCCGTGAAGCCGTGAAGCCGCGGGATTGACCTGACTTCCAGGTAGTAGAGTGAGGAGGGGAGGCGCCCCCTAATGTGTGTTGTTGTGTCGCTGGGGACCGGCAGACAAGAGACGTGTTGAATGAATGAAGTCAGTGCCAAAGGAAGCCGCGCTTTGAGTCAAGTTTGATCAATGGCCTCCAGCTCAGGTGGTTTCAGCGGCCCCAGCTGCCGGCAGTCGGAGAAGCTGCCCGGGAGAAGCCAGCAAGTCAAGGTCACGTGCTCTAACCTCTGCGCGCCCCTTCACAAGTACTGTAACTGTATTGTAGCTGATGCTTTCAATGTTTTCAGCGGCATTCAAATTGTCTCGACAGTATCAACATCTTCTGATACTCGCAAAGACGACGCCACGAAGGAGGAAGAATGCTCGGTGAGATGATTTGAATGTGTTGCGAGCCAAGGCAGGCCAATGAATGTGCCTGACGTCGTCGGACGAGCCCGTAAAGAATTTACGGAGATACGAGACTACCCGTTGTAGCGAGACACTAGCCCTATTAAGCATAGACTTGCATAGAGCCACTCAATGCGACAGACTCCACAACCTACCTCGGAAGTGATGCGACAACATTGTCGCACAGCCGCCAACTGTGACAGCATTCCTACCTCATTTCCAGTAATACAGTCCTAATCAGCACCTATCTATGCTCTCAAAGGCTGCCTACACTCAGAGTATTAGGGAATCAGATATTATTATACGGGCGAGGCTGAAATTGGTGCCACATCAAAGCATTTGAGGTAGGTTACGAGGTGGTAACAACACTGTACCTGTCGTCAGTCCCACATCCCATGTTCCGTAGTATTGTCATGTCACCATTGAGAAAAGCACACAGACAAAGGACTTGGTTTGATGCTGATATTAATCTATACTGCATAGACGCTGCCTTGTCGTCTAGTCTAGGTTCTGTGCCCTGCGATCTCGAACAGATATCGCGGGCTTGATTCCTTGCCACGAGATCCGAATCCACCCACCCATGTCAAGTCTCTGAACCTCCACCGTACTGCTAGCAGTTCAGGTGATAGAATCTGCGAGAGATGTTACCTCATGGCAGAGTGCGTACCGTAGATATCATCTTCTGATCTACGTCCCGTGCCTCGCACTCTCAATACGATACCGTGCGCTTGACTCTGTGTCACGAGATCAATCTCCATTCTCGTTGCGTCATCTGAAAAGCTCGTGGGAGATCATAGTGACATCCTTCCATGGATCACCGTGCTTAAGCATCGAACTGCCCTTCCCACGACAAATATGCGACCAGTCTCAATTGATGTCGTGTATCGCTTCTCGGCCCTCTTAGTTTGACCGGAACAGCACAGATCGCCACATCGTCAATCCTTCGTGGGTACCTCTCATGATCTCCATCTGGGCGGGGTAGCGTCTGCGCTTCAGCCTACGCTCCCGACGCTGGCCCCGCGTCGCGGCCAACTTGAGGAGCTGAGTATTGCGCGCGGACAATTCATACATCTCCCATTCATGCATCTCCCATGATATGTTATCTTATTAGGAGTTAGTACTGCGTCGGGGCTATTGAACACAACAGATTAACATACGCGAGATCCAGAAGGCATAGTCCCACAAAATGTGAGCCTGAGGGTGTGGAAGCCCATCACTGAATTGCTTCCTCTCATGTCCGCCGCGCACACGAATGTCGAAGGTGCAACAAGCAAGGTGGGCGTACATGAGGAACTTGATGTGGTCCAGGCGGGCGTTGCGCACTTGAGTGGCCCCTCCATCTTCAATCAAGTGTGATCTGACACGTGCGGAGTTCATTACCGCAGAAGCTGGCTCAGCGCAGTCCTTGAACTCAGGCAAATGGAAACCGAGGATTTGCTCCATCACAGCGACGTCAAGTTCGGTGAAGGCACGCTCGCCCGAGAGATGTGAGAGTTCGGCGGCGGTGCTACTCCAGCTCAGGTATCGGTATGACCAGATCGCCAGACCGAAGGTCGCTACCTCCAGACATGGTTCGCCCAGTGCATCGTTGGTGATCTTCGCGGCCACATTGTGTCCAACCGCTGTCCAGATGGTTGTCTTGGCGCTCACCAAGATGGCGCGGAACTGGGTGGAGGTGGCGGCCAATGCGTGGACAGAGCGGAGATCGGAGAGCTGTTTGAAGATCTCAAGATGCAGTTCGTAGGGCAGGAGCTTGTTGATACGATCTGAGCCCTGAGTAATATATGCCGCCGACTCCATGGTGGCGAGTGAACAGCGAGGTGCTGTTGGTGAATGAACAGCGAGCGGGCGATGATGAGGGACCAGCGAGGTGGTGGTGATGGCGAGAGGATGGTGAGGTTGAGGCAATGAGTGCAGAAACAAAGAGCACGCTCGGCGTAGAAGCACAGAGGTGGAAGAGTGAAAGGGAAGCGACGTTGGGGCGTGTTGGCGCCATCGTCCGGTATGCTCTATGAAGATTCAATGCCATATATGGGATATTCAATATCGTCTGATGCGCGCCGGGCAGGCACGCAGACCGTAACTTCTTATGTCAGATTTTCCATCGGACGGAAGCGACTGCCCTGATCAGACGACAGTGACTGTTTTGATCAAATGGAATAGATTGCTTCTCATCTAATGGGATTGATGTTTTTCTATCAGACGGAATAGATGGCTGCTGGTCAGGCGGGTTTGATAGCTGTCTATCAGACGGCTGCAATAGCCACCGTGCCTGCTTAGACTGATCGCATCGCCTATGTGTATCTAGATTGAATGGTCGTCTTTATAAAGTAAGTCACCTTAATTGTCTCTGTTAAGAGCGGCGACTGAACCTGCAGGCACGATGTCTTTGAACTTGATCAGAATGAAGTCACGTCCAGGCGGCCTTCCCAAAGGGAGTGTGAATTGGATCGACTAAAGGAGATACAATCTTATGATTTCTCCTCACCAAGGGGGATTTCATTGGCAAAGATAAAGACAGAAGGGGCAAAGGGGGTATCATTAATATCAACAATCCGCTCTCGTTCAGCACTTGTGTCTACCGCCTCATCTCACCACCAGCGTCCAACTCGTTCGAAGCAACCTGACCCTCAAGCTCCCTGGCTCTCTGCTCAGCACTCAATTCCGCTCTTCCACTACTCGCACCTTCCACCTCACCGGGTTTGACAGTCGTTGCATCGAGTTCAAAGCGCTGTGACCCGGTGGCATCCAATTCCGGCTTGAAGCCATAGCCATATGCAAACTGGTTCTTGTCTTCTGGCTGCCGGTGACTGAAAGCTCCGTCCCCGTCTTGATGTCCGGTGGCAACCTGAGGCAGCTTCTTCCTCCGGTAGCTTCGAAAGAAACAAAATGCGACCAGAAGGATCAGAACAACCGCCAGTGCAACTCCGACTCCAATGCCGGCCTTTGCACCAGAACTCAAGGACTTGGAATCATCACCGGCATCTACTGGAGCACTAGATGGTGCTACGGACTGGCTGCTTGCTGATGTCGATGTCTCGATAGATGTTGTTGATGAACTCGTCCGCGAGGTCGAAGCTGAAGTTTTTGTTGCTGAACTACTTGATGTCTTCTCGCTCTGTCCCATCAACACAATAGCACCAGCCGTGACGACTCCTTCGCTGGTCACGGTAGTAGTGTCCGTGACGGTGATTGTCACCAGAATACCACTCAAGTTTGAGACGTCGCCAACATAGATACTCCCGCTGCTGATTGACTGTGTGCAGAGCGCTGCGATTGAATCATAGCCGTATTTACTATTGTGCTGTGAGCAAGATCCCTCAAAAATAGTCGACATTCATGAGTCCACACACCTTGGGCAGCAGGCGTAACCAGGAAGGGTATCTGGCACTATGGCCGTCCCTGCGGTTGTGTAGCCTGAGGGGCAGTACAGCCCTGGCGAGTATGTGAAGGCATTCCCACCCAGAACGATGTCTACTTTTGAGTAGGGCAGACACTGGATGAGAGACTTGCCTGAGAGGGTGATGCGTGGAGCAAGCCAGTAAATTCCGTCGCCCTCGAGGTACGGAGTCGTACATGGGGCTGGTGGTGAGAATGTCGTGGTCAGTGCGGGCCACGATGCCATGATTGTGGTCTCGATCGGATCTTTGGTCCACCACTCCGTCGCAGAGGAAACCAGATCTGAGGAGCACTTTGGGACAGAGCGGAATTTTCTGTTGTTTTCTGAAACTACCAGTAATTACAACCCACCACCATTTCCACATTCAACCTCACGCTATGCCCCATGCCCAATTTGTGGAGGTAGCGCCTCATGAAACGCAGCCTCTCCAAGCTAGGCCTCTACTCGCTTCGCTCCAATCTGCAGCCAAGCGGCGTGGCCCAGGAACACACCGAACTGCCGCATTCGACATAGGAAGTGTGCAAAGAAGGATGGATCTGCAGTTCTTCATTTCGCTACCTACATAACGCGGCTCAACACCTCCTATCCGAGTCCTACCTTGTTCGTGATACGCTCCAGATCTTTGGAAAGAAGATATGCTTCTCGCTTCCTAGCTACTGATTAGCATTATGCAACTCTTCAAATAGCCAACAACTGGTTTTCACGATGCTGCTGACTGAGTTGGAAGAGTGAAACTTCACATATAATGAGTTAATCCCTGACGACGCGTCTTGATTCATTCGACGACCTCACGACGCGTCGCGCTACCTTGTAAAGGAGTCGAATTGCCAGTATTGAACCACAGCTATGAAAATGTCAACGAGTATGAACCGGTTACGATCAAAGTCGTACATATTGACTATCGCTTTTTTGACAAGACCGCCAGTCAAGGTGATTCCTCCGGAGTACCCCCCATCATTTCATTCTGGTCACCCGTTCAACATCATTCCACAATCCCAAAAACAGCTTCCCCAGCCTCACGATCCATCCTCATAACCAACCCACCGCTCGGCTCCCCAAACACCCACCCATCCCTCCGCATATCCCCAATGACAGGTTTTTCCTCCCCTTCAACCGCACTCCGAGAGCTGAGGTAATTAACATCATGCAGGTCAACTAAGTCAACCAACTTGCCCGCCACCTCATCCGTCTCATCATCGCCAGGCTCTCTGACTAACGGCAGATCATCAGGTAGTGTCCATCGGGAAATACGTTTCTTCGTTAATCCGGTTTCGCCCTCGAGGGAGCCGAAACTCCACCAGCGGATTCCCAGGTCACTGGGTCTGATACTGTAGGAAGTGCCTGGTTGGAGGAATCGTATCATTTTCTCCTCGAGGGAATCGGTTTTGTCCCCGAGGCGTTTGAGCAGCTTTGAGGGCGGGAGATCGAAGCGGATTTCCGCATGTCCTTGGCCTATGGGAGGGATAGTGAGAAATGTGAAGCCTTCTTGGGTCCCTCGTTTTAATAGGTCTGGATCACCAGATATGCGTATTGTCGTGATGTGTTTCCCGACGGGTCACATTGGGAGTTCTGGAGCGGGGAGCTGTTTCGGTTGTCCTGGCTCTGGTTCTGTGGCGAGTCTAGGTGATGACATGGCGCGGATAAAGAACGCGACTTCGAAAGGCGACGTGTCGAGGCATGAGTATTTGGTTAGAAGTGTGACTGCCCGGTCTGGAAATGACGATGCGGTTTGGGTGATGGAACATATGAGTTGTAGAGGCTGGGCTGGGTTCGAGTCGCTGATGGAAATCGTGTGCGGGGAACTTGTGTGAAGAGCGAGATTGAGATGCACTCGATCTTGACGTCCCTGATGCTCATCCATGATGCTTACATTGAACAGATGGGTGTTGGAAGATGGGTCCCGCGGTAAGGCTCGAGAGGCAGTGATGTAGATGAAAGTTCAGTGGTCAGACACTCTGTAGTAATAAAACCTATGCTTTACTGAGAGTTTCTCGTTGCGAAACCTCAATGTTGAGATTGAGTCAATGCGCCAATCCAGACCAGGCTGTCCCGTCTTTAAGGCAGATTATGAAAGATGACGTAGTCGGTGAGACAGGTACACACTTAGATTGAAAACGATCGGTTTTCTCGCGTACGATTGTCTTCACACATATATCGTATTGTGGACCGCGTTAGGTTCCTGATCGCATTATAGGACCTCATTAAGTAATTTGACTGTGTCCAAAACAGATGGTTCGTCATGAATAAACTGTGTTGACCAAAAAACTGCTGTGCCTGAATCTCCTGCATTGCAAGTTGACATTCATGTGAAATGCACAATGGCGTGACAGCTCGAGTTGAGCCTCCGTCGCGCCGCAGCAAAGTGCTGTTCCCACGACTTGGCGGCTGACATGCTCTTCTGCTCAAACTACAATCCTCGGCTCTGGTTTGACTAGACGTACTTCATCGATAGTAAGTCTGCTGAAGGCCTTGCCTCCGTGTGAGATTTACGTAAAGAAGCATCACGAAAGTCGATCGATCTGGACCCCACGAGCCATCAATATCAACTGCGTCTTATGGAAAGCTGAATATGTTGGCTTATGGTGCCTTAAACTGTAAATCCGTTCATTTAAAGATGTTTTTCTCCTGCGAAAATGGCTCCTCGTGTGGCGCGCATGCGGCGAGAGCCTTAATTTTCTCATGTGAGTATCGCCACAAGGCTTTAGTCGGAGACATCAGCGACCATGTTAACTTCAATGTGCTGAAAGGCTCAAAAAGCGCAAGGCTCGAGGATCTGTGAGGTTATACCCAGGAATAGATCACTGTTTCGTTCCATGTCATCTCAATGATCGCGGATGGATGGTGGATCGAGTCTTCGAGAGAAGATATGATGTGTATATATATGTGGTCGCAGCCGCTGCGAATATCGTCTTTGCTCGGCTCACCAAACATCGACCACTTGGCATATATCATTTATCACGCTCTCACATCTCCTTACCAGCTACTCAATATGCATCAACACGTTCGCAGCGCAGTTCTGCTTTTAGCTGGACTCTCGCTCACTGCAGTGCTTCCTACAGAACAGGCGGAGAGAGATCTACATCGGCTTTTCTCCCGCGGACAAAACTGGGACGCGAGTTGTGACCGTACGATTCCAGGCAGCTCCAACAAATACAAAGACAAGCTTCAACAGGCACTGCGGATGCCGGGACGTTTGCGCAAGTCACGCAGTCGGGCACAGACTCGGCAGGAAATGCATTCACTGAGAGCACGGCGTAAGTGGGTCAACGTTTTATTTCATCAATTGAGGAGCCGGTCTTACAGGACTTACATAGGTTCTCTCACTACTTTGGCGATGGCGACAAAGAGACTGTCAAGAACATGATGCAAGCTATCTACGATGACCGTATTCCAGACAATAGCAATCATTCAGGGGAAGGATACACCATAACAGTCAAATGTGGCGATGATCAAGACGACGAATGCGGCCCTTCTGTCCTGGCGGTTACTAGTCCTAAGCCTGATGAGACGAGGGTGAGTCCTTTGCTAGTCGCTTTATTGTATTGTATGCGCCTTCATGCAGTCACTAGTCGTGTTTAAACAGATGGCATTCTGTAACCGCTTCTTCAGCGCAAACACTGCCTAGACCAAGCAGGACTTGACGTCAAAGCAACTCGGCCCGAAACGAGGACAATGGTGCCAGCCCAACGAGCAGTTTCCATTTTTCGAAGTTGCCGGCCTTACCGTGTTCCATGAAATGACACATCTGCATCTCATCGGGAAAAAGGCAGGATCAAGCGCGCACCCCGATCCGGATGGATTTGATTCTGCTGGCACAGTCGACGTTCGCATCTAGGGGTCCGATGACGATAGGGCCCATTATGACAACGTGGAGCCGTGGCAGGCCGCGCGAGAGCTGCATAGACTGTGGGATGTTTATAATGGCGACAACAATGAGTACAAACCCACTACCCCGACCACGGAGAATGTCGAGAGCTATGCCGCTGCTGCTTTGGAGTTCTACTTTTTGGGAGGCTGTATGTGGGATGTCATCCTGCCAGAATAATGACAAGCAAGGATGGAGTGTTTAGTTTTCCCGCTGATCAGGATTATTTGGCTTGATTTCTTAGGAAGATACCTAAGTTGGCGTTAAGAGGCAGGTGTTGTTCTCATTTGCAGGAAGGATTATGCGTCTCAAGGCATTGTAGTTATTTGGGTCTTGTGTAAACATATGCTTTTAGGAATTCACATACAGCTGTCAAGCTGTCATTAACATAGGTCATCTTGGCACTTCATTCTCTCCATGGCTCGCTATAAGAAGTTAGTAGACACGTGGTTTGACTTGTGCGTTTATCTACTTACTTAGGTTTTGGTCTGCCTTTCATTCTTCCCCCGCTGTGGTGTTCTCCCGGCCTAGTATTAACAAACTTTTGGTAGGGAATCTTCCGAGCTTCCCCCAACTGTTCCAGATACCGCTTAGAAGCCGCAGTTCCCAGGTCCACTCAGCTGCATTCCTGTTTTACTTAGGTATGCATCATGCCTTCAGTGCCTCAAAAAGTGAGCGGGCGGCGTTAACCGAGATGAAGCACTCATTCTGGAACAGCGGCATGTAAAATAGAGATGCTTATATAACAATACGTTATCGAACTAACGGAGTAGCTTATATAAAAGTCTCCCACACCTTTTTGTCGCCGCGGAGTGCATCCGACGTGCCTCGAATTGATTGACAGCATTACAAGCGCCAGACTACCCTATGGCTCTGCTGCTCAGCCGTCAAGCTCTTTTCGACGAGCTCTTTTGACCAGAACTCATCAAGACCGTCCGGAGCCTTGAACCTAGTCCCTAGAGGTGTGGCCGAACCGAAATGAGATAATGCCAAGTCAACTGAGTGACATTATATACTCGATCATGCTCTGTTGGTTGTATACTTCCACTTTTGTTGGTTGATCTTGCTGCACAAAGAGTGGCGGTGTTTCTTCCAGGGGAGGAACAGCCACAATGACGTATGCCCTGCTACCTTATGGAGGCAGTGAACCTCAACGGACTGAGCACCAATCTTCACTGCGTCGCCTAACAACTTGAATCTTGGTGGTATTGTTACAAGCCTCCAAATGACTTCGATCAATCTCATATCATCGACGCCATGTCCGTGGGAGCACTGCACACGACTATCGTTCTGAGCGAACCGGGGCGCATCCACTGCGGGAGTCGCGATCCAGTACATGGACACGTCAAGATACGATATAATCCATTGCAGAACAGCCCAAATGCCTCAGAACTATTCGGTCCACTAAAGATCCATGTCATATTCCACGGGCGCGCAAAGACAAAGATCTGGAAAAATAGCAACCAAAGCACTCGCATCTACCGCGGTCGAGCTCCTCTGTTCGCGCAAAGGGTGCTAATATACGACGACTCATTCAAGGCGCAGCCTCTGGAGATAAAAACATTTCCGTTTCAATTGACGTTCCCGGAAGCCACTGCCCTACTTATGCGGTCAGGATTCAACGGTTCCTACAGATTCCTCACCAACAACAGTCAGTCTTTACCGCCTAGTTTCAAGGACGAGTATTCTGGATTTGCGCACAAGTACGTGGCTATCTCCTTTGCCTTGACCGGCTTCATTCACGGAGGTGGGAGTAATTGCCTGTGGAACCTTGTGGGAGCTCGTGTAGATCAGTACTCATGCATGACTTCTAACAAACTACTGGTTAAATGGCGATCAACGCCGGTATGCACACCTAAACCACTATGTCATGCTCCGTGGAATGTACCCGATCATGGATGTTGAGGAGCCTGATAAATGACCACTATATGACAGCTTCGAGACTAATCGGCAATGAGTAGATACGAGGCATACGTGGAATATCGGGTGGGCGTCGAGGTGAGCATGCCCAGCCTGCATGTGGACGTGCTCAAGCCTGGAAAATACCAAGAACCTATCA
Organism: Xylariaceae sp. FL1272; assembly: GCA_022432385.1. Taxonomy (NCBI): domain Eukaryota; kingdom Fungi; phylum Ascomycota; class Sordariomycetes; order Xylariales; family Xylariaceae; species Xylariaceae sp. FL1272. The sequence goes on from JAJJXC010000020.1 coordinate 495,256, forward strand.
TCTACTACCAGCCTTCCGTTCCTCGAGTCAACATCCAGCAGATTGACTGGCGTGGAGACGTATCAGTCTCAAATGAGTTGCTTTTGCCCGAAGCGGATCGTCCATCGGGCTTCAAGCAAAAAACGAAGGCACTCTTCGGCGCAGCGCACTTCCCTACCTACGCTTTCGACTGGGTCTGCACGGCACCTAAACACCTTCAAAGCGGACAGGCAGCACGTTTTGACGTCAAAATCATACCTCGTGAAAGCGAATGTACCGCTGTTCTCGTACCAGACGTTCATTGGACATGCCTGTTCCTCGAAGTAAAGGCCTTGACGCAGGTCCGAGCTGAAGCTGGTTTACTCTCCACGCCGGAATCCGAAGGCAACTACACCGTTTGCAATATGCGCTGTTTCCCAGCTGATCGTCAACCATTCTCGAAAGCCAACGGCTTTACCAAGTCAATCATAACACAGATAGATACAACGCAGCAGAACTTCAGCCCATCCTTCTCGACGTTCAATATCACCCAATCTTACTCGATGGAGCTGAATCTTGCTTTTTCGGTCACGGGGAAAAACAAAGCGTTCAAAAAGCAATACCCTGTTTACATCTATCCACCGGCAGAATGCCCGATAGCGCCAGCACCACCGTCCCTGGAAGCACCACCGGTCCAGGAAACTCCGCCGCTGCCGCAATATGAGCAGCCTCCGTCATACAGCAAGGCAGAAAACAGCTAGGAAAAAGGACAGAACCCATGGCCATTATCATGAACAATCGTAGTTGCCGACCTGATACGTCGAGTAACACCTAGAACGACACACAAACTCTCACCCAGGGCAACCCGTGAAATTACTCCAAGATGTGACAGGCGACAAAGGCGTGGAATTACCAGTACAGTAATACCTTACAGCATGTCCTAAGAATACATTTATTTGTTCCAGAACTACGTATTTGCGAGCGTCCTCCTTGTAGCATCTTCGTGATGACATTGTATCACTTGGGACCAATTGTATTCTCGCATCTGACAGTATGTATGGAGCACCATAGGAGCTTAGATTAGCCGACGGGGCTTTCGCGCTATTATATGAACACCGTCATTTGGGACTGGATTTTCTGTTATGTCGCCATTTCCTATCTCTTTTGGTCATATCCGAAGTTCAAAAGAGCCTTCAGATCTCACATTGTACGTGGGTCTTGCTAGACGTTGGTGTTGATATGCAGCTTACGAGTGCGAGTTTTGCGGACACCACAAGGTTGCATAACACGAGATACTCCAATGTGTGCCATGCGGAAACGATAGTCTTGCAGGATATTGACGCTGATATATACATTCAAAGCATCACAGAACTCAAGCTACGAGAGAAGACTGTATGTACAAAATATGGCCGGCACTTTATGCAGATGCCGAAAATATGTGCAAGAAAGAATGAGTCCCGCGCCATGCAATCATTTCCCTTTCCCTTTGACCCACGCCGCAGGTTTAAAACATCGCATTCCTGGTCATGTCCATGAGAGTCTCGTAATGTGACAGAAGACCAACCCACTTAAAGAGCGCAGTTGCTCGTAGCAAGAGTCCAGCCAGTAAGACGGTTAGCTACATCGGAAGCGTAGCAAGCAACGCTGCTGAAGCCGTTGCCGAGGTTGGTGATGTCGAGGGAGCCGCTGTTGTACAGACGGGCGCCACCGTAGTAGCCCCGGGCTCCGCTGTCGCCCATCTGGGACGAGGCCGTGCCGTAGGTCTGCTTGAGTCCGTCGCCGTAGGCGGTTCCGGCAACACCGTCGTTGACCATCTGGAGGATGGTGGCGGTTGGGCAGGGGTTGACGCCTGCGCAGGTGCCGGCGCCGTTGTGCGATTGGAAGAGGCCCGGGTTCACGACGCCGTTGTTGGTCGTGGGGACGCGGACGCAGCCCTTGCTTTCTTGCATCATGACGGCGAGGACGAAGCGGTTGTCGACGCCCTGGGCGCTGGATACCGACAGGATGGCGGACTGGATGTCGGCGATTTCTTGGGCTGAGTTGTCGGCGCCCCAGTAGTTCCAGCCGCATGATTGCTGCATCAGGGGCAGGTTGGCGTTCCAGAGCTCGTCGAAGCTGCCCCAGGACTCGATGGCGGGCCAGCCGGCGCCTGTGCTGCCGTCTCCTGTGTAGGTGTTGTAGGCGTCGACGTTGGTGCGCTTAGGGTGGGGAGCCGCGGTGGCGAGGCCGGCGAGGGCGACAATGGCGAAAGAGGTGAAGGAGTGCATTTTGAAGAGAAGCAGGGGTATCTAGGTAAAGAAAGGTAGTGTCAAGAAGTGACTGTTGTTCAAGGAGTGATGGAGAAAAGAATGTCTGTTGTAAGGATCGTAGACCGAGACTTGCTCTGGCTGTCGTACTTGATGCGTGGTGATAGAGAACTTCTAGCCATGATGAAGGCGTTTCTTGTCATCTTTATATATCGAGAGCCCGGGCGCCTTTACTCTATCAAGCACGGGACTGCAGACGTACAAGCACTCTGGAGATCCACACCCTCTGGGGACGGAATTCAAAATTCGGAATCATACCAACTGCATCTGTAAGTGAAGCCGGAGCTGAGAGACATCTACCTTCCTTAACCAAACGGTAGCTGGCAACAGGGTCGAGCCGGCAGTCAACTTGACCCCAGAAATGGCACTTGGACGCAACTTGCAAGGCACGTCACCGCGAAAATGGAGTCAACGGCTGCTCGCTTGCGCGCGCCATGACATATAATTTAAAGTGGCGACGAGTATGTACAAACAAAATGGGCAGCTCGCCCAGGCTTGGAATCCCCAAGCTCCCCCTTTGGTTCCCGAGGCGGCATAGAAAGCTGGCGGGCCGATCACTGCAGGCCCTCGATGAAGCCGCGCTGCTAATGTTGAAATAAGGTAGCAGTCTAGCAGGACTCGGGTAGGGATCTCGAGAGGAACGAATTGCCTATTTAGGAAGGATGTGGTTGTTCGATACCCCTGGATGGATCACCACCTGGTCCTACCTCATTTGCGCTGTGAACGAGTGGAAAGGGCAATGGCTCCCAGGCGCAAATCAAGTCGATCTGGCATGAGCCGGATCTGCGCGATGAATCTAGACACAAAGATCTTCGTCCGTCAAGTGTTTAAAGCTATCTCCCTACCAAATGGACAACCATAGACAAGGAAGGGGGCTAGCTGCAATGTTGACAACCGCCATTCAATGGGTTGGCATTACGGAATAGACTAGTCGGATTAGTTCTAGTGGTGGCGTCTTGGCACCCAGATGCCAGGAACAGACAGGAAGATGTAACATGTTCTTAATGAGCCTACTTGGACGGCTACGACTCCACCATATGCATGCAATATATGGCGCGTGGCTTTTGATCTCTACTAGTCTGCAACTGGGGGTCACTCAATATGAATACTGCACAATAAGTATAATAACGAAGTCAGTACAGTCCTAGCAAGCCCATTTGTCACATCGGACACGTTACTGAACGAAGCAAATCAACACAATATTAAGCTCGCATCAGCTCTTGTCTATCAAGCAACTGCCGATTGCGCGAAAGCCGATGTCACGGACCAATCGCCACCATGTTGCAATGCTAGATCCTACTACGACGAAGCTGGAACGTTGCGCAGCGGAGTTTGGAGGAGTTAAAGTAATAGTAACCGGGATTTATACCGAAGACGACTCCACCACACTTTGACAAATCTGGACGTTTCGGCCGATGAACCACTCTGGGAATAAATAGCAGTCTGGATGTGACCATAGTGACCCCACGAATAGGGTCGATGTTTCAAATGCCTGTCTTGGCGGCTTTTCTTGGGTCTTCACGGCGGCGTACACTGCGGTCTACGACCTGCTTGTTTCAAGTCTCGTGAAAACCGCTTCACGACACGTTAAAGTTATTGGCCGGTTATAGCGGCGAGCAGGCATCTGGCTTTCTCGCTAGATCGGGCTTCAAACCAATTTATCATCTAAATCGCCGCGAACGCGAAAAATCTCCCGGGTTACAGTAATAGAATGGACGACTGATGACGCCTCCGTCCACAAGACACACATTTAGATGGCAGGGCCAAGAAGGGTAGAGAGCGGCAGTTGGGTGGATAAAGTTTAGTTGAACGATGGGTGGAATAGGAAGGTGGCAAGTTGGACATGGGATATAACAAGACCCAAGAACACACTGACCACTGGGCCCACAGGCCTTGCTCAGCTCCATGCTACTTGTCGCCGTGTAAGGGAAGTCGACGTTTCGACGTTTCGTTCTATAATTACACGAAGTCAGTGGTCGCCGGGTTGGAGCAATAACACGGCCAGCCGAAAGTCTACATTACCATAATAAAATTCCAAAGTGGTCAGTACTTAAAAACCGGGGTTGCCTTTTCTGCATTCCTTCGGTAGGAAATATTCATCGCACTACCTTCAAACATGTTACCGCAATCTTTGAGATTGTAGGATTCAATGTGAACGACACAAAGCTGCAGCTTTGGCAAGACGCCTTGCCTCACGCTTAATACGCTGTCGAGGTCAGGCTCTTCAAGCAATTACGAGTACGCATGTCCGAGTTCGATCCCATTGAAGACCGACCACGGAAGACGCGTGCTATGCTCGTGCGGTACTAGGAAGTTCCTCGAAGATTTACCAACGACGTTCCAGACAAAACGGGTTGTCCAAGTATGCTGTTTGTATCATTATCTTCAACGTCAGTTTGGCTCCTTGGCAAATGAGATAATTATATCCTCTCGACCTGAGCAACCTAGGCATAAAACATACCGCTAGTGCTAACAAGGCTGCTTTTAATGGTCGCCGTACGTCCTATACAAGTATCCTGCAGGCTAATGGGAGCGGCTTATGACTATAACAAACTTTGCACCCTTATCGTCGACGGTGTGCATCTGCTACGCAGATACAGGGCCATCAAAACACAAACTTTGCATAAAAATTTATGTTAAGCATGCAGATGCAGGTCTGGAGCTGTACTATAACGCGTATGCAATAAGCTGGCCGCTGGCTGTGAGAGGTGCATATTGGGGTAGGGGTTTGTAGAATATGCAGCCTGCCATCGCTGTACAACATATAGTCTGGCTATGATGCCATATTGCCTCTGTACGCCTCACACACTAGGCATTCATAGGGTCACATTAACTGAGAACCTCTTCCTCACTGACTTCTTATAACTAGATGCCGAGTTCGTTCTACCGCTGTACCAACACGCAGGTTCTCAGATATAATACAGGCAAAAGGCTTCAGCTGGCGAGCCAACCGCCTCCCACATGCAGTACTGATATACACCGAATGCACCGTAGGTTACACAACATGCGTATACGCATTACAAACGCAGCCCGACTCCAATTACCCCGCTTTCCTGTGACTAGAACATTTCAAAGGTCTCTGGCAAATATTATTGGAATACTCGACCAGTCCAGCGTTTAGTTGGAACAAAACCCCTTTATTTTGTCTCGCAATGCTGAAGCCCACAGCCCCAAGCTTCCGACCGGCACTTGAAGCCTCTGGAAAGGACAGAGGATTATATCAAATCCCATACAAGTCTTCGACTGATAGCAGGGGCCAGATACCATGTAGATTCTTTCAGCAGGGGCGGTGCAACAACGGTGCCATATGCCCTTATCTACACCAGGTGGAAGAACCAACTGCTAGCGACGAGCCTCGACCTATATATCATCCCGAATCACCGGTGAGCGCCCGGTCCAGGATGTCGGTGGAATTTTATGCCGTCGCTAATACGCTTTACAGACTGACTCCCGCTCTCCAAATGGCACGGCTACCAGAGCATTAAGCAGCGTTCTCGTTCGCTTCGACTCGGGCGCCAAGGTCTCGAGAGTAACCATGTCATCCGACTACTCGGCCGTCCATATTGACCATCTACCCGCAGGCAGCTCCCGAGAATCAATCATCGAACTCCTTTCTTCACAACGCGTTAGCCTGTCAAAGTCGCCTCACATCAGAGTTGTACATTTGGACTCCAAATCGACAGCCGACATCAAGGTGGAAGATCCCGAGTTCGCGAAACAAGTGTGCGCGAAGTTAGGGCCGCAGATGGCGTCACGGAAAGGTAACCTATCGCAGCCTGTAGCGACGCCAGTGCAGCCCCTTTTGTATGGAGACGCAAATGCTCTCCGCGTTGATCACAGAAAGGTTTACTTCTCCTGGCACAAACCAAGCAAGACCGTCTGGCTCAACTTTGGAAGTCGCGAGATTGCCAGCCGAGTCGATAAGAAATTCAAGGATGGTAACTATCTTATCAAGAACAGGAGGGTAACGAGCGAGACGCTCCCTCGGGCTGCTGGCCGACATAATGCATTGGCCTGGACAGTCACGCTAACGGATGTGCCTGGTTCGGCAACGGAGCAAGACGTTAAGAAGGCAATTCGAGTACATGCTGATCAACCACGCGGAATACAACTTGGCAAACCCACGTACAGCGAAGACGCGGAAACATGCTACGCCACAATTCTCTCGCTATTTAATCGAATTGGCGAGCTGGAATTCCACGAATTAACTCCGGACCCTGTCGGAAAGCGCTTCAAAGCAAAAGCCAGATTCATAGACGCAGCTCACGCACAGGAGGCAGAGACCCAACTCAACAACCATCCACTTCCATTCAACCCTAACGGCAAGCTGAGTGTGCAAGAAGTGCACTCCGCCAAGTTCAAGGTATCCAGGCCCATTTACCAGGTCGTCCGGGCGCAGCTGCAAGCCAACATTGCAGGTTGGAAAGCGAAGCATTTGAGCTACACAGCTTATGAGCAATCCAATCCACCCACGCCGTATGTCGTGCTCAAGGTCGAGGGGACCAATAACGAGGATGTGGCAGCGGCAAAAAAGGACATTGAAGGTATCACGGCCGGTAGAGTTGCTAAAGACGGAACCTCGACATCGTGGCACCCCATGCTTCGCGGCAGCGGCCCACTGCTCGCTGAAATCGAGAAGATCGCTCAACACAAGAGAGTACTGCTGGTTCGAAACAAGTACAAGTCTGAAATACGCTTGTATGGACTTCCAAACACGTGCGAGGAGGTCAACGCATCGATTGCAAGGGTCCTAGACAGTTCAACGTCCGAATCGCGTGATATAATTCTCGATGAGTCAATGCTCAACAAAATCTGTCGAGGCGGGTTTCACCAGATCTCAGAGGCCTTGGTTGGTGGTTCGGTCAGACTCGACGTGGTATCTCGCCCCAAACGGGTTATTATCAATGGCTCCGTCAACGACTACGAGACCGCAATGAAGATTCTAGGTGGAGAAGCCAACGGAACGCCGTCAACAAAGGGAACAGATCTGCGTGACTGTTCAATCTGTTATACTGCAGAGCCAGACGCTATTCGCACCAAGTGTGGGCATACCTATTGCCTAGATTGCTTCGAAGATCTCTGCATGGCGGCGACCAAGAAAGACAGACCGGCCGAAGTGAAGTGCGAAGGGAATCTAGGCAAATGTGGCATCGGCCTTGATCTCCCCGAATTGCAAGAGCATCTATCACCGAGCGCATTCGAAGAACTCCTGAAGCTCTCCTTCGCTTCGTACGTGCGATGTCATCCGTCGCGATGGAAATATTGTCCCACGGCAGACTGCGACTCCGTGTACCGCGCATGTGCCGACTTTAGCACGCTACCTCTTTCTCACCACTGTCCAGTCTGCCTCGTCGATGTTTGTACGAAGTGCCACGCTCAACATGAGCAAATGACTTGTGGCGACTTTCAGGACCTATCTACGGGGGGCTATGAGGCATATCAGAGGGTGAAGAAGGAACTTGGAATCAAGGACTGTCCCAAGTGCGGGACTGCCATGGAAAAGACGGACGGATGCGACCACATGACGTGTCGGTGCGGTGCACACATCTGTTGGGTATGCATGAAGACATTTACTACGTCCGGCGACTGCTATGCGCATATGAATAAGGAGCACCAGGGGATCTACAGAGTGGAACATCTCCTCTACTAGAGACAATCGAAGGCTTATAAAGGGCAGAGAAATCCATGCGGTTAAATTAGGCAGAAAATTGATACGTATAGTGTTATTGTCCCAGATGTTATTGATACTTTGTAGAGAAGATAGCTGATAGGAAAGCCGATCATAGTTATAAAACGAGATAGCTAACCTTTTCAACTTTTAAAGTAGCTTTATATATAAAACAATACGATTATATGAATTAAACCAACTCGCTTTTAATTCTGTATACTTGATAGGGTACTATAAACAGCTTATTATTATATATGCCCGGGACGATAACCGCCCTAGTCAGCGCTAACACGAGCACAGTCTTGCCGCACGACTTGGCCGAGCGTCTCATAACCTCGATGACTCTTCGGGCAGTCAGGCTATCGAGTTCACGTGTACAGTTGTCCAAAAATTGGCATTCAGGATCGCCAATGAACGCTTCTGTAATGCTGGCTCTCCTTTTCTCACCGCCGCTAAGACCTCACGTCGTGCCGCTGCCAATCTTGGTATCACAAGCTCTCTCAGACCAAACTTCGAAACATATTGAGGTCCTGCGTTGGATCCGAGATGGGGGCGCACGGTGGACGAGGCGAAGTTCTGTATCTGGCCAAAAGTGAGTTCGGAGAAGCGGACGTAGTTCTTTGCTATATAAACTCGTGGACATTTGAAGTCGAGATCTAATTGGGAACTGCTTACTCCTGAGATGACTATCATTAGCACAAGCAGATATACCACGCGCATGGATAAGTCACGGACCTGAATAATGGACGGCAGAAACATCACTGATCTGTAGTCCATGAGTATTGCTACTCGGCAGCAAGACCTTCTTGGACAAGGATGTCTACAAAGGGAGCAGGGAGGTACACCTGCATGAGTTTGGACTCGGAAGGGGGGAATCGAACAACTGGCTGGTTTGGGGGTGAGTGGTGTGGCGGGGCTGTGGTTACATCCTACAATGCCCGCCACATGTTGTCATACTCTGATACCTTATACGACAGTAGACTTTTATTTCAACAGCTCTACCTTGGACAATACTCCGAGCCGAATGAAGATAAAACATAGTCGCAAACCTGTGCTATTACCAGAATACGCCGCCCTACGACCCTTACCGACGACTCCCTCAGCATGACCTCTCTCACGGTATTCCACTTCGCCGCAGACGTCGGAGTTGACGCGGTTGGTGAGTCCTCTAAGCTCTACCGAAGTGGGATGCCGTATCGAATACTCCTGATTGTTAATGTGGCTTTGATGACAGTTGCAGGGTGCGCGCTCGCGGCGACATGGCGTGGTCGTCATGCAATGAGCATACCATTCCGATCGCCATCGACGGCCATCGCGCACTCGATGTTCGTTGCGACACTGGCGCAGTGTGCTGTCCTCGTCTATCGCAGAAGCATCTTTGGCATACCGCTCCACGACGCTGAGCCGACAACCTTGCGCTTGCTGTACGTGGCCCAACTTGCGATACGTGAGTCCAGTCCTCCTTGATGAAGCGAGCACACCATAGCTGCAGCGTCTGTGCCTGTATCCAACCGTTAAGTGACCATGGCCTACAGCTATCGCTATTGCCTACGTCTGGAGCGTTATGGGATTGGTCGATGAGATTGAGCCAATTCTCTCAGGGCCACCAGATGGAATGCCGGGATCGTGGTCCGCTCGTCAACCGGAAGAACAGGGAACTGGTGATGGAAGCTAGACGTCAGTGACTCTCGACGGCGGTTGCTGGCTGCTACTATATCACGATCAGTCACATTCGGCCCTCGGGCTTCGATATTTGCCGCGTCTCTCGCCCCAATAACAAGACACTGTTTCGCATCGCCATGGCATATGCAATACCACCACTGTGAGCGAAAGTTATGTTGACGAATAAGACTGTAACATGAACCCCTCATGCCTGACCTCTAGGACTAAACGAGGTTCCTTTGGAGGCACCGGTGTATTACAGTTCTTGGGGGCAATGGCGCCTCGGGGGCCTGGAACACAATCTATCTCTGCTAACTATCAGGTTTGACGTGTAAAAGTCCGTGTCATTATGGCACTGGAGGATCCTTGCTCGAGGAGTTGTGTCCTTAGGTACCATTAGTGTTGCTGGAGGTATCGATGGCTGGAAGATGATTCCGATTAATTGATCATACTTGGCAAAGTAAGCTACAAGAATGGATCGACTGGCAGATGGCACGGATGTATTTCTCTACGCCTGGTGTATTGCGAGAGAAGACGCCTCTCTGCTCATCGTGCGACTTTCTCCTGCTTCAATAAGTATCAAGCATCAACCTGCGCTGCGCCCATCTGTTGAGGATACGGAAGGAAGACAGTGGCGTGGTGAGATCATTGCATACGTGTAAAGGTACAATACCGGCGGGCGATGACTGTATGACGCTCTCCTGAACAGCTCATAATCAGAATCGTCAGCGTAATAGTTACAGTGATACTCTCATGTAATCTAGACCCTGTTAAATGGTCGTTGGATAATTACAGGGAAGTTTCATAGTTAGCCCCTCCCCCGTAATGCAAGGGGATCCTAACGAGAATGGAACATGATAAGCCGCAACTGATTTTCTCCTGAAGTCGAGCTTTCTAAGCCATCTTCGAGCCCACTCCGAGTTTCCGAGCTTCATCGCTTTGATCATCGTGTTCTTACGACTCTTTTGACTTCATTCATACCATCCACCCGTCTCGCCACCACTCCACCGTGGCTGGGAGATACACCGCTGCGATACTGGCAGCAGCAGCAGTTTTCGCGGCTCTCCTTTTGCAATGGGAAGCAGGCACCGCCTCAGCACCTCCCCTTCTACCTATCGCTGGGCATAACAACACCGCGTTGTTCGTTGTCACAAGCGACCACGGCCTATCCAACGTTCACCTGGCCACGGCAGAAGCACTCCTGGGCAGCATCCGCATATTCGGCTGCACTTTGCCTCATTCGCGCCGCTGGAGATGAGACCGAAGCGCCTCTCACAACGCGCTACCAGCGGATCAGGCATCGTCTTCCATGCCGTTGAATGGTTATCAATTATCGATACATGCAGGACCTACGGCAAGAATACCTCCAACTCTGTCCACCCGGATGGGCAGGCATTAACCACTTATGCAAAGACTTACAACTTTTATTTCCCCCTGGTCTGGCCCGGATCACCTACATATTTATAAGCAAATCAGCCACATTATCGATGATATTAATCCTGCTGTGGTAGTAATCGATACTCTTTTTCGTCCTGCACTCGATGCTACCAGAGACAAGAATCGCTTACATGCTATTATTAGCCCAAACACATTAATTGAAGACTTCCCGGCGGACCAGCCGTTGGATAAGATGTTCTGGAAGTACCCCGCGTAAGTATCAACTCCGTCCAGTCTCCTCTTCTCTGATTAACAGCGCTGACACAAAGCAGGATGGGTTCGGGGCTACCGTATCCAGGACCTTGGAGCAAAATCCCCCTAAACATCCTTCTGAATGCCAAATTCATTTCCACGACGCTTTGGATGCCAGACATACGAGAAAAGCAAAACTATCTCCGATCCAAAGGTCTTCGAGACCCTATCAATTCTTTTGCCTTGCACCGGCCCGATGTGCCATGGCTATCGCAAACGATGGTTGGTGCCTCGATCCCTGTGGATTTTGTACCTATTAACGTAACCTGCACTGGGCCCATGACCATGTCCGTGGGAACCTTGGCCGAGCAAGACGCGGAATTAGCCAAGTGACTGGCTCAGGCACCGACGGTCCTCATCAACCTTGGCGCCGGCTTCAAGTACGCAGAGGCTAGGGCTACGACCATGGTGCATGCCATAGAAAAGGTCCTGCAGGTCGCAGATCTGCAGATAATCTGGAAAATCACAAAAGAGGGCTCATACAGCGATGGCTTCTTAGAGCCCCTCGTTCCTTTCGCGACCAATGGGAGGGTGCGTGGAAAGCTGGCTGGGTGCCGACCCATCGTCCATGCTGGAGTCGGGCCATATCGTGGCTTCCGTACATCATGGAGGCTCAGGATGCTACCATGAGGCCATCAAGTGAGCTTGAAATGTGCACTCTCTCCGCCTCCAAACGCATCCCCACCCGCAAGCAGAAATCTGGCTGACTTTCTTCGCCAAGTGCTGGAGTGCCGCAGATCGTGCTTCCCCAGTGTTTGGACCTGTATGGCTTCGCGCAGTTGGTAGAGTACACCGGGGTGGGCGTCTGGGGATGCAAGCAGCTGAGCCCCAATTGGTCGGCAGACTGTATATCTGAGGCTATATTGCAGGTGCTCAATGCAGACGAGATGTCGGAAGCAGCCGTCCGGCTCATGGAGTCTGCGCGGGAAAAGCCTGACAAGTACATTGCGGCGCAAGTCATTGCAGGTCTTGCGGGCTCGGGGGTATGAGAAACGGGGATGGTTAGTTCCCGATACATGGATGCACGCGCCAGGGTACACGAGTTGCGTGGTATGTACTGAGGTATGCGAACGCGAACGGTCGCAAATTGTGCAGAACCTAAGTTGTAGAAACAACAATAATCAAGGTCATCTTCGTACAGCCAATACATTCAGTAAGAATTCCAGATAAATTTAACTATATCAGCACAATGCGTGATAAGTTCAATAGGATGAGACTTTTCTAATCGGAGTTCTCGATGGTTGCACAACAACCAGGGCATGGGTTCGCCGTTTGGCTGCGTACTCACGTCTTTTGAATTACTACGTTTTCTGTCGCTTGGTCAGTGGCAAGACTTACTAAATGATCAATCTTATTATCAAGCCCGCTCATACTGTCCAGGGCTATCTCAAGGCCTTTGCCCTTTTGTATGGACGTGCGCTTCCTCTATCGACATGTTCCGACTTGATCTCTTGAGGGAAAGGCGAGCATGAAGATGAAAACGTGTTAGATGCGTGGGTTAGGTCGGCAGGGCTGTGGGGGCCATTGCTCCAGCCCAGATTACGAAATCTTGGGCGCCCCCGACACTCCATAACAGTGAAATCGTCGATGCTGTCTCCTGTTTGCTGGTTCGCTGAAGGGGCCTTCCGCTTTTTCGGGCTGACGCTTCTCACGCGACCGGAAGAGGAGTAGAACAACTGACCGCGATCGCGCACAGCATCACGGCTCAGCCGTTCTGACCGTCTGATTCCCGTCTCCTTGTCGTAGAGGCAAACCGCATAGTCTATAGTGCCACCGCTAAAGAATGAATAGACCTCGTCGCGCAAGATGGCCAGTGCAAAACGAGCGAACAAGAACTCTGCAGCAATGCCGGCAATTGGTTGTGCTAGACGATTGTGGTAGAACTGCGAGAGCTCACGACTGCCCCTCGGAAGAATAGTATGCAGAACGAGGGAGGGAGGTACGGACAGTATTGAGCGGTCGTTGCCGGGGGATTCCGTCTTCGGGAGTAAGACGAAACGGTGTTGGTCAAATAGAGTGTGAATATCGGCGCGTAATGTTATCAGGTTGGCCTCATCGTCAATAGGAGGCATTGTTTCGGATAGGCGGCAGTATTGCACCATGTCGTTACTTTGAAACCACTCGTGCTCGGCATAGGGGATAATGTGGGCGGCCTCGCAAGCCTCGATGGCCGCCGTCACGCGGCAACTTCTATCACGCAAACGAGCGGCCATCTTACGGTCTGTCTCGCTGCCTGATATCTGCCCGCTGCTGTCACGAATTTCTAGCGAGTTCCACGGTGTAGGCAAAGGTATGCCGTGGGGGAAACGCCAATGGTCGAAAGTTGGGACGACGGGGTAAAGGTTATCGCCATTCTCGACGACAAAGTAGTAGACTACGTCGCCGTTGCGCGGCAAAGCCGGTAGCACGCCGCCTTCTGGAGGGTCGACCTTGGTCAGGCACGATGATGCGGAGGCTCGAGCCTTGGTCGCGATATATGTAGCATCGTCCCACCTGTTGTTGGCGATGATGCCGCAGGCGGCCTTGGCCACGTCGTAATCTATGCCTAGTGTCTGTCCATCGCTTGCGAGATCGACGGCGACGAAGCGCAGTAAGGGTGGGCAAGAAGCCGGGTAGGCAGGATGGTAGACGGCGACGAAGGAATCTTTCTGGTTATTGTCGCAGTCGGCAGGGAGGAGTGGCGGGATACGTGGGCGGAATCGCTGACTTGTGGACATGGCAGAGAGTCTGAGGCCCAGCGAGGCACGTGTCTTAAGGCTGGATTATTCATGAACAGGTGTTATTCCCACCCGTCACCAGCCCCACAAGTGGGTCGCTTACTCTTACATAAGCATCTGTTTAGACGAGTTAAAAAGAGCGTATTATTGGTGCTTTACAATTTTTACTAGAAATATTTAGAAGCTACTTTAACATATAAAATAATTTAAATGTATCTATAAAATACTTATTTTTGGTTCTGCGCACTTAATAGGGCGTTATAAGCAGCCTATTATCGTTGCCTTGGCTCTGGTGGCGTGGACTATAAGCAAACACTGCGTAAGAACGAACCATCGGTGTAGTGTAAGGCGGACTGGTACATTGTTTTCTACCAGCGACATGTACCAGTGATGAGACCTATAACATAGAAGAGTGAAGACAAGCACACTGTTTTGCTCAATAGCTTTGTTGTTAAATCAACAAAGAGTCTCCGAACAAGCGAATTGACGAGGTTCCCACAAACCAAGGGTCGGACCATGCATTGTTTGCTATTTGCTTTTTTGGTAGAAACAAGAGCTTGTCATTTAAACTTCATCTTCCCCAACGCTGCAGCGGCATTGATTTACCGCTTCCCAATTCCACACTGATCAATACTCACAGTCTCTCGCTGTTTGGGCACTTAGGCACGTATCCTCAACCACCAGAAAAGATATTGTCCAACTCATCTCAGGTACGATGCTTTCTACCGGGAACCACAGAGCCTATGTCATGGGAAAATACTCTCGCACACGTCTAACAGCAAAAGATGTGGCTACGTTGAAACCGAAGAGACTGAGTAAAAAGGTAAGCGTTTTCGAATGCGGTCATGCGTACAAACTCGTCAAGGTGGGCAACGCTTCAGGTACTTGGGCAGTGCCCTTGCCGGAGGCCCGCTCAAGTTCTCATGAGCAGGTTAAGGGCATGTGCAATAGATGTGCGAGAACACTCACTACTGATGGCAGGAGGAGCAACATTCGGCCTGATCCGAGCGAGATCCGTCGTCCCGACACAATGCTTTCGGGATCAACTGTGAGTTCGCGTAAGCTTCGTGATGTTAGAAGATTAAAATAGCGGGCGTATGGCGGTCCAGTGGTTGAACAGAAAGGTGTGCTGGCGGCTGACGGTAAGAGCGCATACGTCTTTGTGAATATCTAGCTCTCTGCTTCACAGGTAGAATTTGCAATAGCGGGTGTTTCCTGATTCACGTTGTACGCTTTAGTTTTGGATGGTGCATGATTCTCCAGACGTGATGTTGCAGACAGTGAACGACTTTGTGTGTGTCACTGAGAGCATATGCTTAGAGCACTAGCACTAGACAGAGTGTAGCGTCAAATATTGCTTGCTGAATCCATGAGAAATATTTGTGAGTTTGGTTCGAAGACGACCCGCCTTTCTGTCTGTAATGAACATTGATTCACTACGAAATGATCTGGCCTTTAGCAGACATGCAGGTACAGGACAGTATGCAAGGGGGCGTTGCCAGCAAATCGATAAATTGCCCCTCCTTCACCTGCGAGCTCTCGGCATACGGCCTTTGACCTGAACACAGCAGTGTTCATCATGACAGATGTGATGTATAGTTCCCAATTGCAAGCCGGTGTTCTTACGGATAGCTTAAATTTGACGTCGCTTCTGTCGATGATGGGCGTTTTCATCGGTAGCGCCTTTGCGCTACTGATTTTGTACCTCTATAGCTGGCTACGGTACAAGAGATTTACTCAGTATGCTTGTTTTCCGCAGGTGCCGCCGAGTTTGATCTTTGGTCATCTCAAAGTTATCGACGAGTTCATCAAGTTGGGAAAGGAGGACGGCCATCCAGGTACGAAGAAAACGCCCTACGTATGCTCACAATGACTAATCATTTCATCCGCAGACCTTGCCTTCAAAGCTATCAATGAGTCTTTGGGGCGACCGCCACTGATGTTCCTTGATCTTCGGCCAGTTGGGCCTGCGATGGTTGTCATAAGAAGCCATGAGATTGCTGAGCAAGTGGTCAAAGCACACAAAAATCTTCCGTATAGTCTCCCAAAGATGCCAGAGGTTTACAGTCATCTGGTGCACCTTACGGGCCCTACCACCATCATCGATGCACAGGTAAGATGGGCAGGCTTTTATTTCAGTAACATTGCTAACTTGCAACGCCGCTGCATAGGGAGAGAAGTGGAAACAGTTGCGCAGACGTTTCAACACTGGCTTCGCGCACCAGCATCTGATGACATTATTGCCAACAATAATCGAGAAGTCGTTCGAATTCATTGATCATCTCGACCAGCTTGCAGCTTCCAACCGCTCTTTCTCCATGGTTGATTTAACCGGAAACCTCATTTTCGACATCATAGCAAGTATTACAATGGGTGTTGATTTCGGAGCTCAGAACCCAGGAGCGGAGGAAAAGGAACACACAGCTGATTTTGTGAAGACGTATCGTGAGCTCTTTGAAACATACGCGAGCGAACAGTTGGACCTTCCTTGGTTCTTTACGCCGGTCACGGAATGGAAGAGATCGCGGCTCGCCAAGAAGATCCGGACAACATTAAGAGGCATCGTTCGTGAGGCCTACGCCAAATCAGCAGACCAAAAGACGACAGCTCGAAGCATACTATCGCTGAGCCTCGAGGAGTTTATGAGTTCTCAACACAATTCTGATGTGTTACCGCTTCAAATTGTTGACGAAGCCTGCGACCAGCTGAACACGTTCTTGTTCGCCGGCCACGACACCACAAGCATTTTACTATCATACATGGTCTATGAGGTCTCTCGCACACCACATGCTGCTGCTGCTATGCGGAGGGAAATGGATGAAATATTTGGTCCAGGTATGCGGAAATCTTTATTATCCCCGTATTATTATATGACATCATATACAGTCTCCACGTGGTAGCGCGCCATTTCGGTCACTATCGCCGCATCAGTCAAGTGTGAGTGGACGCAAATTAATTATTAACGACTCACAGATTCGACTACATCAGATGTGCGTGAGAGGCTCCTGTCTGACGCAAATCAAGACCTGTTGAACAAGATGACGTACACAACAGCAGTGATAAAAGAGACACTACGGCTGTGGCCTCCCGCAGGAACCGCACGATTAACCAAGCCAGGTATTGGCATCGCCGTCAACACCCCTAATGGCGAGACGTACAACCTGGAAGGCGTCAACATCTACAATTGTCACATCATGATTCAACGAGACACGGCTGTCTATGGCGATTCGGCGAACGACTGGGTGCCTGAGCGCTGGCTCGATAAGTCAGAATCTGACAGGATTCCGGCTTCAGCATGGCGGCCCTTTGAACGCGGCCCCCGTAACTGTATAGGCCAGAAACTTGTAGATATTGAAGCTAGGGTGATCATGGCGCTCGTTGTCAGGCGCCACGACTTCTTCAAGGTATGTACAGTTCTTGTCACGATGTTAAGCGCATTGTGTCGACTCTGTTAGCTTCCCGCTAACATCTTTGCTGCGGTAGGTTGGCCTTGGTGCGCCGGAGCTAGACGAAGCTGGAAACACGAGTTTCATCAAGCACGGTCAATACAAGGTAGCGTCTGAAATGTATCCGGTATGATGAAGCCAGTTCTGCACATCAATATATCGACCAACCCTTACTAACGATATCATGTATCAATATAGACGCGCAAGGTTACACCAAAGCCAGCGGATGGGATGATGATGACGGTCAAACTACGGTCGTAATGTTGCACGTAGTATAGAATCTCACGGAGGTGAGAGCGTAGTGATCGAGGAAGCTTTTAGGTAGTGCTATAAACGCTTATAAATACGGAATAATAAAAAGATGAGATTTTAACTATTTACCGGATTAAAAAAGGGATAACTATTATATATATATATACGTTTAAATTTTTGCTAGGTGTTTTAAGGAGTACGGCAGACTTTTTTATATAAAAAGCTAAATAAATAGGTTTATTTTTTAACATATTTTTTAAATAAGGCTTACTAAAAAATTATTTGTTTTAAAAAGCTTATTAATAAAGCTTTATAATTTAAGTATAATGTATTGTCGTAATATTTTTATTAATATTAAAAAGTAAAGTTTATTTTTTTAAATTATTATTTAATATGTTTTTTTAGTAATTAATATATATTTTTAATGCTTTTAAAATTTCGTGCTTTAATTAAACGAAATAAACGGCGTTATTATTATAAATTATTAAAATTTTATAATTAAGCGTATAAATAGTTATTTTTTATGTTTTAATTAGTTTAAGATAATCGTTAGCTTATTTAGGGTAGGTTTTTAACTTTAAATTAATTGCTTTTAAATAAGTACGGATATTAAAAATGGTATAAAAAATACGTTACGATAGTAATTGTAGTACGTGCGTAAATATTTTTTTAATTATTTAAATAAACTTTTTTCGAAGTTTTTAATATTTTTTTTTAATATTAAGTTCGTTAAGTACGTTATTTTTTCGTTCGAAAAAACGTTAACGTAATATCGAAAGTTTTTAATTAATATTATAATAAATAAACTATTAAGCTTTTTATTTTTTTTACTATTATAAATATTTTTATATATTATTTAAATTGCTTTTTTACGTATATTATATATATTAATATACGCGATTTAAATATTTTAATATATTCTTTATCGTTTTTATTATTATTTTAGCAGTAATTTTAGCTTTAATTTAAAAGATAAACTCGTTTATATAAATATTATACTATTTTTTAAATTATTTTATTATTTTATTAATGTTTATTAATTTAAACGTAATTTAAATTAATTATTTTTGTTAATTGCCGTTTTATTTGTTTTATAATAAATATTTTCGGCTTTAGTAAGTTTTTTTAGTATTAATTAATATTTAATAACGTTGTTTTCCTATTTTTGTTTATAGGTTTTTGGCTATTACTCGTTATAGTATTTTTTCGCCGTTTTTTTACGTTTTTATAGCCTTTTTTAAAGTACGTTTTTATATTTTTAAAAGCTTGTAATTATATTATAAATTATGTTAATATAAATATAAAAAAAACAAAAAGAACAAAGTTTTAGGTTTTTTAATACTATGCATAATTTATTTTTTGTAAATATATTTAATGCTTTTTAATAAGTAATACTATTAACGTTATGTTTTTAAATTAACGATAACGATTTTAAAAATAGCGGCATTAGTATTAAAAAAAAATTAAAAAAAAAAATATATATTTCGGCTTTTATAAGTTTACGTTTTATTATATTTGCTATAAATATTTATAAGTACTATATATATATTTAAAAGTCTATATATTATTTAAAACTATTTTAAGTTTTATATAGTATTTTGTTTTTTTATATACGTTTTGTTTTTAAAAATATGTTTTTTAGTTTATATATTTTTTTTATTTGAAATATTAATAAAAACTAATATTACGTTAGTTATTTTAATAGGTATTTATATTTTACGATATATATATGTTTTATACTTTTTTTTTTATATTTGTATATTAATAAAATATAGTTTATTTTTTTTCTTTTAGTAGTAAAAGATTTTTTTACTAAGTTTTAAAAGGTTTTAGCCGATTTAATTTTTTTAACGCTAATTTTATAAATTATTTTTAAATATTATATATATATTTTAAAGCTCGAGTATTAATAGGTATATAACGTTATTTATATATTATTTACGTTATTTTTTTCGACTGTTATAAAAAAAGAAAAAAAAATTTCGTTATTTAATATAAACGTCATAATAAATTTTCGGCCGTTTTTTCGACTTTTATTAATAACGCTTTTAATGTTTAAATATATTTATATAATACTTGTTTATATTTTAAGGTTAGTGTTTTATTTTATTTTAGTTTAGCGGTTTTTAAACTTATTAATATATAAATTTACGGCTTTTAAACTTATATAATAAAAGTTTTTTACGTTAAATCTAGCGTTTTTTTTACTTATTTCATTATTATTTATACCGTAATATATTTACGTGTTTTATTAGATTTTTTTTAATTTTATATTTTTATATTTATATATTTAATCGTAATTTTTTAAGCATTTTAGGCTTATTTTTATACGTTAATAAATTTTTTATATATTTATTTTTATATTTAGATTGCTATAAATATATTAATTTAATTGTTATATTTTTTTCTTTAGGATTTTATATTATAAGCTTTTAAAACAGTTCAAAAAACTTTATATAAATTTAGCAAAGTTTTAAAATATTGGAATTAAAACCGAAAAAAGTTTTTTATTAGTTTATTAACTAGTATTTAATTAATAAAAAATATTATATTTTAAAGCTATTTTTTTAATGCTTTTAACGCGTTTATATATTATCAATGTCAATATATTTACATTATATATTTATTTTTTTGTTTTTTCAACAATAAAACAAATAGTTTATTTATTATTATTAAATATTGTATACGCTTTTTTAAAATCGAATTAAACGTTATGAAATAGTTTTTTTAACGTTATTATTTTTTTCGTAATATATTAAAAAACTATTATTTAAATTTTAATTATTAAAGTTATTACCGTATTTTATTAAACTAATTTCTAAATAATAAAACTTTTAAAAAATATAATAATTTATTTGTAAGTTAATTTTTAAATTAGCTTATTGCTTGTAAACAATGCGTTTTTAACGATTATAAAAGCTTATGCTTTTTTGTTTTATATTTTATACCGAATTTTTAAATATTTCGTTAGATATAAATATTTGATTGTTTTATTTGCCATTTAGATATATTCTTAATTTAAGTTATATAAATATTTAGAAAATATTAACGTAATATAAACTACGTTTGGCCGTACTATTATAACCGTATATAAAATCGATTTAATATATTTTTAAAATATGCGTATTTTGGTTTTAAAAATTGTTTCCGTATTTTTTTCAAGCTTAAAAACAAGTAAAAAAGTTTTAAAAATAAAAAAATCGTTTATTAAGCCGTATTTAATTATAACGCGTTCGATATACAAATTATAAAACAGTATTATAATACGTTTTATTTTATTTTTTATTATTTTAATTTTTAAAAATTACTTTACGTTTTTTTTAGGTTTAATTTTATACGTAAGGTTTAATACATTTATAATTGCCCGACCTTTTTTTGTATGCTTTTTTTTATAATATATAAAATAGTCGTCGATATAAAATACTATAAAGACCTTTTTTTACGCGTTATAAAAAAAATACGGGTTTTTTTTTTAAAAACTTTTAGTTTTAAAGACTTTAAAATATTTAAAAACTTTTTATACTATAATAATAATAAATTTTTAAACTTATAAATAGCTTTTTTAACCTAAAAACAATATCCGGGCTTTTTAAACCTTTTTAAAAATTTGGCAGTAGTTATTTTATAGTTTGGTTTATTTATATTTAAAAATGCGTTTTTAATATTAAATTGTTTACATTTTATATTAAATTTTATAACAAGCGTTATTATAATTTTGAACGTTTTTACGGCAAACGTAGCCGTATAAATCAATTATATCGTATTAGTTTTTTAAAGATTTTTTTTAATAATAAATTTTGATTTATAGATTTCGAAATATTTATTTATATTATATTTATAGCTAAATACCTATTTTAAAAATATAAGGCAGTGTTTTATTTAAATACGAAAAATAATAATTAATATTCGTTTTTTTATAAAAGTCTTTATTTTATTTTATATATTAGCTATAAAATATTTTTTTAAATAATGATTTTTTAACTAGGCCTATATTTTCGGTTAAGTTCCTTTAATATTTTTTTTATATAACCGTTTATTAAAACAATATTTTAAAGGCTTATTAACGCTTTTATTGTTTAATACGGTAATGGGCTTATTTTTTACTATTGTTATAAATACTGCATATAGTATTTTATGTTTTTTTTTATTTAAATATAGCAAGTTTTTTTAATTAAGGAAAAATATATATAAAAATATTTAAAGCTTTAAACTATTTAAAAATAATTTACTTTTTATAAAAAGTATAGTATACGCTATTTTATTGTTTTTTATAAGCTAGTATATTAGTATTAGTTTTTTTATTTAACGGCTTTGTTTTAATTTTTTTATTAATTTTTATTACTAAGTAAGTTTCGAAACCCTATAGTTGTCGCCATCGCTATCGCCAATAGCATATTCATACCATCTGCTGACGCTCAATAGCCGGTTTCCTCGCAAGGCTACAACAACTCTTGAAGATGGACTTCGAAGACGGACGGAAGATGACGTTCTGGGGCTTAAGACAGACAGCATTGGTAAGATGACCACCCCCCTCGCGGGCCACTTTGCGACTAGCCGTAGTTAGCCCCACACAAGTTCTAATTAGGTCAGGTCTTTTTATTTAGTTGAATTATATATATCTGAGTAAAAAAATAAATAGTAAAAAATATAGTTATTATTTATTAAATTAATAAAGTTTTTATAAATAATAAGTTTTTATACTAGTTATAAAATATAAAACTTAATAAAAATAAAGTATGAAAAGGTGGGGCAAGATTTTTTATTTACGTAATAATAATATAAACTAGAAAATAAATAGTAAAAAATATTATATTATTAAATTAAATTATTATAAATTAAAAAACGACTAATTTATATGTAAATCTAGTTCCCGGGTAAGGTTTTCGGTAAAATTATAAGTTTAGTCTACTTTTTACTAACGTTAAAGTAAAGCTATTAGATTAAGACTTTTTATATTAAAAACATTTTATTTCAAACTATTTTATAAAGTTTTTAGTTTAATTTTAATATTTATATTTATTTATTTATAATTAAATAACGCCATTTTTTTATAAATAATTTTGTATGTGAAAATATTTCTATAAAAATACGTAATATTTAAAAGTATTTTTTTATATACTATCATACTATAAATAAAATAGTAAAAAATTCTCTAAATAATATTTACTTAATAATTGATAATAAGTTATATTTATATTTATAATATATTAAAAGTGGGGCTTACTAAATATATTATTATATACAATTACGCGTTTTATAACTACGGTATAATGTTTTATATAGTATTTAAATAGCCCCGCTTTTAAGATTTTTATAATATAATTATGTTTTTATTATATTTACTATTATACTTTAAGTTTTATTTTTTAAACTAATTAATTTTAATTTATTTTAAATTTTAAAATATTTTTTTATATATTATATTAGTTAAAAAACCGGTTAAAAAATACTACTTAGTTTACGTAATTTTTTCTATTTAATATTGTTTATATTTTATTAACTTTTTTAAGCATAATTATTTTAAATTAAAAGCAATATATAAAACAATTTAACCTTTAATTTTACGATTTTTAATTAATTTAATATAATTATTTTTATAAAATATATTATAAACCGATATTTATATGGAAAATACATATAAATATAAACGTTAAAAATTATAAGACTTTAAATATTAATATAATTCATAATATTTAATATATAAATTTTTCTAATTTAATTTATGCTTTTAATAAAGTTAATATTCAATAATAACATAGACCCACTTTTATATTATTTTCCCCCGCTTATTTATTTATATTATTATTAATTTTATTAAAATTATAAATTTAATCATATTAAATTAATTAATATATAAAATTGTTTTTTTGTTTCTTTATTATTTTCAATGCGTTATAAAGTATCTAGAACTTTCAATCCGGTCCAATTTGGACTAGTGTGGGGCTAGTTACGGCTTATTTACTTTAGCTTACAAGGTGGCCCACGAGGGGGTGGCCCGTGAGGGGGGTGGTTATCTTATCGATTCCCTCATGGCTGTCGAAATTCGCACCTGGTTCTTGAAGAGCTTGCAAGTAAATGGTGAGTCTTTCGTCGACGTTTCTCGATGCTTTCCCAGCTTAATCCCATTATGATCTGATTCAAGACGGCCGCTTATTCGCGATTTTCCTTCCCTAGTCCCTGTTCTCAAGATTCTCGGAGGTGCATCGCTTGGCGAGATCATTCAGCACGCGCTGGGCGAGTTACCGAAGAGCTTGGTTCCGTGTATTGACGGTACCGGTGCTCAAGAGCCACAGCAGGCACCCAAAGCCATGGCAAAGTCGGATCCGGCACCAATCTTCTCATCCATGATCGAGAAGGAGTCCAGCGCGCTAAGTTTGGTGTCTCCAGCATCTGGTTCAAGTATCGAAGATTCAAGCTATTTTGCTGAACAGGACAGTACGCTGACGTCTGAATACACCGAGATCTATACTCCGTCAGAAGTACTGGACGATCCCGAACCTTGTATGTTAGATGTCCAAAGGAGCGGACCACTCTCACACGGCCAATCCATGTTTTGGGTCGTGAATAACCTCGTAAAAGATCCAACAACGCTCAATAGCACCGGCCTATTACGCCTTCTGGGCCAAGTTCGAGTCGCCGACTTGGCCAGGGCAGTAGAGGAAGTAGGAGCCAGGCACGAGAGCCTTAGAACGAGCTTCGATGATACGAGCGACGAGTTCGGGATACCTACGCAGACGGTTCTGACTGCGCCTACGTTGCATCTCGAGACTGTTGAGGTGGCAATTGAAGATGATATTAGCAAAGCATTTGAGGCGCTTCACAGCCACATCTATGACTTGAAGAACGGGCAGATCATGAGGATCATACTTCTTACCAGGTCTTTCGACGACCACTACTTGTTGATGGGTGCGCACCATCTCAATGCTGATGGACATACACACCAGGTTCTGATGCGCGAAATTGAAGGCGCGTACATCCAAGAACCGTTGCCTCAGCCAATTCAGTATCTGGATTATGCTATTCGCCAGCGAGAACAGCTCCTCAATGGCTCTTTCAGCGAAGACCTCAGGTACTGGGCTGACGTTCTGATGTCATTCCGGATACCTTGCCGCTTCTTCCTCTTCCAGACGCCCGGCCGCGGAAGGTCCTCGACGACTATGATTTTCATCGAGTCAAGTTCCGACTTGACAACAGCATGAACACGAGCATAAAAAATGCTAGCCGTCAGTCGAAAGTCACACCATTTCACTTCCACCTCTCAGCGTTCAGAGTCCTTCTCCATGTGCTTGGCGGCACCGATGACTTCGCTGTTGGTATTGCTGTTGGTATTGCTGATGCAAATCGCACGCCCTCTGAGATGCTTGGCGGCAGTGGCCCCTACATGAATCTGCTTCCACTTGTCTTCTCACATGATCCAGGACACGACACGTTTGCCAGCATTTTGAGAGATACGCGAGAGAAAATCCTAGACGCGCTGTCTCACTCTCGGGTCCCATTTGGGGCTGTATTGGAGAGTCTCTCAGTGGAACGCTCGGAATACCATCCACCAATTTTCCAAACGTTTCTAGACTACCGCGAAGGCGTCAAGGACAATGATACGTTCTGCGGGGCACAGCTAGACTAGTTGACTTCAGGGCATGTCGAACTGCCTGACATCAATATCGACATCATCAATTTCACGAACGGGACTTGTCAGGTTGAGTTTATGGTCCAGGCGAGCATTTATTCGAAGCGCGATATTGACCTTTTCGCGGGCGCTTACCAGCAGCTCCTGCGATGGTGTGTGGTAGACCCCAGTCAGGCCCTAGTACAGTATCGGATTTTTGACCAGGACAGCGTGGAAGAAGCTTTACGCTTGGGAAGAGGTTAGTTGATTAGACACAGAGAAAAAGCCATGTGTTGTGATCAATAATTAGCTAATATTCCGCTAGGGTTGCCGATACATTCCACTTGGCCAGAGACCGTTGTTCATCGTGTGGTCGAAGTCGCCATGTCCAATCCGACCAGCGATGCTGTGAAGAACAGCTATGGGACTTTGTTGACGTACAAGCAGCTACTTCTTCGCGTACAAGGCATTGCAGAAACCCTTAAGTCCCTTAGCGTGACAGTCGGGTCTGTCATCGGGGTATTCCAGCGGCGCGCAGCGGATTGGGTGGTTTCTATGCTAGCGGCGATGTACGTCGGTGGGATATATCTTCCCTTAGACCCTGCCTTGCCCAGGGAGAGACTGCAGACTTTGGTAGCCGATTGTGCACCGAGCGTCGTCATCGCAGACACGACGAATGTAGAAAGGGCTGGCGGCTTAGTCGGCAAGGTACTGAACGTCACTGCACTCCCGCCAGGTCCGTCACATACCAACCTTCCAATCAACGCATAGCATGACCGTGCCGGTGTCATCTTCTACACAAGTGGCACAACGAGCGCTCCGAAGGGCATCCAGATCAGTCACCGGAGTCTCTGTAACGAGGCAGAAATGTCCGCTTATTCATACGGCTTCGGCGTCGAGCGCGTACTCCAGCAAAGTGCGCCCAGCGTTGACATGTCGCTCACCCAGATCTTTGCCGCCCTTGGCTTTGGCGGATTCTTGTACATTTGCCCATCGGAGCTCCATGTGGACCCTTCTGCGCAAGCGGCCTTGATGGCTTACGAGCAAATAACTCTAACCGGCGGGACACCTTCTGAGTATTTGAGCTGGATTCATGCCGGGTTCGACGATCTTGCCCACTCCCCGTGGAAATTCGCAATGTCCGGAGGTGAACCAATCAAATCGTCGCTACTTGACGCATTCCGATCTCTGCAAAACGCTCACTTGTGTCTCTTCAACGCCTATGGTCCCACGGAGGTAACATGCTCGGTGACGCGTGATCGAGTTGATTATGGCAATGTCGATCTCCTCCGGGCAGGACCCTTCACTGCTGGAATGGCTGCACCGAACGCTTACTATTATATAGCAAACGCACGACAGAAGGCTGTTGCTGTGGGCTTCACTGGCGAAATCATTGCAGGGGGTGCAGGAGTCGCAATGGGTTATCTGAACAACGAGAAAGAGACGGCTGACAGATTCTTAGCTGTTGGAAATAGCAAAGGCCAAGATGTCACACAAGCCTGTACGCGCATATACCGGACAGGCGACGTAGGCAGAATGATGCCAGACGGCAGTCTTCTTGTTCTAGGGAGAATCGTTGGCGACACGCAGGTCAAACTGCGAGGCATTCGAGTCGACCTTGGAGACATAGAATGCGAGATAACTAAGATTGTGGGAATCGAAGACGTCGTCGTCAGTAAGCGGACAATCGGCTCTGATGGTCTGGATTTCCTCGTTGCACATGTTACCGTGTCCCATGCGCAGTTGAGGTCTGTCGACCGTCTCAACAAGGCCATCGATTCACTCGCTCTGGCGCGATATATGCGCCCTTCGCTCGTCGTTGCGACCGACCATCTTCCGAAAGGCCAAACAGGAAAGGTTGATCGAAAAGCAGTGTCAGAGTGGCCACTGTCGACAGCAACAGAATATGTCCAAGCTGTAGATGGCGTATTCAACACAGAACTCGACCCCGAGCTGGAAAAGATGCGTCTGTTGTGGGCCGATGTAATCATCCCCAAAGTCTTCTCACGACAGACTGTTTCGAAGATGAGCGATTTCTTCCATGTAGGCGGGAACTCTGTGCTTCTCGTCAAATTGCAGCAGAAAATCAAGGACGCGTATCATGTGCACATGAGCCTTGTGCAGCTATTCGAGTCTAGTACGCTCGGGCGAATGACTAGGTTGGTTAATGAGCAGGCAGAAGCCAAAGAGACCGAGATAAACTGGGAGGAAGAGACGAGGCCTCCGAGTGTGCTTGCTGCAACGGCCAGCAACACACATGATCCCGTGACAACCGCAAGCATCGCCGTTCTCACCGGCGCCACAGGGCACCTTGGCCGCGAGCTGCTCAAACAACTTGATCAAGTCGACAGCGTCATGGAGATATACTGCATAGCAGTGCGAGATGCAGAGCGACTCCAAAACATATCGGCCAAGACACGGGTCTATGAAGGAGATCTAGGTCAGCCCCGACTGGGCCTCTCCACAGCTGACGCCGCGTTCATATTCTCCAAGGCAACCGTGGTTATTCACAACGGCGCGAATGTGTCGCACATGAAGCACTATCGCAGTCTGCGAGCCGATAATGTGAACTCGATCCGGCAGTTGCTGCTGCTCGTCCCGCCTCGTGGATTACCACTGCACTTCGTCTCCACGGCAGGCGTTGCACTGTACAGGGCGAGTCCGGCGGACGATAGCCAGCCGACGTTTGGAGAGGTCTCGGTTGCGGATTTTCCACCCCCAGCTACCGGTATTGACGGCTACAACTCGTCCAAGTGGGCGGGCGAACGGCTGTTGGAGCGCGCACATGCTGAGACGGGCTCGCCCGTGTTTATTCATCGGCCGTCCAATATCGCGCGACCTGACGTCCTGTCTCTCGATCTTTTCCGCAGTCTCCTGCAGTTCAGTTCTCGTATGGGCATCGTGCCCGTTTCTGAAAAGCTTCGGGGTGTTCTTAATCTGGTGCCAGTCGAGGACTGTGCCTGTGGCATTCTGGCCGAGGTCTTATCATCATCGCGCACAGGAGCTCAACACCTATACGAGGGTATCCAATACCGCCACCAGATTGGCGAGCTTAATCTGACATTCGAAGACTTGCAATCATATGTCGCGGAGAGCTCGGGGCGATCGGTAGAAGAGATTACTTCGGTTCCCTTGGCGCGTTGGGCCGAGCTGGCTGTGGAGGCTGGTCTGCAACCGGCTGTTGCGAGTTTCTTTACTGCTGCGGAATCAGGGGGTGTTGTTCGTTATCCACTTTTGTTGAAAGCATGAGCAGGAGTTTCGGTGTACGAGGAGTCGGTATGCGATGTTCTTGCGTGTTGCGGGGTCGTTGCTGGGTTTGAACGTGATGAGAAAAGGACCTCCAGGCGCAGGCAGGCTCGCTTCAATTGCTGATGTCACCCCAGTGGGACGAGGACCTGGAGTGTGGCGTAAGCGCCACAAATGCTGGTTGCTTACCTTAGTTATCACTTTGCAGCGTTCCCCGAGCCTTAGAAGGTACATGTAGTTGTCCAAGCAGTGCTGGCAAATGAGTGTACTTGATCCTCTTGTGATTTGGGGCCTTTTCTGTCTGTGTGAGTCTACCACATTGCAAGTGTGATGAAGCCCAATACCAGTGTGATGGCTCATGGATTGGCATTTCCTGTCTGTTCCATGCCACGCACGAGCCACATAAACCATCCCGCTAACTCTCTTAGGGGCCGTGCTGCTCAAAGACAATCCTATTCTTTCCGTTTTCCACTTCAGTTCTTGGGCTCTTCAGTCACGAAGTGACAACGCCAGCCAGTGAACCAAGACTTGGGCAGGAGCGAAGTATTTGGGTCGCTACCTAGCTAGGCTGTACAGTGGCCATCGGAACTCCTATCCCATCGCTACTATTGTAAGAACACTCATACCCCCAGGACTACGCGTCGCTCTAAACGTTGATCAACTTCACGTTGAGAGTAAATTGTGTTTGTATCTAGAAGCAGCGAAAGTGTCAAGATACGCCAGGATGCCAGTATGCCTCTCGGCCTCTGTGTGATAATTAACTCACTTCAATCACAAACCAAACAATGTGTGATGTCTTCCAGATGCTCTGCAAGTAACAGAACTCAAGGCAAAGACTGCCCAGTCTCAGTTATATATGGTGAGAGCTTGAGTCCCAAAAGACATGTCGCACTTTGCAAATGCCTTGAATTCAAAACGATAGCTCATGAGTGTAGAATATGGACAGACAGGAAGGCGAGCCTACCTCATCTGTTACTGAATTATTATTGTGGGCAACAACCATGAGCAATCGACCTCACATGCAAAACCTATTCTGTCAATATCAGTTTAATCAAATAACCCTGGTATCACTGGTGTTGCCAACTCTATGACAGGAAGTCGTCACTGCCTCTTCTACCCAAGGCTCCTAGTTGCTTGCTGAAATCATGGTACCTCTGACGAAGATTCACTGGT
Organism: Xylariaceae sp. FL1272; assembly: GCA_022432385.1. Lineage (NCBI taxonomy): Eukaryota > Fungi > Ascomycota > Sordariomycetes > Xylariales > Xylariaceae > Xylariaceae sp. FL1272. The sequence goes on from JAJJXC010000020.1 coordinate 524,979, forward strand.
ATTCTGGAATTGTTTTGTGGCAACATGCAGTACTAGAAAACAGTATCGACCCTCGTACACGTACCTCATGCTCACGGCAAGTGCGATTCGGTTAAGAACGACACTGCTGCTAGCTCTAGACACAATCACTTTTTCATATATACTACCGTACTGTGATGAAGATGACCACAAAGAAAGAACGACAGGGCACAACATCTCCTAGATATGAGTATGTGCCTTGCGTACTTTATGAACCGCTGGCCATCGCGACTGCTACTTGTCAGATTCTGGCTGACCACACAGCGCAAGATCCCTTGTTATCCAAAGTCCAAACCACAAGGGAGATAAACGAGTGACACACATCATCCAGACTGCACACTCGTCCCTGCCTGTGATTCAACTACCGCTTGAATCTCATGGTCAGGCATTCACTGAGGGCTTCAACATATGGAGTCGCGGCTATTCCACTTGCTACAGTGGAATCACAGTTGCACCACCTACACTGCCCGATACAAGGCTGCGACCTTCACACATGCCTGACGCGTCTGGACTTGACCACATGAACAAAGCATTGCTAGCCTAGCAACAATCGGTCCTTCACTTTCCACCAAAACACACCTTTTCTGATCTTCATCAGATCGCCCACCTTCTGCTGTGATTATTTCCAGCTCACAGCACTCCTCCACAGCGTGCAATCACCGCTTCCATCTTCACATCTGGGGATCACAACCTCGCTGAAGGCGGAGTCATCCATCGCGCCTTCTTTCCCCCACACTCTTCTCTGACCTTCACACCTCTACTTCATCCTGCTACCCCGCGATTGAGCAGCAGAAACCGAGTCGTGGGGTGAATCTTCACACAGAAGGGTCATATCTGGTCATCGATTCTTCTACCCTGTCACCGGTACGTACCTACGCTCACTCACCTACCAGACTTGACCCATTCCTCCATCTTCATCCGAAACACTTCACCTCACTTCACTTCACTTCAATGTCCCCCCAGACCATCATCAAACTCTGGGCCCCAGCAGAAGCCTAACCTCAACCTGAGTCTCTAGCTTCGAATCGAACATCGCCTCCGGTCGCACATTCCTCCTCACACCCATTTGTACCTGCATCCTGTCACGCATGCCCCAGGAGAGTCACCCGATCCTTCTGTTTCCCAGAAGCATTTCCTTCCGCGACTCCTACTGCAAACTCGGGACTTCTGATCTGCACTCCCGGCCGTGTTGCGTAACATTGCACCGAAGTCCAACAGCACGCGATCGAATCTCGCGTTCTCCTACGCCCGCACGTTCGACCCAACGAGTTCTGCTACGAAATTCCTCGTGCCTCTTGCCCTGTGGACTATAATATGTATGTATTCATCCTCATTTGCACGTCTATGTCTTACAACAAGAAATCAGACTTACGGATAAAGTTCATTATAGTAGCAAGCGCGTCAACGAAAACAAATGCCATTGCAGAGGTCCAAAGTTTTCAAGAACATCTTGAAAGTAACCTTTGCCGATTAAGTAGCCACCACCCATACTAAATCAGCACCTGCCTTCGACCTTCGCCGATCAAGTGAATATCGCCGATTGAAAAAAAAAAATTATTGCCAATATCAAATCAGCACCTGCCTTCAAGCTTCGCCGCCCAAGCAACCTTCGCCGATTGAATATAACTATCGCCGACATTGAATCAGTACCAGCTTTCCCACTTCGTTGATCGCCCAGACATCGCGTTCCACGGAGCCGTGACTCCGAATGCAGTCACAATGAGCGACTCCGAGAATGAGAACGCCATGCTGATGGCGATGGACTGGGACGCACCTGAAGACTCATCAGATCAACTGAGTGTAACCTTGTCCGAAGGATCAATCGTCCATGATGATGACGATGATGACGATAATGACGAGGCTGCTGGCATCAGTGAAGATCCGATGACGCCAGACGAGATCCCTGACGTCGAATACAATGGCTTCGTGTGTTCCATGGGCCGAATCCTCGCCCTCCCTTTGAAGGTTGAGCGCGTCCCTGACTACTTGCTCAGAACCGCCTTTCTCCCACAGACCACGTCGGTTGGACAACAGTACATGCAAGATCAGCCAGACTTCATCCGTCATCAACTTACACACTACGGTGTTTATGTTAAGAACGCAGTCCTGGACCACAAGACGAAGTCAGTTAAGGCCTTTCAAGATGCACTTCGTGATGGTCTATGTGATTCGGTTCCGCATTTCATGCTTCGCATACAAGCAACACTTCATCGTCTCTGGATTGACAACCTCGGCGACGAGCTACGATTTCTTTACCCTCACTATCTCATCCGCGATCGCTTCCTCACAGCTGACAAACCCGATCGTGGAAAAACCATATATCCCGTCTCCTTCCACTTCGATTCAGAGAATACAATGGACGTCGCCGACAATCTACGAGCAGTTGCAGGGGGTATCGAAGGCCTCCATTGCATCTCTCGCTACGGAGCATGGACTCAGGTTGTTGTTATTGGATGGAGTCTGAAAGCTGTGACTAAAGATGCCACACGCTGGGCCGCCGATGAGTTTCGTATGGAAGCACAGCGAGCCTTGAACTTGATTACGGTTCACGAGAACTACCTGGCCAATATTGTAACGGAAACCAAATATGCGGTTTACCGGAAGTGGCGCAAGCAGCGTGAAAACGATCCCAGCACGCCAGAGCCGTCCAAATACGCCAATCCTAACCCCATCGGCACGTATCTCCTTGTTGTCGATGCCATCGAAGGTGAACACGCAGAGATGGCCCAGAAGCTGCTGCTCCATTTCACCGAAACCCCAATCACCGGGGTCTACGACTCGCTGTTTCACTTTGGCAAACATGAAGGCCTCGTCGTCATTGCCAAGGACAAACAGATGCTGATGGAGTACTTTGAAGGCTTCAAGAAGAGTAATCGTCGTCGAGTCCTGAAGGAAAGCGAGCCTAGCACAGTCACCAATCCCTCCCTGAGGAACAAGAAGGGTTTCCGATATGGATTCAGACTCCGGGCCCGACGTAAGCAACACAGCACTGCAGCAGTCACGCCTCGGCCCAGCAAGCCCCTCAAACGGGTCACGCGATCAAAGACAGCATCGCGCAAATCATCTGGTGCTCCAAACAAGAAGCCTATGAAAGGGAAAGAGCCTGCTAAGCCAAAGGGAGCTTCCGACTGGCTTTGGGTGCTGTTTTCTACACCAACCCACCGCGAGTTCGCAGCGGAAGAGAAACTTCTTCCCAACGGATTCTCAGACGAACCTCCCCCAACCCCTAACCTCCAGGGCAAGGTGCTTCGCCAGGCATTGCACACGGGACGTTGCAACTTCAGCAAGGATTGTGAGTACTTCAAGGCCTTCTGCAATCTGGATGCAGTTTCACGCAGAGTTCATTTCGACGGACTCAAAATTGGTGATCAACACTGGAATGGTGCTAAGAACTATGTCGAAGTCAGACCTTATCTGCACCCAGAGCTTAACTAAGGGGGCAAAGTGGGTGGTGCTTCCGGGAAAAAGCAATGAAAGGGCTCATTTCGCTAGGTAGTAAAAGGGAGAAAAATTGTTGCGTAGCTAGCTAGCTAGCAGAATAGGAATCGTTTGTTTTCGCAGAAAACCACTGTTTATGCTCTTTCGCCGTGATTAAGACGTTCGCCGAGAACTTTTGGAATAACAAACGGGATAGACACTGTCACGAATTGGTGAATAGACTGATTACCTGTTTGTGGAATAGACCAATGACCTGTTCATGGAATTAACGCCTGGCCTCTTTTCTTATCGCCAAGGTGTCATCATGAGCACAGCGAATTACTGTTGACTAGTTACCGATTTGCCGATTGATTCAAATGGAATGCCAATCTGATTTGCCAACTAGATCTCATTGCTGTGAACTTTTGGGATAACAAACGGGATAAAAACTGTCACAGTTTTCAGAATAGACTGCTTACATGTCTTTGGAATTAATGCCCGACGTCTTTTGTGTTTAACAAAGGTGCAAACATTAGCACAGCGAATAACTGTTAATTAGTTACCGATTCGCCACCTGGTTCATATAGAATGCCATTCCGCTTCGCCAACCGGTTCTCACATGCATTACTTACGGATTTGCCAACCAGATCTTATAGTTATAAACTTTTAGGATAACAAACGAATAGACACTGTCACACTTTTGTGAAAAGACTGATTACATGTTCATGGGATTCATGCCCGGCCTCTGTTTTGATGGCCCTGTATCTGCGTAGCAGATGCACACCGTCGACGATAAGGTTGCCCGGCCTCTATTCTCATTAACAAAGGTATAAGCTGGGCACAGCGAATGTCTCTCAATTACCTAGTTACCAATACGCCCACTGATTCACGTCGAATGAAAACCCGATTCGCCAATTGAATCACTTGAACTGCTGACCGATTCGCCAACCGGATCCCGCAGAACTGCAACCCGATTCGTCAACCACTTTGGACTACTTACTGTTTCGCCAATGGGATCTCATATAGGACTGCAATTCGAATCGCGCCCGATTCCTCATCCTCCTTTCTATACGGATTACAGCCATCAACAAGATTGTATACTCACACCCTTAATACAGGATAGCCAGCGCTTCTTCTATGTATTGGCCATTTGTATGCAACTTTGAAATAAAGACCTAAGTCCAACGCGAATAATCTAGTGTAGGCATCTGCACCAATGAAGACCTACTTGAGTGGTTCCCGTGCGGACGGCTTGGAATCAGCTACAATCTGAGCAAAAGATGCAAAGGACCATTATGATATGGTTTAGATTTTATAGATTAAGAGAAATTGAGTCTGATGCTGAAAGAGGAGCCCCTATCTTACATCCCTGCGATGCGCTGAACCAAATGGGGAGCGTACCTTTGCACCTGATATCTGACAAGGATAGCCTCAACAGAAGTTGCCAGGTCGGAAGGCCGTCCGAAGTTACTATCTGCTGATCTTAGTCTACAGCCGGAACTTTGACTAACAACCTGAAACTAATGAAGACCGTCGTTCACCTGCTGTCGGGCACGTCTGTGGGATTTGTAGATGACCTCACAGAGTATGCAGACCTCGATGTCATGGAAGACCTCGATCTTGAGTCAGATCTCCCCCTTAAGCCTTCCCCTCTCCCCGCTTCATTTTGCTTCTCCTCGTCCCGCAGCTTTCTTTTTTCCAGTAGTCTCTGCAAAAAGCCCCCTAACACATACCTCCTCCTACTCCACTCCTCTCCCTTGGCGACAGCCTCTTTCTTGTCTGCTCGGTAGCGCTTCGACCATTGCGCTAGTCTTTTGCGATGGAGGCAGACGGCAAGGATCATTGCGGTAGACATCCAGAAGATGGCTTGGATCGATAGAAAAAATCCTCTGATAAGCGCTCCCGACGCTTCTAACGTTATTCTGACGATCCTCGCAGAGATCTTGGCAATGGCCCGTATCGCGCGAGCGAGCTGCTCAAGAAACGCCATGATTGGATTGACGTAAACTGCGAGTCCGATTAACGGGACTGCAAGGCCGATCGTGACAATCACTGTCCATTTCGCCGCATAAGCAAGGGAAAACAATTCGTCAACGAACGGATATTCCGCGATCGGAAGCGCGAAGAATGCCGCCATGAAGGAAGCCGGTAGGAACACAATGGTGACAATGGTGAAGACCGTTATAGTTGTACCCGATTGGCGAGTGATTCTAGCCTCTGCCACATTTGCCTGTTTTTGTTTGAGATCTAAAAGATCCTCCAACTAAGCTCAACGCGTCAGTAGGTGTCCTCAAAAAGGCGGCAGTGGCGGTCCTGTACTGACCGCTTTATAAGGACGTTGAGCATCAGTATCCATCTTCTCAATTATATTAGAGAGCCTCGTCATTGCACAAGCCATCTCAGTCCCCGTGCTCCGCTGCCCACTTGCACGATCGAACGCCTTCACAACTTGCCGCTGCTGGTCAAACAGTGTCCGGAGAATGTTAAGCTCGTCCCGAATATCCTTGATCTCCTTGAGAAGCTGGATCTCATCTGAAATGTCGAATATCTCTTCCATGTCCTTTTCATTTAATCGTTGAACTTTTGCGGTCCTTCTAGCTTGGCCCAAGATTGCCATTTCCGCGTCGTTCATGCCGCCGGGGCCGCGCAGGAATCCGCGCCCCAGCCTTCTCAAAATTGATTGTTGTTCGTCATGTCCTGTCTCTTTGGATTTCTTGCCCTTAGCCACTTCTCCCTTTCTACCCCCATCTGCGAAATAGTTGAAGCGGCGAATCTCCTCGTCAGCCTATTATATGGTTAGTACTTCCGGAACATCCAACTTACATTTAGCATGCAGGTGGAACTGGACAAGTCGCATGATATATGACACTTACTACGAAATTGATAGAGTGATCAAAGATTTCGAGATACCTATGTCTCTCATTCTCCCACTGTATCCTATCTGGGTGAAGTCCCAGACATCGTGCAAGTATGACATCGGCAAGATCATAGACGGATAAGACGGGTTCCCTGTATTTGACACTAAGCTGGGCGAGGATGCTGTCCAGAACGTTCGTGGTATCGAGGATTGACCCTGCCCTTTCCTGTGCTGACTCTTCTTCGCCCCATCGTTTGGGGAAACAGGTGATGATAGTTCCTATAAGATGATGTTAGCGCATTTGTTAGCCAGTGTATACCAACGATCTCACTGGGCGGGGGACAGTTACCTTCGCCGACGACCCACATCCAAAGCTGGTCCACCATCATTATCGGTACAGTAAGATGTTCGAAGCGTCTTTGGAAATACCGTGAAACAACCTGATCTGAGTCACGTGCTGCTGTGTCGTCGTTCATATAGTATTGAAATTGATCAAATGTCCGACGTACGTGTAAGGGGGGGATTCCAGACAAATACAAGTAAGTTTCCAGAAGTTTAACATCAGGACTTTGTCTTTCTTGCGACTCTCCTGGATCCTCCTCGGTGTCGTCGCCATTAGGCTGACCTCTGTCTCTTTTTCTGCGAGGCACAATGTTCTTGAAGAACTTTTTGACGTTTTTCATGTTGTATTCGAGATCCCTTTCAATCTTCGCTATGGCTTCATCCATTTCGATCTTCATTGGTTCGGATTCCCAATGTATATAAGGCATCTAGCTTTGTCAATCTCTGCTCGAAACAGTCGCTAAGTATCAGGCACGTTAAGTCCTCACGTATAAAACAAAATCGGAATTTGGTGTTCCTACAAGAGCAATGTTAGCCTACTCCCTTGGGAATGAGGACATTGCAACTTACTCCGCCCGAGTTTTCCGCTGACTTTTCCGCAGAACGGCTTCATGAATCTCCCATCTTCAAAAACCCCATCAGTACGGTTGCCATATCAAGCTGAGGATGACGTTGATTCCAGTAGCGTAGTCATAGTGACGAGTGTGGCAACTGTACCGAGAATACCACTTACGAACGGCCCCGTGTAGAGATTCATGTAGCTGATTTTCCCAGACCTCTTCTGCTAAAAGGCTCATGTATCTCTCTCTTTCTCCACTGATGTCAGACAGATGCTTCATCAAAGTCTTATTGGAACAGTCAAGTTAGCAATGCTTCGAGCACTCTAATTATTCAACAGTTGAAAATTGCAGCAATTTTTCACGTTTGTTACATACCTCCGCCCAGAGCATCTGGATGCGATAGTCAGTACTAATCCAAAATGAGCGTCGAACACGTACGTTGTTTGCTGGAATGTGTATCCACGTGAAATCTGGTTTTTCGTCTGTCAATCCATCGTCATCAATGAGGCTCCCCAGTAGAGTAGTGTCAGAGACGACAGCTTCGACTGGATATGTCCAGACACGATGCTCCTCGACCGCATGCGCAGTATCTGCGTAGAAGTTGACCACTGTTGCATTCAGTCCAGTGTAAAAGGACGGATCGAAGACCCCAGTCTCAGTGTCATTGTCTCCCGGCTTGGTGCCGGCGTCTTCAACGGTCAATTTTGAGCTTGCCAGGAGGGCTCCTTTCTCTCCCATCAAAAGGCGAATGATCGCTTCGTGATTCTTCCCGAGGGCTAAATCCAACGCAGTATTTCCTTCGCTATCTCTAATATCGATATCGTGAACATCGCGTATCAGTTCCACGAGTGGCGCTGCAACTCCGAGAGCCGCAGCTTTATGCAGGGCTGATTGTCCAAGATCGTCGATGGCCATAGGATCCACTCCGTGGTCGAGAAATAATCGCACAACATCGCCACTCCCAGACTCGATGGCACGATGAAAAGCACGAGCCAAGGTGTCAATATGATCTTCTATCATCTTAGATGAGTTTTCTTCTCGAATTTTTGCAAGGAGTAGCTCCACTGCCAGGTATTGTCCAATGGCGGCAGACTGTTCAAGCAGTACTTCTCTTCTTGTCACCACACTCCATTGGGCCAACTCGGGGAATCCAATGGCTTCCACGAATGTGTATACATCCATTCCAGTCCATTTCGAGATGGTTTCCCTAGCCCAGCTAAGTCCTTTGACGGTCCACTTGCCCCATCGCGGATCGATGACATCGAGAACGTTGCGAAGAAGCTCAACAGGAAGCGACTCTTCTTCTAGCTCATCATCGGCGCTGTAGCGAGTTGATTTCCGCAAAGTTGGCAGGCCTGGGATCATTGTATCCTTGAAAGGACCGACTTGATAAGATTCGGAGGCTACTCAAGCAAGTATGAATCAGCGTTTCAATCTAGAGAGAGTTGAAAGGTGCAGAGCGACTCACGGTCAGCCCCAAAGTCGGTACTGAGACTTTGCGCTCGAGCATTATTGCCTATCCTCTGTCTCACGGAGGTAAGAGCGTAGTAATCGAGGAAGCTTCTGGGTAGTGCTATAGACGCTCATAAATACGGAATAATAAAAGGATAAGATTCCAACTATCTACTAAATCGAAGAAGAAATAACTACTATATATATATACATTTATACTCTTATTAAATGCTTTAAAAAGCACGGCAAACTCCTTTATATAAAAAGCCGAATAAATAGGTTTATTTCTTGATACACTTTCTAAATAAAGCCTAATAAAAGATTATCTGCTTTAAAAAGCCTACGGATAAAGCTTTATAGCCTAGGTATAATACACTTTCGTAATATTTTTATTAGTATTAAAAAATAATGTTTACTTTTTTAAATTACTACTTAACGTATTTTTTTAATAATTAGTATATATTTTTAATACTTTTAAAATCTCGTGTTTTAATTAGACGAAATAAACGGCGTCGTTATTGTAAATTATTAAAATTCCGTAATTAAACGCATAAATAGTTATTTCTTACGCTTTAATTAATTTAGAATAACCGTTAGCTTATTCGGGGTAAGTCTCCGGCCCCGAATTAACTATTTAAAAACAAATATAAACCCCGGAAATAGTATAAAAAATACATTACGGTAGTAATTATAATACGCGCGTAAACACTTTTTAGTTATATAAATAAACCTTTTTCGAAACTTTTAATACTTTTTTTTTTTTTTTTTTTAGTACTAAACTCGTTAAATACGTTATTTTTTCGTTCGAAAAACGTTAACGTAATGTTAAAAGTTTTTGACTAATACTATAATAAATAAACTATTAAATTTTTCGTTCTTTTTACTATTATAAATATTTTTACGTATTATTTTAATTATTCTTTTACGCGTATTATATATATTAATAAACACAATTTAAATATTTTAACGCATTTTCTATCGTTTTCGTTATTACATTAGCAATAATTTTAGCTCTAACTTAAAAAACAAGCTTATTTACGTAAATACTATATTATTTTTAAAATCATTTTATTGCTTTATTAATATTTATTAATTTAAACGTAATCTAACTTAACTACTTTTATTAACCGTTATTTTATTCGCTGTTTTATAAATACTTTCGGCTTTAGTAAGTTTTTTTAATACTAATTAGTATTTAATAACGCCGCTCTTTTACTTTTGCTTATAGTACTCTAGCTATTACTCGTCGTAATGTTCTTTCGCCGTTTTTTTACGTTTTTATAGCTTTTTTTAAAGTACGTTCTTATGTTCTTAAAAACTTATAATCATATTACAAACTATATTAATATAAATATAAGAAAAAAAAAGTTTTAAGTTTTTTAATACTATAAACAACCCGGTTTTTATAAATATATATCTAATATTTTTTAACGAATAATACTACTAACGTTATGTTTTTAAATCAGCGATAACGACTTTAATAATGGCGGCGCCGGTGCCAAAAAAAACAAAAAAAAAAAAAAGAAAATAAATTTTAGCCTTTACAAGCTTACGTTTTATTATGCCTGCCGTAAATACTTTCGAGCACTATATATATACTTGAAAGCTTATATATTATTTAGGACTACTTTAAGATTTATATAATGCCTTGTTTTTTTTATATACGTTCTGCTTTTAAAAGTATATTTTTCGGTTTATATATTTTTTTTATTCGAAATATTAATAAAAATTAACGTTATATTAACTATTTTAATAAGCATTTATATTTTACGATATATATACGTTTTATACTCTTTTTTTTATATTTATATACTAATAAAATATAGTCCGTTCTACTTTTTTTTAATAGTAAAAAATTTTTTTGCTAAGTTGTAAAAAGTCTTAACTAACCTGTTTTTCTCCAACGTTAATTTCGTAAATTATTTTCGAGCACTATATATATACCTTAAAACTTAAGTACTAATAAATATATAGTATTGTTTACGTATTATTTGCGCTATTTTTTTCGATCGTTATAAAAAAAAAAAAATTTCGTTATTTAATATAAACGTTACGATAAGTTTTTAACCGCTTTTTCGATTTTTATTAATAACGCTTTTAACGTTTAAATACGTATATATAGTACTCGTTTATATTTTAAAGTTAATATTTTAATTTATTTTAATTTAACGGCTTTTAAGCTTGTTAATATATAAATTCGCGGCTTTTAAGCCTATATAATAAAAGTTTTTTATATTAGGTCTAGCGTTTTTCCCGCTTACTTAATTATTATTTATACCGTAATATACTTATATATTTTACTAAACCGTTTCCAACCCTTTATTTTCGTATTTATATGCTAATCGTAATTTTTTGAACACTTTAGACCTATTTTTATACGCTTAGTAAATTTTTCGTACACCTATTTCCATATTTAAATTGCTGCAAATATACTAACTTAATTACTATATTCCTCCTTTTTAAGACTTTATATTATAAGCTTTTAAAACAGTTTAAAAAACTTTATACAAATTTAGTAAAGCTTTAAAATATTCGAATTAAAACCGAAAAAAGTTTTTTATTAATTTATTTACTAATATTTATGTTGAATAGGCTCTGTGCGCACTAATAGGCAGATATAAATAACTGTACGATTAATTTATTTATGTCTATCTCCTAAAAAGAGAAATCCCCGGAAGGGATTCCGTACGAAATATATAAGCCTCCGTATGGAATATTTAACGTACGTATAACTTGCTTACGTCGGCTATTCCGTAACCGTTATACGTAATATTTACTTACGCCGGTTATCTTTTACCCGATATACGTGTTATATACATATTATTTATTTTATATCGTACGTATTATTTACTTACGACGGCTATTTAATATCTGCTTTATTTTTGCTTATATAAAGCAATTATCTTTTCGTATTAAATAAAAGGCTTTTTACGTAATAATAATTAAATATTAACAACTTTTTTTTATATAAAATGGCTGCTTTTTTTAATGCTTTATATATTATATACTAATAACTATTTATTAAAATAACTACGTACGTATTATACGTTTAATTTTTTATCGTCCGAACTATTATTATAATTATAAAATACCGTAAATTATATCGCTAGTAATTTAGTTATTCTATACGTAATAAAATTGCTATAAACATAAAATAATGTAACTGTTATTGAGTTAAAGCTTTCGTATATAACGTTAAATGCTTTTATACGATCGAAGTTTTTTTTTTTTTTTTGTACGTTATTATTTTACTTTGTTCTAATTGTTTTAAATTTTATATAATTAAATATAGCCTTTATTTATTTCGCTCTTTTTACTATCGTATAAAATGGCTGCTTTTTTTAATTAAAGCTTTGGCCTTTTAAATTTAAATAATTTTATTTTTTTCGCCGCTGTTACTAGCTAGCTTCCTGCTTTTTTTATCGGAGGTTTTGCTATTTTAATTAGTACGTTTGTTATATTTTAGCCGAATTTTTTAAATTTTGTAGTTAATAAAGTTTAAATTATCAGGCGATAGTATTTTAGCCCGTATTAGATCGCTGTCGTTAAGCTTTAGGCTTATTAAATTATCGGTGTTTTTAGCGCTAGTAATATTATAACTTAGCATTATTTAACTTTAAGTATACGTAGCTTTATACGTAATATAGCTATTAACGTACGTAATTATATAAGCTTTTATTTTTTGTTTTTGTTTATTTATATAATAGGACTAAAAGCGCGCTTTTTACGCGATACCGTTTTAAAATATTAATATTTTATATGCTTTGAGGTTTGTTAATATATAAAAAGATTACGCCTATATATTATATTGTGATTTATATTTTTACGGCATAATAATATAGTTTTATAATATTGTCCTTATAGCTAAGCCGTATAACGCCTGCTAGTATTATATTATTATAGCAATAATAACCGGTTATTATACCGGTACTCCGTATAAGCAATGCGTATATATCCCGGGCTTTTTTAATAGCTTATACGTTAATTATATTTACTATTTTTATACTGCTTGTTATACTTATTGTGTATAAAGTAGTCGGCGTTAGGGTAGTTTGTTTTCGGTAAATAGTACGAAGTAGGAAGTAAATAGTATAATGTTTTTATTTTTATAGTTATAAATTAAATTTTTTTTTATTTTAAATCAATGTTCTAAAAACGTAATATTAAACGTGTAATTATATTTTATACAATAAGATAATAATTTTTCGTATTATTTAAAAAAATAAAAAAAATTAATAAAGGAAAAATACGTAAAAAAAAATAAAATATAAATTTATTATTATTAATTTAACCAGTTAACAAATATTTCGATTTATATAACAAACCGATTAGTTATAATTAATTATATAAACGTTTAGTTAAGGTTTTTTTTCGTAAATACGTTTAATAAATTGTTTTTATTATTAATTTATCGTATTTTTAAAATTTTACGATTTTTATACGTTTTACGCAGCAATATTACGTTAATTATTAGCTATTTTTCGGTAGTTGTTCTTAACTTTACAAAACATTTTATAGCAAACGTAACTCAAAATAAATAACTATTAAAATTTAGTCTAACTAAAACGTACAAATAATTTGCTATAACGTTATATTAAAGGCAATAGTATAATCGAAGCTAGTTATTATACCGTATAACTTGTTTGTAAATATACTTTTTATAACTTTTTTATATTTCAAAGAATTTTAATATATAATATTGCCGTAAATCTTGAAATTATTGTTTATACGTATTTCTTTGGCTAGTACGACTAAAAAACCAAACTGCGATAAAAAATCCGCGTTATTTATAAAAAATCCGTTAGTAAAAATAAATAATTTAATACGAATAAAATTAAGCGGAATAAACCGTAAACTACGTAATAGATTTTTTATCTATTATTTTAGTCGTATGTTCAATATTTTAATATGTTTATTTTTTAACTCCGTAACTTATATTACGACGAAAAAATCGTACGCTGTTTTAGGTTAATATATTAATACGATATATGCCCTTTTTACGTATTATATTATATAATCCTATAGCGCTATATAAACAGTTAAATTAATTTTTAATAATTATAATATTTAGCCTTTTTATATAAAAAAAATATTCTTGCTTTTAAATAAAATACGGCCGCCGTTAAATTTTATAGCGTCGTTTTATACAAACGTATTTTTCGGCTTTACACAAAACTTTGCTTTTTTTAGCTCTTGCTCCTCCAGTTCCGAAAATTCTAATATAGTAAAACTAAATATATCGTCAGTTTATAACGTAGTAATACCGAAACCGTTAGGCCTTTTTTCGGTTAAAAGCAAATATAAATTGTACGTTAAAATACGTATTCCGAATTTTTTACGATAGTATATATAATACGTTTTATATTAATATAGGCCTAATTTGGCTAAACTATATAAAGGCCGTATAATACGTAATAAAATATTTACTAAGTATTTATTTTAAATTTTTTTTTAAAAATCGTACGTAAATAATTTAAATTAATTTATTTGTTATTTATACGTATGTTTATATAATGTTTTTTAATTTATTTTTTGCTTTATATAACTAGATTAACGTAAGGCCTAAAATTAATATAAGGCGTTAGCTATTTCGTTAAATCGTTAAAAACTAAATAAAAAGTGTTTTTTTTTTTTCCTTATTTCCGTATTTTTATATAACTATTTTAGATTTTTCGTACGGGATAGTTGTTTTTTTTTTAATTTCTTTTATTAAATATTTATCAAAAATACGAAAAATCTTTAGTATATCGTTAAAGTACCGTATAACAATAAATACGCCTTACGTTAATAAGTTATTAATTTTTTTATATCCGATTTTTGAAATAGTTTACCGAGCGTATTAATTTTTTTATTTTAATAAAATTATATTATAAAAGCAAAATCTGATTTTTCCTTTTCGGTAAAAAATGTTTATACGATAAAATGTTTTTTTAAACGTTCTTGTCCGTATTTTAATAAATTAAAAGCTTGTTATAATCTTTAAAATATAATTTCTAGCAAAATATTTTATTATATAATAAATATTACGAGTTTTATATTATCGTATAACGGTTGATAATACGGCTTAACCTATATATAATAAGATTTTTAGCCGTTATTTAAAATTACGTTTCGTTTTTCGATTACTGCGACTTTAAATAGTTTTTTTTAGCCGCTTTTTTTACGTTATATAAATACTTCCGATTATAAAAAAAACTAAAGAACGTTATGCGATAAGCCGTTTTATATATTTATTATACGGTTAACGTTTATTTTTGTACGTTTTTCCCGAATTGTTTTTATAGTTTTTTAGATTGTTTTTATTTTTTATATAATATTTAAAAAAAAAAGAAAATTTGTTATAATTTTAAAATAAGTTTTAAAAACTAATAAAATAAGTACTAAACTATTTAAACTAGCCGTATTATTTAAAGCTTTTATTACAATTTATAAAATTATATAGTCGTTTGTTATATTTAAAAGTTTTTTATATAAAATATTAAACGTATAATAAAATAGCTTATATATTTGTTTAATTTTCCTGATATTTTAATAAGCTTTAACCGGGATGTTTTTATACGAAGATTTTATTAATCGTACGTTATTCCGAAATTTTTCGAACGAAAGGTTTGTATTAATATCGTATATAATTACGTTTAATAGTTTTTAATATACGTAAATCTAGTATTAATATAGGGCGTTCTAAATGTTTTACGTAAAAAAAGATTTTAAAAACGTAGCGGCCTAAAATCCCGTTTTAGCGTGAATTATATATAATACAGGCTTGCCGTTAATATATACGACGTTAATAATTATTTCGTAATTAAAAAATAAGTTATTTTTAATTAAAAACTTAAATTTTTAAAGTACTATTACGTATAATTAACAATAATAGCAAACTCGCTTAATTTTATTAAAAATTTTTAAAAAAACGTCGTAACTTGTTTTCGTTAATAAGTTATAAAGTTTTTTTACGTATTAATAACCTGTTTTTTTATGTACTCGCCGTAGTTCTGTTTCCGTAAAATATAAAGTTTATTCCGCGTAATTAAAATAAAAAAATCTATAGCCTTATTTTTTAACTATAACGTACGATTTGCCGTTCCGTACGATTTTATTTATTAAGTTATTATAGTACGCTTTTTATCGATTTATATTATATAATAAAAATAAAAAAAACATAAAAGCATTGAAAATAAAAAATCGAATTAAATTAATTAACGTATTAATTTTGATTTTTTTAATCGATGTTATATTTTTGGTTTTTCCAAATCGTACGGAAGTTTTTTTAAAAGTTTAGTCGATTTTTATTTCCGGAAAATTTCGTACGTATACTAATGCCTATAACTTACCGACAGTCGATATTCGTACGGCTTTTATATCCTAAAGGATATTTTAGTAAATATTTTCGTACGGGTTTTTTAATATAAAAGCCAATATATTATATAGTTTTATATTATTATAGAAAAAATTATTAAGTTTTAAAATATTTTCCTAAATTATTCGGTATATATATAATTAGTTTATTATATAATATAAAATCTTAGTTTTTTATTTTTTGCAGGCTTTTTCTTTTTTTTTTCGTTTTTTTTCGTACAGTTAATCGTTTTTATCTCTTATTTTAGGATATTTTTCGAAATTAACGACGTAAATATTAACTTTTTTGTTTTACATACTGCTATATTTAACGAAATATTATTTTACGCAAGCAATCTTTTTTTTAAAGTATTTTATAAACTAATAATCCGGCTTAAAACATGTAAAACATTTTTTATTTATACGATTAAATAAACGTTAAAATTTTAAACCGCAAAAACTATACAAACTGTAATACGTACGATTACGGAATAATTTTTTACTACGTTATTTTTACATACGGTTATTACTATATTTTTTATCGTTATAATACGTATAAAAGTTTTCGTTTTATATAAATTATAACTTGCTTTTTTATTGTATCGAAATTTATATTGCGGCACGAAAATCTGAAAATAATCTTTCGTACGAGTTTTTTATATTAATTAACGCCTGCTCGAATTCGGGCACGCCGCTATATACTTATGCGATAGCTAAATATAGCTAAATTTCTCTTTAAAAATCTGGCCTAAAAACGCGTTAAGTTATATAGAAAATTTTAAAAAGCTGTTTTAATGCTTTTAATTTTATTAATATTACGTTGTTTTATATAACCTATTAAAAATTCGTTATAGTCTATTTGTTTTAATACTAAATATAGTTTATTTTCGTATTAAAATATACGTTAAACGTATTGTATATTTTTTTTTACGTTATTTCTGGGCTAATACTAGTTTAAAAATACGATTTAGTAAAGCTTAAAAAAATTTGGGGAAAAACCGCATAGTAATAATCTTTTTTAATTTTTAAAACTTGATATAGCCGTATAAACTAACGTATTTTATCCGATAATATATTATACAATAAGCTAATAAAGTTTAAAAAGCTTTTTTATAACTTTTAAAAAGCTATAAATTTACGCAAATCAATTTAGCCGTTAATAATATTATATTTTAATACGATAAAATTCCGTAGTATATATTGAAATAAGGTTTGCCGTATAATAAAAAACAGTCGGAAAATATAGAACTATTTATACGGTTAGTTTTTTTATAGTAATTTTTCGATAATTTGTTAAATATCTAGTTCGGGTAATTTTTAAAATCGTAATAGCTAGATTATACAAAGTTTTTAGTAGTAAATATCGGCTATTATCTATTTGCCTCGTATAAGTTTAGCTAACTTTAAGTTTAAAGTATTATTTCCAAATTGTATTTTTTGTTCTATTAATTATGTAAGAAGTAGCTGTTTTACGGTTTATATAAATTTGTCGAACTAAAGTTCCGTTTAGTTTTTAAAGTTTTTTTTAAATAAAAAAGAATAAGTAATCGCTCGTTATACGAGTTATTTATACAATAATACGCGGTAAATTACGTACGTTATTATAAACTCGTTAAACGAGCTATTAAATAATTTAAAATCGTCGTTGTTTTTTTATTCGCTTAGTATAAAATATTTTTTAACGGTATTTTCGCTAAGGCCGCATTATAAAGCTATTTCGGCCTATAAAGCCGATTAATTAAACGAAATCTAGAATTTGTCTTTAGCTATCGTATAGAGCTTATCGTGTAAATCGGCTTACTATTTTTTTTAAATATAACTTAAAGCAAATTTTTTTAAGTTTTTTTCGTATAACTCGCTTAGACCGGAAGTATAAAAAAGAAATAAGGCAAAAACGCAAAATCGTATTATTATAATTTTCGATTAACTGCTTTTTTCGTTTTTGCTAATCTATAGTCGCCTTATAACTACTAATTAGTATTAAATAGGCTCTGTACGTATTAAAAGGCAGATATAAATAACTATACGATTAATTCATTTATATCTATTTTCTAAAAAAAAAATCCCCGGAAGGAATTCCGTATAAAATATATAAGCCTCCGTATAGGATATCCGACGCACGTACAACTTGCTTACGTCAGCTATCCTATAACCGTCGTACGTAATACTTACTTACGCCGGTTATTTCTTACCCGACGCACGTACTATGTACGTACTATTTACTTATATCGCACGTGCTATTCACTCACATTGCACGTGCTATTCACTCACGACGGCTATCTAGCATTTGCTTTGCTTCTGCTCGTACAAAGCAATTGTCCCTTCGTACCAAGCAGAAGGCCCTTCGCGCAATGATGGTTGAACAATATTAAATTGCTTGCATTTTATATTAAACTCTATAACAAGCGTTATTATAATCTTGAACGTTTTTGCAGCAAACGTAGCTATATAAATCGATTATATCGTATTAATTTCTTAAAAATCTTTTTTAATTACAAATTTTAACTTATAAATCTTAAAATATTTATTTATATTATATTTATAGTTAAATACCTATTTTAAAAACATAAAACAATATTTGGCCTAAATATAAAAAATAATAGTTAATATTTATTTCTTTATAAAAGTCTTTATTTCGTTTTATATATTAGCTATAAAATATTTTTTTAAATAATAATTTTTTAACTAAATCTATATTTTCGATTAAGTTCTTTTAATATCTTTTTTATATAACTGTTTATTAAAACGGTATCTTAAGAGCTTGTTAACGCTTTTACTATTTAATACGGTAATAAGCCTATTTTTTACTACTGTTACAAATACTGTATATAGTGTTTTATACTTTTTTTTATTTAAATATAACGAATTTTCTTAATTAAAAAAAATATATATAAAAATATTTAAAGCTTCAAACTATTTAAAAACAATTTACTTTTTATAAAAAATATAATATACGTTATTTTACTACTTTTTATACCTTAATATATTAGTACTAGTTCTTTTATTTAACAGTTTCGTCTTAATTTTTCCGTTAATCTTTATTAATAAACCTTAGTTTTTAAGCTTATTTACGTTTTAATTTGCTTTTAAAAATCCCGATTTATTTTTTTACGCTATTATTTATTACTTTTTTAATTTTTAAGAGTTTTGCTTAAGTTAGCCTGCTATCGCTTTAGTATATTAAGCGGTTTATTTCGTTAAAAACTTATAGTTTTTTTTATATCGCTTAATAACGTAACTAGAATTTTATTTTTAATTATTTTATAATTTAATAATATAAATTCTTTAAAACGTATAAGCTTTTTTAACGCTTTTTCTAATATTTTTTCCAGGTTTAAATAATTATTTTTATAACTTTATTGTTTATTTCTTACTTCTAGAGTTTTTAATTTTTTTTTTAATTTATCTTTTTTTACTTTGCTTTTCTAAAATGTTTAAAACTAAGTTAAAAAGTTTTTTTAAATTTTAAAACGTAATAAATCCTAAATATTAAATAGTTAAAAAATTAATCTTTTTTTTTTAATTTTTTATATTTACTTCCGATTTATTAAAGCTTATAAAAACATTTAAAATAATAATTATAGCCGGATTAACGTTTTCGAATATATCGAAAATTTTAACTGCGTTTTTTTAAATATATTTAACGTTTTATTAAATATAGTTTTCGAGCTTTACAATTTCGATCCGTTATTTTTTAAACTTATTGTTTTTATAAAACCGGTTTTTATCGAATTTAATATCCTATATAACGATTATTTCGTTTAAATCTAACAGCTATACGTAATATAAATTAAAAGTAATATAGCTTATTAAATATTTTATAAAAACGCGTAGTTATATTTTATATATTTGCTTATTATTTAAGTTTTTAATTTTTTTACGCAAAACGTAATATAAATATTTATATATATATAAACCGTTTTAT
Source organism: Xylariaceae sp. FL1272 (assembly GCA_022432385.1). NCBI lineage: Eukaryota > Fungi > Ascomycota > Sordariomycetes > Xylariales > Xylariaceae > Xylariaceae sp. FL1272. The sequence goes on from JAJJXC010000020.1 coordinate 544,885, forward strand.
AAAAGCTTTAAATCGTTTGTAAAGCTTTTAATAATATTTAAGCTATATTATTTAAAATACGCTATAAACTATTTATATAGTTTTTTAATAAAAAATAGTTAGTTATTCAAGGTATGCGGTAATATATTATAAATCTATATTGTTATTTGGACGATTTTTTGGCCATAAATTCTTAGGCAAGCCGGCTTTAAAACGTATTTTAATTTCTATATTAATAATAGTTTATCCTAAACGCTCGATATTTTTATTAAGTTTATAAGTTGCTATTAAAATTCTTTCGAACGAAATATTTTTTGTTTTAGCTTAAATAACAAATTGGGTCTTTTTTTTAAAATTATAAACTGCTGCTTTATTATTGCTAAAAAAAAATAGCGATTATAAAACGGAATTTACGGCGTACTTAAGTTTTAAACTTTTTAATTGTTTTAAAAACGCAATTTTAAATCTTATAATAAAGCGTATATATATATAATATTTTTAAATATTTATTCTTTATTAATAATAACTACTTTAAACGGTTAAAGCTTATTAAAAAGTTAAAAAGATTTTATAAAATACGGTAAAAAAATCGATTTAAATAATATTTTTTTAGTTTTTTTAATACGACATTTTTTACATTTACTTTTATATAAACTTTATAATTTTTTTATAAAATTTTTATAAGCTTAATACTTTTTACGTAAATAATTGCTTATTTAATTATTATAAAGCCTTAATACTTTTTTTTAGTATGCTATTTTTTTAAAATATTATAACGGTTTAGTTAAAATTTTTTTAATAAGCTATAATTTTTTTTTTTATGTTTAAACGAACTTAAAACTAAGCCGTTTAAGCTTATTAAAATTTTACGAAACTATATAATAAAAATCAAATCGCTTTTATAAATAAAATAAAAAATAATAAGCTTATATTTAAAAAAAACTATATTAACTATTTTAATAAACTGTTTAATAATTTTGCTATTATTAAAATTACCGATACAAAAAATATAATCCTTTTTATATAACTATGTTTTATTTTATAAAACATAAAGGCTTTTAAAATAATATTAACATAAAAGCTTTTAATATAAACTATATTAATTAAAGTTAAATTAATAGTTTTTGGTTTTTTTTTTTAAATTAAAAACTTTTTTAAATATACGTATACTTTAGAACCTAATCGAAAAAAAACTTATATTATATAATACTTAATTTTCGTTAAAAAACTCTTTAATAAAGTTTAGTTTTAAAAAAGCCAAATTATTAACAATATATATAGCATTATAATTATTGAACATAATATTTTTTAAAAGCGGACTGTAGTAATATTTAAAAATAATAAAAACATAAAAAGCCTTTTTTAAAATAAAAGAATTAATTACTATTACGGCTATATTAATACCTTAATTATTTTATAGGTTTTAAAACAAGCTTTAATTATTTAATCGTTTATAAAAACTTCGGTTAAATAATTTATTACGTTTTTTACCCTTATTATTAAATAAAGTCACACTTTTATTCCTAATTTTAAATATTAAGTTTTTAAACCTTATTCTTTTAATAGTAATATAAAATGCTTTTTATTTTAAGCTTTTATACCGAGATTTAATTTTTTAATATTTTGAGGCATTCGGGGTACGCTTTAAATTATTAAATAAAACTTTCGTTACCGTATAATAAAACAGTTAATACGTTTATAGTACTTAAATATAGTTATAATAAAGCTTACTTTTTTTATAAAAGCAGTTTTAAAGCTATTGTTTTCTATTTTAGTTAGCGTTTAAGTTTTGCAAATTTTAAAACAGTTAGTATTTAAAAAAAGCAAAAAAAAACGTTTTTACCTTTAAAAATAACGGCTAATAAAAGAATATTATACTTGTCCCTAAATTAAATATTTAAAATAGCGAACTTTTTTAAACGTATACTAAAATCTTTAAGCGTTTAAACTTTTTTACTAAGCTCGATTTGTTAATTTATACGCTAGTTAATAGTAAAAAAAACCTAATAAAAAACGATATATGCAATTAATTAAAAAAAGTTTTTAATGCTTATTTTTTTTAATATCGAAGATACCGAGCGTTTTTACGTTTTAATAAACTATTTTCTAACGTATAACCTATAACTATATAAATATTTTTTTAGTTTTAATATTTTAAAAAACTTTACGATATTATTTTCGTATTCGGTTATATTTTTTAAGTTAATTAAAATTATACCGTTTTTTAAAAAATCGTATAATATTTTACTTATTACGTAATTTATTTTTTTAAAAAATATAAAAATTAATCGTTTTTATATAGTTTAAATCTGTAGTTTTATCGATTTAATTAAATACCGTAATATAGTTTTAACTTTTAATAGTTTATTTATTAATTGCAAACTTATAATATTAAAGCTAATTATTATAAGCTTTGTTTTTTTTATATTTAAAAAACGCTATATTAAATTAAAGCTTTTTTTTTTAAATATTTTTACGCGTTTTTTAAACTCGTATTAAAAAAACTTATTTTTAGTATAGACTAAAATATTTTTAATTAGTTCTATACCTAAATCGGCTTTTAAAATATTAAACTAATCCTAAACGTTAAAATTAGTTATTAAGCTTTAAAAAACACGATATTAAATAAGCTAGTTTGTTAAAATCTTTAAATAAAATTTATTAAAATTAATAACTATTTTAAATTGAACAATAAGTATAATAGGCTAAAAAATATAAATTTCCGTAAAAAATGCTCGTAAAAATTTAAAGCTTAAAAAATAAATAATTTTATAATACGTTTAATAGTATTAAATCTTATTTATAAGCTAAGTTTATAATTCTTATAAAAATAAAAGCCTAATAATCGAAAAAACTTTTAAATAATGCTATAAACGTTTATAAATACGGAATAATAAAAAAATAAGATTCCAACTATCTACCAGATCGAAAAAAGAATAATTATTATATATATATATATATTTGTACCCCTGTTAGGTGCTCTAGAGAGCACGGCAGACTCCCTTATATGGGAAGCCGAATAAGTGGGTCTACTTCCTGACACTCTGGTAAATGCTGGCCAGATGATTAGCTACAAGCTTAGTGTCAGGATCATCCGGTCCACACGAGTCCTTGAGACTTTGCAGTGCAATCGTCAGGTCTGTTTCTAGTCCCGAGTCTTCACCTCGGAGAAATGATACCATGCTGATGTTACATCGGGCCTTTAGCGTTGTACGGTGTACAGGACCAAACAAGTGCAACTTCGACTTGTACGCCCGTTCAAATAACGTCTGGGCCGTGTCAAAACAATCCTTCGACTCATCAGTACGCCCTTGACTCGCGTGCCAGAGTCCGGCGGCAGTGTGAACGCAGGCCAAGTTGTTTTGCAGCTCTAGTGCCCATGGGTGTTCTCGCCCGCGCGTGCGTTGGGTCTTTACCAAAGCATCATTGTAGAGTTTGGTCGCGGCACCGAATCCCCGGCTGCGAAGTAGTACGGACGCAAGAGTTTGAACATACACTACCGACTCAATCTCATAGGATGCGGACGAATCCAGGTCCATCTGTCGTCGCGCTTCGCGAAGTGGCGGCTCGGCATCGCCAAGGTCGGAATGCTCCGCCAGCGCAATACCCAGATGGCGCAGCGCGGCAACAAACTGACCTGGCGCCGCATTGACATCTTCGCGGAGCCGGTCGACTTCAGACTCGTAGAACGCAATAAGCTCTTCTGGCGTTTCAATGCTGAAGACGGATTGTTGTGACTGATGGTCTCTGTTCTCGTTGTCTCCTTCCGCTCTCTTGCCTGTCCGCACTAGCTGACCGGAATCGGTACCAGGCATGTCGCATCAGATTGAACTGTGCGACGAACACAAATGGATGGTATTATTTTGTAAAGATGACGACATAGGTAGTGTCTTTAAGATAGAGGACCTAGTCCACATGATGATGATAAGTTCTCGTTCGTCCAAGTCAAGCAAGGCGAAATTCGCGATGCTCTGAACTTCGAGGCGTGACCAATCCCACTATTGTCAGCATGCTCAAAATAGAGATGATGTACCGCATTTCGTTATGCAGATCACCCCCTATTCGACAAAGCTTTATGGTCATCCTTGCTCATACTACACCCCAGTGGCTTGGCAATTTGGGGGCCACAGGTTGAACGTGTTACCCGGGTACCGGGTTTTGAGATCTTAAATGTGGTAGTCGCGAAGACACCAAGTGCTCTTAAAATGTATTAGACGAACATATGAATGGCTGCAGAACCTAACGCATGTAATGTGTCGTGCTCACCGACAAAAATGTAGGATCATCACACAAAAGAGATGCACGGCACAAGAAAAGGACGAGACGACGTAGACTGGAGCCTTTGTCTCCCTCCCGTTTTTCCTTTTCAAATAAACACGACAGTGGACATAAGAAAATCAGGCCCATGACACCTCAGAGCAAACCGCCCGAGAGCCACAACTCATAAACGTCGCACTGACCATCATCCCGTTGAGTATCTACGGTACTAATTCGTGAACCTGGTCTTCGGCTTTGACATCAATGTATGAGCTTCATGTTACCATAAATACGTACTTGCTTAACGTGTTATATAACTTTATTACGTTTAACATAAACGTAAATAGGTAATTATGATCTGAAACCCATGTTTAATATTGAGTGAAGTATCAAGACTCTTGACAAACTGCTATATATAGATCATCGTGACTACACCTTTATTAACTACCGCCCGTGCTCTTGCTAGTTGGTTGGCAGTTGTACACACATGAGGACTAAGTGAGATGACTCCGGGGTGCTTTTGCGTGTTGAGATGTGAAGCTAACAACGTCTCAGAGAAGTAAGAACCTCGAGACCTTAGTTTTCAATCAGTCACCGCAGCTGTTCTCAGCTCACTCGACCAGGCAGCGTTTTGGCTGATGCCATCATTTGCATTTTGACATGGCTGTTTTATTTGAGCAAATACCGACATATGGCAAAGCTCACAATTTAGGCGCTCAATGCCATGTTAATGTGCACATCTTGTCTTCATTCAAGTCACAAGTGACCCTGTATTCTATCTTCTTCTCAGCAAAACCGACATAGGACTCTTCGGCCGTACGATACCCAGCCCGTACCTCCAGTCATCAAGGTTGGTCAAGTCGACGGTGTTGGTCACTTGGAAATCAAATTGCTGAACTATCATTGCACAAGAGTACATAATGACAAATTTGGCGAGAAACCTCCCAGGACAGATGGCAGAGCCCCCTGGCGAGTGGCTAAGTAAATGAATGTGATGGGGTTTTCTGAAATACATACCTCCGTAAGGTATCCACGCCCCATCAAGGCCTGCTGTTGAAAATGACGGTTCTGCGTCGTGTGCGCCCTCTTTGACTCGAGGGAGGTCCGGATTTACAGGGCCGCTGTCTGGGTCTGATGGATGGACGATGAACCTTTCGGCCCAAAACATGTCAAGTGGCCGTTTACCTCTCATTGTATTCCAATGTCCTTGGTCGCGTGTATGGGGGCCGTCGGTGTTGACCACTGCTAGAGTCCCTTTTGGCAATTTCCACTTCCCTAGTATTATGTCTGCGCGGGCCGAGCTTGCGAAGAAGAAGACTTTGACATACAAACGGAGAGATTCCGCGTAGATTGATGATAGAAGGGGCAATTCAGAAATTCTCTGCAGATCCGCCGTTTCTGGAGATAGCCCCCGCGGGAAGAATGTGTTGATCTCTTCTCGCACCCGTTGGAGAAGCAAGGGATCCTGAATGATGTTGAGTGCCATCACGAGAGTGGAGGGCACTAGGTTGAAGTTCGCACTTTAAGGCATTAAGGCCGGACTAGTCTCCCATATGCAAGGAAACTTGAACTTACGCAAATATTAAACCTAAGTGGTGTGACGCGAGGCCATCTTCGTCGTGTGTTCCCTGCTCAGCTAACAGGGTTTGCAGATCTCTTACCAGCTCGGACCCCCAGTTTGGTTCCCATGAGTCACCTTCAACCATAGATTGGTCAAATGTAGCTCGAGCTTGAACCTGCCAGTTCTTGAGCTGCTGCAAGAGTTTTTGCCTAAACCTGTACGGTCCTGGAAAAATGTATGACGGAACTCCTCGTGCAATCCAAGGGAGCATATCGTCATAGATCCAGAGATCATCTAGAAAGGACGGGAAAATGTCCAGTAAGTACTTCCCAAAGACTGTTTCCGTAATAGAAGCGCTGACAGGTTTGAGGAAGAATTTGAAAAGGTCCGGAACCTCTACCCATGAATCGGGCGATGTCTCCAGATTTGCAAGATTGGTTTCTAACGTTGACACGTACCGTCGAGATGTTTGCTGTAAGCGCGGTCCACTCCAGGCACGTAAGAAGCTCTTGTGGAGGATGTGGTCGATACGAAACTGCACGTTTGTTCCAGTGAATGGAACTGCGTGCGGGCCTGAGTCGTCTGCTTGATAACTTGCAAGAGCTTTCCGAGGCATTCCAAACAAGTGCTTCTGAGTATAGACATACAAATCGATGGGGCTTGAGAGTTTCGAATGTCTCAGAAACTTCACGATGGTCGCCCGATCTTGCAGAATGCACACAGTAGCTCCCAAGAAAGATATTGCAGTTGTTGTTGGTTGACCGTCTGCGACACTAACAGCGCCTGTCAGCTTATGATCGTAGAACTTCTTTGAGATATCGGGATGACTGTCCGATCTCTCTGAAAGAAAACGTACGCAATGCGGCGCATGAAACTTGCAGTGTGACACACTAACGGAAAGACATTTCCGAGGTACGGCAGAACAGCAGGATAGAGGGCTAAATTCTGTCCATGGCGAGAATTTTTGATCACATCATTATACTTCCAGCAGAGATAGGTGTATCTAATGACCATAAGGGCTGACCAGATTCCCAAGATAGGAATAATAAAGGGAAACATTCTGTTGGTGTGCCTCGAGATGATCCTTAGTTACCAAAGGTTGCGCGATAACACTGACTGTCTCGAAAATCAGTCCCGATTTCAACATACTGTCGAAACGTAATAACATAAACCAAGTGCCGTTACCATATTGCTAGTTGTTGCCGTTGTGCCTGACGCGCATCATAAATGAACCTTGCGTGACAAGTGCCGTCAAGGGGCGGTCTGCAGGCGAGAGGCACCGGAATAGCTCCGCACACCAAGGTAGATAGTAGGGTCGCAGAGGATTATGTGCATGATCAGATATTGCTCGCCAAGGGTTTTACTCCGCAAATTTCAGTCACTGTCCACCGACTCCATTGCTTTCTACGTAGACATAGTCGGCCTTAGGCCCACCTTGTTCCACACCCGCCGGACTCCCTTTCATTTGGACGCGTCTACACCGTCATCTACTATCCCATAATACTGACAATGACTACCCCAATGGTAGACCTTTGCAAGATCTCGCCTGTAAAACCGCCAGATGGAGTTTATCGTTTCGATCATCCGAAAGAGACCTTGACACCACTTGTGCTATCGCTCGGCATTATCCTGTTGACTCTTTCAACCATTCTCGCGGCCGGGAAACTCTACCAGAATCGACGAAAACTCCGAGTCTCAGACTGTAAGCACACCTACGCCGATAGGAGACGCTGTCACTACTGACACACAGCAGATATTGTTCTTACTGGGTGGTTCTTCAATACGGGATTCACAATTGACATTTTGCTACGTGAGTCTCTGCTCTAGACCGTGTTGATCTCTTGAGCTGATTCGAGACCCAACAGAATCAAACTACGCTCGCCATCTGTGGGACATACCCATATGCTGGTACACGCCCTCCTACTTCAAGATCCTCTTTGTGCAGGCCTTTCTCTTCGCACCGGCATACTTCTTCTCCAAAGCGTCGATACTCTTCCTCTACCGAGAACTCTTCGGGACACTAAGAAGCACGCGGATTGCTATTAATGTCGGTCTGATTGCTTGCTTCCTCATCTATATTCCGAACCTGGCACTATCTGCCGTTTTCGAGGCTCCCAGTGCCGGCCAATCCTGGTCCTCGCTTCTGACGGATCGCAAGTCGAACAAGCTTACAATATTCGGTCTTGTCCAGAGCAGTGTCACTATTGTTCTAGATGTCTACATCTTCGTATTGCCGACTCCTATCATCGCCAGACTTAACATGCCCATGGCAAAACGGGTCCAGCTTATAGCTCTGTTTACGACGGGCGTTGCGTATGTGCTCCCAAACCCTCGCAGAAGCAAAATCTGACATGACATTCTAGAGGCCTTGTGGCAAGCATAGCGTCGCTCATCCTTCGCGTTGAGCTCAACACTGCGCCAGACGTCTCGTGGATACAGATAAAAGTCGCACTTCTCTCGTAAGTGAAGCAAGCCTGTGACAATACTGTGAAGCGTGGCGCTGACATCCTGGGGCACAATTAGCTTTGTGGAGACCAACTTGGCCATCATCATCAGCTCTGTGCCTGTGTGTGCTCAGCTGATCAAAGTACGCATCGGGGACGGCCTGAGTTGGTTTTGGCGATTGTCAGGTCGCAGTAGGCACACAACCCCTGTGGCCGGGAGCGACGGAACAAAACCGAAGATAGTCACCTTTGGAGCGGCACCGATTCGGCAATGGCAGAACTATTACGAGATGACTGACTCGGGCGGTATAGAAACCCAGATCACAGCTGAAGGCGAAAGCCTCAAAGGCGCTCATAAGGTCAAAGAGGGAGTCGTTCGCCAGACAGGATTTGACCAACATTTTTGAGTAGGACGTCTAACACAGCCTAGCTTTGTGCAGCCCCAAGTGCATTGATAATTATTTTTGTCTTACTCAATTGATTCCCTGACGTGCAATTACTAGAGTGCGCACATCGCATCTCTACCTAAACATGATATTATGAGCACTACGAGATAGTTCCAGAGACCAGGGAGCAACTTGTAACCAAAACTAGTGGCCTCTGTTGAATCATAAAAAATGTCTTCAAACTGCACAGGGAGAGAAAGCGTGCAACAAGAGACGCATTGGAGATGCGCCTCACCAACAATAATTCCCCGGCCTCCGAGCATCCGCCGACAAGAACTCATCAAGTCAGCTCTGCAGTGCATTGCAGGCGCAAGCCTCGTTCACATACGTAGTATGCGGGAAATCTCATCTAGTCACTGACACAGAGAGGCAGGCTGCGAGCGTTCGCTTACCACTGCAATTCCAATTCTTATCAATATATACGCAGTTCAAGCCTGTTTTTGCCAGGATTGTGGCACAGGGAGCGCCGAAGGGATGGTGAACTGACCTATCGCATAGGGGGTGCGACAAGGGTCGTCGCAACAGATCCTCCAAGAATCCAATGATAAAATCCCAATGCTACGCCTTGGACACCTACTGAGACTATTTCTTCATCACCGATCGCATGCCAAGGTCCTAGGACTCCAAAACAGCTGGGGTAGTTTGTAACGCAGTTCCTCCTCCAGGCTCCGTTCCCAGGTCGGATCCTCGACAATAAGATGTCGTTCAAGAATTCAGTTGTACGTGCTTGTGTAAGAGATTTTTTCCGTTAACACGCTGATGTACAAGAGTTGATCGTAAACTCGGTTTAGTGCCAATCATTGGTGACCCTGTTGGGGCCGGAGAAGGTTGTATCCGCTGGTAGCGATGCTTACAATGCCTCCATATCGTCCTATTTCACCGACCAAGCGGTGACCCCGCTTCCCCTCTGCGTTGCATTACCATCTACCACAGCCGAAGTGTCGCAGATTGTTACATTGCTGATATCAGACCCTACCATTGAGCAATGCGACTTTGCCATCCGCTCCGGCGGCCATTCGACCGTGCCTAACGCCGCCAATGCGCCCGGCAGTGTGACCATCGATCTGCAGGCTCTCAACACCATACAGATCAGGAATGACTCAGTCGTCAGTGTTGGAGCCGGTGCTAAATGGGACGCTGTCTACGCGAAACTGGGAGCTGTTGGGCGCGCTGCTGCAGGCGGTCGCATTGGAGGTGTGGGTGTCTCGGGCCTGACTCTTGGGGGCGGGATCTCGTATTTTGGGCCCCGTCATGGTTGGACGTGCGACACCGCGGTGGCATTTGAAGTTGTCCTTGCCGACGGATCTGTCGTTGAGGTGGACGAAGCCCATGATCCGGAGCTACTGGCCGGGCTTCGGGGAAGCAGCAATAACCTAGGCATCGTCACCAGAATCGACTTCAGGACGTTCGAACAAGGTCAACTATGGCACGGTTCTATCTACTCTGCCCTGACGGACATAGAAGCGCATGCCGAGGTGTTCGCCGACATCACCCAGCCTGCCAAGTATGACGAGAACGCTTCTTTCCTCTTCGGATTCGGATACTCCCAGTCCCAGAACCTTTCCGTGCTCATCCACGAGCTCGTTTACACCAAGCCGGTGGAGAACCCAAGCTACTATCAAGGTTTCATCGACTTGCCGTCTGTTTACAACGCCTCCTCCATCGTCTCTGCGGAGGAGCTTGCCATACAGGGAGCTGCTTTACTCCCCATCGGCCAAGCACGGTCAGTACGCCCGCAGCCGCTCTGCGCCCTTTGACACTGACCTATACTCTGTCAGCTATCTATACACAACAACCACGTTCTTGCCGACTTCAGCAATGACGCAGGCTGCGTTCTCCATCTGGAACGACGCACTGCAGGGCATGCGGGACATCAAAGGATTGAGTTGGTCCATATCATTAGAGCCGATCCCACCGAGTCTGTACAAGGGCGGCGCAGCAAGGAACGTGCTCGGGTTGGAAGACCGCACAAGCACTCTTGTAGTGTGTTTATCGACTCAGACGTGGCAAAATCCTGCGGACGATGACCGCATCAAAGCAGCGTCGACGGCGTGGGTGACAGCCGTTGATGAAGCGGCGCATAAGCTCGGCGCATTGGATGCATACAGGTATCTCAACTACGCGGCCCAATGGCAAGATCCGATCGGCAGTTATGGTTCGGCGAGTCTAGAGCGACTGAGAAAGCTCCAGGCACGGGTTGATCCGCATGGAGTCTTCACTCGTCGGGTTCCCGGGGGCTTCAAGATTCCAGCGTAGCACGAGGATGCCGGGATTGTAAATCAGATAGAGGACTGGGATTGGGCTGGCAGGCGACTGACTGAGCTCCTTGCATACGAAGTGCATATTCTGTAACCCGTGATTTAGGTACCTATCCAGTGTAGCCCAGTGTATTCTCGTTGCCACCTGCATATAAATCACCAGCTGCTTCCTTCGCATGGTCTCCAAGGACTCTCCTTCACTGCGGCAGTCGTTTGGAGACAGAGTCAGATCATCATGTCCGTTGTCAAATCCACCATTTTCCTGACAGGGGCAAATGGTGGTCTGGGCAGAGCAGTGATTGGCCGGGTCTCTGCCAGCCCTCGTTCGGCTCAATCTCATTGCATCTACGCTGTACGAAATGACGCTGCAGCTACAGAGCTGAACGCGACACTGCGCGGCATGTCAGCAGAAATCCTTCCATCCTACGAGGTGCTGAAGATGGACTTGTCCGACTTGGCAAGTGTGCGGGAGGGTGCTGCGGCCACTAACGCAAAGATCCTCTCCGGGGAGATCCCCCCGATCAACGCACTGATCCTATGTGCGGGACACCGTGAGGCCTTGGGCCAGACCTGGACAAGCAGTGGCCTAGATGCCTCCTTTGCGAGCAACTACCTGGGCCAGTGGCTTCTCACATTGCTGTTGTTGCGGGGTATCGACCGCGAGCAGGGTCGAGTCGTGGTGGTGGGGGGTTGGGTGCATGAGTACGTGCTGTGCCTCTCTGCTCGCTGTCGCATGCGTATCTACTATCCACTGACATATTGCGAGGCAGCCCTCTGGACCCCCGCAACAGGTTGAATCGCGCGTACACAGACGCTCAGTGGCATGAGATCATCAGCGGTGATGTGTCAGAGTCCGTGGAAGCTATTGCCAAGGGGACGTGGAGCGCGAGCCCTACCGGATCGGATCTGCCCGACCCAAAGGGACTTGCAGGGATCCGGCGTTACGGCGCCGCCAAGCTCTGCAGCATCATGATGATGTGCGTCATCTCATTCTGACCCAGCCTTGGGCGAGTTGACCAGGTATCTAGTATCGAGCTCCAACGTCGCTTAGACCAGGATCCGAAGCTGAACAACATTTGCTTGCTGGGCGTTGATCCCGGTATTATGCCGACCAGTATCGCGACGAAAGGCCAAAGCTGGGTCGTCAAGCCGGTTTTCTCGCTGGTTCTGCGTATAGTGGCGTGGGTTTCGCCGAACGGTGCTTTGCGCTCCCCGTACAAGTCAGCTAGCGATGTCCTTGCCGCGGCATTGCAGCGAGAGCCACCAATCGGGGACAGACCCAAGGCGCTGTATCTGGATGGGGCCGTACCGAAGGCGATGGGCGTCGAGGCCCATGACAAGGTTAAGCGAGCAGCAGTATGGGAAGCAAGCGTGAAATATGCGCATCTGACCCAGGGCGAAACAGAACTGGCGGACTGGAAGTAGGTGACGATGGTAAGAAGGCGGGTCGCATGCGTTAAGGAACGTCTTTTTTTTCACTCAGTGTTTTATCACAATTCTTACTGCTAATAAAATTTAGTAATAACTATCACTACTATTGTAAAAAGAAAGAAACAACTATTAAAATAATCATTATAAAATAAAGTCATAAATTATACATTCCTTATATTAATAGTTAAAGTAATTAATACATTTTCATTATATACTATATAATTCCGAGTGGCTGGTAGAGGCTACTTTGTAGCATTGGTTACTCGAATACCTACCGGCATATCTGTAGCACCCCACCACCACTTTTCTGCTTCCAACTCTAGATATTCATACGGAATTTCTGTCAAAGCCCCGAGCCTTGCCTCCTGCAATATCGCCGATCGTGACTCTTATAGTAACCTGTATGCTGCATGCTGCATGGTCCCTGCTATCCTGGCCTCGTTCTATCACATTTGGGTAAACAGCGTTAGCACTCTGACCCGAATGTGACCACACGAAGGACTCCTGTCCAGTGAGCACTCTGAGCACTGTTACATGCACGGCTCCTCCATATGCAAAGCGAAACTTTCGTTGTATCCGTGCCCATAGACACCTTCATAGCAACGTTGACGATGCCTTTTGGCAGTTGGGTATGATGCAGCTGCAGCTTGCGCATTGCTGCCTCACCTGACCTAACGGTAGAGCCGGCATGGAGTCTACGAGTTTTTCTGTGCGTGAAGTTATAGGCGGTGTAACGAGTTAAGGACATCGACTGCCGTGGCTCAGGTGACTGGTCAGCTTCTCCGCTGCTCCTCGGCCGCTCCTTGCAAGACCATGATACCATCAATGTTCATGTACCCTTTCATCATCAAATCTTGAAAGACTCTCCAGGGATGACAGAAGACTCCGCATTGATCTGATTTCCCACAATGTGCGCTGCGAACTCCGCAGTTTCAGTACGTAGGTAGGTACCTTCGGCTGGCTACAGAGCATCTGTTCAACCTTGGCAGTCTTTATGACTTGGATAAATTCACGCTGTGTTACAGACGAGGCGTTGGTGTGCTCGATGCTGGAGGGCATTAAGATATTCAACGTATACATGTTCTGCTCAGGGTCATTTTTGCACTCTCTATCATATAATACGTTAGGGCATTACCCTGGTTTCTGACCAGATAGATATTGTCCAATTTGCTCGGTCAAGGACTTGACCGCTCATCACTACGATGGTGTCTTACAATGATTTTGTGATTACAAGTAAAGTAATTGCCATTTATCAACGCCACAGTATCGCGACATTCTCCATAGTTACTGCGCTTGTGTCGTGGTTAATCTGGAGACTTTGGAGATTTACTATCCAACCCCGACTTCGTCCTGATGAGCCTAGGGAATTTCCATATGCAATACCGTGTAAGATCATTTCTGCCAATAGCTTCAGTTGCTTATACTGACATAATACTTCACATAGTCATAGGTAGGTGTGCTTCTAAGTCTGTCAGCGAGCGAGAGATTAATTTCAGCCCGGTAAACCAGGCCATGGCGTGGCTTTCTTCCGTGATTCCAACCTTCTGTTGGCTCGTGCTAAGTTCGTGTCTTCTCTGCTCCAGGTGATTCGCATGGTGAGACTGACGTCCTGGTAGACAGCGAGTCGGCCAGGGCACCGAACCATTTGCTTTGACAGTTTTTGGAGAGACGTTCTATGTGGTTGCGAACGCAAAACAGTCCGCAGATGTGTACCGTGACGTGGAATCTTTGTCCTTTGATGGATTCGTCCAGTCTCTGATGAAGAAAAACGGTAGCGATAAGAAGACTATCGATTCAATCTTTGCGCCGCTCTCTAAGGAAAAATCCGGCTTTCCGAATCCTGACGGCTTGTCCCTAGGCGCTCTGGCCGGGAAGATGCATACTCAGCAACTCCACCCAGGACCAAATATGATGACTCTCCAGCGAGTAGGTGGTGATTGGATAAACTCACGTCTCCGACTGGACGCCCTCGCCAAGGATTGTTCATATGCAATTACCGGCCCAGGGCGTATCGAAGTGCCGCTGTATCATTGGACTTCAGATTACTTCGTGCGACTGGGACAGCACGTGTACTTCGGCGATCCGCTACATCAGATAGACCCGGACTACAGCTCTGCGTTCATTGTGTTTGACGAGGTCATCTGGAAGATGTTGTATCAGTACCCGGACATATTCTGCCGCGATATGACACGTCCTCGCGACCAGATGCTGGAATCCATGAAGAGGTACTTCCAGATACCCAAAATTCAGAGGCAAGACCATGCAGCTTGGATCGTAAATGCAATGGAGGATGAAATGCGTGCCTGTGGAATGGACGACAAAAATGTCGCGATTATGGTTTTCCATTTGTATCTCGGGTGAGTTCTATTACTGATGACACTCATCTCCAACCCGCAAAGTTGAGGATCTGGCAACTAACAAGATCATGCGATGCGTATCTCAGCCTCAACACCAATGCCCGGAAGACGTCCTTTTGGCTTTTGACGCATCTTATGCACCATCCAAAGTATCTCGAAGCATTTCGGGCAGAAACCGCACCGGCGTTCCGCGGTGATGAGCTCGTGGACCTCAATTACATCCAAGATCCGGGGAAATGTCCCACTGTGGACGCAGTCTGGAATGAGACACTGCGGCTGGCAGGTTGGGCCGCATCGGTGCGCCGTGTGGCGCGTGATACCGTCATCGGGGGCAAGCGGCTTCGAACAGGAAATCGCGTCATGGTAGCGCACCGCCTGCTCCATTTCGACGACGAGATCTTCGGTACGGACGTCACGGCCTGGCGACCAGAAAGGTGGCTCGAGGCACGAGGTTCCAAGCTTCAACAGAGTCAGTCGTGGCGTCCATTTGGCGGCGGGAAGACGAAGTGCAGTGGCAGATTCTTGGCTAGGTACTTTGTAACGTCTTTCACAGCAACGCTTCTTCGGCGCTTCGATATTCAAGCTGTCGGCGATCTGCCCACCCCGGAGCCGGACGTTGGCCGACCAGTGCTGGGTATCATATCGGTAAAAGAGGGCCAGGATTATTCTGTATCCCTCACCCCTCGGGTCAGGTCCTAGTATAGTTGTTGCTCATTTCCACGTATGGAAGGACATAAATTGTTTGGAATGCAATGGCGGCTCGCAAAGAGCTCATGGGCTGACTGGGCGACCTGGGGGTGAACGCGAAAGGGGCTAGGGGCCAGGGACAAATATATGCCGAATGTAGTGCAGCCGAGTAAATGTATGTCAGCATCCGTCGTATCATTGCTGAAGCTCTTGCTAGATGGATATGCTGGTTGTGTAGGCCACCCAATTATTTGACGTTGTTCACAATGGACGCTTCCAGTCGTCGCCTGGCGGTCTTTCGGCCATTCTGATTCCACCACCACGACGTCGCAACGGTAAAAACAGCAAGCACGACGACTACGACAGCCGCGATCCATGAGATGTGTGTTATTGTCAGCATTAGATCACCTCGTCTACTAACTAGATCCTTTATCACTTTTAAGCCAGACAAAACTTGTGCTCAAGAAAGACCAAAGGAGCTGGCCACTAAGCCGTGAGACGGAGGCAATGGGCGCCCGCTGTGGCGCAGAGATCGAGGGAGGTGTACGTTGGTTATCGCGACAATGAGGTCTCGCAACCCGTATCTGCTGCGCCTCATCATTCGATTTAGCCTAAATTCATTGGTGTACGATTATATCAAGAGCCCCAGCCGGAGTCGAACTAAGTTGTAAGCCTACATGATGTAATCACGCTTAGTTCAGAGAGGTCGATGGCTCTAACTTCGATTATAAGTCTGCCAACTATATACTCTATTATGTATTTCGTAGCCAGTAACTATTGACATTGTTACCCGAACATTGAAAATACTACCCTAGGCATAATGAAGCAAGTTGAACTTGAAACACCGCAGGTTCAGTCAGTCATTGACATCCTACCACGCTTCAATGTCTACTTGGAAACATACAAGACAGTCAACGAACATCCTATTGGTGTGCACATCCTCGTCCCTATAGAGAAGCGGACGATGAAAAGGCCAGTGCTGGTAAAACTGCACGGAGGTGGTTTTCATGAAGGATCTTCAGACTCCAGCTTCCGGCCGTGGTAAATAGACCCAGTGCCCACGTAGAGATTCCCCAAGCTAATATCTGACAGGACGGTGGAGTAAGCTCCTAAGCATAACGCCGTCATCGTGACACCTGACTATCGACTCATGCCCGAATCGCAGTCTACAGACGTGGTAGACGACATACGAGATTTCTGGATCTGGGTCGACAACGAGTTGGAAAAGCTGCCAGGCGTAGACGCAGACGTATCGAACCTGGCCATCGTCGGCGAGAGCGCCGGGGGGGTATCTGACGGCGCAGTCGGTCCTAGGCTTCTCGAAGCACGCATCTGTCATTATGCTTCAATATCCCGCTCTGACGATACAGAAAAACCTGGCTTGGCTATCCAGCAACAGAAGCGCGGCCGAGAGAGAGGCCGACGCTGCGTTTGTCGATGCGTATCTAGACAAAGTGGGATCGAACAAGATATTGACCAGAGCGCCGTTCGCAACGAGAATGGATCTGGCCTTGGCCACATTCCGGAGCGGTCGACTCGTCGACTTCGGAGCTTACCCTCATTTGGATCCTATCACTAGTCTGGAGACGGCCGAGAGGATTCCACCCGTCTTCTTATTCCATGGCGTCGATGATGCGAGTATTCAGGTGGAGGATATGTCAGGAAGTAGACCCACTTATTCGGCTTCCCATATGAGGGAGTCTGCCGTGCTCCCTGGAGCACCTGGCAGGGGTCCAGACGCGTATATATACAGTAGTTATCCCTTCTTCGATCCGGTAGATAGTTGGAATCTCATCTACAGCACTACCTAGAAGCTTCCTCGATCACTACGCTCTCACCTCCGTGAGAGGATAGCCATTTGTAGGAGGAGAGGCTGAGAAGATTGCATCCGGATGTGCCGATCCATGCGGTTTACCCACCCGGTGAGCATGTGTTAGACAAGTATCATAAGTTGAAAGGGGCGTGGCTTCAGGAACCAATTGCGTTCGTCGAAAGATTTTGGCCAAACTAAATGCCGTGTCCAATCCAGGAATGTGGCCCAAAACTTACTTCAATAACATAAGCCAAGAATGCATATAAGAATCGTTTATCGATAACAATTGGTAATCATAGGAGTCTGCTAAAGTCTGGCTCGCATTTGTCCATTCAACTTCAGCTGCAAAAGTGACGAGAAACGGTGCAGTCGCTCTGTAAATGGTGTGAGGCATGCAACAACTAGATATCATTGGATGTACTAAATCCGAACGCCGAACGAGTCCGGTATGTAGAAGTCTAAGAAAGGTCTTGGCTCCCCAGAACCAAAGCGACAGTTCTATATCGTCTCGCCTTTTTGGTGCTATATTTCTCCCGCCATGTACTTCCTACTACTCGTGGAATCGGACAAAGGTCCGCCGACCATCATGGAGACCACACACAGCATGGCAAACACTGTGCCCGTCGGAATCTGGTCCAATGTCTTTTAACATGTAGGTGCGCACTGATCACATTAGGTACCTACCGAAGTTTAGAACTCGTAGGCTAACGTTCCTGACAGTTGATCAATACTTCTCGCGATTGATCTTACATCTCCCCAAGGGAGATGGACGTCTTGGTCTGGATCTGTTAACCGCAGAACTGGTCTCCAGATCATGATATGCTATGACCTGACAGACCGCTGAGCATCGGTTTAGGGTCGTGTGGATCTCTCTAACAGGAGATAAAGGACCTTTCCAACTGTTGTCGGACCAAGGAAACGACACATCACCGAGCTGCCGTTCACTAAATGGAATATAGAAGGGACTTGGGCGTTACAGAAGATGAAATTGGGCTTGCCGGTGGCCCTGGCAATGTATGAAGCTGCCTTGCTGTGATCTTCATTACTGGTATCCGGCACGAGAGGTCCAATCTCCGCTCAGACGCTCGGTTGATTTCTTTGTATTACGAAGAAACTCCCGAAGTCTCTTTACTAGTTCGTCCTCTGTAAACATTTCAAAAAACTCGAAATAAGGAGGTAAGACCCCGGAGTTTGTGAAGTGTGAGGTTGCCTGCATATCGGCGACTTCTCTAAGGCGGTGACCAGTGAGCTCCGGCTCCACGTTAGGAGTTGTGGTGCTTAAGAATCAATGCGTTCGACAGAAAATGTCAGTTTGAACTGCTTTCATTAAGAGCACTTGTCCCTGAAGCCCAGCCCCTTGGAGCTTTACTCTGTTGCGTAGCTCTGCAGGCTGCGAGAGATCTACATGACGTGCGACGGTGTGTTGTTGCTATGTCGTGTGTCGATGTCTCATATGCGCCGGTCTTGGCGTACCATCGGCAAATTTGTGATAGGTGGTATTCAGGCAAAATGTTTGCCATTTGGAGGTAGTTAATATCCTTACATCTGCTACTTTGGTTGCGTTATGTAAAAATATGCGGGGTGCAGCAGGACCCTGGAGGCCCTGGTCAGATACTCGAAGATATACTTTCTATAAAGAGAGAAGTGTTGGCCTAACTCCATTTGAGTTGAAGCTCGCTTCTTTTTGTGCTTGTCATGCTTTGCTATCTACTGCACAATTTGAATCTGAAGTGGTTCGCGCCCGTCCAATGTCGAATACGACCAGTCGTCTGAAATGCATTTACTTCGTAAAGAGCCGCTTTCATTAGCAGGCGACAATATCGTAACCTGGAAAGGTCGAGAACAATGGCGAAAACAGCGACGATGATTATTATAACCTTGAGCTCGATGG
Organism: Xylariaceae sp. FL1272; assembly: GCA_022432385.1. NCBI lineage: Eukaryota > Fungi > Ascomycota > Sordariomycetes > Xylariales > Xylariaceae > Xylariaceae sp. FL1272. The sequence continues at coordinate 564,009 of JAJJXC010000020.1, forward strand.
CTCGTCGGTCCGCGGAACTGACGTCAACATGCCTATACCAAGCTGAACAATGAATACCCGAGACTAGAATGTATTTCAGCCTCTCCCATGGCAAGAAAATACATCTCATCAATACCGTTGGAAACCCTTTGCCAACGCCAAATCAAGCTCATGTCTCGACAACTTGCTGGAGTTTAAACAGACACAAGACGGCTGACTATGCTGTCTCTCTGGCCCGTTTCAACTGACAACCTACCTTAACTCAGCTATCGAGCACACTCAGACATCTCGCTCTTATACCTTCATGTTTGAGCAGCTATCGCTAGTCCGTCTCCTCAGTCAGGGCACTCTCGGCCCTACAGACCGGGGTGGACTAACGGCAACGGAACACAACAGGCGAGACAGGCCCGTGCTTTACAGTAGTGGCAGAAGCAGCACCCGTTCCAGAGTTATGGGAGTCATTCTGCATCCTCGATGCGTAGAGAGGCATACGGACGCACGGAGACTGGCGCCAACTCGTCTAGAAGGGTGGCGATGGACGAGAGTTGCTAGCCCAAAGCAAGCACTGGGAGTCGTGCTCCGCGGTCCACATTTCTTCCGCGCAACACGTGCGATCAATCCGCCAATCGGACCACCTCAAACGCGGGGCTCCGCATGGAGCCGACGCCCCTTCATCACGACGACAATCTTAATCTGTGCCTCGACACTGCAACCTGCCTAAGATAGACGCCCTCGGCATTGGCCCACGATCCCACGCGCCGCCGACTGTGTGTAATCGCTTGACCCGCCCGTCCGGCGGATAGGCCTAGATGCAGTACTCGAGTCTCGGCTACCTGCAGACTCGTTCTGGCACCATGGATGGCACGACCACATGGGTGCTCGGAAGACTTCCGCTGCCTGCTCAAGGACCACAGAGCCGCTTCGCCAGGCTACATACAAAGGAGTATCACTGCGGCGCTGCTGAGTGGGTGAATGGTACTCGAGGTCATGCTCTCAGGAGCAGCCGCTAGGACGCACGTGGCAGTTGGCATCGGCTTCTATCCGAGAAAGCTGCTGGTCTTGCTCTACATAGGCGTGAGCTCATCTGAAGGAAGCTCGACGGGCCGCATTACCGATATTCGCACGGATTTCCCAATTGAGCAATCATGAATGCATTCGAGCTTTCTTCTCGATATGCAAGCTCCGTTGTGGCTGACACTAACTGATCGCCAGGGCCGTTCTCCCGACACGGCCATCTGCGTATTCAGTTCGGGGATATAGAAGTTGAGATAGGTCGAGGAAGTTCTATATTAATGACGGACTCCCGCTTTGGATTTCGTCTTCAGTCCACCACTCGACCAGCTCAACTTCCTCACCGATCCGGCAGCCTTCGACATCATGTATACCGAGATCGCAACCATCGCCGCCCTTGTGGCGAGCGTTCGTGCTCAGCAGAAGTGCACTCTCACCACCGAGACCAAGCCGGCTCTGACTTGGTACTCTTGCGACAGCTCCTACGAGGACTGCACTTCCAATGCTGCTTCAGTCACCATCGATGCAAACTGGCGCTGGGTTCATAATGTCGAGGGCAGTACAAATTGTTACTCTGGTACGTCATATACGCGAAACGAGTTCGATTCAGATGTGACCGGCATTTCAAATAACACGAGAAGAGCAAGCTGACATGATGCCTAGGGAACGTGTGGGACGAGTCCATATGTAGCACAGATGAGGAATGTGCTTCAGAATGCTGTGTCGATGGCGCTAGCTACGCGTCAACATACGGTGTCACTACTAGCAGCGATGCTCTGACACTGCAGTTTGTCACCAGCAACTCGAATGGCAAGAATGTTGGCTCCCGTCTTTACCTGATGTCGGACGACAAGACCACTTACGAGGGCTTCACTCTCCTCGGCAAAGAATTCAGTTTCGATGTCGATGTCTCACAGCTACCCTGCGGTTTGAATGGCGCCCTTTACTTCGTGTCCATGCCCCTCGACGGTCTCTCCGGCGATGGCAACAACTCCGCTGGCGCCGAGTACGGCACTGGTTACTGCGACTCGCAATGCCCACGCGATCTCAAATTCATCAATGGCCTGGCCAACATTGAGGGTTGGGAGCCTCAGTCAAACAGCGCCAACTCTGGTGTCGGTGATCACGGAGCTTGCTGCCCAGAGATGGACGTCTGGGAGGCTAACTCCATCTCCGCTGCCTACACAGCTCACCCTTGCGAGATGACCGACCTCTTCATGTGCGAGGGTGATGACTGCGGAGGCACCTACTCCGGTACCGAAAACCGCTACACTGGCGAATGCGATCCCGATGGATGTGACTTCAACAGCTACCGCATGGGAGATACCACCTTCTACGGCCCCGGCATGACCGTTGACACCAACTCCAAGTTCACCGTCGTCACACAATTTATCGAGGAGGGTGGTGCCTTGGCCTCCATCAACCGCTTTTACATCCAGGACGGCGAGGTCATTGCCAACTCTCAGTCAGCCGTTCCCGATGTCGAAGCTAACTCGCTCACGGAAGAGTACTGTGATGCTGAGCATGATGCTTTTGGTGGAACTTATTCCTTCGGCGACCACGGAGGCTGGGCTGGTTTCTCCGAGGCTATTTCTCAACCCATGGTTCTCGTTATGTCCGTTTGGGATGATGTAAGCTTTTTTTCTTCTCTGCTCTCCTTCCTGTGGCCAATATACTAACTTCGCAATGCTAGTACGCCGACAACATGTTGTGGCTTGACTCTACCTACGCTGGAAACCAGACCTATGGCTTAGCTCGTGGCACTTGCCCAACTGACTCTGGTGTCCCCGCTGAGGTTGAGGCGGAATCTCCCAACTCTAAGGTTACTTACTCCAACATCCGATTCGGTGCCATCAACAGCACTTGGTCTGCCACTGGCTCAGGATCGGGCACTGGCACTGGCACTGGTACCACTACCACGACCAAGACCTCAACCACAACTAGCGCTGGATCCACCGCGACCGGAACTGTGGCTGCATACGGCCAGTGTGGTGGCATTGGATACACCGGTGCTACTACCTGCGCATCTGGCTACACTTGCAAGGTCAGCAACGCCTACTACAGCCAGTGCTTGCCTTAGATTGTGAACACGCCTGCGCTGTGACCGGGCAGATGTATACTTTCTAAGTGATAGCTCGGTCTGTTTTGTCTGGCAAAAGGAGCGACGGAAGCGGATGTTATTTACAATTCAAGACTTGGTGACGGATGATGGAATTTCTTGTGTATATATCTGGATAGACATAGACTATACTATGCTCTCAAACTGTTTCCATTGCACTATACTGAAGTGACTAAGATTGATGTGCAGGAAATCAGTCAACGAGAGGAAGTCCGCGATAGTTGTAGGACATCCTCATTGTAGTTCGAACTGATTCAATAGCTCGAACCAAGAACTACACTACACGTTTGAGACATCTCCGAGAACAATCTCTCTGGGGGTTATTCCTCCCGGGTGGCGACGAGCGGACCGTCTCGACAGAGATAGCCAGTAAGCCGATCCTGGTCCGCTTATTCGTGGTGGACCTCGCATCTACTGTGATGCTTAGCGAATATAGCTGATTATGCGAATGGTAATGAGTTTGCACAATATCGGGCGTTTTAATGTTGCTAACGAACGCCACGAAGGTAGGGAGACTCCAGCTGGAACGCCACGTGCTCTCCCTGCCTAGTGGCAAACCGGACAATCGCAAGGGCAGTCAAGCAAAACTACCTTGTAACGTCGACGCTAACCAAGCTTCGCATAAGAGTACGAAATACTATACGTGGCATGCAATTTGAATATCGACGAGCTCTGGTATCATGGCCAAGCTCGACCGACATTACGCGTAGCAATTCCCTACTCAATTGCTCCCTAAAATCATAATGGCCGCGACTGTCAATTTCAATTTCTACAGATACCTTCCAGTTGAGCTCCAAACCAATATTTGGCGCCATGCCGTTGTCCATCATGCCCAATCATGTCTCATTTTGGTAGACAAAGACACTCAACGCATCACACCCACTTCATCTCTTTTATGTCCAGCTCTACTGGTCAATACATTGAGTCGAAAGGTCACGAAAAGCTTGTATCCAGTTTCACTTGCAGTCTATCGCAAATACCAAGACTCAAAGACCACTCATAACAACTCGACGGTGCGAAAACATGACCGCCCGCGGCATCTGAGTCTTGAATTCGTCACCTGCGGGGTACTGTATCTGGGTTTGACACTTCAATCTCTCCATCTTCATGACTACGGCCTGTCGGTTTCTCAGCACTGGACTCAACCTCTCAATGCGCATCATCGCCAAACTGTTCGAACCCTTGGTATGTAGTCTTCTTCCACAGAAAACTAGTCGCTCTCTCAGATATGCAACGTATCAACTACGTTGCGTGCTCACTGAGTCTATCTCTAGTCAAAATCGTCTGGCTGGACCAAGCTGCCCATTCGCTTACTTGGTCTCCTGGCTCACTCGAGAACTGCGACTGCGATTTGAAACAAACATGGTTCGACACAAAGCTGTTTCTTAACATGGAACTGTGCCAGTATTTCATCCTTGAGCAGAAGAGCAGGCCTGGTTTTAGCAATTTCACATCGTGTACGAGCAATAGTCTGGAGACTTTGAAGCGACAGCATTTAGCAAGTGTTCTGTTTGACCATGGAGAGACTACAAGGGAGGGAGGAAGGCTGCTTTCTGCTGTCACACATAATGGGACGATGGCTTGTGCAACAGTCAGCCCTTAGATAGCGGGCTTGATAGTGCACGAGAGAATATCATTCGTTAAGAGGAAATTACTAGACATATTCTTCATAAGTCGCTACTCTAGGAAATACTGCAAAATGACAACTGTTCCAACTCCACTGTGTAACCAATCTGCAGATCCAACCCAGGTTGCAATTTTTGAGCTTGAGAGCAATGCCAAGAGACGACTAGTTACATTCACCACCAATATTGCCTTCAGAGGCTTCCGGCACAAAGCATCCCGCAAAACACAGCGTCCGAACCTCGATGCTGTGCCTCGGCATCGCGTCTGCGCGTTGGCTGTCTTGCCGAATACTCGCATGCACCGTGTCTATAGCGCACATTAATATTCGTCTTGCCCGAACATCTACGTGTGCATTGGGCATCACTAATTACTCACAAGATGCCGAGACACCAGGATCCGAATCGAAATGCTTGAAGATCAGGGCCTCCTCGGGAGTTTGACGGTCCAAGTAATACCACTTCTGCCCAGCTGCGTATTTAGCGTAGTAGACTGAGCTGTTGCTGCCTTGCTGGATAGAGTCTGTCTCTACTAGATCTTCGAACTTGACTGTGCGTCCATCGCAGACTGCTAGAGGCCATTGCTCGACCGGGTTGTTTAGGGGCTTCCAGACACTGTGGTTGGAATATGTGAGCAATTGTGATAAAAACCGGAGTCTTTGATCGGAATAACGTACTTGATCGCTCTGATTCTCTGACGCATTATGTCTTGGGCGCAACTGGGAAAGCTCTTCTCGATGCGTTTCATAATTGCAGCTGGCGTGAGATCAATGTGCGCGAAATTGCTGGGCAGTAACATTTCAGTTCGGTCGCTGAAATTAATCCTGTCTTTGCGACTGTAGTCACTGCTTCTGAGCTACCATTTCGTTAGCCTGTGAGCCAGAGGGTACAGGATTGGGAAGAAACGTACTCGCCAGTCGTATATAAAGACCGTGCCAACATCTCTCAGTTCAGACTGAAGCATCTCTTTCACTGCAGGCAAGTATTCTCGGACGATGACATATTCACTGAGAGACTGAAGCTGCGAATATCCGTGTAGTTCTCGCATAGTGAATCCATGAGTATCCAGCTGAAACTCATCTGCTTGGGCTCGAATATCAGTGACCTCGATTTGCTTCTCGTGCCAATTGAGGTTATCTTTTCTCTGATCTCGCGATTCCGGACGGAGATTCATGAAGATCTGAAAAGGACGTTCTTTTTCGTAGAGAGGACTCCACTTCAAGAACTTAACCCAAGCCATCTGAGTTTGAGCCATCTCGATGAATACACTTCACAGTTAGATAGATCGTTGGGTTGAGTTCGCCAAAGTTAAGTGAAAATTGGTAATCTAGGACAGCGGGACACGCGCAGGTCCTGGTTTGTTGGTCATTGCGCTCGTGGCTTCTGAACCTTCCGATCCGAGCTGCTTGATGATCTCAATAGGGGTCAAAGCGGAATTTAACCGGGCTCGAACCCATGAATTCTCCCGAAGGGGAAAGTTTGGTCTTTTGCCTTATCCTCCATCTTTTTTTCATAAGAAGACAAACATCGAGAGCGCTCAGATAATGAATGGTTTGCCAATATGGCACATGCAGGGCCAAGGACTATCTGTGAAGCGGCGAACAGGTCTAGAACATCTGGCGATACAGTATCTGGAGATCAAGGAAGATAAGAGCCTCATTTTCTATTTACCATCCACCTACTATTTGGTGTTTGCATGAGAATCCTGAAACAAAGGGATAAAAACATGCTGTGCCGTGCGGTGGCAGCAAGGAGTTTGTCTTGAACGTCTGCTGCAACGTTCTTCGCCTCCACGAATTTCTCATCTGTCTGTACCATACACGAGATAGACACAAGACGCATATAAATAAGAGCGTTTACATCCTCTCGCCGTCAATGTTCAACTCACAAGACACTACCGCACTCCATTCAATTACATCCTATAACTTTGATCGCTACAGAGCATCACTCACCATGTCGAACCAATTCGAAGCCATCATGCAAGCCAAGCTCCTCCTGACTATTCAGGACGAGCGCGCCCAACCCTGGAAGCTCAGCGTCGACACTCGCGCAAGTTTCGACTCCGAGGAATGGATCAGCATTGACAACTCCCCGGCCACCGAGCAGAAGCCTGATGCCCGCACCCAAGCCTTCCCCATCGGCGAGGTTGAACAATCAGCTGACGGCCATTTCGGCGTTCTTACCAACGCGTTTCCGATTGGAAACATCAACGCCATGACCAATGCTTTCCCAGTGGGTCACGTCAATGCGATGACCAACGCATTTCCGGTTGGGGATGTCAATGCCATGACCAATTTATTCCCTACTGGAAACATCAATGTGATGACCAACTCGTTCCCTGCTTAGTGCATGAAGAGGTAAGGTCACTCCTCCTTGTGCTCATTGAGAAATACTCTGATAGAAGGATAGATTGAGACTGGTCGGATACTGTTGGACCGACACAGAGCAGTGGTTTATGATGTGGAAGCTTATGATGCTTGGACAAGGAACAGAATGCCACAGAAATGTTGTCTAGTTGATAATACCGTATCTCAAGAAATCTCCAACAGATCTGATCACCTCGTCTCTGATTCCTCTCCCCTCCAAATGACACATATGTCCACTGTCCATGAAAACCTTCGCCTGAACCTGTCGAATCTTTTCCAGGAACGGCACTTGCGCAACATAGTGTGAAGTATCATATTCACCGTAGTATACGAGCGTCGGTACGTTGATGTTGTTGAGGCGATCGATGACCGACCATGAAGCGTTAGATGCATCTAGATCTACCGCCGAACGGCCATTCCTATTGGTATTGTTAAGTCCTGCCTGGCTGTAGAATCGACCGTGAGATTCCTACCTACATCGTACGATTTACCGTATCATCATCCCTTAGGTTTCTCCAAGCCGCACCAAGCTCCGGTGGGAGCGGTTGAGTACGGCACACGTGTGTCTTTTGGTAGTATGACATGGCGCTCTTGTACGCAGCACCCTCATATTCACTTTTCGCCATCGCCTCTTCAGCCGCTCGCCGCAGTTCCGGGGGAAACTCGTTTTGCTGGAGACGGAAACCTTGACGAGACAATTCTTTGCTTGCCAGAGCACTGGCGAGGACCAATCTACGTAAACCCGGGGGCTGACGAGCCGCAAATGCCGAGGCAAGCATGCCGCCCCAGCTATGGCCTAGGAGATGGAAGCCGCGTGTTTGGAGCTTAAGGTGGTCGATCAAATTGTCTAGCTCATCCTGGAATAGCTGTTCTTGCCAGAACGACTTATCGCCAGCCTTGTATCGAAGATGTGTGGATGAGGCACAGCCTATCTGATCGTAGAAGATGACCGGGATGCCGTATTGCGGCCACAGTTCGGCAAAGGGCAACAGGTACTCGTGCCCGACTCCAGGACCACCGTGCGCTATGATCACGGGAGGGCAGGTGGATGAGCCGAGATTTCCAATTATCTTGTAGTAAGTGAAGCACGGCTCGTCAACTGAGGAGACAGCAAAAGGCGCTTTGTCTTCTAGACACGGATGTTCAGCCATGGTTCATCTGTCCTGGTCGAGGTGGCGCGGAGTAGCGGGGAGGAGGCCTGCGTCAAGCTACCCCAACTCCTAAGCTGGGGGATCTCCTGGGCCATCCAATGATAAGCTCAGTTGTATTGGATTCGTTGCATCAACGCAGATGTGATGATTCGCATAGTCTCAGACAAACATTATCAGATGCCACTAGTTGCGTTTCAAATAATATCCCCTGCCACAGAGACAATTTGATTTGTGATTAATCATCGCAATGGGGCTATTGAATCACACGCATTGACCTCCCGAACTGTGACGCAAGGGATGGGGGCGGATTCATCAAGGGAGCGTACGGCACGAGAGCGTCGTCCATGAGCACTGAAGAGACGGCACAGGGACTGTTCATTGATCCACAGCAGATACTGGAAGATCTACGTACTGAATTGGAGATTGGATGGTGGCTTTGGGGACCTGCGGAGGTCTTGTAGCAGTTTGGTGCGTACATCCATCACGTAACGTTTTTGTACGACTAAGGCAAGGCCATTGCACCACTCTACGTCGGAATCGCCATTCGACTCGCATTGAGCTACAGACTGCAATGTATCCAGTGGCTGTTGATACCCGTTGCATGGTAGTAGTTGACCAAAGCCAGTTCTTGACGGAGTAACACGGGCTTTGCTTCTTCCTGCAATTGCTTCTCTCCTTATGTCATAGGTATATTACAATAATTCGTGCGTTAGCCCTATAACCGTGTTAGGGGAAACTGATCACGGGTAGTGCTCCTTGCTATGCGAAGCTGTCGCGAGAAATATCTACTATATAGGTCGTTTTTTCTCGACAGAAGCATAAGAGATAAAGAAGGTTGAGTTCAGGGTTTAGCCACACTCTCAACCACTCGTCGTAGTCGCGTAAGAATTCGCACTCTTATAAAGTGAGTTAGGCAACGTAGATATAGACGTTATATGAAGCATAAAGCTAGTGAGAAGATCTTCTCGCTTGTAAGACTGGAGGAGTTAAAAACACTTTATTCTTAATATGTGCCAACCTAGTTTCATCCCAGCATACATAAATGGTAATTTGTAATATAAATTTATAATCTCCTCTGATCACCAAGACGTCAATGCATCCATTCACATACACAACCGACCAGCCTTCAACCTCGCAACATTCACCTCTGGGGCGAATCCGATGTATCCGACTTCAGCTTCGGGTCGAAGATCTCCCAACCTGCATCGCATATCACCAAATGGCGTTGCCCTATCATCTGCGCCCAAGGTAGTCCCGCCTGGTTCAATCCCAAACTTCTTGTCGTCCGTGAACGAGAGCGCCAGCTCGAATACACGAGTGGCTAAAGACGGGAGGTCGCAGATGAGGCCCAAGAGCCCGACGAGTACCGCGGTGGACGAGCACATGAGTAAGACTACCACCCAGAATATGACTGGATCATAAACCTCTGTATACACTATTGTAGTTGCATTTGTTCCGGCCGTGGCAGGCAAATTTGATGGAAAGGGTGCTTCGTGGAGATGGCGGAGAGGTTTTTCCACAATGTTTGGGTGAATGACCAGTTTTAATCCGTTGCGTGGTGCATATACCGAGAGAAACTCCTGTGCAGGCCCGATCTCAGCGCGTCCGGTCCATCCTAGGAATTGGCGAATCCAACCATCTAGGAGGGATGCTGTTCTCAGGGAGAGTTATTTGGTTCCGGCGAGCTAGATCATCGTATAGAGGTTGTGAACATCCCAGTCTGCCTCGTCAATCGCATTTAAGTATGCGAATATTTTCCTGGGGCACAACCTGAAGCTGCCTGGTAATTTCTTGCCTGCCCACGAATCAAAAGGCGTCAAACTGCTGGATCGCAAGTCTATTGCCGATGCGCGCACGGCGTTGACGCGACACCGTCGGCCTTGGCACCTGACCTTTGCTTCGACCCATGTCTCGCTGACAGAACAGTGAGCAGATATGGCACGACATTCGTCAGGCCGCTCCTTTTCCACACAAGGTCTCATATATATGATTAAATCCATTTGTTTCTCGTGTTGGCGCGTGGTCTCCAGTCCTGAAAAGGACAGGAGCCTTTGGCAGCTTTCCAATTGCGGATGGGTAATGCACCAACGTGTCGGTCTGTCCAATTTGGGGCAGTCCGGCCAGCTTATGGACGGATAGGGCGAACCTTAATATCGGATGGGACGCTGGGGTTCACAATGGTCTCTTTCAGAGCGGAACAATTCGTTTTCAAATAAGAAGTCTCGATGGTGAAAGATGTCAGGCCTCTTGAAGGCAAGTTGTCGATTGGAATGCCCACCGTCGACGCAAATGAGTCCGGTCCTTTCCGAATTCACATGTCGACTGGTGCAGCAAATGATTCAAGGGGATTGAGCGCACAGATCGCACAGATCGCCGTCATGTATAGCATGGGCTATAAAGTCGTACGGCTCAAGCGAATCATGATACGGCGAGAATGCTGCTCTGTCAAGCAAACCATGGCGTAATGGACCTGTGTCCGTATACCTCACTACTGAGGAATAACGCTTGGTCTCGTTGCGGGTGGAGAAGATTCGTAGAGATGCCTGGCCCCCAAGGGGATCCAAAGGCGCCAGATGATGAGTCTGGTTGCTGGAGGCAGGCGTTTTGCTGGAAGTTTTGAGAAGAAAGGAGTAGGTCTAGATTATCGAAGTTCATGTCCTGATTATGAATGCTTTGATCTTGTACGGGTAGCACGAGAAACAAGGGAGTGCTGGTGCCTTCGAGAGGCTGGTTTGTGTTATGACATGGTAACGAGGGCGGGAGCAGGTGCTCGAAGCGTAGTGGACGAGTAGATGAATATAGATATTGCCAAAGGTGGTCAGATGGTCTTGGGCTTGTGTTAATCAAGACTATAACCATAAGAAAGATGGACCGTGAACGGAATATTTTATATAGAATACACATCCTTAGAAAAGATCAACGCTAGGACCGCCCTGCGCGTCCTTGCTGGTCAGTATTGGGAGGAGGAGGGAGAATCTACCCATGCGAGGTGTTGGTGGGTTTCCTAGTACAGTCTCCCCTTCTGGTTGGTTGAGTCACCTTGGGCACAGGCGCCGACATGGCATTTCTATTTTCTCAAACCAAAGGGGGAAACATTCCTAACGTATTCTTATCAAAACCGTTCATACTGAAGTGCGGCGGCTGAATAGGCGCCGCTAAATCTTCATCAGTTCGAAATATAGGAAAGAAGCGAGTGGTTAATAAGAAGATAGCTCCATTTAAGTGCGCGAATGTGTGTCTTAACCTTGGTATTTAATGTCGTTGGTACTTATCCGCTGCCGAACGTCCATCTTGTGTCACACAGCAGATCTTAGCTTTACACCCCGCCATACTCAGCGCCCCTTTGAATCCAGAGTATGAAAAACATCAAACATGGGCAACCGACTCAGAGTAATGCGCAAACGCCGTGCCAGATCATTACAAAGCAAGATCATAGACTACGCCGAACTGTTCAGCTTAAACGTTGAATTGGTCGCTCAGGACAAGACCAGCGGGGACTACGAGGTGTTCCAGCCTAGGCTGGACAAGAACTTTCCTCCGGCCCGAAACGATATTGTAAGAACACCTAAGCCGCGGCAGGGGGTAGACGAAGTAGCTGACCCCGACAGTATCCCCGCATACTACATATCGGCGACGAGAAGGTCAAGGTTAAGGGAAGAAAGGCAAAGACCAAGACCGGAGGGATCCCAGGCAGACCTACGACGAATGGAGAAGTTGATCTCACAGTCCGAGGTGCCCAAACCCCCCAGATATTTCAGCCCGTGACCTCAAGAAGGTGGTCCGCCAATGAGATGAGCTTGAAGAGAGACAGCGAAGCGGCTAGTATACTTAATAATAGAAGTCTTATCTTGAAATATCCTGGTACAGACTATCATAGTGGCATTGCTCGCCGTAATGAACTCGAGAGCTAGACGGAAGGGATTGTAGGCTGCCGTCTTTAAGGTGAATGGATACCAAACACAATGACCCGCACTATCGATTGCTGCGTATCGTATCCCTGTCTCGCTCATAGTAAACTCTATCCACTTAAGAGAGTGCACTGTTCCCTTTCTGGAAGACTCAAGCGTTCGGCTCCAGACTGTCGGGTCATGCATGTACAAGGGCCCCCATGTCACATCACATGTTAGAGGGGGAGGGTCCTGAGATGCATTTCTCACATCCGGTTTACACTCCTTTGCTGACTAGCTACTCTATGTCTCTTGTTCTCACCCGGGCCTGCTCTCCTTTCGACATTTATGCGACACTCTTACCTGATAATTTGATTCTTCATGTCATAGGTTAGGTATACTAAGTTTAAAGCTAATACAACCATTACAGTAAAAAAGAAACTAATAGAAGTAATAACTATCTCATTTATAAAGAACTAAGGTATAAAATATTCCATATTCATAACAAAAATATCACTGCCTGCCACCTAAGTGCGGCTGCCAGGTAGCATAAGGAATGCAAGGAGGATATCCAACCCATTGAACCAGACATAGGTCATTCACATTTAGTGTGAGTATCTTCAAAGGGTTGTCGAGGCCCGAGAGCGACCCCTTTGCCCCCGACACCACCCCAGTAAGCTAAGACTTTGGTTTCATCCTCCAACTGTACAGTGTATTCGCATTCCCAGCTGGAAGCAGTGTATCGAATGCCATCGGGCAATGTCATAGTGCGATGCACTAGGAGCTGCATATACCCGTTATTGCACTCCCTGTGCTGGAAACAGCCGAGAATAGGGCCTTCTGCCCTATGAGAAGGCTAGGTCGGAGTCCATCACGTTCCTCACGAAAGTAAATGGAGGCGCCCGAGTAGCATAACGGCGAGTTGACACGCCGCGGTTCAAAATAAACGCAACAGTATGACGATAGTCAACAGATGCCATAATGAATAGATAGAGAGATCCTCGGTCGACCGCTTGCGAAATGATGCATGGAGCGAGAGACGGCGGCGGAGGAGACGCCCTTTTCAAAAATCTCGCTGAACTCTCCCGAGCACCTGCCACCCGAACCGAGGAGGTCAATACGATGTGACAAAAGCGGCCCGGCGCATATCACACTGCTCTGAATGGCTTGTTGGGCCGGCTGCTCCGCCGGACCCATGATGGGGAGGTGGTGGCCGATATTGTCCTCTTCGTTCTCGGCCTTCACTTTGCAAAAGCTCGCTCAAGGTCTATTAATTCATATTACCTGCTTTCTCTAGTCTATCTCCCTCATCAGCCATGTCCGTTTTGCTCGCTACCGGACACCTCTCAAGAAGCCCGTTCCTTACGTACGATGCATTCCCGGTGGATAGTGGTCGAGCAGGAAGCTGGATGCAACCACCGGCGCAGCCAAGGATTGAATGCTTCCTACAGAGTCGAATTGGTCGAGGAACAGTAACCAATTAGACGTGTCGGTTCGAGAGAAGAAAGAAGCGCTCCCTCACCGTCGCGCAGGTTCCAATAGCGGCCAAACCTGCCGTACTATTGATCGGCGGGTGGCTTGAGTAGTACTTTAGGTAGATACCCAGGAGACTGGCAACCCTATAGCGTGTTAGTTGTAGGCAGGCCTGTGATATCGAAGCCATTACAGCACGAACCCCATATAAAGCCTTCAATCCAGAAACAGACGGCAAGGTACGACCAGGCAGCCCATCCGCGATGCGGAGGAGAGGGCAGACGCGAGGGATCGCGAGTCATGTCGGGCTGAAAGTCTTCAGTTGCCGTCGAGCACAACGTGAATGAATTGAAAGATTCAGGATAGTTAGTTATAGTCTTGAATCTAGGCGTAACCAACTGGACATAAAACAGAGTACGGTTCTTCACTACCAGCAGATACACTGGTATGATCAGGAGAGAATGCCCCTTGCATATACGAATACCGCCTAGTAAAAACAACCTAAAAGTGAGGGTATGCCAACCACTATCACCGAACGCTGATTAAATGCGACCAGAACAAGGAACTCAAGTGGTTTACAGCCCTGTTAAAGGGGAAAGATGAGGATGCATACCTCGCCAGTGATGTTAACAGTTGTTCGCCTGCCAATCAACTGCGCCAAGCAGACATGATTCAGGGATTATCTTATTTGGTGCAGATCAGGTAGAAATGATCAATTGACTGGTTTGTCTGTTTTATCTCCAAGCAGATACTGATGTAGCTGTAGGAGGTCTAATAAGTACCTGTGTTTTGGTGTTTTCGAGTTTCTGCTGAATACCCCGCCGCCCAATCCCCCACCCCCCCCGGTCCCCGCCCCCGCCTCCCTAGGGCCGCCTATATTATAGTGCCTATCGCCTGGATATAGTAGATTTGAACCCCGGAGATATGCGGATCTATCTTCTTATCTGACCCTACAGTAAAGTTAAGTCAAACACATATCTCCAACATAGGTAGGTCAAACACACGTTATGGTGCCTCGAATAAGGCAGGAAAAAGAAGGTCTTATCCGATTGCTTTATCTTGTTTGACCGCATCGCTGCTGCATACAAATTTGGAAGTGTTGGGATGGAGCCCTTCAGACCTGGAGGTTGTGGCTTCCAAAATTGGAGTCGCCCATCCCGTCGTGTTGTCCCATATTATACAGGCATTCATTGTCGCTGTAATGTAATACGTCTCAAGCGTTTATCTACATTTTGTTCATACTCGAGGTTTAAGTTCTACCACGGCCAATGCGAGGGTGTTCAATAAAACCTAGTACTAGTACTATATCGTAGCACAATAGACCCGACAGGAGCAACCGTCTGGTGATGTATGCGACGGGCCGGTTCGGTCCGTTTTAGGTACCAGGATAGGCCAACCAGGTACCTATAAAGGTATATTTCCATAGTAACTACATGTCACAGGAGCCAGCTTCCCCTCTCCAACTCTGTCTTTCCTCTGAAAAGAAAAGGAAAAAAAAAAGGAAACATTAGCTGTCGCAATGTCGTCCTCAGCGTTCAAGCCTTTTGCTACCACTGGCACCGAAGCACAACAGCTTTTGCAGTCTCATGAGTTGACAAGCGTACAGTTAGTTGAACAGTGCTTAGCCCAAATCGAACAGCATGAGGCTCACCTCAACGCACTGATTTCCGTCGCTCCTCGGCATCTTTTGATAAGTGCGGCTGAGGCATTGGACATGGAGCGCGTTGAAGGGAGAGTCAGAGGGCCTCTGCATGGAATTCCTATCATACTCAAGGTGCTACGACCTTCTGCAAGCTTGGGCTCCAAACTATTGACCGTTTTAAATCTTCAGGACAACTTCATCACCTCTTCAGAGTTAGGAATGACCACTACAGCCGGATGCTGGGCTTTGGCCAGTGCGAAGAGCAGTAGGAACTCCGCCATGGCTCAAACTCTACTGGATGGTGGCATGATAATTCTAGCGAAGGCCAACATGACTGTGCGTTGGGTCACGTCAGATCGTCTGAGATGGAACACCTAGCTGACGTATCACTGGCACAGGAGTTCGCAGGCATGAAGGTGATGTCTAAGATGATGCCCGGGTGGTCTGCCTACGGTGGCCAGACCTTTTCAGCATACGTGCCTAACATAGAGCCAAATGAGACCCTGCTGGGCCATTCTGTAAGCGCCTAACCCCATCATCACATTGCTCTTTGTCGCTGGTTTCGACGTATACTAAGCCGGTGCGCAAGGCCCCTGGTGGATCTTCGACAGGCTCGGCTGTCGGCGTCGCTGCGGGCTACGCACCTTTGGCGATTGGGGCCGAAACAGTCGGGTCTATCGTCACACCGGCATCTCGGGCTGCTCTCTATGCTATCAAGCCTACAGTCGGTATTGTGGACACGACGGGCGCCTATTGCCTGACGGACTTTTACGATAGTGCAGGGCCCATGGCCAAGTCGACTCGCGATCTCATCCCAGTGTGCGAGCTGCTGCTCAATCGAAAAATCACCGTGGAGGGGGAGCTAGACATGGATGACTTGAAGGTCGGCTTTTTGGACCCGCGGAAGTGGACGCTAACAGAAGAGATATGTAGGCAGCATGATGGAACAGCTGAAGAGATGGTGCGTTTCCAATAAGCTGAAAGTCAGGAGAGGTTGCTAACATGTCGTTTCGCAGGTGGAACGGTACGAAGAATGCCTAGCTGGCCTCCGCAAGTCGGGATGCAATGCAACATACCCCGTAACACTTGCAGCCGAGGCGGCCTTACTAGTCAACGGTCAAAGTATCGTAAAACCGGTGGCATGTACGAACTTTCTAAATGCTTTCGAAGTCTCCAATGAACTAGCTAGAGGCTGACGTTATGTTCACAGTTTGGGAGTTCAAGAACATCTGCATCCCTCGCTTTCTATCGTTCTTTGACGAGTCGCCAGTTCGTACACTCGGCGAACTGATTAAATACAACGAAAAGCACAAGGAGAAGGCAATGCCGGAGCGTACGTTTCCTCATACTGGCTCAGCGCGCACTACTTGGATTTCACAAGGCTTAATTAGCATTAAGAGCAGCGGTCACTGGACAAGACGACCTGATTCAAGCGGAGGCCGAGACATTTGACCAAGACCACGTCGCATTTCTCAGAGCCAAGGGACGCGAGGTTGCTCAACATGCACTCGACGACGCCTTCGAGCAGCAAGGAATAGACATGATCGCAGCGCCCACAGACTCGTCTCTATGTGTCTATGCTGCCCAAGCAGGTAAGTACTTTTCCAGTTGAGGAACTGCCACCACTCGTGATCTTACCCGCTCACCAAAAATTGGTAGGTTACCCTCTTGCTACTATGCCTCTGGGACAATTGAGCTACAATAACCGGCCATTTGGTCTATGCATGGTCGCTAAAGCAGGCAGGGAAGAGAGTCTGCTTCGGTTCATGGCTTTCTATGAAGAATGTACACCGGCGAGGCCGATTCCTCACCTGTAGCTGAGCTGGACGATATAGATATCGTCAATGCGTGTGCTATTTAAGTAATACTCTAGGGCAACCTTTGAAGAGGCCACGAAATTTCAACGAGATATCTCCTCTAGCTGGGTACAGTAGTCAGAGGGATGGTGGAATCGAACTCGTGTTATTGCTGAGCGTTGATACGTAGCAAGTATTGAGCGTGATTTTCATATCATATTTGAAAGTCGCAGCACAAGACCTGAAAGAGGAGCGAGAGATATGTAGGATTGCAGTAACTATCTTATTTGAATATCCTCAGGTTCTATGAAACATCCAAACTTAGTAGCACTAATGGTCGTCAAGAAAAAATGTGGGGCTAGTTTATCTAGTGACGAAGATGGTAACAAGTAGAAGATAAGCCACAATAGCTGGGGTAGCTAATGAGTTGGGTTACCTACCTAAGGTAGGTACTGTTTCATTAACGAAAGGTACCGCTGCGCCAAAGGTGTTGGTATTGATGTATTGCCCGAGGGCGTTGGTTGGTTTCTTTCGAAGGTACATATACACTCCGACCAGTACCTACCTAATGGATGTTTTAATTGCGGGGCCTGGTTGCTATGGCAGAGCCACAACTGCGCCATAATTTAGCGATAATTCAAAACATCGGACACCATCAAAACAATTCAAGTCGCAATACAGCATAACGAGACCGAGACCAACGCCGACAACCTAACCTTTCTTGATCTGCGCTTTCATACAGGCTCGGTTCCTCAATCTCGTGCAGTGCAGCGCCCCAGATGGCTGCTGTACTGCCGCCCTTTACGCCGCCAGCAGCAACGCACGCTGTGGCAAGAGAACAACGCGAGGTCCGGTTTCGGCACCCGGCCTACCCTGCCTCGACTCCCGACCTGCTTGCACTTGTGGCTGCCGACGCTGACGACGGGCTCGACTTCGATATCGCGCTGACGTCTTGCTGCATCCTTACCGACACGAATTGGGACACTGGATACCTGGCGCAGAAGCAAGCTGGGGCCGACAATCTTCTCCAGAGAGTCGAGCGTCCGCAGGACGGGCTGCTACGTGGGAAGGAGTACTTTTTCTGCGTTGAAGGACAAGAGCCAGCGTCATGTATTTCGTCTCCTCTGCCTCCTTCCATCTTGACCGCAATTGCGGCAAGCTACAGTACCTACAGCTTGGCTCACCAGAATATTTTGAATTACAGTTAAATATCCCGTCATCCCATCATTCCATCACTGGCGCTTCCCACATGGCGACCTGCCGCCGTTGTGGGCGCAGCTAGGGTTGCCCGAATTTATCCCCTCGCGTCCGACCCTTAAGGGGCCTGCCGTGGCAATGGACCGCGACATTACCTGTCGCGTGACTGGGTATATGGATGCGGTTGAGAAGGCTCACCTCGTTCCAACGGGAGAATGGCTTTGGTTTGTGTCAAATAGGATGGATAGGTATTGCCGGCGGCCGCTGGAAGTATCAGCAATCAACGACGAGAAGAATATCCTCGTCCTCCGCAAGGACCTACATCATCTCTTCGATACCCGGCGCTTTACCTTTGTACCCAGGAAATGTGAAGCTACTACTGAAGTGGTAACATATGTGCTACTACCGTCCGGCTCACCCGAATTTGTAGGGTTGTACCACAACCGCTACCCGCAGTCAATTCGGGGCATCAGCATCGAGTGCCTCTTTGCGCGCTTTGCTTGGTCTTTATTCACCGACGAACATGTTCCCTTTTTCGGGTCGGATCTCGAATACACCGTGCGCCTGTGGGACAAGGCTAAAGGTGAGCCTGAGACCCAAATATTGAGAGGTCTAGATGCCAGGTCTAGAGCCCAGATCTTTGAGTCCACACGGTCCCAGAGTCGGAGCGTAAGTCCTAAGAAGAGGTCGCTCTCGGCTCATCGCGGCGATGATGGTGAGGGCGCCGATGGCTACTCGTCAGACAACTCAGTGAGCTATGTCGACGGGTATGAGGCCAACATCCTAGACGATCTAGTATCGAGGGGGCGGCCTCGAAAGCGTACCTGGGAAATTTCGAGGCGCGCTGATGAGCAAGTGCCAAGCTTATCAGGCTCGTTCACATCCGAAACTGAGTTCAGCCTTGCAAGTGTCCAAGTCCCACATCCTCAAACTCCAAACGAAGACGATTCTACTGCTTCCTCTCTAGCACCCGCCAGCGGCACCACAGGCAGTGGAAGACCGGCAAAACGCATTTATATTGAAGGGAAGCAGGCCACGGAAGGGTAGCTCGATGAGTAGTGGCCTATACTTCTCGCGGTCTAATAATTTTCGTGTGCCCGACGCATCCCACTTTCTTGTGCCGCGTACCATGCCGCCTGTTGCCTGTTGCGAAACTCGGAGCCCGTAACCACTAACATCTGGTCTTCGTGAAACATCGCAATAAGGACAATGGCCCCAGGTGTTGTCGCTGCATCTATGCTTCAACAAGTCAATGCTTAGTTAACGTGCAATACAGCGTCGTTCACACTGTTGCAAGAACGACACCTCTCCGTCACGCGTCGCGTATAGTAATACGCATATGCGACACATGACGGTCGATGAGGACAGGCGTCCAATAGCCCGGCAAGTACTCCAAGAACTCCAGGTGCCAGGTCGGAGCAATTCGTCCGCACACGAAGGTGCGAGGCAGCCGTCCCCTGTCTCGTGTCCCGAACGTTCCAATTGTAACGCTACATGATCCAGCCCCTATCACACATTCTCGTCCCGATCATCGCCGTTTCCCGTCGGCAGTCCCATTGCACGCACACTACTCTATAGCCTCCACCGATAACACTTATCCGCGCTGGTCTCAAACATCGACATTGTGGTTTCCGAAGCCCACCTTGAGAAATCTCTCGGACGCTGTCCTTCGAGTACATAAAGTATGCCCTCGCCTCGCCTCTGAGTTTTCCTTTGTTACGCCGATTAGCCATTTACATTCCTTCACCTCTAAACCATTGAAACTGCGCGCAATACCTTAACGGACGACGCCTCGTGCCGTGCATAAGCACCTGCCTTCTTACTTGGGCAGCTCTTCGCAGTCGTTCATAACCAACAACAAGCGCTGGAACTCCTTCTAACCGACTATCCCCATTAGAGTGAGGTCGGCCTCGGCAACCTGCTACGCCGCGTTTCCGCCCGTATCGGCTTGCGACGGCCTGGGTGTCTCTCACGGCGACGGTTGCTTCTGCCGCTTACCGGCTTAATAACTGGTCAGGTATATTTATAGACAACGTTTGTTCATTGGAGCGGAGCAAGGCTCACATTCGAAACAATCGGTGCACATGACATTCCTCTCGCCCAAGGTAGTCGCGGGATTGGAGACTATAGATACGTAGCAATCGAGCTCTGGAGACAGCAGTCTTCTTGTCTTTAAAGGGAAGCTGGGCTGTTGTGTCCACCAATTACGAGCCATTTAATAGTATTAAATAATTTTTATTGATGATAGCAAAGTTACTAAAATAATCATATAAACGTCGTATTGTGTTACGACTTTTTATTAGTCCAATACTATAAATCTATCATGGTAATTGATACGTTAAGCCCATAGTCGTATTTCACGCACACTAGAACTGTAGTTAAGGGCAAGATTTTTAATAACCGCTTATAATTTGTTCAAGATAACAGACGGTTGAATTCCGTTCTTATCATCAGAGTAACTCTCAACCTTCTGGCGTAGTCGCGTAAGACATCCCTTACGGTTCGCTGTACATCGGTAGTCTGCCGTTTCGAATCTAGCAATAGTAGGTACTATAGTGTTGATGTCAATTACCAAAGGCGACATTGCTTTGGCAGATGACTTTATAGGGCATTTATTGCTATAGACGGGGAAATTACTCGAGGGGAACCTCTTCCGGAATCACAGACATTGACGGCCCCCTAGAGCCAGACAATTCTTCATCACCCTTCGCGCGTAGCGTCTCATCAGTGATACATCACAGCCCGTGTTAGCTTTCCCTTGAGACAAAGGTTAACCTCATTCTTCGTGGCACGTTTGTACCGAAAGGAAAGGGTCGCATGCTTTGATCTTGGCATAACACTTATTGTTTAGAATGTTAACGCATCATTAGTGAACTTTCTAGTC
The DNA here is from genome assembly GCA_022432385.1 of Xylariaceae sp. FL1272. Taxonomy (NCBI): domain Eukaryota; kingdom Fungi; phylum Ascomycota; class Sordariomycetes; order Xylariales; family Xylariaceae; species Xylariaceae sp. FL1272. The sequence continues at coordinate 585,136 of JAJJXC010000020.1, forward strand.
CAAACTCCCTCATCCTGGTAAGCCCAGCTTAACCATCGTGAATTACAGTTGTTGCAGTCGAAATTCCGGCAATAGAGCCCTTCCCAAGGCCGGCCGTAGTGCTTTCCTCTGAGAGTCTTTTGCCTTACACCGGGTGCTATGGCGTGATGAAGGTAATGATCTATCGATAAGTCATCATTGTCAGAATGGGCTACCCAGATTCGAGTTGCGTTGCTATTGTATCGACTTCCGTTTCTGGCCGTTTGCATCACCATCATAGTAATGCGACGATACTTTCTTCATCATTTCTGCGACAAGGGCTCTGCTAGTCATTTCATTAGCCACATCAACATGGAGGTGATGGACAGGTTCCTCTAAGAAGTTGTGTTGTGTGATTTTCACGGTTATTCGGATGCCATCCAGTGTCAGGATTGATGCTGGTCCATCGCGAGGGCCACGCGTTTGTATGATGCTACCAATTACGATGTCTTTTTGAACGTTCTGCTGTGAGTTTGACAACCGTGATGCCTTAGCGTCATCGGCGTAGTCGGATTCTGCCTGGTTCAAAGGAAGTCTCCATAGTTGATCCCTTAAATCATGTATCGTGAGCGACATGTCTTCTTCTAGACGAGGCCACCACCTTTTGACCTCGACCATATGCGGAAATACATATGCTAAGTCGTCGTCTGTTTCACCATCAGGAGCGCCAATGTAGTGCTCACAGAAAATGAGTATTCCAATAGATGGTCCGCCTGATGACCGACTCAGCCGTATGAAAGCAATCAGGGCGAGGTTCGGCATGACCATTATGTGCGAGGAGGTTACTCCCTGGAGTCCGTTTATTCGCCTTGGGCAGCAGTCGCCATATTGGTACTTGGACACCGCTTCATGGTTATCAATCGGTTGCATAAATATCACGGAGTTGAACGTCGAGCGGCGTTGGCGCAACTGCCAGTTCTTGGTGAGTAGTACTGTTTTGCGTTTCATCCCAGATAGCATTAACGGGGGTTTGTTCGCAACTAAATACGGTCACGTAAGCAATCGTGTGCAATTTTAGATGATTAAGTAGTCAATCGTTATCCCGATCTGGATCACGACCTATTTATACTCCATCTCCGCGACAAAGCACCCGTGCGAACTTACCAAGGGAATCCCCGGAGACAATAGCTTGACCAGCATCATCGTGTCGAATCCGAAATATCTTGTCTTCCATGCGACGATGATACACGCGGTCTTTTTCGAACTCTTCGAGCCATATAGCTGGTCGATGCAGCCTTGATTTATCGTCCGTATATCTGCTTTCCAATATTCCGAGGAACTCCGTGCCGTGTACACGAGATCCTGACAGATCCAAAGGCATACGCCACAATAAAAGGTCAACTTCGACACCATGCTTAGTTGTTTGTATACTGAGGCGCTCCTGCTTGTAACTCCGTGCGAAGCTGTCAGTTGGATTGAAGTCGTCAGGCGTTTCTGCTAAGACATCCCCCTCCAAGGCCCATTGAAATTTCCGTTGGAGCAAGATGGACTGATCATTAGTTTTTTTGACGATCTCTTCTTGGAGCCTACGGAACGCCTTTTTCCCGCCTTCGCCATACAGCAAAGGCATATTGACATCAAAGAGGCCCATCAGGCTATATGCTCTGTCTTCTGGTCTTGTCGTAGTGCGACCACCGGCCCAGGTCATCTTTGTATGTATTGAATTTTCGTGCAAGGTACTCCGCTTGAAATTAGGGATATATGTAGCAGCGGAACCCTTATTGTCCAGAGGGTGGTTGTCGGGAAGTAGGACGCTAAGGTCAATGCGAGTCCGTGCACCAATACGCTTTGCAAGATACGCGCGTGTGCCCAAGAATTGCCAGTGTTGGTCGAAGAAAGACAGATGGCGTGGGGCAATCAACTCCTGGAGCTATTGACCATCAGCATAGCCGTTCAGATCCCAGATGTCGGATGAAAAAGCCTTACTGGATCGTGTTAGCGTATCAGACAGTCCTAAGTGTATATCAAGTTGACGAGACTGACCTGTCCAGCCACGTGTAAACCACCGACTCTCCTCGAAAGAACTATCGGGTGTAATTTTGACTCCACCGTATCTCTCTTGAGCCTGTGTTTCCACTGCTGCGAACGATAGTGAAACATCCGATAAATACGCATAACAAATAGCCGAGTATTCATACCAACTGAACATTGAATTAATTGCCTCCGACAGCTCAGAACTGCTTTTCTTATCTATGCCTATCCTCTGTCAGTCGAAATACCTGCCAGGTAGGGCAAAGAATGGGCCGTCGCGCACAACACGTATCAATCCAGATAAAGTCAAACCCATCCGCGGCGGCCATAAATGCCGACCTGACCACTTTGTTGGCCCCTCCCTTTTCTTTCCATGCGCCGCCGCCAATAGTGATATCTTCAAAGAGTACTTCGTCCTTTTCCCAAGTGTGCGATAAGATCGCATACGGCGGCGTCCCGCTCCCGATGTATGTCTCGAGCTGGAGAGTCTTGGTGTTTAACAGCCTCATTTTCAGGGAATGGGCAATATGCGATTTTGGGCCGGTATTTATGGGAGAAGCTGGTTCAGTTGATACTAGCCAAAAACCAAACAAAATGTTGTTGTCGTGGAATATTGTCTGGGCTCTGGAGGCAGCCGGCGGCAAGGCAGATTTTCCCCGCACCTGACTGCATAGAGATATCTGATTGATCAACCTCACCGGCGCCACTAGTCCAAAACAAGATCATGCTGTGTTGCCTCATATGGGCAAGGGCCGTGTCGGATGTGAGTATTATCTTGAGAAATCACGTACATATCAGCTTCTAGAGTGAATCTCATCGCCGTCCTCTCTCTACGTGAAAGAAATTTGGGCAAGTTGACATTGAGACATCAGGAGTGACTACCTAAGGGAGAATATGTTAAATGACTGCTATTACAACTCATTACATTGGCACATACCTAATTATTATGAGACCCTGACGACCTCCACCAACTCCCACGAGCTGCCCCGCTCGATTTGGCCTCCTCAATAGAAGCAATACGGCATGCTCTATGAAGCATGATCCAAAGGTGTAGTTGTGTATGTATGCCAACGTCTTCCGATAACTACTTCAGTAGGTGATTAGAGGTTACTTTTCTTGCTTCACATGAGTCTCTACACCATCTCTGAACGCTTCACGATAGGTTACCTCTTGCCTCTGTCACACAGCTGGACATGTTCGTTTATTTTCCCTTCGGCACCATATGAGTATATGCACTTGTGTATTTAGGTACCGGAAGCGACAGAACCTAGGTTGAGTCTCGACAACGCCTCACTTGCTTCGTCACACGAACGCGGCAACCATAGGCCCTTAACGCTGGGGTCGTGAGTCGCACCGTAGGCTGCATCTAACAACATGGATTTAGGTGGAGCAGCAATCCCTTGCATTCCAGCACTCCATACCTCCGTCTAACATTCTATGGTTGTGAGGTACCACACTTTCAGCATTATGTTCGACTTCTTTCAAACATCAGCTGAGATGTACTTTGCCTCGCCTCAGAATGGCTGCCTCACGCATTACTGAGTTGGCGGAGCGCATCGCACAGAACACGGCCATCGTGAACGAGTTTCTTGACAACAATGGCCTCTCGCAGCCCACCTTTGACGCTGATGGACCATCGACGTCCCAGATACCATCAACGGAGCCTATCGTTTCGGGCGCTCGTCAGATGGCCATTAGCGACTGCCAGGAACTACGACAGCTTCTCCTTGGCCCCACGGAGCATCTCATCAGTTTTCGGCACAACGAGCTGTTGAGCCAGCATGTTATAATGCGATTTCGCATCGCTCAAGCTGTGCCTATCACCTTCCTTTGCATTTATTATCCGTGCGCAAGGTACTGTTAGTACACTAGCGCCATTCCTACTTATTTTGCTAACACTTGGCATTCGCCACTTCTTTATACCTAACCTCTTTGGAAATTCTTACGGCGCTTAAAGGCTTTTTTTTAGACTGTTTCGTAATAAACGTTTAGTTTACGCTTAATTAACCCTTTTTTATCGACGAACTAAGTTAGTACACGTGCCCGCCCGATTTTTTTACTTTTATTAATTTATAAAGTTATAAACGGCATAAATTTAACGCTATATAGTTGCTTTTATTTATTAAACTGTTTAAAAAGCTTTTTATTTAATAATTACCGACTAAAATAAACAGTTTTAGCACTTACGAGGATATTACTTTAATTATTTAAGCCTATTTTAAAATATTTGATAAAAATAAAAAAGTTAGCATAAACGTATTACAAAATTTCGTTAAATATTTAAACAAGCTTATAAACGGCTATAAATTACGTTATTAGCCGGAATATATAAATAAAGCTAAAAATATTATTTTAATACTATTTAAACATTTAAACGTTAAAATTTTTGCCAGATTTTAAAAAACGATGTACGTACTGGTAAAGTTAACGAGTACTTAACTTACTAGCTTTTTTAAGCCGGCGTTTTTATTTTTTCCCTTGAAACAAGTTTTTTGGGCCAAAATTGTTAACTTAGCGACTTTATTTTAAGCAAGCGGAGTGTTTATTTTAGATATTTTAACTAGGCCTAAATTTATTAAATTAGCTTTATTTTTTATTTCAACCGGTATAAAAAAAAACGATAATAAACGGCTACTATTACGTGCTTTATTAAAACAGCGTAGTAATTTTACGTAATAAACGCTTTATGCTATTAAATTTTTTTTGGTTAAAACGCTATAAAATAAAAAGCTAAAACTAGGCGATATGCCCGACTATATACGCATTAAAATAGGCTAAGCGTTAAAATACGCTACGACAAAAATCTAAAATATACTATTCGGTAAAAAAAAAAAAAGTTACCTAAGTTTTTAATATCGATGCCCTAAAAGTACTAGTTATTTAATATAACTACGTTATTAAACGTATTTTTTTTAATTTCCCGGATTATATCGGCTTTAAAACAATCTCGGTAAAAAGTATTATCTTTAACGAAATAAAGGCTTAAACCGGTTTAGTTTTAGTTAACTATTAACGTTTAAAATATAATACGCCGGATTTTTTTAAAAAGTTTTAAATTATTTTTTTTATATAGCCTATCTGAAGGTTTTGCCTTTTTAACATTAGTAATAAATCTTAATACATTATTAAAAACCTACCGATTTAGCGATATAACCTTGGTTATTAAGGCTATTATAATATAACGTAATGTAGCAAAATAGCACGTTATACTTGTTATAGCAAACGGCTAAACTAGTACTCGGTAAGGCCCTATACGGCTCCTAAGCGATACGTTAATTACTTCGGTTTCTACCCGGCCGACCATAATAACTATGCGGCGAAGCCTACTAGAATCAACGGTAAAATTATATTTATATCGAAAAAAAAACTCTAGGCTATCTGACGTAAAAGCTTAAAAAGTTTTGCAAACGCTAATCCAACAACAGACGTCGAAATAAAAAAAGCAATTAAACCGTAACTTACTACCGCCTTGCTTTAAAGCTTATAAGACACTACCTTGCTTGCCTAAAGCTATAAAAAGGCAGTTAACTATAAAGGCTTTCGCCCGAATTATATACTTTTAGGCTTAAGCTTTAATAATAGTCAAAAAACAACAATAATAAACACATTTATAAGTATAACAACTATTACTATAACTTTTAAAATAAAGAATATAACAAAATTTGCGCGTTAGGCGGCGACGGGGGCTTAAAGTAAATAAAATCGACCACTACTTTTTATTAAATGACCTTACGATAAAAAAACAATAATAAAAAGCCTAAAAAACGGCAGAGCCCCGGGTAACCAAAAAAACTAACGATCGCCTAATCGAACGTTAAAAAAAAGCCATAACCGTATATTATACTTTTTGCTAAATGTTTTTAAAAAAAAGTAAATATTATCTATATATAAAAGCTATAGACATACGTTAATACTATTACCTAGAATTACCTTATTTACAAATCTTACGCCTTTACCGATAATTAAAAGGGAATAAGCACTTAACCGAAAGTTATTTTTTATATACGAAAAAAATCAAGATTACAAATTAATCAACAAAAACCTTTAACACTAAACGGCCTCCAACAAAAAAACGCATTATAGCTTAACGTTAATAAATACCGTACCTTAAATATATATTACTAAATAAAAACTAATAAAATAATCGACTACGTTATTTTATTAAAACCGACCGACAAATATATAGTTAGAGGAAATTTTAACGTATAAAACCCGATATTCAAACTAAATATAAAAAGCCGGGATAAAGGTACTAAGTTTACAGCTTAAACAAAAGCTAATAATATAAACTATACTAATATACTAAAAGTTCTTATTTAACGCGCTAAATACGTTATTAATTTAATTTTTGCAAATATTCCCCTAATAGAAACATACGTTAACCTAGATTTAAATACGGCTTTTAACCATTTTACTTAAATTACGAAAATACCCTATCTCAGCAATAACGCACTAGACGCCTTCCGGCTAAAAGTACTATCTAATAATAAACCGCGTTTTATAACATTAATACGGGATATTTTAACGTTATTTTTTATAGCCTTTATAAACAATAATAACGAGTAACTAAAACAATACGTTATATAGTTTATATAAATATATAAAAACATTTTAAAAACAGTTAACTTTAAAATTAAAGACAAAAGCTACGTTAAAACGTAATAAAACGACGACTATAAAAAAGCTTATAAACAATACCGCACGGAAAAAAACAAAAAAATACTATATAATATTTAATACCTTATATATAGTAAAAAATACCGATATTTTTTTATTATAATGCACTAATCTAAAAAAAACTATTAAAAAAAGCTTATTAAAACTGCTAATAATAATTCTGCTTTATATAAATTAGTTACGTAGCATAAAAGCACCTCGAAATTAAACCCCTCGCCGTTTGAAGTCGATAGCCGAACAATCGAATCGGAACTAAGCAAAGCGGAAACGCTATATAAAACAGTCTTTAACCGCTTTAATAGCACTAATAACCTAAAAAATAACCTTTTAAAAAAATAGGACCCTATAAAAGCTACTTTACTTTAAAATACCGACTATATTATAAAAAAAGTTAAAACGTATATTATAAACGTTTTAAACACTTTATTAAGCTTTAACTCTATAACTATTTACTTTTTAAAACTTGCTTAAAAACATACTAAACATTATTATTACGCTTTATACCGAACGTGTTTAACATAAAGCTATTTCCTTTAGATTTAGAAAATAGCCGAAGTAGCTATAATACCAAAAACTAGCAAAAAACAAAAGTCGAGCTCTAAAACGTAAAGGCCTATCGCCTTTTTATTAATTTTTAGCAAAGGCTTTAAAAGACTAATAGCTAAAAAAATCGCTTAAACAGCTTTAATTTATAGGGTATTAAGCCTATAATATAAAAAAGCCTTCTCGAAACGGTTTATAATAAACTTAATTAACTTTTTTATTTACGACGTAAAATAAGCCCTAAACGCTAGCAAAATAGTCTTAGCAGTTACCTTTAATATGTTAAACGCTTTTAACGCGCTTTTTAAAAAACGTCTTTTCGTACGGATACGGGCCTAAAAATAGGCCAAAAAGGTATTTAATATAGTGGACAAATTTCTCCGCAAACGACTTATCTAAGTGAAACTAAGGAAATCTACAATACGATACTATATAGTTAAATGCGGAATTTTTTAAAGCTTCCCCCTATTTCTTGTACTATATATACTTTATTTAACAAAACTATTATTACAAAACCTTTATTTCCGCTTTAGCTACGCCGATAATATCGGTATATACCGGACTGGCAATATTTTTACACAAACGACAAAAATGTTTGCTTTTAACGCTTAAAAATTTTTTAAATAAAGCGAAAAGAACAAAGTTTAATTTGCGCTAAAAAAAATGTAAACTAATTTATATTATTTGCAAAAAGACTATAAAGAACTTACTTTTAGTAATATTTAAAAGGCTTACAGTTAAACCTATTTTTTTATTTAAAGAAAACGAGAAAATGCTAGCTATAAAATAGCTTAAAGTATACTTTAACAAAAAATTTACTTTTAAAAAACACGTAAAAAAAAAGACAAGCTTTGCTTTTTATTTAATAAACTATTTATAAGGCCTAGTTAATATTTAATTCGGACTATTTACAGATATAATATAAAAAACAACTATTATTTACGTTATACCTATAGTATTTTATAGCTATAAAGCTTAGTATAAAAAACATTAAAAACTAGTTATAAATAAAACCAAAACTAAAAAATAAGTCGTAAGCTTTAAAATAAATATTTATATTATAAAGCTATATAAAATTATAGTTACGTATATTCGAGCTATATTGCCGTATTAAAAAACCACGCTTTTATTAGCGTTTTTTTAAGACTTAGGCCTATTTACGGCAAAAATTGCCTTAGAACAAACGAAATACCGTTTTGCCTATAAGCTACAAACAGTCAATCTAACACATCTTTTTACTTAATAAATACGGCTAAATATTATAAATAGAGGTAGAAATGCTTATACTCTCTATAGGGTTAAAACTAAAATATAATAAATAACGAAACTTTTCTTGCTAGTCCGACGGCTTATTTTAACGCTTTTAAAATATTTCTTTAAGTCCCGAATTAATTTTATAAAAAATATAACGAAAAAAAAAGCTGCTAAAACTTTTATAAACTAATATAATACGCTTTTACTATAAAACGTAGTCGTTTTTTTAAATAAGTCCTAAAAAGGCTTAAAAATAGCTTACGGCTACTTTATATATTAAAAAAGACGTAAAATCGCTTATAGCGCTAAAAAGTTACCTTTTCCTTTTATTAACTTCGATAACGAAGCTATAAATGCCTTAAAAAGCTTAAAACGAATAACTAATATACCTTTAAAACAATTTAAACAATAGATTTAAATATATTTTAATAATATCGGCGTTTTTTAATATTTATAAAAAAACGCTTTTTTATTTACGTAAAAAATCTATTTAGAATTTTATATATTAATAAAAATATATAACGTACGGATTAAATAGTACTTAAAATACTATAATATTTTAAATAATCAAAAAGCTAATAAACTAGCTAAATTAAAGCTAAAGCTCTTTTTTAACCCTAATTTTGCTAATACGGCTTATAGTATTAAATCTATAGCTAAACGTATTTTTAAAATATAAAAAGATCGATTTTAAAAAAATATAAAAAAAACAAAGCTATTTAGGCAATATAGAGGTTAGTACCTTTTATATAATATACGCCGGCCGCTTTCCGAACTTAGTATTTTAACAAAAAAACAGCTATATCGCTAGTTAGCCGTACGTATAAAATATAACAATTTTAAATAATACTATAATAAGTTCAAATACGACGGCGCCGACTTATATTATAAATGTAACATATTTAAGGCTTTTAATTATTTTATGCAATATTGCCGTATACGGAAACATTTTAAAAAATAGCTTACTCGGTTAAACAAGCGTTTTTATACGTTTATAAAATAACGGAAATATTTTAAAATATTTTTTAAAAAGCTAGAACGCTTTAAAACGTTTATTACATAAATAAACGTTTTTAAAAACTTAAGGTCTTTAGTTTAAATCGATAAAAATAGTCCTTAAAAAAACGTCTCAAAAAATGAAAAACTTTAAAAAAATAAGGGAAAAAACATAAAAAAATATTAATAGTTTTTTAAGCGTTTAAAGGCATACTTACTATAAACTTCTAAAGTTTTAGGTAACGTACTAATTATAAGACTATTTTTTATACTTTTTTTTATTATACAAAATGTAAAAACTAATTATAAAACAATTTTAAAAACTGTTATACGGCTAAAAATTAAAGCTATAAACTTTTAAACAAACACTGCAAAATTTGGCTAAGTACGCTATCTAACCGGAAAAATAAAGCCTTAGTAACAAATAGCTATATACTATCTTTAGACTTAGATTGTTGGATACGGGGAAGCATATATACGATAGTAGATAGATGTCCGTAGCTTAACACGTCTCGCGCCCCTAAGGAGGACCTGCAGCAGTCTGCCACGTAGGTCTGCTCCCGACGTATACTGAATAAACAAACAAGCTGTGCCTATTGACGGAGAGGTGACATTCGCCGAGCTTGCTACTGCTTGTGGCCTCCATGAAGTCCACATACGCAAATTGCTAAGACATGCCATGTCACAGCGCATTTTCTGTGAGCCGCAACCTGGTGTGGTGGCTCACACTGCAGCATCAAGAGTGCTTGTTGAGAATGCCGGGCTGTTCAACTGGCTCCGGTTCAGTACCGACGACCTCTGGCGAGCGGCATGCTTCACTGGTGACGCAATGGCTCAAGCACCAGGATCTGAAGAACCCCACGAAACGGGCTTTGCGCTTGCCAATGACACAAATAAAAACATGTTTGAGTTCTTCTCTGAGCATCCCGAGCGATCGAAACGCTTCGCCGATGCAATGCGCTTCTTCACTGAACGACCTGGCCTAGAGCCATATCATGTTGCTGACAACTATGATTGGGGCGCTCTGCCAGAGAATTCAGTCATCGTAGATGTCGGAGGATCACACGGTCTCATATGCATTGAACTTGCGCGACGTTTCCCCAAGATAAGCTTCGTTGTCCAAGATCTTGACGAACCGGTTATTCGAGATGCGGAGGCACAATGCCCCAACGACGTTAAGAACCGAGTGAAGTACATGGTGTACGACTTTCTGTCTCGGCAACCCATCCACAATGCAGATGTGTACTTCTTGCGCGCTGTGTTGCATAACTGGTCAGACACCTATGCTATCAAGATCTTGCGCAACTTGATTCCTGCTTTGAAAATAGGCGCTAAGATCATCATCAATGATACGGTCGTACCTGAGCCAGACCAAGTGCCTCCAATGATGGCTGGCCCGCTCCGAGCAAACGATCTTGTGATGCTCGAGCTGCAAAATGCTGGGGATCGTGAGATGGCGGAGTGGGCGGCATTATTTGCCAGAGCTCATCCAGGATTTGATTTCCAGGGCGGTACCAAGTGTCTGAATTCACCTCTCTGGATTTTGCAGGTTGAGTGGAAAGGTGATTGACAAATTACGGGCCACCAAAAATCAGCCATTTTACGGTTCTGTGACGATAAGTAACTTGGTTGACGCTTCTTCAAATTGTTTCAGCCTCACTTTTCACCTTTATAGTACTGAGTGATACGGCAGATACGGGAATGTTGCGCAACCTCACGCTTGTCTTGCATAAGTTCTTTGTTAGAACCAGAAAGTGTTGCGATAAGAGTTGGCGAATTATATACCCGCTGCAGCTCAGTCATCGAAGACTATAAGTTCGGCCGTAGTCGAGCCTAATCATGCGGGTCTCAATATCGCTAATCAACACGAAGTCATACATAAAGCACGATCCAATAGTCTATTTATTCCCACATCGATATATCCGGAAAAGGCTACCACGCCCGATGATCGCCGTGCCAAGTATAGCTGAAAACCCTCCAGCTCTGTTCTCGCCGCTCGTTTCTTTTCCCCTTTTAAGGAATTCGGTGCGATGAGTGAACCAAAGCACACTACACATCGCTGTAGATATATCATATTCAAGGCACCTTCAGCTACCATATAATGTCCACTGCTCCCAACTCCCGGTGTAGGCCATCTGTGCATTGACTGTAAACAATTCAGGTCGCTAAGTTCAGACCAAAGTTCGTCCATGCAACAAGCCATCATGCGTCTAACAAGGCTCTTGTCAATATTTCAATTACAATCATTCTCCACAAGTTTCTTAAAAGTCCTTGCTGTCACAACGGCTTCTCTGCCTGTGAAAAGCGTTGTGGAATATCCTCTTCCAGCTGCTGCCGAAACTCACGAGATTCTCCCCGTGAGCGACGACCTTCTCCTCGTCTCGCAGCAGACGGACGGCGGTTTGATCAAGGTATCTCTCGATGACCATGGACAGCCAATTAGATCTCACAAATACATCGTCACAAACCAGTGGTCTGGAATACACGGCCTAGCTCTGCATGCACAAATGGGGAACAACGGCAATTCCTCAGGGCCCACCGTTTGGGCAACCGTGCAGTTCGACAACGCCATCCTTCAAATTAATCCGAAAGGCGACGATGTCGATCAGCAACCAGAAGTCATCAAGACCATTCCCATACCTGCCCCCACGTTCGGTCCCCACGGCATTTTGGAGAACAGGGGTAACCTCTGGGTGGCATGCAAAGACAGCTCACATGTAGTGAGAATAAGCATCAAAGATCCTAATGATCACCAAGTATGGGCTGTCTCGGGTCGGCCCATTTTCGTTGCTGTCCATCATACTAGCGGTCATGTCTTTTCCAGTCTCGATACGAGCAGTAAGATCTGGCATTACAAGAACGATGGTGGCGACGGTGAAGAGATTGCCATTCCACAGGAGAAAGGAACCACGCCTGTGGGCCTGATTGCTGGAGCTGATGGTAATGTTTGGTTTGTACTCTTGGGCAACGCCACTGCGGGAACGGGCACCTTCGGGCGCATAAACAAGGATGCATCGGTCGACTACTTCACCATGACGACTATCCTAGGACACCATGCGCCCCTCATCCATCTCGCTTTTGACCAAGATCCAACCCGATTTTGGGTATTGGGCTCGTCAACTGTGTGTCCTTCATGCCCAGATGCTGTGTTCACGGTGGAGATCGATGATCTTTCCATCAAGGGCACGGCGAGTCCGAGAATCAAGATCCAAAACACCATCATGATGCCCACTCAGAGGAGTTGGAATCATCGCATAATGTCTCACAGGGGAAGCTTATAATTATGTCTCCGAGCTAAAGACATCTATACTTGCACACTTGAGCGGAGCGGTGGTCAATGGGTTGAACGTCAGCGAGAAATGGGACCAATTCCCAAATTGGGGGTTGGGTTTGGAGGCACAAGGTATCGAATACAATAACACTATCTACTGATACAGAGGATAAGTTTACCTACTGTCATGGGGACTTTAACTCGTAGGAAGGATAGGTAGTTAGTTCATGTTGATTGAACTCAAGCTGCGATGGTCACTTAATAGATGCGAAAGACAACGATACTAAGTATTTTTCTCTGATTGTGTATAATAAACCACAACAAGCTTCAACAAGTTAAGCATTGTCTTCTTCTTTGGGGGCATCCCATCCCTGGGTGTCGAGTTCATGAGGCATCGCTGATAACCAACCGAAAATATCAATACTATGACTAGAATCGCGACCAATGTTCTCTTCGGTCAGATCCAGGCGGCCAAATTTAGTACTGTCCTGGACTTTTGAAAGGTTCTCAAGTCACAGCATGGACAGCTATTGTTGAATGCTCCCCCTTGGAGTGCTACCAAAGAATGTGAAGGCCAACAATGGGCTATGAATTTTCCTCGTTGTCTGTGTGCCAACTCAAACGGGCATAGACACCAAGACGAGGGTGCTGACGTGTATGAATGACAAAACTAGTACCACACAAGCGACGGGTTGTTCATCCCAAACTCACGCCGCATAACACAGCATCATTATCATCGCCTACTCATACGTATTTCCCTCATAATCAAACAGATGGTTCCCCCCATAATCATCCTCATCGTTTCTGGCATAATCGGTCTCATTGCCTGCCTCCAAGTCGTCCGTATCTCTACTCTCCAGGTCGTTGTCATCGACTTCTTCTCCCTCGTCCCCTTCATTGCCATCCCATCCTTTCGCATTCAGCGATTCACGTAGCTCAGACAGCCAATCAAGGATCTCGAGGTTCTTGCCGAAAACACGGCTGATGTTGGCCTCGATCAAGTCAAGGCGATCGGAAGTTTTGGTTCCATCAGGCGACCATCCTTCTTGGTTCAGGGCTTCTCGGAGTGCTTCGATCTCGACGAAAATCATCAGATCCGGACGCAAAAGGTCTCGGAGATACTTTTCGACACGGCCAAGAAGCTCTGATGGTGTTACAGACGGCTCGTCTAATTTGGCCGGCGCGATATGGGCCGAAGTGGTAACATGCGACTCCGCGACGTCGGGCTGAGTGGTGGGATGAGGGGCTTTAGGTGGGACATCAACGACAGCTTGTTTGGTATCGACGGGAGGTTCGGGAGAGATCGTTGGCGCATGGCTCAGGAAAATATGCTCCATCAACTTCGGGCTAGACAGAAACGGCACCAAATCAGCCAAGAATCCTAGAATCAAGTATGTGCGTGGGCGACTGATGAACTCACAAAGAGGTAAGGACAGTGCCGCAGGTTGCGCAGCTATTCTTGCTTACTCCAGCTGCGATATCAGCCAGGCTGTTGCGAAGAGCATGAGAAATGTAGTAATGGTTGTAAAGGATGTCGCTAACAAAAAAACGATGCTTATCAGTACCTCCTCAAACAACACTATCGCGATTTGGGGCTTAATGGACTGGCGAGGCACATACGCTCCTTGCATCGTGACTGCACAGCTTGGGCATTTCAGCCACGGCTGGTGAGTCCGCATATGATTGCTACGCCCAGAGGGGCTCGCAAGCGCGCGGGTACACCCAGGAAAGGTGCATGGGTATTTCCGTCCCAGAACGTCGGCCATAGTGTGCAGGCTGTGGTGATGAAGACAATAGATGGTGAAGGTGGGTGTAATTATATGAGACGGCGGGTTGGACAGAGGTTAGGACGACCACAGGGCTTAGCATGGGGCGACAAGCTGTGGGCCAGGGGGTTGTTGGCTGCCCAGGTGCTGAGGGGTGCTGGGTTGCCGAGGAATAGTCAGTGCGTGGCCCCAGAGTACTTGTCCATCGAACCTAAGCCCAAACAAAAACACCAAATTCAGGCAAACATACGACAAGGCGCGTGTCCAATGGGAATTGGTAGGTTGATAACGTCTTGACTCGTGAGTGAGTTCGTTCACAGTTCCATAGACGTCATTAACAGCAGAGAACTCTCCTTATTGTCGAAAGAATTCTTTGGCTATTGATAGCGTAGGTCCATGATACAACAGAGAATGCCATGAACTTCTTGTAAAAACAATATAATGGACGAAAATGAAGATTTGATTTCTTTCTCCCTATAGGAACCAAGCTTGAGCACTCCTCAATAACAGACAAGGCTTGTATACAATGAACGAAGCCAATGATGTACAAGGAACTCTCCCTCTACTGGAGCTGATGTTCACAACCTCCGTAACACTCCCCATCATCCTCATCACCATAGTAAACACCATCGCCACATCAGTCTGCATCCTGCATATCCACATCACTGTCTGTCTCACGCTGAGGATCGATATTCTCACAATCGTCCTCGCTCTCGCTACTGGTATCAGGGCGTTGTGCGGACAGACCCTCCTCCCCACCATAGAAAAACCAGCCTTTCTCATCGAGCTCTTGTCGCAACATTCGGAAGTGGTGAAAGATCTCAAGTTTGGGTGAGAGAAATCCGCGAAGGTTGGCTTCAATACGATCCAGGCGGGAGGAAGCTTCGGGGCCGTCTTTGATCCATTCGCCTTCATTCAGTGCTTTGATCAATGCCCTCAACTCAGCGAAGATGGCTAGATCTGGCCGGAGAGTGGCCTTGAGGAACTCTAGGATATGACAAACACGAGCCCAGCTACTCATTGCTTCGTCCTCAGATGTAGCCTCGCTGGTGTCGCCACTCTCGTCGCTGCGTATGCGCTTCTTCGTGCCCTCATCCGTGTTGTCGTCTGCGTATTCTTCACGGCCCCTCTTCAGGTAAGGCCGGCGATGGGATATGTCTGGCTGAACATCCATACGATGATCGGTTGCATGACTAGTCGCGAGATTTGCGAATGGCTGAGCAAGGCGAGCTTGGTTTGGGAGCTCAGGGTCAGGGAGGCCATTTTGCGGAGTGAGAGTAGCCTGGCGAGGAATAGGAGTCGAGGGTTGGTGAAGGGCAGCAGGTTGTCGGGGACGAGGATAGTCTCGGTTGATTTGAGACGCGTGAGCAAGAAGCTCTTCACTAAGCACGAGACAGACCAGAGTTAGCAAACAGTAGCAGAAATGATGAGCCTACAATGGATACGAATCAACTTACATCGTGTTGTAAACAGGCGACGACATGTTGGGTGAGGGCTGCGTATAGATGAAAGGAATGTTGATAAGAGTGGTATGCGCTGATCTCTGGGTGTGCGTGCATCTTTGTTGTGAGGTAAGGCGCGGGGTGCACTTTCACGAAGTGTTGATGGGATGAAGGTTACCCAGGTAGAACAACAACAGAAAAGGGTTTGGCGCCTTTTGTGTAAGGCAACAAGCTTCCAGCCGGGCCAGCGCTGTAGCTATAGCTGATGAGCGCTGTAGCGTGCGGGGTGCAAGCTCTTCGTTGTATATACGGACCGTAAAATCACTGGTGCCCAGGCCTGGATAGACAGAGGGGAGGTTGAACCCTTAGTCGGATGCCTGATCGCTAGCACGTACAATAAGTGTTCGGACTCTTCCCGATTCGCGGGTGGTATGGCATAGACATGCTCAAAAGCATTTGGATGGGCAGAGCGATTCGTATACTGATGGGGATAGGGATGCAAGTAATCCAAGTCTTCATATTCTGACCAGATGACATGAAGTCTGTCACATATTTCTGTTGGCTACTACCGGGGTACCTTGGAGCTGCCATACGTTCTCCTACATGTTGTACACTATCCAATACATCAAAAGAACTAAGGTCGGATTGATTGCAATGTGAGCTTCTTTGAACCAGGTAGAATAAAGTCGACCATTATAATTGATGCTTGACCTTTTAGATATCTCTTTTCTGACTAATCTTGTACATACAAGTTTCCCTCAGTCATGTTACCTATGAGTAAGCCATAGCCCATATCACATCTGGCGAGAAGTCTGACTTTGTTTGTTTTCTGTTTCCTTTTTGGCTTTGCAAAGCAACCTTCATTTGCATCCGTATGAAGCGCTTGATGATTTCCCCTCCTGCTCCCCAGCTTCATGTTCCGAGATCGTACGCACCAGCATTGACGTACAGCAAACTAAACAGCTAGACACCAAGAATCCCAGTTCCTGACATGTACAACAGCGCAGTAATTGCCCACTATCTGGGACCTGTAAGATGTGACGGTGATACGTACACATGGCGTCCACATGATTACGATTTCCGCAATACCCACGCTGCTTCTGCCGAACAGGCATCCGCAGGCACTACCGAATAGCCATCCTCAGCCTTTACCGAAACAATTTCTGTCTTTCCACCCGAAATTAGTCTCAACAGCCAACGTGACGAAGCTCAGCCTTGAGTCGGCAGTCAATTTTCTTCCTCTATACACATGGAGAGTGATCTAGAGTTGTGCGCATCTAGGTATCTACAGTCTCCGTCTCGTCGTAGTTCAGCTTTGCGTGGAGTTGAGGCAGAAGAGTTACAGACGGAGAATATACCATCTTATTTAAGATGAGAAGAAGTATGTCCCATGGCACAACTTTCACAAATACCACACTATCAATCAGCCTCGAGCACTTCATGATCCCAAGTACACATCATCTCCAACATTGATACCATCGTCGCAATACCACACCCATCACAGCACTTACCTCGGTAATCAGATCCCATCGATCGTGGCCACGACACTTGGAAACCTTTCACTGCCACTGAGCTGTATGCGGTGCGAAAGGTATGAGAGTCCACAACCTGGTGCAGTACTGTAGCTGGTTTCGAACACGCAGACATTTTACCGCGATTGTCACAGCCGCCCTGCGGTATGATATATCGTTGGTTTTTCATCACTCAGTGACTTCTCTTTAGAGTTGGGTCTGTATATTTTGGTGATGTAGATATGGATATAACTGACTCCAGTAGATTTGCAACACATCTTCTCGTCTGCATAAAGAAATTCGTCTGCACTCATCTACTACTCATAGGTCAATTCAACAGCATCTCTCGATCTTAAAGGAAAGTAATTATAACGAGACAATTGAACGATCGCCCAACGGGCAACTTCACCATCCATCCCAGGACATGAACCCCCCACTGATAACGAACCACTCACCCGACCTGCCACCCGACTCCATGGACAATACATGCATTTCTCAATCGACCAACTCCAGTATATTCACCACTCAAGAGGTCGGATCCCGCGATCCCATCGCGAGTCCGAAGCGGTGTTAAGGCCCAGCAATGCCTCACACCCCGGGCTGACGTTCTAAACAGCACGTGACGAGCGAACCATGCAAACTTAATAAAGTCGGATTTAACCTTGAGATAAATATCAAGCGCGGTGCGATAAGCAGTTAGGGATTAGTCAAAGACTTTCAAAGGAATTCATAGATGATCCACCAGTATCTCATATATTCCATAGTCATGCTTTCGCGTTAGGACATGCGCATACTGCATGCGATACTGACACGTCGCATCTCACGCAATGGTAGTCGGACAGGATGGTAAACATGAACGGGACGTAGCACAGCAGTCCTGAGTCAGATATCCTGATTCAGATCCTACCTTAATTCCCTCCAATTGGCCACATAGATCAATCATGTAGGTTAGTGTTTACAACGCGTGTCTGATTCCGAACTCACCCCATTCCACCGGAATCCCGAGTCAAGCCCCCATGACCCCAACCCACGCGACCGGAACGTCGGAAAGACATGACTTGAAAATTGACGTAAATAGCACGAAGCGGCGTGAAATATCCTGATCTAGTCTCCTTGCGCTATGTTAGCGGTGCGGTTTAGTATGGACCTGTCACCTCGGTATTGGCAGAGATGGGTATGCACGAGTCGTGGCTGGTCGGGAGGATGTGTGATGTTATCGCATTAGCTAATCGACACGTGTATTCACGCGTAAGTGGCTCCTCCCAACACTCAAAGTGTACTTTTTGGTGGCTCCAGCTGGGCGTCCAGGAACCAGGCACAGGCGCGCAGTCTGACTAGCTAGTGCAGAGGTCTGTGTATACAGGTAGGTCGTTTCAGGTCCGTGTTTGTGGGGAGAACGGATGTAACCTCGTCATAAACAATCCGCAGCACGGGGGAGAAGCGTTTGCGTTTCGAACTCCGAAACGAAACGTCGTCGGATGCACCAAGCCTTCGGGTGACTGCGCCGAACGTTTGACAATTATCGGCCGCAGGAAGGGATACGCCACTTCCCTGTTAGGCAACTGAGAGGCGCAGCTGTGCTCAATTGGGTAGGCAGGATTTTGAGGCCTGCTGTTTGCATGTTGCACCATGCTATTGGTGTGGCGCGAGGGGTTTGGACTTTGGGGAAATTCATTCCGAGGTTCATTCATTGATTGGGATTAGACCGAGATCATCGTTTTCATTGTCAATATTCAGCAAATCTTTAGTATCCTTTGTTTGATCAGTAATCAAACGGTGGCGGATGACGTTCCCGTCGTAGATTGGAGCCGATAACCCGCTATCTCGTTACCCGACCACGTTGATGAAGTTTTATCTTTGGTGGCAGCTTGTCGAGTCAGAGATGGTTGAAGATGCACTATCACAACAGTCTCATACACCGTCTATGCCGACTCGAGTTAGCGTTGAGGTAAATCTACAACTTGGCGCATGTTATTCTGCGAGATGTATCGCTGCAAGCGCATCACGCCTGAAGCAAAAGCAATTAATAAAAAGCCTGGCCAGAGCCTAGACTGAAGCGTATGAAAGATCTTGGTGAACCATCCAGCTGATGGGATTGGGATGACTTGCAGTAGTTCAAACCCCAACGGCGATCTTAGCTGTCTAGGCACACACACATTGATTGGCGATTTCTGCTTTCGGCATCAGATCTAGCGGGATCGTGGCCTCGGCTGGCGTGCGTAACGCCGCACAACTGTCCCAACGTCCGACGGCGTGGTCGAGGGTCGTCCTATTTTGATTCGTGGTATTCTGTGACACAATACCTCAAATGATTTGTCGAAGTCCGCATATCTCACGATTGAAAGTGTGAATCGACAAACATGGGTGAGCACTGCAGCTGTCATGCCCTTTATTCCGCATCTTGTGTACTCGATTGAACAGACCAATTAGAAACGGCATATGCGTTTGATTCCATGACAATCTACACCGCAGCTTGGTGACATTACCCTTTTGGGCGACGTACACATGTTCTCCACACCTGAAACATTTGAATGGGATGTTTTCGGCTGGGCATCGAGGGCATCGCGGGCATCGAGGGTGCGCAGTAATGCCCTTTTCGCTGTCGCAGTTGATAGAGCACTATGTAAATAGGGGTCATCTGGTTGGGCGCGCATGCCTATGTTATTGGAACGCAGACATGAGATTCGGGCCAGGAACCATACATATTCCTCACGTACCTGTGCTCTGCGGATGAACATGGCCACGTTGGCATGCAATGCTCCCTTGCTTGATGCAACGGTACCGCTAGCGATATCATGATCATTGTGACACTGACGGGGTAGGATCATGCTTTGATAACGCTCATCAGAAACGATTGGGCTAGGCAAATTCCCGCGAAAACAGATATGTGCCAAATAGACAGGTACTGATACCGCTCGCCAAGGCGGAGCTGTCGAGGTTAAGGGTAGAGACGGGCAGCGGCGGTGAACTAATCAGCTTGTTTCTGAAAAGTTGCTCCTCACTAGCACTGCGAGTCGGTGACTTGATGTTGATCCTTGCGAGCACGGGCCGAGGTATTTGGGTTTACATGTATGAGGCTCCAGGTATGCATCGACGATAAGGCCGGCTGTGCGTGAATTAATTGGACTTACACCGGCAGGAATCATGATGTGGAATTCAGCAAAACAGCTTGGTCGCACCCGGGCTCCTCCCGGCCACCCGAGAATAGAACGACAGCTGCAAGCACGATGCGACGCTGGCATCCCCGATAATTTCAATACGAACTGGCATCCTGACAAGCTTGAGTGGGTGTTGTACCCCTGGTCGGAGCATGATATCAAGGACGCTGACGATGGAATGTGTTGACGAACCCTTGCGTAATGTGCCCATTTGCTGAGAATTTGATGCCTAAATTGTCATGATCTTCTTCATTTCGTCCCTGAAGGAATCGTTCTCGTACGATGGAAACGTGCGGAAGCGGGAACGAAAAAACGGAGTGAAGAGAGCCGGCAGTCGGTTTCCATTTCGGTATGGCTTTTGTCGTCATGGCTGTCAGATTGTTGACGATTGGACATATAGAGCAGGGTCTAGACTATTATACCCATCGTCAGAGCCTCGAGAGTCCATAGAGGACCGAATGTGATGTTTCTAGTCTTGGACGTGCTGGCGAATCACAGCTGGTGACTATCGACAATGGCCGGCTCGGCTGGTTGTCCCTGGGTGCTCCTAGGGTTGGCCTGCTGACATGGCTATCCTGACAATTCTGTAGGCGGAGAATGAGAAACGGTTCATTACATCCTTGCAAACAGCCAAGGGCAAGTTTATAGTGCATCGGAAATGTTCAGGTTGCACGATGATGCTGGATAATGAATGAGGAAACGGCCTTTTGCTTCGCGTGGGCATGAAAGCGGTGGTGGCATAGATGGGAAGCAATCTCGAGGCGGGGAAAGAGCTGCTAATTATAACTTGATAACCCTGCCTTCGTATTGTACCTCCAGCCTTAGATTGCAGAGACACCAAAAGCAATGGAAAAGGCGATGTCGCGGCAGAGTTGGGAAAAGGATGTGCAACTCAAAATGGAGGGCCACCCCAGTGAAGCATACTCCTCCTAGCTGCACATTACGCGCGAGGGGGGGCCAGACCTAGGTAGCGTGGAATGCTATCGGCCTCCCTTCATATTGCAATACCAATTCAGCAACCAAAAGGGACCTGCAGGAATAGATTGATGGCAATATCGACGACGCGAGGCGAGAAGGCAGCGTGATTGGAGATGGTCGGGCGACTTCCAACGACTTGATTGAGGCGTGGCTCTAGCCAATAAATCACACCTACAGTACAATCTGCCAGTGCAGTCACTGGGGCGGTTGACTGGAGGGGTCACAGTGCCAAGACGACGGGCCCCGAAAGCATGTTGAAGTGGAAGCGCCCAACGCGATGGCCAACTGCATCCATTTCAGGGGGCGCCCGGGGCCATGCAAGGTACCTGACGAGCACCGCACACTGATGCGATTTGGATTCAATCGATAAGGTAACCAACTCTAGGTAACCAACCTGCTCCCGCTCCCAAAGTTCTGATTGAAGGTTTGCAGTCGCCGACAGTCATGAATTGGGTTTGACAGGAGAACTAGTTACCCAGGGAGAATGACGCGGATGGTTTGCGTCAATTCCCTTCAGCTTGAGCTCATACGGTGTCGAGGTATTCCAGCGGCAACGGCTACAACACCTTTTCCTGTAGCTGCCTTACCTATGGTACCTGAATTGAAAGAATCAATTTACCTCCAGTCTAGCTATCAATTAATCAGTCAATCAATCAATCAAATCGGTTGCGTGCGAATCCGGGCCATGGCGGGTGCGTTTCAAAGAACCTATGGTATGCTCAGGCATCCTATTCATCGTGTCGCGGTCCAAGTCCTTTCCCAATTGGCTGCATTGCATTCGCTTCACCTTTCTTTACACCCACGCCCACGCCTTTTGATGGCCTGAGCAATGGCTCTTCTGGTCCGCATGTAGGTATCTTCTGATACGGACCACTTCGACAATGACCAAATGGCGAAGCAAACCTCAACGGCTGCAATTTAATCATCACACAAACCTATGTAGTCTCGCACGCAGCACACGCATCGCATACCCCTGTCTCCCTGTAGGCTGTCGTTGTATGCAGACTAAAAGAAGTAGGCTCGTTCACCTTCGACGGGACCCTCTCGACCCTCTATCCTCCAGCCTGGTCCGTCCGTCCGTCCAACAATCGGCAACAAAGCAGTAGCCGCTGTACTGTAAGCCGTGCCTCTGTATACTCCTGCATGAGTCTACTCTACTGCAATTAGGTGCTGCATGTCTGCAGAAACGTGGGAGTGCGCGAGAGCAAAGCATTCGACTATTTTCCATCTTTACCCGCATCGCGGATCGTCCGACTTAAGAGGCTTCCCCCCCACCGCCCCGGCGCTCGTCGTTGGAGACACGCCACCACCACCACCACCACTACCGCTGCTCATCCATCCATCCCTCCTTTTCCCCTGGCCGCCTCCTCTTTCCCTCACCTCCACTCCTTCGTCTGCATCTGCGGCAACTGCTGTAATTCCGTGGTGCTCTTTTCGTCACATTCCCTTCCTTCCATTCTTCTTTTTCTCTGTTTGGTGTTGCGAGGGTTTGACGTTTTGCTGCTTGCCTTAGCTGCTTGTTGATGCGACGCCCGGTGCACTGGACGAACTGACTGACTGTCACCTGTACATTGTACATTGGGGGCCCTTGGATCCCTGACCCGGGCGGCCTGTGTCTCTGCTGGGCGCACAGCTACGACGCCGCACCTCCCAATTTTTCAGAGACAAAGAGACACACTTCGTGCCCTCTCTCTCTGATGCACGGCCGTCGCCTCTGACTGCCCTGGATCTGGGCTACAGAGTAATCGATTGATGTCAATTCTGGAGCCACGGACATTTGCACCTTCTCTCCTCCATGTGGCCCCAATACCATACCCCTAATTCCCTCGCCAGCCCTTGAACGTTGAAAAACATCACAGTCTCCATACTTCCTAGGTACAAGCGGCCCACGCCCGGCTTGTCCAAGTCCGACCATGGACAACACGACCACGCCTCTCGCCGACTACTTCTGGATTGCCGGCATTGAGTCCATCTCCTACAATGACTTTCCCGTCACACCAATCGTCAGCCACCTCGACACCACCATCACCGAAGACGGCGAACCCGACGAGACCAAGTCCACCCCACCAGCTCAAAGGAGCTCCGCCAGACACTCGCGACAAGGCTCCAACCACAGGCTGTCGAGAGCCTCCATTGCCAACTCGATCCAAACTCTGGAGGAGCTGGACGGCAATACAAGGAGCAACAGGAGCAGTGCCACCATCAGGCCCAATGGCGCCCCCGCAGGTCTCGGCCAGCAGGATGGCATGCAGGGCATGGTCCTCGACTTCGACTTCGACAAGGCATTGGTCAAGTTCGCCGCCGAGCGCGAGAACTTCCTCGAAGACTTGAGCTTCACGGCAGGGGCCAAGACACAGGCGAAGCCCATGGTCAACCCACGAGCCGAGCGGATCAAGGCCGAGGAGATGGCCAGCGGGAGGATGAGTCCGTTGAAGAGCATCCGGGGTAGTATCCGCGGGAGCATTCGACGCAAAATCAGCTTCAGGGAGATGAACAGCGCCAAGAAGCAGCCCGCAGCCCAAAGACCTGGTATGGCACCCTATGACACCGTGGGCTCGCACGCCGCACTGGACCATCTCGCGGAACAGTTTCCACGAGACTACTTCGGACACGACTGCACAAGACAACCTGGATTCTGTACTGACATATGCAAACTAGCTTCGGTCCGCACGGCGAAACGGCTGAGCAACTACAACTCGGTCATCCCTCCGCCACAGCCTCTTAACCTCGACCCCGACATGCACCCCCTCAAGCGCCGATTCGAACCCGAGTTGCTCGACAGATACCCACCCCGCGATGCCCAGGAGGACTTGAGCAGGAGAGGCAGATTCCCCGACTACGTGCCCATGTTCGCTTTTCCCAACGACATCCAGATTGTATCCTCGGACGAGCGCCCAAGATCCACCTGGCACGGGTTCACCATGACGTCGGACGACAACTCCAAGATCTACGGCGTAACGGTAATAATTTGGACCACCCTCACCACTGACGTAGCAGAAGATATTGAGAAGAGGTGCGAGGAATGGAGACAGGGTCACATGAGCGAGGAGGAGCGCGAGCTGGCGGGTAGCTTGGGGTCTCGGCTTGCTAGCGAACGAGCTCACCTGTCTCAGCTCTTGGCCAAGCTGCCGACAATCCCTTCTGGATCACCAGCACGTGAGAGCTTGGACGAAGAGATCAGTGCCGTCGAGGAGAAGATCAGCCTCATGGCGGAGATGCTTCGACCCCTTAGGCACGGGGCTGCTTCTAAGATTGACGGGCTGACGGCCGGTGAAAGTGGGCTATGGACACCTCGGGCCTACGGCATTCTCGGTCGCGATGCTAACAGAGTAGGGTTCTGGAAGGACTGGCTAAGAGCGGTTATCGTGCCCATGACCGATGGAGGCATTCTGCGCATCCCCCCAACGTCACCTCGAGTTGGGCGATGGCAGCCTCTGGAACGTTATGTGGTAAACCTATGCACCGAGGCTTTCAGTCCACTCAGCTCCAAGACCCAGGTCGAGATGGGTGTGCGAGAGCTTCGTCTCTATGCCAGAACTGAAGCGGCGAATGAGATCCCGGGATCTCGCAGTATAGATCTCTATGCGCTTTTTAGATGCCTCTCGCTCGAGAACATCATTACTCTTTACGAGTATGCCATGTCCGAGTCTCGAATCATTTTCCTCTCCTCCCATACCGCCATGCTCCATCTCGCCTGCCACGCTCTTGCTAGCCTACTATACCCATTTACTTGGGCCAGCATCTTCATTCCCATCCTCCCTGCGCGGCTACTATCGGCACTTGATGCACCTTGCCCTTACATTGTCGGCATCGAGCGACGCTACGATGACGTGGAGCTTCCCGACGATGACTATGTGCTGGTCGACTTGGACAAGGATACGATTGACGCCACAAATCAGCCGCATCGTCTCCCCAAACAGATCCGTCGCAAGCTTCAATCGCTGTTGCAACTGGCTGCACCTCATGCCATCCGATACGGTGTCACGACTGGTCCACCGCCATACGCAATCGAGTCGTTCCCTTACGATGCCTTCTCTGCCGAGAATGGCTCCCTCTTTCACGAAAGAACCTTGCCCAGTACTCTTGCGAAGTGGGTGGCTCAGAATTCATCTTCGTTCGCAGAGCCCGAGCCAAAGGACAAGTTGAGAGTACCGGTATTCAATGCCTTTGCCAGTGCCAAGCCGGGTACTGCCGAGCGCCCAACCACCAGCAAATCAAGCAAGACCAGTCCACCCTCGTCCGTTTCGCCCGTTTCCGTCAATTTCCCGCCAATGCCCTCGACTCCCATCTCCAAGAGCGACTCGGGCTTTGCGCTCACAGCAACGCTGCGCGAGAAGAGATCGGGTCATTTCGATAAAGAGGGCCGCCGCAGCTCCTCTTTCGGGCAGGCGCCCTTTCACAGGCCTCACGCTCCATTCATGAATGGACACCAGGCCAATTTGTCCATCTCTGCTATTTCAATCGACTCGCAATCGTCACATGGTGGCTTCGGCGGCTATGCTCCCTCGACGTACGCACAGTCGACACTGGCCGCGTCCACGATCATGCCCAATATGCTTGTGCAACCGGTCTTCAATACTGAGACCACTGTATGGGTGGAAGGTCATTGTTTCAGTTTGATTACGTCGGACGCTAGTTTTACGTGCTCGATTTGCAATGAACGATCTGAAGGAGATGGCTGTTACAAGTGCACAGGCTGTAATGCAGTCTCCCATGGCCGCTGTCTGGGCTGCGTAAGTCTTGTTTGTCCCGTGGCCTTTGATGCTGATAAGATCCGGGCATCCTTTGTCCGCTGCCATGCATCCTTGCTTTACACATACCGCAAGTATCTTGGTCGGCCGAATAAGGTTCAAAAGAGCAACGGTCAGCTATATGCATTCGATATGAACGGGTTCATCAAAAGCTTGCCGTACGACCAGCAGGAGTACGCAGCCATGCTCAAAGATACGCAAGGTAATGATCGTCTACTCCACCTCATGTTCGCCGCTCGAAGCTAATCAGAAGCAGCTTTCAATGAATTCATTCATTCGCGAGAGACACAGCCCCAGACGGATGCTGACATTCGTCTCTTCGACGAAATCATTCTTGCTAAGAGGGCTCGAGGTAAGACTGGGCTCAGCACGGGTCTGTCTCGTCTCTCAACTATTCGAGTATCCCATGGCATATCGAGTGGCCTTCCAGCCAAGAATGCAAAGCTGTCGTCATATCTGACCGATACTTCCGATCATTTATGGCGAACGGCTTCTGTGCCAATGCCCAGTGCAAGGTTCCCCGGTGACTATCGGACAGTGACCACGAGAATCCCTGGGAAGCTGGATCCCGCGCTCATGAAGGAGCCTCGGGCTGTTCAAGGCGTTATTCGGCCTGAGCAGCGGAAGACAGGATTCTTGCGGAAACAAGTTCCCAGTATGATGGGCCCTCCGATACTATCCGTACCTGTGCCGAAAAGGGAAGGATAATGATTCAGCGAGGGTCTGCAACGGAGTTCTAATGGGTCGATAATCTTAATGATATATGAGGTACTGCATTACTGGAACGGGGAGCTCCCCACGAACTACCTCTCCGCTCTGAACTGTGGCAGAGCAGAGCCGGGCGTTCTCAGAAGTCCAAGGTGAAAAAGTTCCACAGGAGTTTGAATATGTACAAGAGGGAATTTAGCATTGATAGCATCGTGAGGTATGTTGTGAACAGCAAAAAGTGGAATGAGCACATACATAGAACATCGAGAGCTGAGCATGGACAAAAGTGATGGGATGAAAGGAGAGTGGGAGAGGAAGATGATCAGAACTGGAACGAACTGGGACGAAATTCAATGCATAGCCTGCGTGTGATGCGCATTTTGAGGAGAAATTGATTATTCTTGAACAACATGATGCTTGTGGGATGGTACTAGTATTGCAAGGACCCTTATGATGGATGGTGTTATTGGGTCATAGACAGCTTTATGTGGAGGAAGACACGTCGGTGTAATGGGTTTATTCGTCATGAGAGGCGGTATGTTCTCGTAAATCTAATGCTACAGAAGTATTCTGTGGTCTTGCTCTTCTATGTCTTATTATCTTATGTCAAGTCTTATGTAATGTTGTGGATTGTGTGGCGTATGTTATCTAGCCACAGCTCCACTTAGAACAACAACTTCCGTTCTTATAGAACACACCAAGCAGAGTGTACTGCTGCCGCTTCTTTACAGACGTTCCCGACGAGAAATGTCGAAGATTTACCAAAGGAAATGGGAGGAGTCACGTTACGGACAGTAGGGTCTCGGTAAGCATATATCTGGCGCTCATAGGATGTTAGGAAGAGGGCAGTGTACAAAAGTGGAAGGGATGAAGACCACACCACTCTGATACTTTTCACGAAGCCCCGATTTTCAGGCGAGAATCATTGACTTGCCAGCAGACCCGCAGGAGAGAGCTTGGAGAGCCTTATAGCTGGCTGATAGACATGCTGCAAAAAGGTGGCATTGGGAGTCAGCCGCGCCTTCCTGTATGCGCCTTCCTGCCCGCCCATATCACCACATTTTCAACAACTACTTCGTGCATCAACAAAGGGCTGGCTGAAGTATAGATCCCATCGCTAGAAAACTTCCTACAAGTAGTTTTTCCAGATAGCAGAAGCATTCAGAAGTCCGGTGTGTGACAGGTATTTGGCAGCAGCTCACCTAGCCCCAGCGCCGACCACCCTCCAGATAGCTAGCTACCGTAGGTAGTAGGTAAGCTCCTCAGGCAGGCAACCCCCAGAACAAAGAAGCTCCCCTACCTAATAGCTCCCAATAAACCACCGACCTACAAGCAACAGCCGCCGTGGCGCAATGGCAATGCCATCAGATTGCGATCCACTAGACAACGGGTTCGAGTCCCGCTGCCGCACCACCTGATCTTGTGCTTTCCCCGGGGGGCGTGGGTCCCGAGGATCGCAGACGACTGGGCCAGTAGTCCATAGTGAATAACCAGCTCAGGCGGTACTTTCAATTGAGGCGTGTGTAACCTGGTTTCGGTCGTCGGTTGTGATCCGGTTGGGGTAGAGTGGTGGGTGGTGTGGGGGCTGTTGTGGTCTTTTTTTTTTTTTTTTTTTTTTTTTTTCTTTTTCCCTCTCTCTCTCTAGGAGTGTGCTTTTCGTTGCTGTTCTCTCAGTTGGTTGGTTGCCTTGCTGGGGCGTGCGTGACGTGGAGATCGCGACATCTCCGCGGTTGTTTACTTGTTTATTCTTGTACTTTTGATACCTCATGTTCCACCTTCATAACCACAACATCTCACACTCAAGTTTCTCCTCAAGTGAGTTCGTCAACATCAAATTGTTTGATATCATGCGCCGCCAGACATTCCATCCGAAGTCTCATAGCTAACTTATATAACAACTCTTGTAAGTTGCTGTCAGCAAAGCCAGAGACGCGCCCTTAGTCAGGTTGCATATATTGGTGGGAGGTCTTGGCTACTTCTCTGCAGTCTGCGATTGGTCTGCTGATTGTGCTTGGTAGCATGATTACTTGTTGGTTCACACTTCCCCTTTCGGTATGGTGAGATGCAAGGAGACCTTTGCTCTTTGGTAGTTCGATTGCACACCACACGCTCTATGCGGTGCACATTCATCAATCGCAACGTAGTACTGTGGACTTCTCACTATTCTAAGGATTCAATCTCGAATATCATCTTGGGCAGAGACTGGGTCAGGGTGGCCGAATACGTCTTCGCATGGTTTTAGCCGCCTATCATGCCCAGCCCAACTATTCGCATAGCTATCGTCGGCGGTGGCCTTGCGGGTGCTTCCTTGGCCAATGCTTTGATCAACATACCGCAGCTCGAGGTTCACGTCTTTGAATCCGAGCCCGAGTTCTCCGAGCGGGGTGCCGCCATTTGACTATCACGAAATGCACAACACGCCCTGCGACAGTTTGTTCCTTCAGTAACGGACCTCTTAAGCGCAGCCGGGGCTGTACCCATGCGGTCATCCCGCCTTATGATTGTAAATATTTAGAATATGGGTCAAATCACTAACACGGTCTCGACCGCTGATACCATACATGATACAGGGTTCTGGGCCTCAGGCTGGCAAGTTTGTCTGCGACGTCGGGAAGCAGGATCTGTACTCGTCCTCACCAGTCGAGCCAGCATTAGTTGTTCATCGTGCTTCGTTTCTGAGAGAGTTGTTGGCTCCAATTCCACAGGAAGCTCTACACGCGAATAGAAAGGTGAAATCGGTCCAGTCAAGCTCCATAGGTGAAAGCATTATATTTGATGATGGGCACGCAGAAATTTTCGACGCTGTCATTGGCGCGGATGGCATATTCAGTGTCGTCCGTAAGCACGTCGTCCCGAAAGAAGAATGGACGGGGACACCCAGTGGCTTTTGGGACTGTAGAAACTTGATACCTTACGATCGAGCTAAGGCAGCGTTGGGTGATGAGTACTTCGTAATCGACAGACAGTACGGTTGGGCTGGTGATGGCGCATATTTCTTGCATGATGTCCTTGAGGACAGGTCGATGGTGCAGTGCGTTATGTCTGGAACAGAAAAAGAGTCACCCCCGAATCGCATCCATAAGCTGACAAGGCCCTTCCTGGAAGAAAAGCTGCGCTCATGGCTCGACGGGCCGATAGCTGGGAAGATGATAGATGTAAGTCATTCCGCTACGGAAAGTGACAGACAGCACTAATCGATGATGTGAACCCAGCTTTTATTAGATCAACAAAACCCAGAAGGGTATTCCGCTTGGGAGCACAAGAACACGTCCACTTACACCAAGGGGCGATTATGCATTGTGGGCGATGCTGCGCATGCGATGACGCCTTGGCAAGGCGCTGGCGCTGGTCAGGCTATCGAAGATGCGATGATTCTGGGGGTACTATTAAGTCAGGTCTACTCTGGCGACGAAATACCTAACGCTTTCAAAGCGTTTGATGCTGTGAGGAGACCTAGATGTCAGAGGATCATAGATTCCGGTCGCGAGACCGGGAATATCATGTGTGGGCAGCATCCTGATGTCTCGCTGGATACGAAGGAGATGAAGGAGGCACTCGAGGCTAAATGGGGGTTCATTCTTGATCTGGATATGATGCTCCATCAGGAAGATGCACTTGAGATGATGCGACAATTTCGTAATAAGTGATTGGGGTGGTTGATGTGTACATATCACAGGGATGTCTTATCACCGTTACACTGAACTGAGGATGTCTGTTGCATGAAATCGCATCCACCTATGCGCGTCTAGTCACTGGGGGGTATTCAACGTCCATCTAGTGACCGTCCATTCACTACGGTCTTTTGGGCCTCTTCGCCTTGAACAACAACACCATACCAACAATCTTGGTTTCGACCTCACAGAACTCCCGATGCAAGATGTTCTCGATATCCTCCAAAGAATCATCCCAGTTATTCAGCGCGCCCAGAAGGTTGAGTAGGCGCATGAAGAACCAGGCGAGACGGCTGACCATGAATTCTTCCCGAGGATGGTGGACCCCACCAAGACACCATCTTCAGTGAGCAAGTGCTTGTACGTGGATATTGCCTGCCACTTCTCCTTTCCACCCGGGACACAATGAAAGAGGTTGAACATGGAGATTGACGTAAGGCGAGAGTCGGACAAGGAATCCGGCAATGGCATCACGATGTCTGCCGTCATGCAGTTGATGTCCACATCCACTCCAAGCGATAACACTCAAGCCGGGCGGCTTCGAGCGCATTAATGTTCAGATCAAGGAATGTGAGGGAACGGTGATTTGAATCACTGTTTGACTGCTGCAGTGCACGGCACGGGAAGTAGCCGTCGGCAACCCCGCAGTCAAGGTGGTTGAGCGTGAAGCCGTCCACGAAGTGTGGGAGGATGAATGTGTCAGGGTCGCACCTCCAGAGGACAGGGAAGTTAAACCAAAGGACATAGCGCTCGTAGAAACTGAGGAATAACGGCGTGTAAACACCGGCGCCAAGTTTAGCTTTTTGCGCGCTTGGTGAAGACATTGCTGGGTTGCAATTTTCAAGCTAGTAAAAAAGGTTAAGGAAGGGAGATTCTCTCCAGTGTCTTGATATAATCACTACTATTGTATTCAGATTGCAAGTTAGAGTTGCAGAGAGCCATGCGCGGCGAGAGTAAGAGTATGCTGGGAAAGAGATGTGTGGTTTTACAACATCCCTTGCATTACTCAAACACAAGATCACTGCAAGTGTGCAGCAAAGGAGTACCGGTATCTCGTAACTGGATATTGAAGCTAAGGTACTTTTGTTCTCAAAATATGCCCTCTCAGCCCCACCAATGCCGCTGTAGTGTGTCCCCCCTTGCTTGAAGTCATTCCGAAGGACATTCTGCCGTCGGCACCTCACCTCCAGGAGATGCGTCGAACGAGTCAAGTCACCATCCTCGCAAACTGCTCGTCGGGATTGCACCAAAAGGACGCATCGTACAGTCAGTACCATGGAGATCAACGGGCTTACAGCTGCATGTGCCGGTGTTTTCGCAATATATTTGCTTGCCTTGGCCGTTTTGCGGCT
The DNA here is from genome assembly GCA_022432385.1 of Xylariaceae sp. FL1272. Classification (NCBI taxonomy): domain Eukaryota; kingdom Fungi; phylum Ascomycota; class Sordariomycetes; order Xylariales; family Xylariaceae; species Xylariaceae sp. FL1272. The sequence continues at coordinate 617,203 of JAJJXC010000020.1, forward strand.
GACACAAGACGAGAATGAGCCGCCAGTTATTGACAGCTCAATTCCATTCATAAGTCCCATTCTCAGCTTAATGCGGAATGGATATCACTACTGGGGCCTTCGGAGGTGAGTGAACTGCTGAACGCAGCCTTGACCTTCTCATGATAGCGACTGAGCCACGCTGACAAGAACTTCAAGCCGCTTGCCCATCTATACGCTACAACTACCGTTTGTGAGGCTCTACATAGTCAACTCTCCTTCGCTATTGCAGAATATCCATCGACAACCTCGAAAGATCTCTTTCTCCACAGTCATGGTGCAAATGGCTTCTACTGTTACCGGCATGAGCGTGGACTCAGCACGAATCATCGCAAAGGACCATCTTCAGAGCCATGGTTTCTTGCATGAGTTGGTATCCACGGTTCGTAGCAGTCTCAGCCCAGGTTCAACGCCATTGAATATGCTTAATAGAAATGCAATTCAAGCCATTGCCAAATCTTTGGATATGGTAGCTACTGGCGCAGAAACGCCGGTGAAGATAAACATGTACGGCTGGATAAAACATCAAGTCATGATGGCGACCACAGAAGGTGCCTTTGGCCCTCAGAATCCATTCAGGGATACGAAAATTCAGCAAGCCTTCTTGTAAACGCATGCCCTGATTCCCTCATCTCTTTCTTGTGACAAACTATTCTAACGCAGAGTTTCCAGTGCCTACGAACGTGGGTTTGTCCGCTTGATGATCAGTGTCCTCCCATCCTTGACCGCCCGAAAGAGCTCACAAGCTCGGACGACGCTTGAAGGCGCATACATGAAGTATTACGAACGCGGCGGCCATAATGACTTGGAGACATCCGCTCTGATACGTGAGCGGCATAGGTTCTGTTCTGAGAATGGGTTGCCGCTTGCTGATATTATCAAAATGGAGGTCACAAGTTCCATCGCCTTGCTAAGTAACACTATGCCAGCCACCTTCTGGCTTGCTTACCATATCTTTTCTGATCCTGAGTTACTAAAAGCCTGCCGGGATGAACTAGCACATGCCATCAAAGAACACAATGGCAGGCATTCAATTGATATGGCGTATGTGAAGAGTCGATGCCCTCTACTACTCTCAACCTTCCAAGAAATCCTGCGTTTCTACAGTGTCGGTCTGTCTACTCGCATGGTCATGGAAGATACGATGTTAGATAAGCAGTACCTCGTCAAGAAGGGGGGAATTATGTTTATACCAGGTGCAGCATATCATTAACTTTAATCAGCATGGGGAGATAATGCACACGAATTCTTAGCTAGACGATTTTTGCCGAGATCCCCTGGCAGTGACAGAGGATATGACCCTGTCGCGTTTCGTGCATTTGGCGGGGGCTCGACTCTTTGCCCTGGCCGTCATTTCGCGGCGACGGAAATATTGGCATTTGCATCATTGATCATCTTGCGATTTGATGCTCGCCCGGCAAAACGCCAATGGGCAGCCCCAAGTACAGAAAACACGCCCCTTGGGACAACAGTTCGCCAACCTGACTATGATATTGAGATCGAACTGCAAGCTCGCGACAACTATCAGTGGGATGTACAATTCTCAGACTCGGACCATGTGATGCCAGTTTCTGCTCACCTCGCGCAACCCGTAGCAAAGGATCTTCGAGGAAAGAATTCGCTAAACTAGAGTGGCGAAAATATGCACGCTAATAAAACGCATTTGTGAACATCTGGTCTTAATACTCACTATTTCAAGGCGAGACTTTGTTATAGGATGTGGAAAAATGCTTTATAACTATAAGCGGACGTAGGTGTGCCTTCACTTGGGTGTTCCTCTTTCTGGGGCCGTATTCCAGGTGAGCGGGAAGGATCGCGCATACGTCTATTGTGCACTCAAGTACTGAGTCGCATCATAGCTCACCTTCCGTTGCAGCGTAAGATTTCGCACCCTAGATCTCCGTGCAGTCACAGCTATAGCAGAGCCCACGACTGGTTTTCCAGCGCAGGGGAGTCGGCCAAACCTTTTGCTTAATGGTAGATAACGTCTATAGACCTTTAACGTCATACCTTAGATCTAGAATAATATCTAGAAGTATTAACTTGAATTATATAAGTCTCATTCTGCCGTGCTTTTGGATTTTTGTTATCCGACATTAGTGCACCCTGCCGCGTTATACAAACCAGTTAATCGTTTTTTTAGAGCTTGGTATAAATGGGCATTACTCAATAGTCTTCCGCATTAATGGTATAGCCTTTTCTGTTCATAATTATTATATAAAACATGAGGCTCTCTTGTATGCAATGTGGCAAACGTCTGGGAATCAAAGGTACCCATTTTTTGCTTCCGTACGGTTTCGAACAATGACCTCCAAGGCTTCCGGAGACCCCTCAAGCCATCACTGGACGGCCTGGTGGCTGCGCTGAAGGGCCGTGTATTACCGCTGAGCTATTGCCGATGAGCCAATCAGAAGCCGTTAACTGGGAAGCTGACAGCTCGTCATTTCTCTACGGCTAACCAATCGAATGGCGCCCAGACGCCAAGACTGATTCAGCTCAACAAGAGTTCAGTTAACGAACTATGAACAATACAATACGGCGATGAGACCCCTCCGTTTCATTCCCGGGCACAACCTCGAAGACCGTAAACATTTGATTTCGACATGCAGACGTAATAAAAGCACCTATTTAGGTTGGAATATATCCAAACAGGGTTAGAAACGAACCCGTAGACAGTATATCATGAAGTACTACCATGAAAGGCTCACTCATACCGCCGAGGTTTGAGGGCAGATCTATAAATCCTGCACTCAGCCACTCCAGAGTGGCGTGTCTGCAAGGTTACACTCGTCCCAAAGTTAGAAGGTGGCAAACGTATGACGTAACGAGCATCATGGTCGTACACAAATCTAGCTTTCTCGGGGGGTTTCAGGACGTGGCCATATTTGATATGACGATCCGGAAGCCCCTTTCAGCATTAGTCCGCGATGCGTTGAGGAGAAATTCGCCTCACATAGTTGGCGCTTCAGTTCGCACATGCATTCAAAGTTGTATTATTGATCATCAGACAGCACTCGGCAATGAGCCGTGCAGGATTGTACTAGCCCTGGTGTCAGGTTGATAATCCGGAATAAGGTACAAATACGGGATGCGGCCCAGCCCGCTATTTTTCGCGGTCCGACTTGCATACACACCTTAAAAGGAGCGGGCATGAACTATGTGACATCGCGGGAGAGCGATTGATGCAGTGTTGAAACTCGTCACATTGCCTGCATGCTACCTTTAACCGAAATCAAGCAAATGCGGCGCATGGAGAACGTGTCAGCTGGCAAGAGAACAATGTTGAAAATTGCGAGTAGGGTTCAATATGAGGCCGATATGAAAAGAATGATCGATTGGATCTTGGAATCGTTCAATATTTGCTATCATGCCAAGATGAGCGAGGCTGAGGGTACGTACTCGTTCGTGAATAGCGTGGTGGTAAACTGGTTTCCTGCAAAGTCCATACGCATCAGAGCCTTGTTGGTTTTACCTGTCACATCAAGCACTGCCCGCATGCTGCACACTGCAAATATCCCAATAATAGAGTTGTGCCGAAGCAGAAAATCTACAATCGCATCAATGGATGCATCGGTCATGCCGTGATTGTCTAACAAATGGAACGTCGGGGCCTGACGGGCAGTCAACAAGGCATACTTCGGGTAGCAGTATGTTTTCACAAGTGTTTAGTAGCCTATAGGATGCTTGGGCCGGGCATGTGTCAGGCTGTTGGACAGATTATGCATGGCAGAGATTGAGTGGATTAGCGACCGAGGATAGGCGAAGCAACCTGCCGCCTTGAACATGCGGTGGGTATATTTATCACCGTTGTCATTGGCCTTGTGGCAAGGCTGTCTGCGAGTCGACAGCATCATTGAAGGCAGCCGGCGCTAGATAAGAAGGTGGTATATTTCGGAGAGATGCATAAACTGTTGGCTGTTGTATCCAATCGCAACCTACCATATACGATTGGACCTTTCCGAATCAACAGGGCTTCAGGTGGCTACCGGGGTATCTGCAGTATTAGGACCGTGATATGCACAATCAACTCTACTGCGTGAAAGGATACCTCCAATTTGCAACACAGTATACGTCTGACACTGTAAATCGAGAGCATGAAGTCGAAAACGCCACGAGTTGTTAGAAAGTCATGCCGATGTTCCTGTCACTTTCACTCGCACTGCATATCTGTCGTCGATGCATGTCATCATGCAGGCCACATTTGTGAGAGTTGGATGAAACAGGATCTACTTCCGTGTGGTCATAAGACATGCACGCTCCTGAGTGTTGGTGGCAACAGTTTCTGATCTTCCACGCCAAACAGCGAATAGGATCATAGCCGTCGAGCATCAGCGTCACAGTCTTGGGGATATTCCTCGGGTATAACTTATTGTTATTCCTCTTGCTCCAAGTGACTTCGCGGGAGGTGCCGAGTGCCACCAAGTCATCGCACGATAATTCCATCCGATAGTCGCATGTCGACAACCAAATTTAGATCACTACGTGTTGGCAAAGACAACTTGCACACATCATACAAGTACTGCAGAATGATTTACGCCAATCAGACAGTTGTTTACAAAGCCTACGCCGATGGCATGCCTATCGCCGGCAAGACATTGGCAATCGAGCCTCGCGCATTTGACTGCGAGGCACCGCCGCCAGTGGGGGGATTGACAGTCAAGAATTTGTATCTGTCATTCGATCCATGGCAGCGAGCTCAAATGCGCTTGCCTGACAATGCAGATACTTATTCAAGACCATGGGCCGAAAATACCCCGGCAGAGGTTATTGGGATCTCCGAGGTCTTGAAATCTGACAACCCACGATTCGGACCCGGGGATACGATCATTGGATTCACAGCCGCGGGAGAATACTCTCGTATTCCAGAGGCTCTTGCAGCCGAGAGCCGCATGCTACCGCAACTGGGTACTGGCATCCCTCTCCACACACTGATCAACATTGTCGGTGCCCCAGGAATGGCGGCATACAATAGCTTCTTTGAGTATATACCCAAGCCATACCACAACAAGACAATATGTATCTCTGCTGCAAGTGGCGCGGTGGGTCAATTGGTCGGACAACTGTGCAAACTTCATCAGATGCGAGTCATAGGGAGCACGGGAAGTGAAGAGAAGGTCGCGTTCGTAGTCAATGAAATTGGGTACGATGCTGCCTGGGACTATCATTCTGAGTCTGCTGCAAGTGCTCTTGATAGACTCGCACCAGAAGGCCTCGATATTTACTATGACAATGTTGGTGGTGAGCAGCTTGAGACTGCACTGTCAAGAATGAAGGACTTTGGAACCGTTGGTAAAGCCCGCACTTTCATTTCTCCGCTGAAATCATGGCATGAGCATGCACATCAGACTGACATGATACATTATTAGTGGTCAGTGGCATGATCTCGCAAGTGAATGTGCCGGATGATCAAAAGTATGGAGTGAAAACACTTTTGAACATCGTCTACCGACGGCTCAAGGTACAAGGATTCGTGTGCTCTGATATTGGGCTATTGGCGAAATACATGTCTTCTTTCGAAACTGATATGATCAAATGGTATTTAGAGGGGAAGATTCAGACGCGCGAGCACGTTGTATCAGGTATGGAAAATGCCATCGAGGCATGGCTGACAATGTTCAACGGGGAGAAGATCGGGAAAGTTGTTCTGAAACTGGGCTAATAGTAAAGTCTCGATGAGTTGACAAGGACAAATTTCTGAGACGAAAACTAGTTTGAATCTCGAGTTATAAAATGAGGAAAGTTTTTGAAGTTAGTCTGTGGCTTGCGTTACCAAGTGATCATTCTCGTCTCCTCGCCTACATATTGATCTTCTATTGATCTTCATGCACACCATTAGTCGCTGTAAGCGTTGAACATGAGAGACACGTAAATATTCCATAAAGATGATTCAAGATTGATCCGACCTAGCTAGACTACCACCATTACCTTTTCAGAGCGTGACATGAAGCCCATCAACTAACACAAGGCACTCGCACGGACTCAACACTACTCATCACCACCACCAATGCTCTGCGCACGCGCGACATCATTAACTAGTTTCCCATGTATGGCGCATCTGCGCATTCTCGTACATCTGTGGCTGATCATGTCGCTCTTCGCGAGCGGTGAACTCTGTCGTTCGAGTAATATTTCCAAGTGGTCTAGGCATCGCGTCTGGGCTGAGTGTGTCTTGTGCCTGAAGGTGCTTCATTGAATCCGTTCTCTGGTGCGAAGTAGAACTGCGATTATTACCCATATCGCGCATGCGATGATAGTCCCTCCCCCCGGTCCCGCGATCCGTCCAGTCATCATCGCTGCTATGTTTGGACCTTCGCATCTTGGAGCTTAGAGATCTTACGACACGACTCAAGAGGTTACTTTCCTGGAATATTCTGGGTAGACTCGGGACACAGAAAACCACGAATCCTAGCGTAAGCTCGGCGAGAGACCAAAGCGCTACCTTTGATATACCATATGTGAAGTCGGGCGTCGTAGAATATTCGACCGTTGCGACCAATCTCGCGGTTGCGGAAGCAATAGCCCTAATGCTGAGGATTAGCTCACTCGGACAAGCTGTAGCGTCTTCGGTACGGGTGGAGAAAGAGAGTTTGATCCGTACAGAAGTCCCACAGCAAAAACAACAGAGACGCCAACTTTCTTCGCTCTGGTCAATTGTAGACTCCAAATAACTTTCTGCGGCGCCAAGAATATGAAAATATCGCAGAGGAGGTTCACGGCCGCTGCGGTGAGGTCTAAGGGGGCGCGCTTGAAGCAATCTCCTGGAATCGTCTTATCCCAAATCCTATTGAACGGTCGACAGCTGAGGTTTCCTGCAATCTCGATGGATGTGTAGAATAGACCGTTGAACCAGATGAATATATGGCAAGCCCACTAAGAGACATGAACATGTCAGTACTTCCACATCAGAGGTAGCCTTCGCAACTAGTACCATGTTCATGAGGGGTGGAAACGACGCAGTTCGGAATCACTTACATAGAAAGAGCCGCGGGTACCTCTGGGAACAAATATATGGAGCCAGTCTAGCAAGATACTAGTTTTGATAAGGAGTAATACAACAGCGTAAAAGTTCACGGCAATTTGGATCGTCTTCAATATTGGTTAATCAACAGATGCATAGAATACCGAGCGAAGGGTTCCTACCTTTACAAGTCCGTTGAGGTCGCGAACCAAGACATTCCATTGGTGCACGAACAAGCCCACCCCATTCACGGAGCTGTAGAGGCTATATACATAGCCGACGAAAGAGAGCTGAGTGTACAGGTCAGCTAATCATTACTCTCCTACATTCATGTGTCAAAGCACTCACATATGATACGAAGCAGATATCTGAGAAGGCAGTCAGTCGCACGGAAGGCTATTTGCAGAATCATCTAGGCAGCTCTCACAGTCTTGAAGTTGCAGTCTTCTCACAATGACGAGTCTCGCGTAAGCTCTAAGTAGTACAAGCGTCGTGACTAGAACTACGGACACGGTTGTGGCGGCGACTGCAACTGTGTTCAGGTTTGGGGGGTTCTCAAAATCCGGATTGATGCCCTCAGGAGCAGCAAGGGCTGGTCCGTTGAGAATGGCGATTTGTTGTTCTGGAGGTAGAAGATATAGTGGATCTAACGGGGAAGACATTGCGAAGAGAATCGATATGAGAGACCGAGATATACTAGAAGGCAATTTTGAACAATAGACTTCCACGATCGAACACCTGGATGGAAATGGAAACAGCCTCAAACACCGGTGCGAGTTGCTGTCTGCCTTGGAGTTGAAAAGAAGTATGTATCTTCACGAGATTCAACTGACTCCACCTTTCCAGAGTTAGGGGTGAAGCAGTAGGCTCTTAACAACGTTACATCATTCTGTTCGATCTTGTCCTGTCTTGCGACGATGGCAAAATTAGGATGCCACACATTGGGGCAGAGCAGCTGCTTAGATTGTCATGGCGGGACGGGGGGTAAGATCCTTTCGATGGGTATGATGTGATGGGTGGTGCCGTTGGAATGTTAGGACTGATGCTGCGCCCCCAAAAATCACAGCATGATGGTAGCATCAGGTCTGCGGGTACATGGTTTGGAGACTGCCTGAGAGGTTCTTCTGGCGTGAAATGTCCATCACCGTTGGCAATGAAATACGACGTTAGTCCTTCATCGATTCAGTCTCCAAAAGAGTGCGTCGAATCTGGCTCTCGACATATGCAGTTGGTGATGGGCTGTGACGTCAGTCCTTCATTGGGTAAGCCTCCGGGGTGGTGCGGCACTTTGGCGTTCAACATATGCAGTTGGCGACGGTAGGTAGTATTATATGCTGACGCAATTGGAGAGGACGCTCGGTGTAGACGTGTGCGCCCATAATGCAACCCCGTTCACTGCAATAGATCATCGATGACCCTTTACCGGTCAACCCCATCATGCGCACACGATAACAATCGGGCCGTTGTTCCGCTCACGTCAAGGCCGCCATTTTGTAACCGTGATAAGCTACATGTAGCTATGTACCAGGCAAAAAGCTCAACTGATCGGCAGGACACTTATGAAGTTCGATATACAACAGTAGTGCTGAGCAGCCCACTGCTCATGCAGGCGTAGCGCAGGGTAAGTAGTTGGTAACAAAGTTGATACGGTATTCTTTAGCGTTGATATACACTTCACCCGTTATTTGACACAGCATATGTATTGCAAACGTGCAACTTAGCTATAGGACAATATCAAGTAGAAAACACTTATGGGAATACACACTACTGCCGATTACTAAGTCCAACCAAATCCAGTGAACTGTGTGATATCTAGTGCACACATGAGCCACATTGTTCGACGAACCATTACGGCGTAAATACCAAATCGCTCGTGTAGTCACCCCATCTAGCGTGGATGTAATCGAGAGGGGGTCGGTTTCTAGGCCGCCAATTGCCTGTCATCCCATAAACAGGTAACTTGCTGTCCGCTTCAAGGACGTAAGTAGAACTCAGCTGCCACATACGTTGGGTATCAGCGGCGGCATTAGGCGGGACTACTGCCACTGCGCACTCCAGCGACCTTCTTTCCATGTAATTCATAAGTCTGATTAGGACGTGAGCGGTGTTATCAGCACCCAGAGTCCAGGCATGATTGGTGTATCCAAGCATAAACATCATGTTTGGGACAGCGTCCAGCATCGCGCCGTTCCAAATGAAACACCCGCTCCATAGAACAGGTTTGTTATCGACGCTGAGCGTGATTTTCCCTCCCATTTCCATGCGAAATCCTGTTGCAGTGACAATCGTGTCAGCCGCAATAATCTCGCCGTTCTCCATCTTGATCGCGTCTGCCATTACGGCTTCGATTTGTCCAGTAACAAGCTCTACATTAGAACGATGCAGAGATTTGTAAAAGGCACCGTCAGGGTCTAGGCAGATGCGCTGATCCCATGGTTTGTACTGCGGCTTGAAATGGATGTCTGGATCGATGTTCTTCGGGAGTAGGCTTATTGTATCCTTCCGAAATGTGTCCCGAATCATATCAGGGAAGTATTGACATAGCAACACTATGAGATACGGTAATATAATATAGCGAATGCGCCGATAGGCATTGACAAAGGATCTTGGCAGGAGTCGCGTAGCCCACGTCGTATTTGGAGCTGCCACGATGAAGGTCGGACTGCGTTGGATCATGGTGACTTGAGCCGCTCTGTCAGGCAAAGCTGGCACGAGGCTAACGGCGGTAGCGCCGCTTCCAATCACAGCTACTTTCTTGCCAGTGTAGTCGAAATCGGCGGGCCAAAACTGGGGGTTGATAACCGTCCCTTTCAGTATGTCAGGGCAGCTCTTGCGTGGCAGTATGACTTATGGTGCTCTTACCTTTGAATGAATCAATTGATGGTATCTGCGGCTGCATAGACTGAGCATAATCGTAGTAGCCGGTACCAAGGACAAGCCATCGTGACATGACATTCTTTGCTTGGCCGTCGGGTGTGTCGACTCGCAACTCCCACGAATGCGTCGACGGAGACCAATTGGCGGATACGACGCGATGCTTGAACTGAATGTATTGATCCAAACGATGCTTTGAGACAGCCGCAGTCAGGTACTCCATGATCTGGTCTCCCGTCGCAATGGGCCTGTCAGATGACCAAGGGTGCCAGGCAAAAGCCATGCTATACATGTCAGAGTCTGAGCGTACTCCTGGGTAACGGTAAAGATCCCATGTTCCCCCAATTGTGCTACGTGCCTCGAACACAGCAAGCTTGACATGGGGCATCTCCGTGTGCAGCCGATATGTGCAGTTGATACCGGCAATGCCTGCACCGATGATGACGACGTCAAAAGCATCGGGGAGAGGAGAAGATGACTTTGAGCCAGCCATCGCAGATGGTAGAGATGATGATATCCAGAGACTGAAGGTATGTCGGATCGAGAGCAAAGACTGCAGGGCTCAGAGTACAGTCAATGGAGGGAGAAAACAGGCCGGGAACAGGGTGGCCAGGCGAGGAGGCGCAGCAGATGATATCAAACGTCCGGTGCCAAGATTATCAAAAGTCCTTGTCCAATTAGCATGCCACTGTGTTTCGGTTAGCATCTCGCATGTAATGGTCCGCTCATTCGTTGTGCAGCATGTCGGGTACAAAACTCACGCCACCAATAGACACAGTGCAGCAGATACTGTTTCATTTGGCTGATGCGCGTTTGAAGTATGTGATGATCCAATTAAAATACATCCAAGCTCGGACGGCTGTTCAAACAATGTCGCCCCAAGGTATTGTGCTTGTGTCTGTTACAATCGAAGTTGGTACTGCATAGCACCATGATGCAGCTTCAACCTACAGGTATCGAGTTTTGGATGCAGAAGGAGTGCAGCAAAGGTATTCTGGGGCATATTCTATCTGTGATCAATCAGGTTTCTGTATTCACGGAGATGGGTTTTGGTGTGTGTGCTCATCGGGTTCATGGCAGCCAAAGCAAGCCAGCCTTCGAAGCGGGCGGTGACACTTTCGGTCGCTTGGAGGTGCTCTCCAAGGCGCGCGCGGGCCATAATGGCGTATAAGATGGGTGTGCTTACGTCTTCTCGCCCTATGTCGATAGGTCAACAGTGAATGATCGTTGCTCCTTGTTGAATTCCGTACTCGACGAACCTAAATATATCAAGCCCGTATTGTACTGGAGTTCAAGATCTGTAGACGAGACGATGACGGTTGAACCAATAGCGATAATTGGAATGGGTAAGTCATCCTACAGACCAGCCGTGCAATAGTGTTTAACAAGGACAATGCCAGGCTGTCGAATGCCCGGAAGCGTTCGAAGCGCGTCTGATTTGTGGCATCTGCTCATGTCGAAAGGGATCGCGAACACGGACAGGGTTCCCGCGTCTCGTTTCAATATCGATGCGTATCTTCACCCAGATAATGAACGCCCCGGTGGTTTCAATGTTCCAGGCGGCTATTTCTTGGAAGGCGACCCATATTCATTTGATCCTAGTATGTTCAAAATCTCGCCGATTGAAGCATCGTGGATGGATCCTCAGCAGCGGATGCTACTGGAGGTCACTTACGAAGCCTTCGAGAATAGCGGGACACCGCTACACGCCATTTCAGGCCGGAAGACGGGCTGCTTCATAGGCTGCTTCACTCAAGATGCGGTTCTGACTGCAGCCATGGACCCTGACTATGTCCACGCGTACACTGCCATGGGTATCGACCCAGGTATTCTGAGCAATCGTCTCAGTTTCGCTTTCGATCTCAAAGGCCCAAGGTCAGTTCTTCTGCACACTGTGGCGACATTCCTGCTGATCAACTTGTAATAGTCTAACTGTGAACACTGCGTGTTCTTCAACCATGTATGCTCTTGATCTGGCCTGCAAGTCGATCTATGCAGGTGAATGTGAAGGTGCGGTGGTTGGTGGTTCCAACCTCATTCTTGCTGTCAATCAGCATATGAATACTGCAAGCATGGGTGTTCTTTCGCCCACAAACCAATGCCATACTTTTGACGCTTCTGCCGACGGATATGGGAGAGCTGAGGCTGTTGGAGCACTGTATCTCAGACCATTGGGCTCTGCTCTTCGAGATGGTGATCCAGTTCGTGCAATAATCCGAGCAACTGCTACGGGGAGGTTTGTAGAAGTTCTCTCAAACTTTCGTGCCTCACGATGTTAACTCCTTTGCAGTAGTGGTAGAGGTATTGACGGAATGACGATGCCTAGTGCTGAGGGCCAAGTCGATGTCATTCAGGAGGCATATCGGCTTGCAAGTCTTACTCCCGATGACACGTTCTATGTTGAATGCCATGGCACAGGAACCCCTGTTGGCGATCCAATCGAAGTGAAAGCTCTTTGCCAAGCAATTGGGGCGTCAAGGGCGCCCTCAAACCCCATACTCATAGGAAGTGTAAGTTCGTTTCGTGTTTGCATCCTATCCCGTGGTTCCTTTATGGTCCTGCAAGCTTGTGTGTTGCTCATTCAAACTAGGTGAAACCCAACGTTGGCCATAGTGAGGCCGCTAGTAGTATAACCACACTCATGAAGACAGTCATGGCAGTTGAAAACGGTATCGTCCCGGCAACTGCTGGCCTTGTTCATTTGAATCCAAGCAGTAAGACTATAACCTTGAATACCCCAGCTAAGCCAAAACGGAGTTACATCTCCCTTGTCTCTAACCCTGTCGGTGTTAAGTTCCCTGGAAACAATCGAACGTTGAAGTTGTAGCGAACCCAATACGCTTTCCAAGCGCTGGAAGAGTGAAACGTATCGGGGTCAATGCTTTCGGTTACGGCGGTACTAACGCCCACGCCATACTTGAGAGCTGCGGGTCTTTCGTGGCAGATTATTGCGGACATAAGCCCCCGTTGATGGAGGGTGCGAACAGAGCTTGTGTGGCTAGTGGTGGTATCGATGAACATCGAGCAAATCTGCTCGTTTTTTCCGCTCATAACGATGCAGCTTTGAAGAACAACATTGAGCTCCACGCGAAGTATGAACTTGAACATGATCTTATTGATTTATCATATACTCTAGCAGTCAGACGTACCCACTTCTCTCACAGGTCTTTTGCCATTGCGCATAGGCAAACAATCGCGACGGATATTCGATCTGCATATGAAAATAGGAGGGTTCAGATGACAGAACCTCCAAGAGTGGCATATATTCTCACAGGTACGGAAAGCTTATTCATTCATCTCAACGTGACACATCTAATGTGGTGATGAAACAGGACAAGGCGCCCAATGGGCGCAAATGGGAGCATCATTGGTCAGGAATTTTCCGTCTGCACTCGAGACTATCCGCAGGCTCGACGAGCACCTAAGAACTTTACAAGCACCACCGCCTTGGGAGCTTGAGACACTTATTTTAGATCCTGAGAACGGCAACTACATTGATGATGCACAATTCTCCCAGCCAATGTGTACTGCTCTCCAGATAGCTATCGTTGATCTGCTTGGAAGCTGGGGACTGAAGCCCCAGGCAACTCTTGGACATTCTTCAGGTAGGATGAGGAAGTGCATATAATACAGTCTTCATCTTCTAACACTTCAAATATAGGGGAAATCGCAGCGGCGTACGGTTCTGGCTTGATATCAGCCCAATGGGCCATCGCTGTCTCGTATTATCGAGGGAACGCAGTCTCGTCAGGTGCAACTGATGGCGCAATGTTAGCAGTCGGGCTGAGCTCAGCGGAAGCGAGGAAATACATACAGTCAGAGTTTCTTGGCGAGCAGATTCAGGTTGCATGCCAGAACGCGCCGGCTAGCACCACTCTTAGCGGTGCTCGAGAGGCCATCGAGCGTTTGAAGGAAGCACTCGATGCAAGAAAGATATTCGCACGTCTTTTGAATACAGGTGGGAAAGCGTATCATTGCTACAAGATGCAGGAAGCAGCTGTGAGTTACCGCGCTTATCTCGACAGTGAAATCGGGCACGACACCAATACTCCATCGACATGCCCGATGTTTTCGACGACAAAAAGAATGAAACTGGACGGAGATTCAATGATTCCGAACACCTACTGGATTGATAATTTAATGAGTCCGGTTTTGTTCGACGAGGGGGTTGCGACTATGCTTTCGAGTACTTCGACTATCAATACTCTGGTAGAAATAGGTCCTCATTCTGCTTTGTCCGGACCGTTGCGCCAGATCTGCCAAGCTGCAAGCAAAACTCAGATCGCATATTTTCCAACTCTGAAGCGCAATAGTCCGGACTACGATGAGCTGCTCAAGTTGGCAGGCCATCTTTGGTCAGCCGGGGCGACTGTGAATCTTGATGTTGTAACCAGCATCGAAACGACGACCGAACACGGAAAGATTGAACGCCGTTCAGGCTCACTTTTGGTTGACCTCCCGCCATATCATTACTCATACACCAAATCCTATCGCTCAGATTCTCGCATTAGTCGGGAGATAAGAGATACAAGTGTGCCGCGTCACGACCTTCTCGGTCGTCGACTTCCAGGTGCATCGACCCTCGAGCCTGTCTGGCGGAATTTGTTGCGAGTAAAAGATTTACCATGGTAAGGCAGTCACATGCTACATGTGCTTGTCATTGTTTTCGTTTATCGACCATGCCAAGCTTTCACCAAGAATTGTTACTGATTCTAAGTGATGCAGGTTATCTCAGCACAGAATCGGAGGTGAGGTAATGTTGCCCGCTACGGCTCATTGCTCTCTCGCAATTGAAGCAATCACGCAGGTCAACTCTCAGTTACCCAGACCACTCTCTATTGAGAGCTACACTCTGCGCGACGTCGTTATCTCTAATCCGATCGTCATTGATGATAAAACCGACGCAGGGAGCGACATTGTGTTCCACCTTCGAGCACTAGGAGTCAACACTCCCAAATCAGAGATCAGTGGAGACATCGGTCGCTGGTACGCCTTTACTACGATGTTTCGTGATGCTGGAACATGGGAGGAGGCTTCAAGAGGACGCATTGCTCTGAATATTCGGGGGAAAGCATCCAACAACACAGCAGCCGAGGTTCCAGTCACTCCTTTGAAATCTCACCACGGTGAATGGCTTGAGAGAGGGCGGGCTTTGGGTATCGACTTGGGTCCGGTCTTCCACCACATCGGCGCGATCTACACTGACGGTCAATCATGCGTTGCTCGAGGCGACATGACGATAGCCGAAACTTGTGGATTGATGATCTCCGAATCACGCTACGTGTTACACCCAGCTGTTCTGGACGCATGCTTACAAATTACCAATGTGTCCACCTTCAAGGGCCATCTGGACGAGCTCCAATGTGGTAGAATCCCTGCAGAATTCGGTGAACTCACTCTGTTTCGACCTTCGCCTCACCAGCTTCGAGATACTTGTCAATTGCAATCCTGGACAGTGCAAAGAAGCACACGCTCGAACACATCGCATTCCCAGCTTTGTGCTAGCGACGGATCACTCATTGTCGACATTTCGGATTACAAAACGGTTGAATACCTTGCTGGACTCCCTGGTCATAGTCAAGGCCACCTGCAGCGGGATCTGTATCTTCAATCCGAATGGAAAATCGACATCGATTACCTAAGTTTGACCGACCATAGCGATCTGTTGGCAGAAAACTCCGTCGTTACGCTAGTAGATCTTGCGTTACATAAGGATCCCACTATGAAGATTTTGTGTCTTGAGAGGTCCCTTGTATCTTCAATTGTTGCACTCAGCCCTTCGACGGCGTTGTCCATACCTCAAACACCTCAGTCTACCGAAGCCTTGGACAATGCCGATCGAGAGGCGCAAGCTTTTCCAATCCAGGAAGTTTCAGCAATACTTCTTGCAGCGAAAGCGTCTGCAGAGGCATATGATCTTGTTATTGGACCTGACATGGGCGCTGTCGACTGTCAGTTTCTGCGTGAGATGTACGAGTCTTTGTCACCGAATGGGCGGTTGGTACTCCGTGCAACATGCGGTTCTTCCGAAACATGGCTCTCTGGTCTTCACGACGCCCAATTTCCCACCGTAGAAGCAATCCCGTCGTCACGTCACATTCTTGTAACTGCTTTGAAAACCAGGTCCAAGGCGCTGGGAGGGATTCGTAACGACTCTATACGAGGGTCTTTTGTCCTGGTGCATAGGAAGTCGCCGACTACTTTCGCATCACTAGTTCACGAAGAATTTTCCAATAGAGGCTGCCAGATCCGTTCTCAATCACTAGGTTCCAGTAACCGCCTTCTCCGGGAGGAGAGGGTCATTCTTCTTGCTGATTTGGAAGAACCATTGCTCGCTGAGCTAGAAGACGGCGAACTTGCCGCTCTCAAACAGTTAGTCGAATCAACGACATCGATCGTGTGGGTCACGTGTGGTGGCTTGCTCAATGGCGACAAACCTGAGTTCGGCATGGTCGACGGCCTGACCAGAGCACTTCGCAACGAGCTGGGCTCGTTGGACATCGTGACTATTGATTTCGATCCGGAGACTACCCCTGAAACATGTGTCCTGGGTCTTCTGATTGATGTGTTAGAGAGACAAGAAGCAGCCTTAGTACCTCGAGAAACCGAATATCGGATCTACAATGGCGTGATCCATGTCCCTCGCATCATATCTGCGAGGGAGCTAAGTCGACGTTTCTTGGGAGACTCGGGAGAATCGGAGATCGTTCGCCAAGACCAAAACCCACAGGTGCAAGGGTGCATTACCAAAGGAAACCTGAACTTCAAAGTAACTCATGACGACGTTGGTACAGGCTTATCAGCTGAGGAAGCTGTAGTACATGTCGCAGCTATTGGACTCACTCTCTTTGACCGCTCAGATAATGTAGGCTTCCTGAACCATCAGATTTCCGGCGTTGTTGTTCAGACAGGGACCGGTGTCGACAGCATTAAACCTAAAGAAAGAGTGTTCGGTTTCGCACTGGGCCATCTCGACACCTTCCAACTAACTTCCTCAAACTTGCTGCACCCGATTCCGCCGGGCCTATCTATGATCGAAGCAGCAACAATGGCATCGCCCTATGTCACCGCTCTATACGGCCTTGAGAATCTCGCTAGTATCAAAGCTGGTGACTGTGTTGTCTTAGTGGACGCAATGGGCGACGTTTTACAAGCTGCTTTACAGATCTGCCGGCTTCACAAGACGCGGACTATGGTTGTTACGTCCTCAGGCACAACAAAAGATCTCCTTGTTGGCGATAGCACCGAGAAAGATTGGCAAACTATCATCTATACTGAGGATGGACCTTTGTCGACAGATTTGCACCATGCCTGTGCAGGAAAGGGAATCGATGTCATATTTTGTTCCACAGCTGCGAGTGACGGTATTGTCCAAGAATTGACTCGCTTTCTAGCACAGTTTGGTCGGCTCATCACGTTTTCTCAAGGTGTATCCCACAAGGGCACTGAGCTATCAAGGTTTAAGGCTGGCACAACTTATTCCTTTTTTGATATCGATAGCATCCTTTGTTCTCGGCCATATATCACTCAGGGGTATGTGTTTCGTACTGGATTACAATTGTATTTTAACCGGCTAATCAAGATGGAACAGACTGCTTGAAAGGCTCGTTTGCCTCTATACAGACAGAAAGATCACTCAATGGGGTTCCGTAGTCGTCAGGGAGCCTGCGACATACATTGCCACTCTCCGTGATATCCCCAAGACCATGGATTCAAAGCGTTATGTAATATCGTACGAGACTACTGCTACGTTTCAGGTGCGTATATCCGAGTCAAATAAATGCACTTTGCTAAGTTATAATGCTTAGGTGGTCCCATCTCCTAAACCGCTTCAACTTCGACCAAGCGTCACATATCTTCTCATCGGCGGGCTTGGCGGTATTGGACGCAAGCTAGCCCTTTGGATGGCGGAAAGGGGAGCCCGCAGACTTGCTTTCATCTCCCGGAGTGGGACAGACCAGCCCGCGGCACGCGATCTTGTCCAAGCACTTAGAGAGCGAGGACTGACAATCTCAGTCATTAGGGCTGATGTGATGTGTAGAATGGACCTTGCAAAGGGATTATCTCAGCTGGATGCAGCTTATCCTATCGGTGGAGTTGTGAACGCTGCCGCTACAATTTCTGACGTGATGTTTCAAAATATGACGTTCGACAAGTGGTATCCCGTTATCCAGTCGAAGTACAGAGGAAACAGGAACCTCCACGAGCTTCTGAAGGAGCATGAGCTTGACTTTTTCGTCATGACAAGCTCTATATCAGGCTTCATGGGCCTTACTGGTCAAAGTAACTATGCCGCTGGTGAGTCTCGGAAATACGCCATCATAACAGGTACAATCTGGATTTGTTCGGACTGACAATGTACTTAGCAAACACCTATCTGGACTCTCTTGCACGTCATCGTCGACGTCGAGGTCTGCCCGCTGTATCACTTGTGTTGACAGCCATTTATGGATTCGGATACATCCATGAACATTCTCTCGAGAAATCTGTCCAGTCAAAAGGCGCATATGGAGTCGGCGAGAGAGAAATGCTCGATGCTTTTGAGATCGCTATGATGCCTCTGGAGAGGCTTCCACCTGCATTGGATCATTTCGCAGTTGGCCTTCAGCCTCGTCGGCTAGGACATGCGGTAAGTAAATCAGGGGCTCATATAGGGTTCAAAGATGATCTACGCCTCAGTTGGCTAGCCAAAACCATTGATATGGAGATGATGGAGTCCAACTCGCACGCCCAGCTTGTGACCAACACAAGCTCTGAGAGTCCTATGGTCATCATTCAGCAGGCGGATAGTATGGACAATGCGGTGATTTACGCGGTAACGACAATCTCAAGGCGCTTGGCGGGCCTTCTATTGATCGAAGAGGACGCAATCAATACGACACACAGATCCATAGCCAGCTACGGGCTGGATAGTATGATCGGTGCCGAGTTCCGGAATTGGATATTCCGCATCTTCAAGATTGAAATGCCGTTTCATCGGCTACTCGGAACAAATTTCACGATTTCTGAGCTGGCGATAAGTTTATGCAAACAGATCAGGGCAGATACCAAGGAGTGATGACAAAGGGAGGAGCGAACCTGTACTTCGGACAGTTGCAGCTCTATGTTACAATACACAGTACGTACAGAATACATGTATATCTAGCCACATACCGAGGGACACCCTCTGGAGCCCTCGTGCCCGCGGCGCTGGCAGTCGTGATAATTAGGGAGGTAACAACGGTAAAGATAGTACCATTGGTCAGCGTGTGACGCTGTAACTAAGTCCAACCATTCAGATTGCCGCGAGTGACTTGACCAATGAGACGGTCTTGCCTGTTCCGCCAACAGGGCGAGTGGTTATACAAGGCCTAAAACGGCGATAGCCCTAGCAACACTTGCCGTGATTGGTATGTACGCGTACACCAAACCTCTGAAATGTACGGTATGTGGGGGCCATTCTCGTATATCAAAAGAACCATTGATTCCAGTCCTATCGAGCGGAGTCCAGGCAGTTGAATACTTTAAGAATCTCTACTCAAATTAAAACATTTACGCCCTTGGATACAAGCCATTGTCAGCATCTGCAACAATAGTAGAGAATCAAAGATTCAACTCCCACTTGACAAGATTAGGACAAGATTGAATCAGCAACGATAGCATCGAGATGTCAAATATGCAAACCGCCGTCCCAGATGCAATGACACGCGTACTCGACGAGCACGAGTCTATTATACCAGACCGAATGAGAGACAGTATCGGGTATAAGAACGCTCCCGCTCCCATTTTGTTCCGTATCATTGTATGTATAAAGCTGAATTACTGTCCAGGTGAGATTCAACTCGACTCTCATCCCCCAGAAGACCACATTGCCATCGATCAGCTCTTGGCAATGGACAACAAGGGTTAACTGTTGCAGGGAAAAAACGACGCCGTTATCCCCGACATGGTTAACGGACTATATATACTGCCAAATTCACCATTCAACATTAACGCAGAGGCAGAACAGGTGGTGACCAATCGGAAATTTATCGATTGGGCTGTTGCCCCCAAGTCTACGATGTTGCTTGTGCAAGGCGACTTTGACTGTCAGCCAGATCTCTCAGCGCTGTCTGTTCTTTGCGTTACAATCAACGGCAATCAAGGAGAGGTCGAACTTTATTCTTTGGTCTTCTTTTGTGGCAGACACCTGACGAGCGACGATGATAAAAGCGGTTGCTGCGCCATGATACAGAGTTTCATCGAACAACTTATCATGCAGGCCAACATTGATACCAATCGCCAAATTAGAGACATTGACCTGGACAAGGTTCAGAAATCAGATATTGAAGATATTTGTAAGCTTTCGCATGGCTTGTGCGACGAATTCTCAAGTACCACACCCTGTTTTATCTACTTAACGGGATAGTACACTATGAACAGCCAGAGTACCTCGCTTCAATGTCAATTGTCCTCGCAAGCATTATACAATTGGTGGATGAAGTGAACGAGCAAGACAGTCCCACCGTATCGTGCTTGAAACTGCTGGTGTTAAGTCCTCGTCCAACTGTGCGCGTCAGTACACTATTCCATGAGCGCGACGAGATCCTGTCAGCGAACTCGATAGCTCCTGCAGGGCTCGAATCGAGCAGATCGCGGGTTCGGAGGCAACTAGGAGGTCTTTTTCATAATTGACGCATCTCTCAAATAACACGGACTTACATCGGAAACATACACAACATCAATAGTCACTCGTCTGTGCAAATCGAAACACTGAATCTGCGTGCCACGAAGCGCGTCGGCCTTATCTGTTTGCCAAGCAGAGTTATCACCAGCCCTGTCGTCCTAGGTGTTCATGGGACCCCGTATTTAGCGCTATTCTCACTCACCCCAGGTTCCGGATCCGGCTAGCTGTCGAGACTGAAGCTGGGGGAACGCGCTTTGACTACCGGGGGTTGCAACGGAAACCCCAATTGGGATATGTCTATCGGGCCGTCCCCGGATCTCCAAGGCAGGCTCGGCAAGGTCATTCGGCGCGTTGGCATTGGACAACAATCTGCTTACTGGTCATTCGCGGGACATGAAAGGCGGTAGGAGACCAGTCAACCTTTCTTGTGCTGTTGAGCTGCTCATGCGATACGTAGAGTATTTATCTCTATCTAGTTCTGAATTCGTGTCACTTGTATGTACGACATATGTTGGCAGTGAAGCCAAATAGTCGGGACGAAGGTAATCTCTTAAGAATTCTGTCAGTTGTCAGCTACCCCTGGATCGTATAGTATGTAGTTTGGCTAATGCAGGTGGTCAAGTCTCCCATGTAGGCTTTTGACCCTTGATAAAAGTCTTTCAACGGATTGTTGCAGGGTTGCGTACATCTCCCCCTTACAGTACCCCGGTCCTTCACTAAAGTCCCGGACGTTTCTGACTAAAGACCCTGTCGTAGTTCGTGAGCGCCATGTCGACACGTGCTTGGGCGAATTTATGCCAAGATTTGCAAATCAAACCCAACCCAGGAATGGGCAAAGCAAGCGATAGAACTCACACCTCGCGACGACAAATAGGAGGCATTGAAGTTACATCGTCGCTTTCGAAGCATCAACCGCTCTAGTCAGGCGGCCAAAACTGGACGCTGACACGGCTCTTCAACGGCGTTTCGTTGTCAATGGTGGTGTTTTCATGTAAAGCCCTCACTCATGAAGGTCTACTCAGAATCCGTACCCCTGGAACTATCACCAACTAAACAAAGATGCGCCGACGGAGCTTCTAGGCCCCGGATTTAGATCTCGGAGCCACTTGTTCGGCAGACAGACCATAGCTCAAGCGCATGGACTCACGGACGCCAACCAAGTTGGTCATAGCGAGCGGGTCGAAGCACGCCATAATGTGTCTTTCTGCTCACAAAGTCTTGCAGCTCATCTACAGTTTACTGATGCTCGCTTCGGATCTATGCGATGAAATTTGGCCATCGAGGGTGGGGGGAAAATCGACAACAAGGGTATGGCATTCTTTAAATGCATCTCGCTCTCGTACTTCTGGGAGCAGGGGTAAGGTCTGATTTATATATAATAGCTCTCGGTTCACGAAGCATCAGGTCGACTGGTTGAGATTTTGAGTGTGCCTTTCCGTAAGCAGCCAACGCCCGCTACAATGAGTTTCCTTCGCTATTTGCTTTTGGCTCTGCCCTCCACAACTTTCGCTTTGCCTAAGCTTGCTGATAGCCTTGACAGTCAAGATGAACTCAGTAATCTCGCGGGGCGAGGTGTCTTTGGCCCCATTGACACCTCTTTGCCAAGCGTTGTTGGTGGTCAAGTCACCTGCGGTGCTCCGCCAGTGAGCTCATTCTTCGCTGGACTTAGCCCTCCGGTAGTGCCCCTTCAATGCTCAGTTAGAGAATACGACGGATACTGACTTGGCGTAGTTCCCAACAAACACATGGTGGGCGTCCTACGCCGCAACGCCAGGCAATGCCACTGCGTCCGGCCCGTTTCCATACGAGTCATATCTGGACAACACTGGTATTCAATTCGGCATCAGTGCAGATCGGGAGTTTGACGGTACTTCTATCAAGCAACCTACGCAGATGGACTGGCTCGCCTCGTTCTCCGAGCACCAGGGGAGCACAGCGAATCATAAAGCAACAGCTTTTGACACGCAAAGTGTTACCGTCCAGTATTTCCAAAGCTCTGCTACCATGACAACTTACCTTGTGCCGGGGTCTCCTTACATCACACTGCAATACAATCAAGCTACTCCGTTGTTGAAAACAGTCAACGGAGGTATCACGGCCTTTAACGGAAACGCCGTAGCCTCCGGCGCAAGCGGTATGTCTGACCACCTATTACACCATACAAGCGATTCACAAGTACTGACAAGTGATAAAGTGAGCGCTACGGGGACACAGTTCACAGTGACAGACAGTTCAGGCACTCAATACATCATTTACTCGCTGTCCTCTATCTCGCTGACCGCAACGGCCACCTCTTCCTCAACGGGCACTATCAAGGCGTCAAGCACATTCAGCGGAGTGCTTCGTCTTGTCAAGCTGAATGATGCAAGCCACAAGACTCTGCTCGATGCCCACTCCAGCGTCTATCCCACCTCTGTCGGACTTGACTACTCTTTCACCGATACCACAGGAACACTGATCTTCAACTACGCTACCGTGGGCGCCTCGGCTGACCTCCTCATGCTTACGTGGCCGCACCACCGGTTGTCACTGCAGAATGCGAACTACCCGGCAACAACTGCTTTGAGCTACCTCACTACCAAGGGCTGGATGTATCCGATCCTCGGTGCCCAGTGGAATCTGCAATATACTCTTTCCTCGATCTCGTGGAACCCACCACGAGCTGTTGACTCGTCTTGCAAGGATACCCTGATCCAAGGCTTGGAATATGAGATTGGGCAACTGAATGTCTCGACGGCGCCTGTCCCTGGAGATTTCTACTATTGGGTATGTAACATCTTCGCGTCTTGGCTAAGAAACTTGACGCAAGACTGACTTGATGTAGTATGTCAATGACCTGACCTAGTGAAATCTCGAGTCTAGTGCTGCCCTCCGTGCCTTTCCTATACTAATGGTGACTTAGGGGTGGTGCGCTTGCTGCCACATCTCGGTTGGCGCTTATCGCGTAAGTCATCATTCATTAGTTTGCTATTCAACTCTTTCGTATCCCGGCCGCTTTGAACTCATATCTTCTGTGCAGAGACAACGTTGGCCGGTCGGATCTCGTGACACCGGTGATCGACTATCTGAAGGCATCGTTCGACTACTGGTTCCAGTCTACATCGTCCACAAAGCCAGCCTACGAGACCGCTTGGGGTGGGATTGTGAGCCAGGCGGGTGCCACCAACGTTTACGTCGACTTCGGTAATGGCTACTACAACGACCATCACTTTCACTACGGATACTTCTTGCATATCGCTGCCGTCATTGCCAAGTATGACTCATCGTGGCTGAGCCAACACAAGACGACCATCAACGCTTTCGCAAGGTATGTATTTGGGATTTGTCGTTAGCGTTTCTGCATCGCACAGAACTCACACACAAATCATCGTACAGAGACATCATCAACCCCTCGTCTCAAGACCCCTATTTCCCAGTTACTCGATGCCGTGACTGGTTCGCAGGTCACTCGTGGGCATCTGGGATCGCAAACGGGGCAGGGTCACGAGACCAAGAGTCCATTGGAGAGGCTGTCAACGGATACTACGGCGCCCTGCTTTGGGCGAGTGTCGCTCTCTCGCAGGACTTTGTCAACTATGCTAAGTTGCTCGTTGCCACGGAACAGCAAGCTGCGCAGGTATACTGGCATCTGTATCCGAGTCAGAGCTCGACAGCTCGAGACAACCCATATCCTGAAGCCGGAGTCAGGGATCTGATCACCATGGGCAATGTTGAGGACTGGCAATCCGGCGCGTGGCTCTTCTGGGGATCGCAGCGGGTTGAGATTGCTGCTATTCAGATTTTGCCTGTGACGCCGATCAACGAGGTAGGTGACCAGCTCAGTACCAAATCACACATTAGCTATGGATCGCTTCTTGCTAACACGATATTATAATAGGTTATGTATGACACAGAATGGGTCAACAACGTCTGGTCTTACACATCCGGCGAGATGAAGGATCCCACGATTGGAGACGAATGGTATGTTCCCATCATCGGATGAAATCACTCAGCATGTCACATCCTGACTTCGTCACTGCAGGAAAAACGTGATCATCGCAGCCTACTCCAACGCAAACCCACAAACGGCAGCAGCATGGAGCGCCAACATCTCATACTGGGGTAAGCCTCTCAGACACTCACGTCACCCTCCAGTCACACACCTAGGGTTGAATAACACTCCAACAAGCAAAGAACAGTTACTTACAAAGTGATAGGCACCGGAAACACCTACTCCAACGAGCTCTTCTTCATCAGCACGCGTCCAAACCCCTCAGGAACACCAATCTGCAGCGCTCTCCCATCCAATCCCTACGGAAACTACAAAATCCAAGTCGCATCCTCAGGCGCATACGTCGCCGCCTCAGCCTCAAACACCAACCTCGTCGCATCTACCGCCACGACTTCCGCCAGCGCAGCAGTATTCAACAGCGCCTATCGCCCCAACGCAGGGACTCTGAAGTTAAGCAGCACGAACCAATTCGTGACCGCGGACTCGAGCGGCACCTATGCCCTCTCTGCTGCGCGAGCGACGGCCTCGAGCTGGGAGACGTTCATCATTCGGCCGAAGGTCGGCGCTGCAACGGGTGTGTACTCGATTAAGGCGAGTAGCAACGGTTACTACGTTACGGTTGCTAGTGATGGATCGCTGAAGAATAGTGCGGCGAATGAGGCGGATAGCACGGGGTTTACGTTTGTTGCTTCGTAGATCATCGTATGTGCTTAGCACAGCGTGTGATGTTATATATTCTTGTATATACCTTGGATGGTACGAGAATTGCAATATGAGTTAAAGAGAACAACTGATGTCAAAAGAGAGACTGCATGCCCACGTGGCACACGCGTGGCTCGCGAATAAGAACCAGGAAACACCCTGTTCCGCTGAATGATATAATGCGAACTGCCTTATTTGACATCTCACCTGCGCCACGAGAACCCACGTTGTTGAACCATTGGTCAATTGGTGTTCATTCGACGTCTGCCAAGACTCGACTATCTTGGTGAGAATCCCCTCAATCAAGCCCATAACTCGGGTATTAAGATCACGGTCTATTTATCGCAATCTGGTAGTTTACAAACTCTTCCTGAGAAACCCTTTGTATCATGAACATTGTGAACGTACAGGAAAGCACAATCATTGAGCCACTTACCTCGTGGTATACGGTACGCTGCTTAGATCGAGTACTGCGTCGTGGAGAGGCGCCTCCGCGACTTATAAGCCGAGCAATCCTCTTGAATGACCTGTATTAGATTCAACCTTGAAGTAGAGTAGGGTCTTGCTTCTATACAACCCCAAAATGCTGTCGACGTCGCTATTCACATTAATCTCACTGAGTTCAATAACGCTCGCCTGGGAATGGGGCAGCTCAGAGCACGGCTCAACACGGGCCATCAACTACACAACAGTGACAGGCTTCTTCCTGCAAGACGACGTAGCAACAGATCCCTCAACATTCGACTATGTGCGCTCTTATTCCTGCAGCACACAAGCACTAACTAACGGCATTCCAGACAACCGTCAACTACGGACTAATAAACCGCTCCTACCCCACCGACCACGTCTTCGACCCTCACAGCTCAAAAACCCAATGGCAACGCTTCGAGCACTACATAACGCACCTAAACCACCACACAGACGCCAACACGCAATACAAACTCCTCTACCTAGCGCGCCACGGCGAAGGCTACCACAACGCCGCGGAGACCTACTACGGGACCCCAGCCTGGAACGTACGCTCCGCCCTCCCCATCGCCCAAAGTTCAAACTAACACACGCGCAGTGCTACTGGAGCGAGCTAGACGGCAACGGCACAACAACCTGGCGCGACGCCCTCCTGACGCCCACAGGCCTCACGCAGAGCACAAAAGCGCGCACATTCTGGGCCACGGCGCTCAGCACATCCCGAATCCCCGCCCCGCAGTCGTACTACAGCAGTCCACTACTCCGCTCATCCACGACCGCCAATCTAACATTCTCTTCCCTGCCCTTGCCAGAAGACCGCCCCTTCCGCCCGCTCATCAAAGAGCTGCTGCGCGAGGGGATCTCAATGCACACGTGCGACAGCCGATCGACGAAATCCCACATCGGCAGTGTGCTCGGGGGTACCTTCAGGTTCGAGGCAGGATTCACGGAGCATGATTTACTGTGGAAGGGGTACGAGGCAGAGACTGATGAGGCGGCTGTGTTGAGGGCGAGGAGGGTGATGGATGATATCTTCTCTCACGATGAGTCGACGTTCATTAGCATGACGACGCATTCGGGTCAGATACGGTCTGCGCTGGAAGTCCTTGGGCATCGGGCGTTCAGCTTGTCGACTGGTCAGGCGATTCCGGTTTTTGTTAAGGCGGAGAGGGAGAGAGTGAGAGTGCCGACTACGACGATACAGAGTTGGGAGGCTCAGGCTACTTGTACGGCGCCGCCAGTTAGTAGTGATGCTGTGAGTGGGTGTGTTTGCGCTACTGGGAGTGTGACGGGGGCTTTTGCGACTTCTGCTGTGGTATGATTAGGGCTTCTAGAGATGTATTCAGGTATGATTATGAATGACTAATGTGCGCCTGCATGGTTTCAATTGGTTTGTTGAGATACCTATGTCTTTTGACAGTGACACCTTCTCTTCCGATCAACGCCTTCCTTTTCGGGATGCAAGAGCTGAAAACAGCAATAAATACGACAACGCTTTCTAGAATGATTCATACGGGCAGCGCCCTCTGCAAGTCTGTGAGAAGCATTTCTCTCGGAAATTCTTCTTCTTACAACCCATTTTCGGACAACCTCCTCGTTACAGTGCAGTTTCTTTCGGAATGGTAGTATGGGTATAGCCTGAGGCCCAATAGCGACAGACACGTCGACGACGGAAACGATATCGACAGCCATCGGTATCAACTAAGGCTTCTTCTGTGTCTGTGTCTGCGTGCCTCCGCCGCGGGATCTATTCTTCGGTCGTGGTTGCTTCTCATACGCATTCGGACTCGGTCTCCTCCTCGTGCCATCTCCTCGGGCTCTCCTGCTTCCTCCGCCTGGTTGTTCGTGATTGTGTCCATGTTCGCAATTCTCATCGTGATTGTGATCGTCGTTGCGACGCTGTTGGTCTCTCGCTCTGCGTTGGGCTAGCGCTCTCTCGCGCGCATCATACTGGCCGCCACCATTGGAATCTGAGTCTGAGTCGGAAGAGGATGAATCTGATGATGACTCGTCGGAGGATTCGCCTACGGCGCGGGGTGCGTGGTAGATGCAGCAGACTGTGTTACTTGTCAGCACTCAAGTCGTAGTTTGGCCTTCTTGGAGGGTTGGAGCAGACCTTTAGAGCTCTTGCGTCCCAGTCCCTCGTTGTCCACGACATTCTCGGCCCACTGCACGCGATGCTGTGAGTGCTGATGGGCACCTCGTAAGCGCAGAATGGCAGGTGCTGGAGACGCGGGTGCGGCCGTCTCTGTTTGTGTCGCGGAACCTGAAGGGGCTTCGGTGCGTCTCTGGGCTTGCAGGCGCAAACCTGGTGCAGATTGCGTCTGCGCCTGCGGGCGGGCAGACATGGTGGGATAAGAGGGAGCGTGGATGAAGTCGAAACGGGAGAGTTGGATTGCCTGTGTCGAGCAGGAAGGTCGGAGAAGAGAGTCAATAGTGGATTGAGAGGCGCGGAAGAGTGATGGAGGCGGGAGGTGCTGAGATCGTGGGCCGATTGCCTTTGTGTCCAGATGTTGTCAAAACTTTGGAAAACGACCCCTCGGCACCTGCAGACGCGTTAAGTGGCACGCGATGAAAGCCGCGGGACACACAACCTTGAGATGACGTCAGTCTTAAGAGGAACCTAGGTACCCAACATAGGGTAGACACTGCCGCCAACAGTCAACAATCAAACTAACAGCTGGACGGGGGAGCTGTTGGCGACACAGACGGGAGAACAATGCGATGTCATTGTCCAAGTGGTGGCGACCATGTAACCATTTCTAAGCGATCTGTTGGAGGCACTGGGGGCACACGTGCAAACGGGGAAGAAACTCATACTGTAGGTATTTGGGCCTATGCGAATTATGCGCTTAGGCGAAAACTCAATTCTGACAGCACGCTTTCGCAATTGAAACCATTGAAACATCCCGAGGTCACCAGACTTGAGAAAAACGAGAATTTACTAGCAGGTATGTTCACAAGTAGCAAGAGATCCACACCAAATAATCCAAGGTAAAAAATCCATAAGTGAGGAGACACACAGAGTGGTTTCAGGCATGATGAAAAAATATCCCAAACGAGAAAAAATGAATCCGAATGTAGAGAATTGAACTCGACCAGATTTGAACTGATGACCTTGTGGATTCAGACCGGAGAACCGAAGTCCTCGTTGCTGGAATCACACGCGCTACCGCTGCGCCACAAGTCCCGGATTTGTTGAAAAATGGGCATCGTAAAGGGTCCTATCAAGTCGCCACCGCGCACGGGCCATCGTCTCCTTTAGAAATCCATAGGGGCGCTTTGTGTACCCTGCAAGTGAACGAGTGCTTTCATTGGGTAACGAAGCTCCTCGTAAACTCTACATTATAGGCATGTATTACCTTTCTACCAACGTAACGAATTATCTTATCAACCTTACTTCGTCTGTCCTTTGATGCACTGCCGTTGAGATTGTGTCTTTGACTGGGCAGTGAGTTCCGGTCCAACAACCAACGTGAGAAATTCGCTGACAATTTCAGCCTTTCTATCTACTAACTTATTATACCACGGTATAGGTGACACATTCACATAGTACGATAAGAAAACAACACACAAATCAAATCGTCAACTAAGCTTCCTGTTGATAAGACTGCCGTTGCTGCGACGTTAGCAATTGTCTCAGGCTACAGTCATTCATTGCTAAGGTCCACGATTCACTATTATGTGTGCAATATAGACTAAGAGCTGTTTAGGATAAAAAAGTTGCTCAATCATTATAAAGCAGACTTAGCAACTGATCGCTATGAATAATATTACCATGATAAGTCACTGCTGTATCAACAGCAATCGGGAACTTCAGCCACCTAATACCAAACCCAGTCTCTCCAACAGACCCAATACCCAGATCCCGGATAACCTGCTCAGTACTCTCAACATCACAAAACTGCGCCTTCAGACTAGCACCATGAAGAGCATGAACAGTCTCCACACCATGCTCCTTGCCCTGCCACTTGACATCAAAAGTAGCCATCGCATCCTCCACAACAACAATCTTGCCCTTGTCATCAGCACGAGCTTCCTCCGTCTTACATCCATATGCACGCTCAACGACTCGCAATTAGACGCCGTGTGCACAATAAGCCGTCATAAGCCCAACGATGACCAGCTTCATGATACTCCATCCCTTGCCACGAACGCGATGTCATGCTCGATGAAAGGCGAGTTGGTGCTCTTGGAGAAGAAGCGCTCGGAGGCCAGCGGCTTGGCGTAGTGCAGAAGGGAGCCGGTGGTATTTGGACTTGTGGAATACGTGGATTATGCGGGCGTTTTCTGCAGTGCGGACGGTTTGGAGGAGTTTGGCAATGCTGGTCTCAAACTCGGGAGTGGATCGTGAGCTTCCCTAGTAGATTGGGTTGTTGCAGCCTTGTTGGATGTCGATGAGGAGGTGTGCAGTCTTCTCGGGTGGTGCCGGAATAGCCATGTTGTACTGTTAAAACGACGAATGGCGATCGGAAAAGCCGTTATCTCTAGCTAGGTGAATGAGTACTGGCCTCTTGATGGGATAGGTGTTGAATAGTCTTCAGCCTGATTGTCGCAGACAATTCTGTCCCCCATTTTATGAATATTTTGGGAGTGTTAATTTAGATCGCTGATCTGAAGCTTAGCCGATGGGGACAGATAGTAGAAAGTGACGAATAGCATCGTGACTGTTGCAGTGAAGGAAACTCACGATTCAGTTGAGTATGTGGCCAAGATGATGATCACAACTGTTCGACAGATAGTTCTCGCTGAGTATCAGACGGACGAATGCCATAGAGTCCCTGACCGATGATACGAGTAGCTATGTTGAAGCCGACAGCGAGTACGAGTTATGCGAAGTATAACAAGAGCCATCATTGTTGGACGTAATGTCGAGAAATCCCAGAGAAACTCGTTTCGTAGCATGTTGCCCCGACTTCAGTTGGCGTAAAGTCTCTCATACTAGACAAAGTGGACTACGCCGTGCCACATGGGTAACGTCTTTCATGATGCTGCTGTCGGCTAGCCGCAAGGCGTTATACGATACTAAGCAAGCCTCAATCTTCGAGAGCAAAGTACTTTCGTCTTGTTGGGTCTGATTTAAGGCCCGGGAGTACATATGCCCTAGACTTTCTTTGAAATTAGCCAAATACAAACGTACTGCAAGAGCTCCAGAGGGTGAGATTTTGCCGTGCTCAAAGTGGTTCTGATTCCGAGGATTAAGTATCATCCTGTCGCGGCTGGGTTTCCATCCGATCTCATCCACAGAAAAGCCAAGGAAATGATAAGCTGGGTCTCTCATGTAGTCGTCTAGATGATGTGAAATCAGTTCGTGGGACAGCAGGGTGTTAAGCTCTGCCTCTGTTCGAGCATCAACTTTATGATCTATGACATTTTCGCCGTCCATGGAGCCGAATAGGAAGCACCCTCCAATGACAAGACACTTGCGACTATCATTTCCTAGACTCTGCGGCTCTATACTCCGAAGTGCGACAGGGACACTAGAACCAGGGAGAATGAAGACGTCGTCTCCGGCTTTCAGGCCCATTGGACCCCAGCCCCATCGCCAGCCCTGGCCGCCGAGGTTGATGCTGAACTGTCGTTGTTTATAAGACATCAGTTTAAGAACGGATGCGAACCCAAGTGGATCTGAGATGGAATCTTCCCCGCTGCGCTGAGAATGCAAATGCAGTCCGCACCATTCTCTCAAAGAATCAAGATCGTTTTCTTTGAGCCGCTGAAGTCTGCCAGACACAAATTTGAGGTCAAACACAAAGGCCCTGAGTTTCTGTATTGTCACACGATGATTACGACGCAGACGTGGCTTTCCGGGAGATACACCCTCCGGCTGCCAGTCATCTGCATCGAGCCAGAAAAGAACGTCTTTTGGACAAGCATCGCCAAAGTATAGTTTCGATGTATTTGAAACCTTTCCTCGCCAAATACCTTCGATCCAAAGATGGGAAGAGAGTCCGTAAGGACGCCTTGCACGATTATTCAGGCACCCTATGATAAGAGCCATATGTTCTTTTCCCGGTAGATGTTCGAGGTTAGAACCCAACGTGGTGCCATTGAAGCGATCGGCTAAACATTCAGATGCCGGATAGTCATGCGACCAGCACTTGAACTTCCAGTCGCCACAGGCGTTATAATGCTCTATTGCAGGTGCTTGGACAGCAGTCAGATTGTCCACAGGGGAGCTCCAGTCGGGAAGCCAAGACGGAAGCCCAAGCTGAATCTTGCGACCTGAGTCGTCAATTAGACCGTTGAAACCTCGGATGCAGCTTATGATAGATCGCGCAACCGCGGTGTATGCTTGACCGGTACTGACACTGTAATCTGGAATGAGGCTGAGATCCCCCACAAGCCCAATGAGAGCATAGACTTTGTCTTTATCATCAGACGCTTTCCGATGCGCTGTGGCGCGTAGCATCGCCAGGAAATTGCGCGCAGCTAACTCCTTATTACGTGCGCGTGTCACTTTTATATCAATTCTCCATTCGGCCCTTCGAGTATGAATGTCCTGGATTTGCCGGGCGAACTGATCCAATACTCGCTGGTCCTGCTCGTGAATTGACGTTACTCGGTTTTTGGGTAACGATCGCCATTTGCTAGCATCAACAAGAACGGCCCATGGAATGGATGCGTGTCCGTACATCACCACAAGTTCTCTCGCGAGGATGGCTTCCTGGTAAACCCACATACGTGACCACCAAGGACTCATAAGCATCAACCGGAGCCCCTCGATTAGCCAAACCGTTCGTTGCTGGCCAATAGACTGCACAAAGCTGCCTAAGCTCACCGGATCGTCCGAACCAAGGTGGGCAATCAACGAGAAGATATCCGACGCACTTGTCGGACTGATAGCATCGATGCTTGGATTGATAGTGGGTTTTCCTTTCGGACCCTGAGTCTTGGCATATATGGCAGAATTTGACGCAGAGGTGGATTGACATCGATGCATCTCATCGCCGAGAAAGACAATTACCAAAGCAGCTCGCGAATATATATCTCGCATTCTCTCTACCTGAGAACTCCTCTCTGAAAGGTCATTCTGATTGATACACTAGATGAATTAGTAATCTCAAACTAATTCAGGACCGAGATGGTGTTAATAAGTGCTCACAAGGGCGTCTACCCATAACTCACTGCTACTTCCCCTTTCGCGTATATGCCGCAATGCGCTTTCGAGATTTTTCCCGACCCGGACTTCATAGCCGTTCACTGTGATAGGTCTTGACGCGGCCTGTACACCCCAAACATAGGAGAGAGCCTCATAAGATGATGCCGAATGGAGACGTTCTTGCCTCAGACTACAGAATATTGTGTCCTCCCATTCCCCAGACTCGATCGTAATCAATCGAAAGGATTCCTTCCTCAGGAAATCTCCGTATGGAGTGTCCTGAGCTGTGTCGCCCAACATGACGGGTAAGTGAAGAGATAATGTCAAGTGCACCGAAGATCAACAAGCGGCAGCGCCTCCGTGAGAATTGTGCACATAGAGAGTGGGTTTATCTCGATTGATTGGTATGAGAGATCTACACTGCGAGAGAGTCAAACGGCCAAGAAGCCATGCGTCGATGATAAAATGGCGAAAATCAGGGAGAACGACTTGGACTGCGCCACGCTAGGCAGATAAAACGCCTGGTCAGACTTCCGCCTCACTCTGATGCAAGACCCATGTTTGTGCCACTCACCCCGCAGCTGAGCACCCCGTCAGATGCGACTCAAGATCACTGGGCTACAGTAACTCGGCTAGGTATGCTGCATATGTGGAGTCGTACATGTTGCATTGAAGTGGTGACAGGCAGATTCGCCATTCGGTACCCAATCCGGTTGATAGAGGGAGAACCCGGTTGACAAAGCCCGAAAACAACCGATAGTCGAAGGTGAAGGTGTCCCTGTTGTACACCACAACGCTGGGAATTGTGTTGGCGTTGCATCACCAGTAATCGCAATGTCGCCTAACTCGGATATAAGATGTCGTCAACGACGATTGAAGGCGCAATGACCCCGTAAAGACAAATAAGAGCAGCCAGAACTCGTGAAGCCCAAATATTGCTGACTTTGAACATATGAAGAGCCTTGGCAACTTCTGTAAGCCGCTATTTGAGCCACGCAGTATCGAAAAGAACGGTGGTACGACAGTTGTACGAGTATTTCTCGAAGTCGGAAAGACGCGATTATACAAGTACAAGCCGCGGTACGAACTGAGACGGTAACTCGTAAGGCGACGGGTCTCAGAGTGCTCGTGGAGCGCTATCTGTCTCCAAGTATTGGAGCTCCCGCCGCTTCGGATAGTAACTCATATCCGAAGAACAGGAATGAAGGAGAGTTACAATTGCCGCGGTTCCCAAGAAGCCTCTTTGAATGGTGACAAGAACAGTGAAGAGCCCCAGTGGCTGGCTCGATAGATTTTCGCAAGGGCAAGAGGCGGTTTGAATGCTGGGTATTACCTACTCCTTCTGCTTAGGCTGTCTCCCTCATGGAAACCCTGGTCACACGCCATCAGCAATTGAAAGGATACCCTGACTGTTCAGATTGGTTCAATACCATGTAAATGGGAGCATCGCTTTTAGATGGAGACTCAAGTGATGTGGATGTCCATTGTAGGATGTAATCTTGATTATTTGGTTGAATCAATGGTGATAAATGGCTCTGTATCTTGCTAGTAGAGTCTGAGTACTTACTGCGGTGAGAGCTGGATTGATGTGCATAACAGGTAATGATACTATATGTGCCAGAACTCTATAGGCTGCCTCTATGTACGGCTCGCCCGAGGGCATTAAAGAGAGCTCTGGAGTAATTTGTTGCTGGTCCGGAGTTTCATAGGGCTCTTCTTCAAGATCGACCCATGTTCACACGCTTGGTTTGGATGCATCGTCGGCTTTTAGCATGATGCGCATGTGCGAGCATTCGACCACGCGGCCCATAACGGCATGGACAACATTGCGAGTGGCCATTTTTACATCGCGGAGCTGAATGGATTGTGATACTGTCGAGGGGAGCGCCGGAGATAGTGACATGAGATTCTTTCACATATTTCGGAAGGACGACGCGACAGCACGATCTAGGAATCAAAATATTCGTCTAGTCAGTTTCAATGTGTCAGCAAGCTTGGTTACGTTATCGATAGAAATTCTTGGCACACAATTGACCTACCTCATGGCCATCACCCATCATCGTCACCCTCCACTCTCTGTCGTACAGACACGCCTCACACCAGGCGGCCTGGTAAGCGTGAAACACTCATCTAAATGTAACGCTGAACTTCCGCTCGTATTTTCGCACCACTCGACTTACAACAAGCTCATCAGGCGATAACGCTCTTCACCACAACCAGCAAACATGCGCCAAGTCGACGACGGCCTTGGCGGCGTGTCAGAACACACCAGGATCAACGCGTATTTGGGTTTTCCTCCATCGTCATCCGTTATATAGGCCTGTAACATAGGTTGAGTCTGCACAAAGAAATCCCACCTGTCAGCATCGACCGCCAAGGCCGATCACCACTCCCGGCCCTAAGTATAGCCTGATGCTATGCGCGGTGCTCTGGTGACCTGAAAATCCGGCAATCAGACTGCCAGGAACGCGCCGGGAGCTACTGAGCGGACCGGGGCAGACACCGGGGTAGAGCATGCACAATGCCGATCTGATGCCTGTAGTTTCTCCTTAATAGGGCCCGATCGTCGCAAGTCGTTGGAGTTGTCGAAGTCTTTCTCTAATTCGTGTATTACTGTTCGTACCATCGACTCTATGGCAACACAACCTTTGTCCATTCTGGGCAGACTAAACACCTCGTATTAGCTAAGAGGCATAGCTGGCAGTGGCACGGACCTTGAGAGTCACTCTACCTGGGTGAAACAGCGGACCAATGCTGAATCTATCCACCGGCGCATGATTCAATCCTGGGTCTACTATTCACCAGCCGTTATAGGTGCCTGGTAAGGGAAGATCCTACATCCCTGGCGCCTTTGTTTGGAGTAAATAAGTGCTTCGTGAAAATTAACGGTGGAAGTACTGGGTCCAAACAAGATACGACTGTTGACCCCAACTGCGAGCCTTCGATCGTCGTCATCACTAATCTAGTTAGTGATGAAGATCTCCCGGAGCCATGTTGGGATCCCAAGAAAGTATCACCGTCTCGGTAGTTCACTGCCTGACGGCAAGGGGAGCAACCACGTCTATAAGTAGTGATCGAACTCGGCGTCAAGAAGCTTGTTGTCTCTCCTCACTACCGCCGAGCCTTTGAACACTCGTCAGTCATCAGCACACCAGCCAGCTCTCGTCCAGTCACCTCAACCTTCAGAGTCCTGCTATAGATCACCGCAAAGATGCAATACTCTCTCATCCTCGCTTCGTCTTTGGCCATTGGCGTCTCGGCGACGCCCAAGCCCATGATCACGGCAGCACCTAAGCGCCTCGCAGCCCGCGACAGCCTGCCCGAGTCATCAGGCAGCTCAACCTTCGCCGAGGTGTACACCATCGCAGCAGGAGAGTCATTCGACGGCGGCCTCGTTATGTACGATCGTGGTGTGAGCTGCACAGGACAGGAGGAGGGTGGCGACAGCGACGCCGTCTTCGAGATCGAGGAGGGCGGCAGTCTATCCAACGTCATCATCGGCCCCAACCAGATCGAAGGCGTGCATTGCTTCGGTGCCTGCACGCTCACAAATGTCTGGTGGTCCGCTGTATGCGAGGACGCTTTCACAGTCAAGGAGCAGGACGCCGGCGACACCACCTACATCAGCGGCGGCGGTGCCTATGGCGCCGAAGACAAGGTCCTTCAGCACAACGGAGGCGGCACTATCAGCGTCTCGGGCTTCACCGTTGATGATTTCGGCAAGCTGTACCGCAGCTGTGGCAACTGTGACGAGCAGACTGAGCGCCATGTTATCCTTGATAGCATCACCGCCTCGAGTGGTTCCGCCCTTGTTGGTACGTTGATCTGCCTTCACTACCTGATCACCATCACCCTTGATGTCATTGTTTTCCAACGATGATGATTGATTGGATAAAATTGAGACTAACCATCTTCTCACAGGCATCAACTCCAACTATGGCGACACGGCGACCCTGACCAATATCGCGGTTGACGACGTCAATGACATCTGCGTCGAATACGAGGGTAACGACACTGGTGACGAGCCCGAGGAGATCAGCTCGGGCCCTTCGTCGTACTGCATCTACGATGACAGCGACATCACCGGAGAGTAGAACATGACCGGCTCTCTGCGATTGTCATCTGTTGTGTAAGGATTGGGGACATATCGTGTCTCAAGCGGCTCCATGAATGAGACGACGTGTTTCGAGTGCGATCGGGAAAAGTCTTTTTGCTTCATTATGTATATTATTACGCTATGTCTAAATTGAAATGAACTTAGCTCTCAAATACTTACTTGATCTCGGTGACCTCATAAATACCTACCTGATGCGCCATGCTTATTTGTAGCCGATCG
The DNA here is from genome assembly GCA_022432385.1 of Xylariaceae sp. FL1272. NCBI lineage: Eukaryota > Fungi > Ascomycota > Sordariomycetes > Xylariales > Xylariaceae > Xylariaceae sp. FL1272. The sequence continues at coordinate 654,297 of JAJJXC010000020.1, forward strand.
TCAAATTGAAGTTACCAAAGTAGGCAACGGCGCAGTCTCTTATTTCATGTAGGTCTTCAGTATGCCACCTGAGAGATCTGATTTCGTTAACGACGTAGAAATTATCTGAAAGGAGTTCTATATATACAGAAATCGATAACTATTTCAGATTTCCTTCTTTCATTACCCGATCATTCGAACCCATTGACTGCATCTAATAAACTGTCCCGCAAGAGACACTTCTTGGTACAAGTAATGAGGTGTTATAAACGGTACGTTCCATAAATTTCTTCATTCCACTTGTTCGTTGGCCAGCTTAGACTTCTATACCAGCTTTTCAAGGGCTGATACTGCCAAAGCTCTATTCAATGCATATTCATACATAGTCGTCGAGTTTTCCGTCTACAACAAATTGTCATCAGTAAACATAGGCGCCAGTACACTACCACGCAGCCATGTCCTATCTTGTGTCCAACCCTTAACAATTAGATCCCGTCCGAACCTCAAGGCAGCCAATACCTTAGGCAATGGATGAGGTAGAGGGGCATTCCGATCACGACGGTAGTACCAGCATATTAACTGTACACCCGCGTGGACAGCGACACGGTAGGCGAGATCTGCGTCTAGCGGACCGTAACCACAGATGAAGCCATGCATGATTGGTATACTCTCCTCAACGCCCGCGAAGTGGTTTCGTTCGTACAGATCACCCAACATGCCGCCGATATCTACGGCACGATGTCCATATTGCACGTTTTCCCAGTCGATGATGAAGAGCTTGGATGGGTCAATCTGATCCTCGCATGCGTGCCATGGGCCGTTCGGGAGCAAGACGCTGTATAAGTCCTGATCAGTGTCTTTCACATGCCTCGTACCCTTCAGATGATCGAAAGCAAGGCGGAGCAGTACTTACTTGCCACCCCAGAAGTCTCCGTGAATCAGACCTCGTGCTTCGTCATTTTTTTCGGTAGGTGGGCGATTAAACTCTTGCTGCATGGCAACTTGAGCTTGGCGCAAAGTGTCCATCTGACCGCCAATTACTTCCGGATGCCGTTCCAGGATTTCGATAAAACTGTCGTACGTTATAAGGCATTTCAATTTGCGCATGCCCTCATTAGATCCGACTTCCGTTAGGAGGGCAGCCTGGACAGGATCCGACGTCCAAGTGTGAAACAACCGGAGCCAGGAGCCGATAGAGTGGCCGAGGCATTCCGGACTCTGTCCCGGAAGGGTAAGGGCTACGGAAGGTGACACAAGAACGGTGGTCAGGTCAACCGTGTCAGCAAAATCCTCGAGAATCTGGGTGTGAGTTTGCGGATCAAACAAGTGAATCTTAGGGGCTTGCACCATAACATGGCCCTCCGGGACGGAGATTGTCTGAGGAAACCCGGCCATGGCCTCAAGCATGGACTTCTCATACAAACAGCGGCTGACATCGAGGGGGAAGTCACGATTGATCGCAACAAAGTCGGTCGAGACCTTGACAATAATGGACTTAGCTCCTGCGAGGGGTTTCTTCAGTGCACCTCGGTAGAGGAAGTTGGCTGTGCCACCGTTTAACTTGGTCAACTTAGAACAGGCGTACACGGACCCCCTGAGTTGGTCCAATACCTGTCGGACGAGGGAGCCCTGTTCAAGATCAGAGAGTGGAGCCATATCGAAGTTGTAAAGATGGGGCAGAATATCAGTCAACACGTGCTCTTCTGTGAACTCGGTTATGATTCCCAGCCGGCACGGCGTATGCAGGCTGACGGAGGCGGAAAGAGTCATACCGGCCCGGCTTCGGGCCCGCCTGCAGTGCAACACAACACGCAGCTTCCCAAGGCTTCTTGATAAAAGGCAGTTCCATCGATACCTTACTGATAACTTTCCATAGGCCGAGTCTTGGGCATGTCAAATAACGTGTATCCTTATTTGTTTTGACCAGATTTACTCCAAAGCAGGAAATTGATGAACGCTATCCAAAGTGCCTTTGGGATAGAAACGACATTTCATAATCTTCGATTAGGCGCCACTCAGCAATGAATCCTATTACGGAAGTGTCACGTATCCAATTCCAAAGGTCCTGAAGCCGCTGTCTCCCTATAGAGAGTGCAAAATAGGACCGCGAGTACCTCCGCCTGCACCGGATTTCAGAATCAATCGAAAACGCAAATAAATAAAAAATTGATTGACTGTGAAGTAATATTTCGAGTCTCTCATTATTTAGTCCCTCAACTCTGCCATTAAGTCTTCTTACCCCTGGTCTTATGCCTCAAACCAACATCCTTCGCTACCAACCCACCCACACATCTCCCATCATTCACGTTGTAGCCATCTCGCGAGAACAGGCACGAGTCGTTTCTCAGAGGACTTGATCGAAGAAGTTGGACACACTCGCGTAGGTCGTAGGCCAAGTATAATGCTATTGGGTGTATAAGTAAAACAATCCTAGGCACGTGCTAGGGCATGAATATGAAAACTTACAAAATTGAGCGCATGGCCAGTGTGGGATATAATGGTGGCGTTGAACGAAGTAGCCTTCACAAAGGCGCCTTTTGTCATAGCCGGGATCGAAGGGTCAGTCACAGTACAATTGCCACCGCAGGCTGGGAAGTCGCGGTCTATTTTTTTTAATTCGCGCTATTAGCAAGATTGAAAGTCCCTAGGTAAAGCGAAAGAGGAAAAGCTCACCTCCGGTAACAACAAGTACAGGCCCCCCGAACTGACTCTGAAGCGGTACGACATCTTGGGAAATAGTCTCCCCGATAGTACGAGGCTGCGTCGCATTGTACGCGGCTTCCAGGAGCTTGGGATCGAAAGACTCGGCGAAAAATCCAGTCTGCAAAGCGTTCTGTCCGTTGATGCTCAGGTATCCGTCCGGCAAGTCTTTCCACCGAAGAACGCTGTTAGCCGCGACAAAATTATCGCAAAGGACATTCTCGACGCTGAAATTAGCGTCCAAGCTGAACCCCGTGAGCGCGATGCCGTCCGAAAGCGCGGGGAAAGAGTTCGTGAAGGCGTATGTCAGGAGGCTGCCGAAGCTGTGACCAACGTGCACGTATTTCTCGTACTGGGTCTGAATGCCGGGAAGTGAATTGTTTCGCAGCATAGAAGTCAGAGCTTGGAGGGCGGAGAGCTCCAGCGCGGGCTGGATCTCGTTCAGGGGGTCTCCTTTCGACGACTGCCCCACGCCAAGACGATCGTAGAAAAAGACACTGTAGTTTTCGGATAGCGCCGCGTTCACGTAGCTATAGTTGTAGTTGTGCACCGGTGGGTCCCAGTACGACCTATCGAAGGCTATGCCGTGGGTGAGGATCTGAAGAGCTTTGCCTGGGCCATCAGATGGCTCGCAGTAAGTTGCTGCGATCTGGTACGAGCCTGACACTGTGCTTGTCTAGAAAGTGTTTCTTGTTAGGACTTTCTGTATAGAGGAAATTGGAGACAATTACCCCTGCGGAGATTCTCTCTCTGAAGTCACTGCCTGGCTGGATAAAATCAAGGACAAACTTCGTGACCTCGATGTCGCCGTGAGGTGGCTTTAGGGTGAAATTTCGATTTTCTGCAGATATGCTGATATTAACCGTGAGATCGCGGCAGTTGCGCGTTGTGTTGTTCGAATGATCACTTGGGCAGGCTGCCGGAACTGCAGAAGCCTGGCTGGCGGCGAGAGCCAGAAGACTGACGAGCGAAGATCTGTGCATATTGTGTATCGAGAACGAACTTCTAGTATAAGGCTGAGCTGGCGTAGTGAAACAAGGTGAAGTGTTTCGGAAAACGGGTTATGATGATGCTCTATAAACCTGCTAGGTATATATTTACATTTCTAGGCGGCTCTCTACAATATCCTTTCCGAATTAACGTATAGAATAAGCCGACAACTCTTTCGGCCGAGGGCGAGACGAACTATGTTTTTTTTTATTTTGCCCCAATGGCAGGACATCGCAAGAAGTTTTTTCTCGATGACGGTCATTTCGTGTTCGTGTTGACGCCACGAACTGAACAATGTACGACTGCGCCGCTGCGAGCGCACCAACAACGGTCAATGCTGACAAAGACCGTGCAATACGCGTCTATCAGACGTCTAGTACTGCGACGGCGAGTTCGGATTTCAGGTACTGACTAGGTGCTGCAGAGGTAAGCGTGACCAATTGTTTGTTGCCGCTCAATCTGCGAGATTCGCGAGATTCGCGCGATTCGCGCGAATTTCGCATCCGCTAAAAGGCACCGCGCCGCGACCCACAGACTTTAGGATTCTGAAATACATAGCGGCGGCGATGTGCAAGGCATACTGTTATTTCGATTGAACCTACTAAATGACGTTCAATAAGACGTTGATATAGTACTTGGGTTGTTTGACTGAAAACATTGAGATCATTTTCCCAAAGTAGTCGTTATTGCGTCCGCGTCAGTCAATATTATTGTTAATTCACAAGCATTTGAAAACTCGCGCCCGACTTTCATATTTATTGCGGTCTTTGATAGTTTACATCGATTCTCGATACACAATTTGAACTCGATCGTGGCAGAGAGCTAACACTCTGTCTACTGCATGCGGCGTTTTTGATCGCGATGGCTAGGAACATATGCGGAGGGAATTGCCTTAACACCAACTTCAGCGAACACATTGGCCACTTTTTTCTCGATGACTTACCTGCCTCTGGAGAGTGCTTGCTTGCACTGGAGCGTCACAAATATAATTTGTATTCAACTGAACGCCCTGAATTGTATAACAACAACTGTATGTAAGAGGAGGGTCGGATGCGCACACACGTTTTCTAATAGGGAATAAAAAAATGAGTCCTTGCTTGCAACGAGAGCTCTATATCTATTTACGAGAGCATAGTGATACATCTCATTCGTCAAAACTTGAACAGAGCTTACTTTGTGTCCATGCTCTCTCTCATCTCTTGTGTAGATCCAATCTGCTCGTTTGCGGATTTCGACGTACGTGTAGCTTTGTTTAGGCGCTTGAGAAGCGAACACCATCTTAAACATGATCCATAACACGAGAGCAAACGCAACATATTTTTCATGGTGTGTATCACGGGTGAAGGTGCATTTAATGCCTGTTTCATACGGATAACTGCAGCCTATCTGCTTGTATGCAATGCGATAACAGCACACGCTCCACTCTATCTGAGGCACTTAGGTCAGATGCATGTAGGCAACTGCTGCACGTTGGTCAGAGACCTAGGTCTCTTTATGCATGAGCTGCCTAGCAACACTCCGTAGCTCTAGCAGACTCTACATACATGGCTGCCTACGCGATTGGACAAAAAACACTCGGGTATATTAAGAAGAGGGATAGTAAAATGATCACAACGGATTCTATCACCTTTGCATCTCGGTTCGAGTGGCTCTCCCGCTTCTAGGTAAATTTACCTAGAGTTTGTCAGGCGCCCGATACCTCTGTGTCTCCCAACAGACTTCTGTAGGTACCCGTGCAAAAGGCTCAAGTTGATTGGCAGGATACATATTCTGACATACACTGGAATCAACCTAGCGTACCCCATTGGCAAAGGCAGCCCAGCTCTCACATATCAACCAGTTTGCACGCTTTGAGACACTGCATTACTGTATCGCCTGATTCATCATCACCGTCTCATTCTCTCTACTTCACGGAAATACCGATCAGCATGACGGACTTTCGTTCATTCCCACGTCTCCCTGTAGAGGTCCAGCTCCAGATTTGGGAAACATTCCTGGCAATGGATTTTGCTAAACGGCCCGTCGTCCTTCTGGATGATTACGATTGTGTCCATCCCACCGAGAAACTCCGATCGTCTGCACTGCTGCTGACCAACCATCAGAGCAATGCCGTCGTGCACAAGTTCTACCCGCTTACCATCCCGGTGATGGATTCTAAGTCTCGAAAACATTGCGGAAGCATCAGACTGAATCTTGACTTCGACGTCTTCTTCTTTGGCGGCAGACGTGACTTTGATGAATGGACCTTTACAGAAGCTGGAGAGCCGGAGGGGAAACGTAGCCACACTACTCTTTCGAAGCCTTCCCATCTTGTGACGGAGCCACTGGAGAAATCAACATTGCAACTGATCAAGCGCGGCATGGAGATCGATTCCGTCTGCATTGATGATCTCAAGATGGGAGTGGACGAGAGACATCTATACTACGAGCACAGCAACTTCAAGGGTCTAGTCCGATGCTTCACTATCTCGGACGAGATTTGTGAACACACAACGGAGCAAAAATATCGCGACGTGCGTCACCTTGGCACTGCAGACTATCTACGCAAGTACAGAGATGATGTCAGCATTATGGATCGAAGTGGCGGGTGGCTGGAGGAAGGGAGAATGTCAACCCGAGAGTGGAGTTCGGTGTTGGATTTCGAGAACTTTGATGATCTGCCAACAGATGAACAAATCGCGGAGTCCACTTGCTGGGGATACACATGATGCAACGAGTTTGAGGAATTGCTTGATGGCTACATCGTAATTTCGAGAGCGAGGGGGTGCTGGAAGGGATATTCGTCAGTCAAGAGATGACTTGTCCAGCAGACTATTGATTGACAAGACGAACTTTGGCAGTGCACTCCGCTCTGAGGTGGAGGAGGGGTAATGGTCTTGTCCTTGGGTTTCTATGAAGTCTGCCGCAAAAAGTTTGATGTTTACTCGATTAGTCGATGATTCGATCAATTTGGGACCTCAAAAAGGTAGGTATCCTTATTACCTGTACGTGCTCGGATAGAGATGGTTAGATAGATGGCATCAAGATCCGAAGATGATTGATCTTTAATGTCTATTCGTTTCTCATAATGAAACCCCACGGCAATGTGCAGAAAGATTAGCGAGGTGAGAATGGTGTGTAGGATTGTATGGTATTAAATTAATAGCTAGCTTTATTCAACTTAGGTATTTCTATTATAAAGGAAACAATTGCGTTTTAAAAACCATAATAATATATTTTATTAATACTATTAAATACGCTTTTTAAGGGGTGTATTTATATCATTAATTTAAAAGAAATACGACCGTATTAACCATTTTTCACCGTTATTTTCCGTTTCGCTCTTATACCTACGTTATATTAATAGGCTTTAATATTAATAATGAGTACTTGTAACGTGGTGACCACCTGCTAGCCTTGATTACCACGTCGCTTGCCAAGCCCTACCACTTGGCAGCCCTACTTAGTAACGTAATTATCAGTCACCACCTAAATTAGCTAGTATACTATTGTATTTTTCCTTTTTTTACCTTGTTAATTTTATAGCTTAAGTAATAATATTACGGCCTTTTTACCCGTTTACGCTTTTTACTAAGCTTTTTATTACAATTAATAAAGTTATTATTACTTTAAGTTTAAAAAAACGGTAACTTTTTATACTAATAATAATAACGACTTAATACGTATTATAGCTAATTTATATAACGACTTTAACGAAACGCCCGATAAAGCTACTATTTAACGCGTTATTAAGGCTAAACGCTAAATATACTTTAACCTATTTAATTTTAAAAAAGTATACTAATTTATTAAACGCCCCGACTATAATAATAAATTTTATCGTTAATTATTAAATAGTTTTTAAAAACTTTTCGATATTAAAACCATTATTAATATCCAAACTTTTAATAACGAATTTACTTTTAACTTTAGCGATATTTTAGCTAGACTTGCTGAAAGAAACACTTTTTTTATCGCTTTATGTCGTAAACACGTTTATAATAATGAAAAAAACTCGAAAAATTTCGGGTTTTCCCGGCTTTTATTTAGATTTTATATAAAAATATTATTAAACAAATCGATGCTTATACCGCAAAATTAAGCAAAAGTATTGAAAGTTTTAATGTTTTTTTTATTTTTTTATTTTAAATAATAAAGCCGTCTAGTTTTGTTAAACTAGTATTATAAACTTAAAACAATTTAAAAAAGCTTTTAAAAAATATTTCGACAAACTGTTTTTTAAATTTAAACTTTATATTTTAATAATTATTATATATAACGATTTATTAATTAACGCTTAAGCTTATTTAAAAAAAAACCGTAATTTTTATATTATATATAACTAAATTAATGCGTTAAAACTATAGCTCAAATACGTTAAAACAATAAATCGTAAATTTAAAAGCAAAGGCGTTTAAATAAATAACGACGACGCTTTTAGTGCTGCCGAAGCCGCTATTTATAACAAAATTTATTTCGACCAAATTAAAAAAAAAAAAAAAACTATCGAAATATTTAAAAAAAAGTTTATTAGTTTTATAAATACATATTTTTACGATTTTCGTTTTATAACTTAATTTAGTTTTAATAAAACTGTCCGTTTATTAAACATTTGTAACTATAGTTTTTTTTTTTTTACGCCTTATTTATAAAAATATTTTTAAAGATTGATTAAAATATACCGATAACGGTATAAAACTGTTTATAAAAATTTCTGATTTTTTTATTTTTATCGGTAAAAGTATTAAATTTGAAAAGCTTTTTATTTTTTTTTAAATAATAGCATTTATTTATAATATTTAAGCTATAAAACAATGCCGATTGTTTTTTTTCCAAAAGGACTAAAATTATTTATATTTTTAGTCGAATTAAAAATAAAGCAATAAAAAATTCATTCTTTTTTTTAAATAAAAAAAACGGAAAAGCCTTTTTTATTTTAGCCGATGCCGTTATAAAATATTTAAATAATAATTATAAAAATTATAACGCGTATAAAAAAATTTATATCGTTTTTTACGACTTTAAAATATCGTTTAATAATATATTTATTATTTTTTATATTAAATTCGTTAAGCTTACTAATAAAACAAAAGTGAAGCTAAAAAACTATAAACGTAAATTTTATAATAAGTTTTTTTTATGTTTTAATATTATTTATGTTAATTAATATTATAATCTCGATTTAAAGTTTAACGATTTTTATAATTACATTAATCGATACGATTATTAATAGCGTAAAAATTAGGTCTAAACTTAGGCTAAACGAAATATTAACTATTAGTTAATTTTATATAACGGTATATTATTTTATATTATAATATTTAACAATTAGTTTTATATAGCTTTACTTTTTGTTACTATTATAATAATTAGTTTAGCTAAACATTTTAATATTTTTATTATAAATATCGCTAAAAATAATAAGCTTATATATAAAAAAGCTAATTTAAAGTAAGCTAAACGTTTAATTATTGCTAATAAATATTTTATTTATTACAAATATAAATACGTTAGCCGTAATTATTTTTTGTTTTCCGAATTTAAAGCCGTAGATATTAATTGTATTAACGTTATTATAGCCGTAATTATAAGAATTAAATACGTATTTTCGAATATATTTAAAAATATAAAAGAAAACTTAGCTTAAAATAAAACTTTATTATTAAGCTATATTTAATATTTATATTATTAAATATTTATAAATCTATATTAAATAATTATATATAAATACTATTTAATTTTTTAAATAATTTATTAAAAAAGATTCATTATTAATGACTAATATTATAGTTTATAATAAATTTTTTTTAATTATAAACGTATTTATAAATTTTAAAATAAATATATATTTATTTATTAATTTGTTTTTTACGGCTAAAGCCGTAAAATATTTAATAAAATTAAAATTAATAAAATTTTAACCTTTATAAATTGTAGGCTATAATAAAAAAGCTATTTAAAAATGTTGAATAGGCTCTATGCGTACTAATAGGCAGATATAAATAACTGTACGATTAATTTATTTATGTCTATTTTTTAAAAAAAAGAAATCCCCGGAAAGGATTCTATACAAAGTATATAAGCCTCCGTACGGAATATTTAACGTATATATAACTTACTTACGTTAGTTATTTTATAACCGTTATATATAATATTTACTTACGTTAGTTATTTTTTACTTAACGTATATATTATATACGTATTATTTATTTATATCGTACGTATTATTTATTTACAACGGTTATTTAATATTTGTTTTATTTTTATTTGTATTAAATAATTGTTTTTTTATATAATAATAGTTAAATACTAATAATTTTTTTTTTACGTAAAATAGCTGCTTTTTTTAATATTCTATACGTTATATATTAATAACTATTTGTTAAAATAGCTACGTATATATTATACGTTTAATTTTTTATCGTTTAAACTATTATTATAGTTATAAACTGCCGTAAATTATATCGCTAATAATTTAATTATTTTATATATAATAAAACTATTATAAATATAAAATAATATAACTGTTATTAAATTAAAGCTTTTATATATAACGTTAAATGTTTTTATACGATTAAAGTTTTTTTTTTTTTTCTATACGTTATTATTTTATTTTGTTTTTATTGTTTTAAATTTCGTATAATCTTATAATAATACTCTTTTATCCCGCTTTTTTTGCTATTATATAAAATAGTTGCTTTTTTTAACTAAAGCTTTAGCTTTTTAAATTTAAATAATTTTATTTTTATCGCCGTTATTATTAGCTAGTTTTTTGCTTTTTTTGCCGGAAATTTTGCTATTCTAATTAATACGTTTATTATATTTTAGCCGAACTTTTTAAACCTCGTAGTTAACGGAATTTAAATTATTAAACGATAGCATTTTAGCCCGTATTAAATTACTATCGTTAAGCTTTAAGCCTATTAAATTACCGGTACTTTAGCGCTAATAATATTATAATTTAATATTATTTAATTTTAAATATACGTAATTTTATACGTAATATAGCTATTAATATACGTAATTATATAAGCTTTTATTTTTGTTTTTATTTATTTATATAATAAAATTAAAAGCGCGTTTTTTATACGATACCGTTTCAAAATATTAATATTTTATACGTTTTAGCGCTTATTAATATATAAAAAAATTACGTTTATATATTACGTTATAATTTATATTTTTACGGCATAATAATATAGTTTTATAGTATTGTTTTTACGGCTAAGCCGTATAATGCCTATTAACGTTATATTATTACAGTAATAATAACCGGCTATTATATTAGTATCCCGTATAAATAGTACGTATATATTTTAGGCTTTTTTAATAATTTATATGCTAATTATATTTACTATTTTTATATTACTTATTATATTTATTACGTATAAAATAATTAGCGCTAAAGTAGTTTGTTTTCGGTAAATAGTATAAAATAGAAAAATAAATAATACGATGTTTTTATTTTTATAATTACGAATTAAATTCTTTTTTTTTGTTTTAAATTAATGTTTTAAAAACATAATATTAAATATATAATTATATTATTTCGTATAATAAAATAATAATTTTTCGTACTACTTAAAAAAATAAAAAGAATCAATATAATATAAAAGAAAATATATAAAAAAAAATAAAGTGCGAATATATTATTATTAATTTAACCGGTTTATAAATACTTTAATTTATATAATACATCGATTAAACGTAATTAATTATATAAGCATTTAATTAAGGTTTTTTTTCGTAAATACGTTCGATAAATTGTTTTTATTATTAATTTATTATATTTTTAAAATTTTACGATTTTTATACGTTTTACGTAGCGATATTACGTTAATTGTTAGCCGTTTTTCGGTAGTTGTTTTTAATTTTATAAAATATTTATATAATAAACGTAAATTAAAACAAATAATTATTAAAATTTAATTTAGCTAAAACGTATAAATAATTTACTATAACGTTATATTAAAAACGATAACGTAATTAAAACTAGTTATTATATTATATAACTTATTTATAAATATATTTTTTATAACTTTTTTATATTTTAAAAAGTTTTAATATACGATATTTTTATAAATTTTAAAACTATTATTTGTATATATTTTTTCGGTTAATATAACCAAAAAACCAAATTACGATAAAAAATTCGCGTTATTTACAGAAAATCCGTCGGTAAAAATAAACAGTTTAATACGAATAAAATTAAGTAAAATAAACCGTAAACCGTGCGATAAATTTTTTATTTATTATTTTAATCGTATGTTTAATATTTTAGTATATTTGTTTTTTAGCTTCGTAATTTATATTATAACGGAAAAATCGTACGCCGTTTTAAGCTAATATATTAATACGATATATACTTTTTTTACGCGTTATATTACGTAATTTTATAACGCTATATATATAATTAAATTAATTTTTAATAATTATAATATTTAGCTTTTTTATATAAAAAAAAATGTTTTTATTTTTAAATCAAATTTAACCGTTATTAAATTTTATCGTAATGTTTTATATAAACGTAGTTTTCAGTTTTATATAAAACTTTGCTTTTTTAGTTTTTGTTTTTTTAATTCTAAAAATTTTAATATAACAAAATTAAATATATTATTAGTTTATAACGCAGTAATGCCAAAACCGTTAAACCATTTTTTAATCGAAAATAAATATAAATCGTACGTTAAAATATATATTTTAAATTTTTTATAATAATATATATAATATGTTTTATATTAATATAGGCTTAATTTAATTAAGTTATATAAAAACTATATAATATATAATAAAATATTTATTAAATATTTATTTCGAATTTTTTTAAAAGCCGTATATAAAATAATTCGAGTTAATTTGTTTATTATTTATATATACGTTTATATAATATTTTTTAATTTACTTTTTATTCCGTACGACTAAATTAATATAAAGTTTAAATTAGTATAAAGCGTTTAATTATTTTATTAAATCGTTAAAAATTAAATAAAAAATATTTCTTTTTTTTATTTCCGTATTTTTATACGATTATTTTAGATTTTTTATATAAAACGGTTGTTTTTTTTTTTTTTAATTTTTTTTATTAAACGTATATTAAAAATACGAAAAGTTTTTAATATACCGTTAAAATACCGTATAAAAATAAATATACTTTACGTTAATAGGTTATTGATTTTTTTTATATCCGATTTTTCAAATAATTTACCGGGCGTATTAAGTTTTCTATTTTAATAAAATTATATTATAAAAGCAAAATCTGACTTTTTTTTTTCGGTAAAAAATATTTATACGATAAAATGCTTTTTTAAACGTTTTTATCCGCGTTTTAACAAATTAAAAGCTTATTATAATTTTGAAAATATAATTTTTAATAAAATGTTTTATTATATAATAAATATTTCAAGTTTTATATTATTATATAACGGTCGATAATACGGTTTAATTTACGTATAACGAAATTTTTAGCCGTTATTTAAAATTACGTTTTGTTTTTTAATTGTTATAATTTTAAATAGTTTTTTTAGCCGCTTTTTTTACGCTATATAAATATTTCCGATTATAAAAAAAGCTAAAAAACGTTATATAATAAGCTGTTTTATATATTTATTATACGGTTAATGTTTATTTTTATACGTTTCTTCCCGAATTATTTTCGTAGGTTTTTAAATTGTTTTTATTTTTTATATAATATTTAAAAAAAAAAAAATTTGTTATAATTTTAAAATAAGCTTTAAAAATTAATAAAATAAATATTAAATTATTTAAACTAATTATATTATTTAAAGTTTTTATTATAATTTATAAAATCGTATAATTATTTATTATATTTAAAAGTTTTTAATATAAAAATATTAAATATGATAACGAAATAATTTATATATTTATTTAATTTTCCAATATTTTAATAAGCTTTAACCGGGATTTTTTTATATAAAGATATTATTAATCGCGCGTTATTCTAAAATTCTTCGGATAAAAAGTTTTTTATTAATATCGTATATAATTATATTTAATAGTTTTTAATATACGTAAATTTAATATTAATATAAGGCGTTTTATATGTTTTATATAAAAATTTTTTTTAAAAACGTAGCGGTTTAAAAATTTCGTTTTAAACGTCGATTACATATAATACGGGCTTATTATTAAAATATATAACGTTAGATAATATTTCGTAATTAAAAATAAATCGTTTTAATTAAAAATTTAAATCTTTAAAATATTATTACGTATAAGTTAATAATAATAACAAATTTGCTAATTTTATTAAAAAACTTTAAAAAAACGTTATAGCTTATTTTCATTAATAAGTTATAAACTTTTTCGTAGCGTTAATAACTTATTTTTTTATATATTTACTCATAATTCCTATTTTATAAAATAATAAAGTTTGATTTTACGGCAGACTAAAATAAAAGAAGTTATAGTTTTATTTTTTAATTATAATATATAATTTGCCGTTTTACGATTTTATTTATTAAATTATTATAATATATTTTTTATTAATTCATATTATATAACGAAAATAAAAAAAAAAATAAAAAACGTTAAAATAAAAAATCGAATTAAATAATTAACGTATCGATTAAAAAAAAAAGAAAATTTATCGTAATTTTAAAATAAATTCTAAAATTAATAAAATAAATACTAAATTATTTAAATTAGCCGAATTATTTAAAACTTTTACCGCAATTTATAAAATTATATAATTGTTTATTATATTTAAAAGTTTTTTATATAAAATATTAAATATATAACGGAATAATTTGTATGTTTATTTAATTTTTCCGATATTTTAATAAGCTTTAACCGGGATTTTTTTATACGAAAATTTTATTAATTACGCGTTATTTTAAAAAATTTTAAATAAAAAGTTTTTATTAATATTATATATAATTACGTTTAATAGTTTTTTAATATATACAAATTTAATACCGATATAAAACGTTTTAAATATTTTACGTAAAATTTTTTTTTAAAAACGTAACGGTTTAAAATTTTGTTTTAACGTTAATTATATATAATATAAGCTTATTATTAATATATATAACGTTAATAACTATTTTATAATTAAAAAATAAATCGTTTTTAATCGAAAACTTAAATTTTTAAAATATTATTATATATAATTAGCAATAATAGTAAATTTATTTAATTTTATTAAAAACTTTTAAAAAAACGTTATAGCCCGTTTTTATTAATAAATTATAAAGTCTTTCGCGCGTTAATAACTTATTTTTTTATATATTTATTATAATTCTGTTTTTATAAAATATAAAGTTTATTCCGCGCGATTAAAATAAAAAAATCCGTAGTTTTATTTTTTAACTATAATATACGATTTATTATTTTATACGATTTTATTTATTAAATTATTATAATACGTTTTTTATCGATTTATATCGTATAACGAAAATAAAAAAAACGTAAAAGCGTTAAAAATAAAAATCGAATTAAACTAATTAACGTATTGATTTTAATTTTTCCGATCGATATTATATTTTTAGCTCTTTTAAATTATATAAAAGTTTTTTTAAAAATCTAGTCGATCTTTTTTTCCGAAAACTTTTATACATATATTAATATTTACGACTTGCCGACAGTCGATATCTATACGGTTTTTATATTTTAAAAAATATTTTAATAAATATTTTTATACGGGTTTTTTAATATAAAAACCGATATATTATATGGTTTTATACTATTATATAAAAAATTATTAAGCTTTAAAATATTTTTTCGGGTTATTTAATATATATATAATTAGTTTATTATATAATGTAAAACTTTAGTTTTTTCTTTTTTACGGGTTTTTTTTTCGTTTTTTTTATATAGTTAATCGTTTTTACTTTTTATTTTAAAATATTTTTTAAAATTAACGACGTAAATATCGATCTTTTTATTTTATATGCCGCTATATTTAACGAAATATTGCTTTATATAAATAATCTTTTTTTTTAAAATATTTTATAAACTAATAATCCGGTTTAAAATATATAAAACATTTTTTATTTATACGGTTAAATAAACGTTAAAATTTTAAACCGTAAAAACTATATAAACTATAATACGTATAATTACGGAATAATTTTTTATTACGTTATTTTTACGTATAGTTATTATTATATTTTTTATCGTTATAATATATATAAAAGTTTTTGTTTTATATAAATTATAGCCTGCTTTTTTATTATACCGAAATTTATATTACGGTATAAAAATTTAAAAATAAACTTTTATACGAGTTTTTTATATTAATTAACGTTTGTTTAAATTCGGGTACGCTGTTATATATATATATATATAATAATTAAATATAATTAAATTTCTTTTTAAAAATTTGGCTTAAAAACGCGTTAAATAATATAAAAAGTTTTAAAAAGCTATTTTAATATTTTCGGTATTATTAATATTAAATTATTTTATATAACCCGTTAAAAGTTTATTATAGTTTATTTATTTTAATATTAAATATAGTTTATCTTTATATTAAAATATACGTTAAATATATCGTATATTTTTTTCTACGTTGCTTCCGGGCTAATATTAATTTAAAAATACAATTTAATAAAGCTTAAAAAAATTTAAAAAAAAAACTGCGTAATAATAATCTTTTTTAATTTTTAAAACTTAATATAATTATACAAACTAACGTATTTTATTTAATAATATATTATATAATAAACTAATAAAATTTAAAAAACTTTTTTATAATTTTTAAAAAATTATAAACTTACGTAAATCGATTTAGCCGTTTATAATATTATATTTTAATATAATAAAATTCCGTAATATATATTAAAATAAGGTTTGCCGTATAATAAAAAACGGTCGAAAAATTTAAAATTATTTATATAATTAGTTTTTTTTATAATAATTTTTTAATAGTTTATTAAATATTTAATTCGGATAATTTATAAAATCGTAATAATTAAGTTATATAAAGTTTTTAATAATAAATATTAGCTACTATTTATTTATTTCGTATAAATGTAGCTAATTTTGCGTTTAAAATGCTAATTTTAAATTATATTTTTTATTCCGTTAATTATATAAAAAATAACTGTTTTATAATTTATATAAGCTTATCGAATTAAAATTCCGTTTAGTTTTTAAAGTTTTTTTAAATAAAAAAAAATAAATAATCGCTTATTATACGAGTTTATTTATATAATAATACATAATAAACTATATACGTTATTATAAATTTATTAAATAAACTATTAAATAATTTAAAATCGTCGTTATTTTTTTATTTGCTTAATATAAAATGTTTTTTAACGGTATTTTCGTTAAAGCTATATTATAAAGCTATTTTAGTTTATAAAGCCGATTATTTAAACAAAATTTAAAATTTGTCCTTAGTTATTATATAGAATTTATTATATAAGTCGGTTTATTATTTTTTTCGAATATAATTCGAAATAAATCTTTTTAAGTTTTTTTCGTATAATTCGCCTAAACCGAAAAAATAAAAAAAAAATAAAACAAAAACATAAAATCGTATTATTATAATTTTCGATTAACTACTTTTTTTGTTTTTATTAATTTATAATCGTTTTATAATTTTTAATTAGTATTAAATTGGCTTTATACATATTAATAAACAAATATAAATAACTATACGATTAATTTATTTATATTTATTTTAAAAAAAAAGAAATCCTTAAAAAAGATTCCGTATGAAATATATATAAACGTTTATACGGAATATTTAACGTACATACAATTTATTTACGTCGGCTATCTTATACTCGGCGTATATAATATTTACTTACGCCGGTTATTTTTTACTTTACGTACGTACTACGCACGTGCTACTCACTTACGTCGTACGTATTATTTATTTATGTCGGTTATTTAATAGCCGCTTTATTTCTATTCGTATAAAGTAATTATCTTTTCGTATTAAGCAGAAAGCCTTTCACGTAATAATAGTTAAACAAATAATGAATTTATAAACGTTTTAATCTTTATTATTATTATATAACCGTATATAAATAACCATTTAATATAAATTATAATATAAATCTTAAATGTCTTTTAATTTTTAAAATTAATAAAAAAACGTTAAACTATATTTATATAAATATATATATAAACATATAACTATTTATTATAATTATACTTTAAACCATTTAAAATAAAGCTAAAATAACTAATTTAAATATAATTATATTATAATAAAAACCATTATATTAAATAAATATATTAGTTATTACTTAAGGTTAAAATTAATTATTGTCTTTAAAGCTATAAAAAAACCTTAATTTTTAATAATTAATTAATTAGTTAAATTCTTTAGTTTTAATTATTTTATTAACTAATTTAAATTACTTTTAATTATATTATTAATCGATAAAAAGTTACTTAATTAGTATTAAATCTTAATAATTAATAAAAAATAAATATAAAATAATGAATAAAAAATCTAGTTTTTATTATAGAAAATAATAAAAACTTAATTTTAATAGCGAATTTTTTTAAATATAATATAATAATGCTTTTAACCTGTTTTAAGAATTATCCGGGTATATTTAAATCTTTTTTTTAAAATTATACCAAATATTAAAATATACCGTATAAAGATAAATATATAATAATAAATTCGGTAAAAATGAGATTATTATAATATTAATTACAATAATATTAATTATATTTTCCCGTAATTAATTTAAAATAATCCGGCTTTTTTATTAATTAATTTTACTTTTAATTTTATTAATTAATTTTATTAATTAATTTTATTAATTAATTTTATTAATTAATTTTATTGATTAATTTTATTAATTAATTTAATAATTAATTAATAATTAAAAACTAATTAAAATTTTTAATCAGTTTTAATTATTAAAGTAATTAATTAATTAAATAAAAGTTAGTTTTAATTATTAAAATGACTAACTAATTAGTTTTTAATCATTAATTAGTTATTAAAATCATAACCCTGGTTGTCTTTGGTTTAAGTTGATGTGTGATGGAGCATGGCGCATGTCTGGGTACATATAAGATAACGATTTTACGTTTAAGTCCACCTACGACTGTTGCTAAGGGCTGGTCACGCATGGAAGGGGGCAGAAAGGAATAATATCGTGATCTAAGGATGCAAGCCTCGGCGGACTTGCAGGCAATGAGTGGTCTGGAGACGACTCAAGTTCTCGTGGTTAATGACTTGGGATCTGGCATACCCCCCAATACTGCAGTGGTGTTAGTCACTGCAGTAGGTATATATATATCTACTTATTTGTGTCCTTTTAGAAAGTGAAAGACATAAATAAAAGGAACTTTCAGCTTATATCGTACGATATAAACGATGTTTCTAGTCAGTAAAATATAGTATTCGCCTATGATATTCTTATGTACTGTACTTTATGCGTCGTAGCCTCATGTCTTGTACATGTTGTATTTACAACTGCATGCAGTCAGTGCCTAATATGGAGTAAGGTCTGAGGCACACACTGGAGTCACTTAGGCCCCCCAGCGAGTCGGACTAGTCCACAAACGGAGCATCGGCCCTTGACTTTTCCAGTTGAAGGCACGAGATACCTCGCGTATCGTACTGTTTCTGCGCAGAATGCAGGTACCAGCAATTGGATTGTATCCAAGCGCACCCTGCATAATTTTACATCTTTAGGTAGGTACCTCATGTAGTTTCGTCCCCGACTGCCTGCCCAGAATATTTTCTTCCGATCACCCCAACGCGTATTTCCTCTTTTCGCCAGGTTGCATCAATTCGACGCGCAACGGCCAAACGAGCACTCTAGACCCATCTCTGACCGGACTGCTCCTGGACAGTTTCCCTGAGGTCGGTGGATCGCCGCCAGTGAACGCGCCCGGCTCCCGCTGCCTGTGTGGCTCAGGTCATCCATCCCCTTCGACACCAGCCGTTGCGCTGTTTCGTGTTGCGCGTCAGCTCGACACGACATCTCATCGCCTACGGATTGCAAAGAAGCAGAACAGTGCCAGCCCTGTCTCGCAGCATCCACCTCTGTCTCTTGTAACCTGACATTGCCGCCACTGCTGACCTCGCACCACCATTCTGCATCTCGTTTTCTCGTCCGCCTCCGTGGTCTCCAATACGTACCTGATCACCGTCTTTCTCGACATTTTACATCGTCTTATTTCTCTAGGTACGTCCACTCCAGGCGTCTTTCTTCCTGTTCCGCATCACCCTTCCCTACTTCTGCAGGACACGGAGCAGCGAACTGGATTATCGCCTTGCAGAGTGTATCTTGATGGCCGCAAACTCCCCGAGTGTAGCCATAATCCAGATACAGCCCACATACGTCCAGACACATCATGTTGCTTCATGCCAGACTTCAGCATCCCACCTCAAGTACACACATGTACCTTCGTCTTTCACAATGAAGCCTCACAAGGCGCCCAGCCTGATTTCCAGCCTCGTTGTCTTGTGTCATGTTGTGCTATACATGTGTGCGTGTGCGGGTGTCCTCGTGTTCCCGTTCCTCGTCCAGCTCTGCCTGCCATGGTACCGTCGCCTCAATGCCACCACCGGGGCTACCGAGTTGGTCAGCCCCCTGGTTATCTCTGCTGTTGTTGGCTCTGGCACTACGGCAGCAGGCTGGATGTGGCCCCCAAGGATGCAGACATGCACCTGCAGAGACATTGAGGAGCCACATATGCACAGCGGCACAATCACTCACTTCGTACAGCTCTAGCTCGTCCTCTCACTCTCTGCCCTCCTCTTCCCTACCCTGTCTGCCTGCCCTGCCTGCGCTTGGTACCTCTTTCATGCAGCACAGCGCAGCAGCGTAGAGCCCTGCCGGCTCTCTTACACCTCTGGCCGCCCCTCTCCCCGTTCCCCAACCATCCGCTCTCACAGATTTGCGACCCGCGCAATGACTCCTTGTCGTTTTTGAAGGCTCACTCGCCCCTCCATCCAGGTACCGATTACACGACCTGATCACCACTACCATTGGTGCCTTTGTCAACTAGGCCCCGTACTGTTTGGGAAAAAGCAACGAAAAATTTTCCTTCTCACGAATCGCAGTAGCAAAGTAGGACAGGAAAAGGTCCTACTCTTTCGTCAACTTTGCAACCATGGGTAAGTTTTGCGTACTTTCTTTGCAACATAACAAGTCACTTATTCGGTTCATGCTACCCATCTCCCTCCTGTTGCCGGCCAGAGACACCCTGGGGTACCTCGCGAATGTTGTGGTGAGAGTTGTTGAACGGCTTGTCCTCTCCGCGCCTTCTATATGGTATAAGCCTTCCCATCCCACCTGTACATCCTGGATGCACCTAGGAATACTTGGCACTTCCACAAGAGTTCTGTTGCGCAGCAAGACTTTTTGTTCGTGTGAAATGCCTCTTTCCCCGCGACTCTCTCCCCGTCCACTGTAAAAGCCATTCCCTGTCTCCTTCGCATCGGCTTGCAACTGGAAGCGTACACGTACATGTTCCTCCTGTGCTCACGTACATGCTTGCCCCATTCCCAATCCTGCCCTACCTGCCCACCGACCTAGCACCAACTAACCTCCCACCAATCCCCCTTCACTTAGCCGCATGGCCAAAGGTACGCAAGCAACAAAGTCTTGACTACCTTGGCCTGGCAGCTACCATTGCATAGGCATAAGTGGCATATCGCTTCATAGCGGCAGCGTATTACCCGCCTCTGCCTCTGCCCAATCAGCATCGCTCCCTTTGCTTTCCGCCAGCTTCTCGCTCGCCCACTCCCGCTTCCTTATACTGCAAGCCACTATACACGTACACCTTGGCTTTCCTTTTATACGTGACCCTCTCCTCTTTCCCCCACCGCTTTAACCCCTTCCCCCTTCCCTGATCCACTTACGGGTCTGACTTCTTGATCCCCGTATGCAAGAACGGCCCGCGAGACTGGCAGCGTCTTGGTGCTTCTCTCCCTCTACCGAACTCCAGACATTCTCGACTCGTCATTTATTTTGAATTTCCTCAACTTATCTGAAACAAGAAAAATCTAACCTGCTCATCTCAACAGCGGACTCGGGTGATAGTTACCGTCCTGTAAGTGTATGTCTTACTTTTGTATGAACACCCTTTTAGTGAGGATGGATTTCATTCAATCTGATCTTCCTTTTCATTCACTGCCTAAGGCTTGGATCGGCTTCAGACCGATTGCTCTCGCCGCGTCTAGTTTGTGACAGTGGCATGATTGACCTGTCTGTCGTTGCCCCTGGCTATTCTGTAGAAGCCTAGGTGGCAACCTCTTAGATTTGGCGCAGCGCTTGGGCGATCATGTCCATCCAGGCGGCCACTTGATGAGCGGGTTTACTAGCGGAAATCACGGGCTGGCGGCATACGGAGTGTTGAGCTCAGATGTCAAAATTGCCCCGTTCCGCCTCACTACGCTAGTCACATCTGATTCATTCTTGAATTGACTTTGTGGCTGGGACACCATTTCCGTGATGCACGCAGCTAGCAGAATAGCTTCTCACACTCAGATCTACTTCGCCAACTCCCAACCATCCGCTAACGTATCGATAGCGTGACCGAAGTCGCTCGCCTCGCCGTCGATCGAAGAGTCCTGGGCGCTCAGGTCGCCGACGTTCTTACTCTCCCCGCAGCCGGTCCAGAAGCCGAGAAGAGTATCGCAGTGGTAGGAACGACAGACGTTCTTCTCGTTCTCCCATGACTGGCGCTGGAGCACCCACTGGAGGGTCAGGTTCGGGCTCGGGATTTGGGGGCGCACCCCAACGTTCATTTGAGGAGCGTGCAGCAGCGCGCGAGAGCATGATGAACAATATCCGAGAATCTTCGCAACAAGACCGACGAGTCTACGTCGGCAACCTCTCCTATGACGTCAAATGGCACCATCTCAAGGATTTCATGCGACAGGGTAAGTCATCTTGATCGAAATGTTAGTGCAGATGGCTGACGGTTGTTGTGGCGGACTAGCTGGCGAGGTTCTCTTCGCGGACGTCTTGCAACTTCCGAATGGAATGTCGAAGGTGGGCTTCTATACGTGATTCATGGCTGGTTTTCTTTCTGGTTCTCTCTCTCTTGGTTTTTGTTGGGATTGATGGATTGACGGGTTGGGCCCTTTGTCCGTGGGGTTTGTAGGGATGCGGGTAAGTCAAGTCTATTTTGTCAGGCCACTTGCCGGCGCATCATTCAGGAGTACGAACTGACACCGCTTCCAGCATTGTGGAATATGCTACAAGGGAGCAAGCGCAAACGGCTGTGGCCACTCTCAGCAACCAGAATTTGATGGGACGCCTCGTCTACGTACGCGAAGTAAGGAACACACCCACCGAGATGACATTGTTTTTATATGCTGAGCAAATATCAGGATCGGGAGGCGGAACCGCGTTTTATCGGATCGACTGGCGGCCGTGGCGGTGGCTTTGCCGGTGGCAATATGCAAGGCGGCTATAGCGGCGGTGCTGGAGCCGGAGGGGGTGGTTATGGAGGTGGCGGTATGGCTGGTGGCAACCGCCAGCTCTATATCTCCAACGTAGGTCCACGCGGGTGGCTCTTGGTAGCTTTGGATCCCTATGCTAATCGCATGTAGCTGCCTTATACTGTGGGATGGCAAGACCTTAAGGACTTATTCCGCCAAGCAGGTCAGACTGAACCCCTTCCAGGCCCGACCTGTATGCCTTATATCATTAGGAGTAGCCACTGATACCTGATGTCTAGCTCGAAATGGTGCTGTAATCCGAGCGGACGTCCATCTTGGCCCCGACGGACGACCCAAGGGCTCTGGAATCGTAATGTTCGAGTCTTCAGATGATGCGCGTAGTGCTATTCAGCAGTTCAATGGTTTCGAATGGCAGGGACGCATGCTCGAGGTCCGCGAAGACCGTTTTGCCAACTCGGGCGGAGGTGGCGGGTACGGTGGTCGTGGTGGGTTCGGCGGTGGCCGTGGAGGCTTTGGTGGGTATGGCGGTCGAGGAGGCTTTGGCGGTCGCGGTGGGTTTGGTGGAGGCTACGGTGGTGGGCGTGGTGGATATAGTGGAGGCGGTGGAGGCGGCGGGTACGATGCCGGCAACGCTGCCAATTCTGCTTCGGCCGCACCCAACCCTTTCACTGACTTCGCCACCGCCGGTACCGATCCGGGTGACACAATCTACGTACGCAATGTGAGTGTTGCCATCCATTCAACATGTAACAGGCTAGCACTAACCTACTGTCAAGCTTCCGTGGTCTACCAGCAATGAGGATCTTGTGGAGCTTTTTACCACGATCGGTAAGGTCGAACAGGCCGAGATACAATACGAGCCAAGTGGACGATCTCGTGGCAGCGGTGTTGTTCGTTTTGACAGCCAAACCACGGCTGACACGGCAATCACCAAGTTTCAAGGATATCAGTACGGAGGACGCCCGCTGGGTCTCAGCTACGTCAAATATGTTACACCTGGTGGGGGCGACAGCATGGAGACGGATACCCATGGGGGTTTGACGCAAGAACAAATGATGTAAAACACAGTCCCAACTCTCGTCTGAGCCAGTTGTTTGCCAAAAAGAGGGTTGCTTTTTTCATTCACGACTTAGTACGTTGTATTTCTCTGGCTCACCATGTTTGAGCTGCTACAACTGATCTACTTGATGGAATCATCGTGGCTATCAACGCTATGGTGAAAAAATGGACGGGGCGGTATTCACGGTTATAAAGGAGGCAAAGTGGATACAGCGAGCTAGATTGTATGTCAGATAGCATTCTCAGTGCCAAAAATACCAACCTTCCTGCTCATCGTTAGGTCATAGTTGCCGGTGCAAACAGCTGCGACCATTGGGTTGGCAGCAGAGAGGGCTGCAGCAGGAATCATAGATGTTTGATGGAAAATGCCTCGTCTGGAAAGCGAAGGTTAACAAGAGCAGCAAGCAGGGACACGGAATGCTCGGTGAAGGATGTTCGGTCTCGGTTGTAGCGGCGCATGGTAGCGGCTCTCATACTCGCAGTCAGCTTGAGTTTCTGTAACACGCATGACTTCTATCCGGCAAACTGGCTCCCAAAGAGCTCGGTAGGATTGTTTGGTCATCTAAGTGACAAAGTGGAGTACAATGAGCCGTAGGATGCTGGGCGTAGGGTGAGACAATGACTGTGTATAAACACAACACAATTGGGTAATTTGCAGACGGGATCTAAATGTTTACGGGTGAGATTACCGACCTGGTGAGGCGGTGAACAGACAGCAGTCTACCTGCACATGTGCGTTGAGGGTGGGTATGGCTGGAGGAACATGTAAAGTGGAAAGCGCTGGGCGTATCTCTATGGCCACCGATGCTGAGATACGTTTGTCCACCATTTCAACCTCTTCTTGATGGGAAGTGCCAAAAGTTAGGTGTGTAACGCAGGCGGAGAGTTGCACAACCTGGTGTCATGCTACGGGCAGCATTCACCGCACCCAACGTGCCTACACTTCCTGTTTTCTCGACTTTTACATTAGGTCCCTTGTCTTCTCCTCGCATACTCCTGGTCTCTCTTTAAAAAGAGCGGTCATGTGCACTGGCTTGATATCCATGGACCCGACAATTTAGAAGCATCTCAGCAGCACATAGTATTATCTGATTATCACTCACTGACCGTCTCGTCAAGATATAACTGGACAAGTACCAAATATTTTTGCGAACAATACACATCAGCAAGGGTTACAACACGCCGGCATCAAGTCTCAAGTCAACTTCAGACGGGTGCACATTGCCGCCCCGGAATTGAATGCAGAACCTAGCGAGCGAGGCTCTCACATCGATCTCTTTCCACGCTCCACTCACGGATGGGTGACGCCGTCTTTACTCTCAACGTTATCTATCCTGTTCACTAGGGCTGCACGTACCATCGAGCAAAGCGCAGCTTCTCGAAGCTCCGTATGCGTCGAGGAGAAAGGAGTATCGCCAGAACAGAAGCAGAAGGGGCGTGGGCTATCTATTGAGCAAGAGACGGGTGTCTGTAGGGGTTGGGTAACAAAAAGATGTGTGAGTTGCACCCTCAGAAATGCATTAGCTGCAAGCACGTGTGGACGGCCCACAAGAAGCTGGCGAGCTGCGAGAGCCCGGATCCAGACATCGTCTGTCCCAAGTCGCTGTGCATGATTGTGGGAAGCTCTCGGCGACCGGTCAAGAGCGAGTGTGAGAAGTGTCGCAATGCTAGAGAGACGCGGGAGGAAGAGGAAGAGGAGGAGGAGGAGGAGCAACAGCAGCAGCAAGATGAAAGGAGTGTTGGAAAGCATACAGGCGTTGAGAATGCTATGTAGTGGGCGTTTGACACTTTGGGTTCAATCTGTATTCAAGGTGGCTGTTCTATGTTAGGGGTGGAACATAAAAGGCAGCAGGAAATAATCTCGGGATTCGGAAAGCAGTTGGGTGGCTGGACATAGTTCATTCATTCGTGCTATTTATCTTGTTCATCTTATAACCCTAAACTACCCATATATATCGTTTCAAAACATGGCAGTCCTTCAGCAATCGAGTGGCTTGCCCCTGACAGAAACACCTGTGTTGGAGATGGGTATGACTGGAGGTGGAATGGTGCTAGCTGTGACGAGACTCGTCCGTCACCGCGTTCCAGTATATACAAGTAGCACATGTGGAAGCCCGGTATCGTGAGGCTGATTGAGCGCACCCCCTCATCGTCGGAGCAAAGAAGAGAGCATGCAAAAGTCATCCGAGCTACGAAGCCGTGGATCTTCCCCTCATTCTTGTCGACCGCACCACCCCTACAACAGACGTACGAGGCTATAAGACCAGGGGCATAGGATATGACGGGTGTGTCTTGCATTGACGGCAGCTAACTTTCGAAAAGCCGGGCCTTTCGAATTTTCACCATGTGTAGAGCGAATCCTGTGGGCTCATGCGACGGCCGTCTTCTTCTTCTTGGCCTTGCCTTTCCTCCTACTCCGATCCCTGGGCTTGAGCGAGGCCATGCCGACCTTGCATATCTCAGCATATCTATCAAAGAAGACGGGCAGTGAGTCGGGTTTGACAACGGTGCTCAGCTTGATCTTGTCCTTGCGGTCGGCCTTGCCCTTGGCATTGGTGGCGCGAATTAGGATGGGGAGAGGCTTGGCGGGTTGCAGGTCGGCGAGGGACGAGGACGAAGCATGTTGTGGAACGTCTGTGGTGTTCTGATCGTAGGTCACTGTCGCGATGCCTAGTTAGCAGTGGCATTGGTCGATCGGAGCGGAGAGTCAATTACGTCTCTTCTGGACGAGGACGACCTGGCCATGGTCTTTGCCCTTCCGAGTCTCAAACAGCTGGGCGAGCCTGACGAAGAACTGGGGCGGTCAAGTTCGGTCAGCTTGAGGGTATGCGCCGTAGATGTTTGCAGGCGGGGGACGGGCAGGGCCATCGTACCTCGTCGTTGGTCAAGACGCCCATGGCGAGGTGAGGGCGAGGTGAGGCACTCGCGCCAAGGGACGAGAGGCTTCGCAACCGGTGTTGGGTAGAGTGTCGCAGGGCCTCGGAGTTTGGGTCGCCTGGTAACTGTGCTGAGAACCGTCAAGGTGTCGCTGCCCCAACACGTGTCGATAGAGCTGCCAAAGGTCAAGTTGCCAACCTGCCTGTTGCCTTTAGTGTGGGCCACGACTTTTTGGGCGCCGCGGGGTCTGCCGTGTCGGCTTAGCTAAGGTAGACCCTCAGGTGCCCCACCTCGCCCACATATCGCCCCAAGCAACTTCTACGGGCACCCGATTCAACCTTGATGAAATTTCTGTGAAATCTTCACCACTCCAAAGAGGGACAAACCTCTTCCCAGCAACAACAGGCATGGGACCAAATCAGAAGCGGAATCTCTCACTGCCCTCAAACCTCTTGCGGGAACTCGATCAGGTTAGCCAGTCCACTCCGGGAGCTCGCTTCCATACTCGTGGTAAACCCCCGCCCTCCAGGAGAGACCAGAGGAGACAAGTGCGCGTACAGAAACGCCATGCCAGGAGCTCACAGCTTCGTCGCGCTGCCAACTCGCAGAGACCCGCTCGCTTGGCCGCTCACACCACGACTGTGCAGAGTAACGGCGGCTTGCTCGACGACTGCAGAGCTCACCATGTCGCCACTCCTGTAGAGGACGACCAGAGCGGCGAGAGTGGCGACGAAGACGACGACGACGAAGAAGAAGAAGAAGAAGAAAACAACGACAAGGACGCTGAGGTTGACGACAGTGATATCTCTGGCGATGATGAGGAGGAGCCAGAGAAGCCCAGTCGGTTAACGATGCCAAAGTCGGAATACATCAGGCTCGCTCGAGAGGACAAGGAAATAGCCGATTTAGAAAAGAAATTGGGGTTAAAGGGCAAAAAGAGACTGCCGATGTCCTTCGACGAGGATGGCCTCGGTGATTTACTGCAAGGGCTCGACCAGGGCGGTAGTGACCAAAATGGCACTGCACACTTGTCAAGGAATAAGAGGAAAGCCGAAGCCAACGAGTGGTTAGCTCAAAAGCGACGTAAAGCGCGAGCTGCCGCTGTCGTTACCACTCCGATCCATGGCAGCCCAATAGGCAACGAGGATGAAGATACCGGCCTGAGTGAGGGAGACGAACGTGGTGGCCATGATGACCAGGACAGCATGGGCGACTTTGATGGGTTCTCGGACCAAGGAACCGACGAAATCGGTGAACGTGAGAAAGTACAGCAAGAGCCATCTCGGCCTCGACGTGAGAACCCATACGTTGCTCCGTCCACCAATGTTGTAAAATATGTGCCCCCGTCTTTACGGAAACAATCTGGTCAGGATGGCCAGGTGGCTCTCCAGCTACAGAGGCGTATCCAGGGTCTGATCAATCGACTTACCAATGACAACATGACGGGTATCCTCAATGATGTCACCAACTTGTACAGAACAAGCCCTAGACAAGTTGTCACCTCGACCTTGGTTGACCTACTCCTGGCCCTAGTATGCTCCCCTGAAAAACGACCGGACTCTTTCTTCGTCATGATTGCTGGCTTTGTTGCTGCTATTCACAAGGCCATGGGCATCGCCGTCAGTGCCCATTTTCTGCAACAACTTGTTAACACGCTTGAGAAGCGCTGGGTGGATGCTTCCCCAGGTCACTCCGACGCTGCGTCTAAGCACCTCGTGGCGTTACTTGCCGAGCTGTACAACCTGCAGGTCATTGGATGCAATCTCATATTTGATTATGTCCGACTATTTCTAGATACATTGTCTGAGCTTAACACGGAGCTCTTGCTGCGAGTCATACAACTGAGTGGACCGACTCTCCGACGCGACGATCCCCGCGCACTGGCGGAAATCGTGGCCCAGTCGCAAAAGAAAATGACACATGTCCAAGACGCGTCGGTTAGAACCAAATTCATGATAGACGAGATGAAAACCCTCCAAAGCAATAAAACGAAGGCCTTGGCACGGAACAAAGAGCTTGCTGAGCAACGAACGCAAATACGCAAGCGGGTTGGCACCGTCACAGGTAGCCATGATGTAAATGTCCAACCACTCCGTGTTGGTCTGCGCGATATGCGAGATTCAGAGACGCGAGGCAAGTGGTGGCTCGTCGGGGCAAGCTGGTCAGGAAAACAGACCAAGCCGCTTCCCAGCCACAACGAACCAGGCGGTGGAGACAGCGATGACGATCTGGAAGATGCGGTAGTGCGCGATGATCTGGGCATACCCGATCTGTGGCAGCTAGCACGAGAGCAGGGTTTCAACACCGAGGTTCGGCAGCGCATTTTCGTGGCTCTCCACGCGGCGACGGACTGCGCGCACGCCGAGATGCTCGTCCATAAACTAAGGCTGAACAAGCACCAGCGGAAAGAGATCTCGGAAGTGATCGTGCGAAGCGGAGAGCGGCAGACGTTGTACAACCCCTATTACGCCCTGGTGGCTGCTAGATTCAGCGTGGACAAAGAGACAAGGTTTCAGTTTCGTAGATGTCTGACGATGCGATTCAAGAAAATGGGCGAAGAAGTCGACACGGGCGACGGAGACGATGATGACGCCGACGAGACGGCGGACGAGGGACTGAGGTGGCTATACAACTCGGCCAAGCTGTTCGGAAGCCTGGTGGCGTGGAAATCGCTGAAGCTCATAGACGTATTCAAGTACCGCAACCTAGCGGCTCTGCAGGAGAGAGCACACGTCTTCACCGAGGTACTCCTCATTACGGTACTACAGGCGTGCGAAGGTGACAAGCTGAAAGAGGTGTTTGGTGGCTTGGATGCCGATATGGACGTCGGGCGAGGGATACAGTACTTTTTGGACCGACACGTCAGGCGAACAGAGCTTGTGGATGACAAGAAAGAGAAGAAGAAGGTGGTGAGGCGCAGTGGGGATGCACTTGCACTGCTAGAGTCGACGCTGGCGATCAAAGCTGTCGAATGAACAAATGCGCCTCGAACATACCACTTGGGATATCAGGCATGTAACAACAACCATGACGTGCTCGCATTATTGGGTCTATACACACTGTGGTTTGGTAACCTTATGAAAATAGAACCAGCATCAGGAGGCGGCTCTCACTAGGATAGTGACCCAGGCCCAGGGGACCAGCTCCAATCAGAAGCAGGAACCCCCATTACGGACTCGAGAGTGATGAAGCATCATGTTGTGGGTTCCTGAGGCATATCTCGCGTGTGGCTTCAATGCAACACAGCGACTGCGCACGGGTCAGGGCACCACATCGGCTTGATTAGGCCTCATGGACTCTGCATGGGAGCCACGACGCATAGCAAAGCTGAGTGTTTATAGATCTACTGAACAATTTCACCCTAAGAGTAAATCCTCGTTGCACTGTGGCGTCCGGCCACGCCTACCTAGAGCGACAATATATTCTCGGCTGAGTACGTGCACGCGGGGTGGTCTGATGGCGTTATCTTAGGCTACTTACTGGCTGATGGCGGGAGTGAGCACAAGACGAGGACTAGAAGTGTTTATACCACCGTTACGGTTTCGCAGTGCAGTTGAACATGTATGGAGTTGAGGAGAGATCGATGAGTGTTAGTGAGGCCAGGAGTCATGAACATATGCGCCCAATGCGTTGATATGCTGAGGTAAGTCGAGCAGTACCTGGCCTGACATGATGATGAAGGAGGCGGACGGCTATTTTCGGGATGGAAGGACGATGATGGGAGGCAGGCGGTCGGGCGGAAGATTTCGCGCGCCGAATGTCCCCAATAAAATTGCCTGTCATAGCCAATTATTGGGGCTGCATCAATCGTACGGGGGTCGACCAACCGTTGTCACGGCCAAAATTTCCCTTCGATCATCAACGGCAAACCCCCAACACGCCAACGACACGACAGAGGCATCACTCGACGCCCTTACTCTCCTGCCTCCTCACCAGCGACTGTCTGGCACCTTGCTTAGGCCCCCCACCCATAGTTTGTCCTGCTCTGTGTCTGTCCATCCTCACTTGCCACCACCGCATTTGCAGCCATGCTGTCCAGCCGTTTAATACCGCGGACCGCCGTCCGATCCTCCTTTCGGCCTCACAAGTACGCATCAGTCCCATCCTCATCCCATCCCATCCTCTGTAGGAGCTGTGGCTCTGCGCATCGTCCAGTGACCGTAGTGCCAGGCGCTCCGGCATTGGCATTGGCCTACTTTGCTGACAATGGCTTCTCCCATCTCTGCAGTCTGCCCACAGTCGTCTCCCCCGTCACGCGCTGGAGAAGGGGTTACGCCAGCTCCTCAGGTTCGCCACACCTCTTTACTCACCTCCTCATGCCGTTGCTCCTCTGATCTGCTGTGCTCTGTTCTGCATGGAGAGCGATGCTCTTTGCGTGCGTGCACCCGCTAACATCAACTATCAACGACAACAGATGAGAAGGACCTGGTCGTCATCGGCGGTGGTGTTGCCGGATATGTCGCAGCTATCAAGGCCGGGCAAGAGGGCTTGAAGGTCGCGTGTATCGAAAAGCGTGGCGCTCTCGGCGGCACTTGTCTCAACGTCGGCTGTATCCCCTCCAAGTCGCTTCTCAACAACTCCCACCTATACCACCAGATCCAGCACGACACCAAGAGCCGCGGCATCGAGGTCGGCGACGTCAAGCTCAACCTCCAGGCCATGATGAAGGCCAAGGACAACTCCGTCTCGGGCCTTACCAAAGGCATCGAATTCCTTTTCAAGAAGAACGGCGTCGAGTACATCAAGGGCACCGGCTCTTTCGCCTCTGAGAACGAGATCAAGGTCGCCCTCAATGACGGCGG
This sequence comes from Xylariaceae sp. FL1272, assembly GCA_022432385.1. Classification (NCBI taxonomy): domain Eukaryota; kingdom Fungi; phylum Ascomycota; class Sordariomycetes; order Xylariales; family Xylariaceae; species Xylariaceae sp. FL1272. Next base: position 686,043 of record JAJJXC010000020.1, read on the forward strand.
CGAGACCTCTGTCAAGGGCAAGAACATCCTCATTGCCACCGGCTCCGAGTCCACCCCCTTCCCCGGCCTCGAGTTTGACGAGAAGCGCGTCATCACCTCCACTGGCGCCCTCTCCCTCGACAAGGTCCCGGAAAAGATGATAGTTATCGGCGGCGGCATCATTGGGCTCGAGATGGGCTCCGTTTGGTCCCGTCTGGGCGCCAAGGTCACGGTCGTCGAGTACCTCGACCAGATTGGCGGTCCCGGCATGGACACCGAGGTCTCCAAGCAGGCTCTCAAGACCCTTAAGAAGCAGGGCATCGACTTCAAACTTAGCACCAAGGTCATCAGCGGCGATAAAAGCGGCGAGACAGTCAAGCTTGAGGTCGATGCGGCCAAGGGCGGCAAGCCCGAGACGGTGAGCACCCCCCTTCTCCCAATATCTTTTTTCACCCTTACTCGTGAAGGGAAATATGTTAGAAGTCTATAATCCCTAACCGTGATACTAAACATGAGCCTAACGTGAAAATCAGCTTGATGCCGATGTTGTGCTCGTGGCCATCGGCCGCCGTCCCTACACTGCCGGTCTAGGTCTTGAGAACATCGGCCTGGAGGTGGATGAGCGTGGTCGCGTCGTCATCGACTCCGAGTACCGCACCAAGGCCTCTCACATTCGGTGCATCGGTGATGTCACCTTCGGCCCCATGTTGGCGCACAAGGCCGAGGAAGAGGCCGTCGCCGCCGTCGAGTACATCAAGAAGGGTTACGGACACGTCAACTACGGCGTCATCCCCTCTGTCATGTACACCCACCCCGAGGTCGCCTGGGTCGGCCAGAGTGAGCAGGATCTCAAAAACGCCAACATCCCTTACAAGGTCGGCACATTCCCCTTCAGCGCCAACTCGCGTGCCAAGACGAACCAGGACTCGGAGGGTATGGTCAAGCTGTTGGCGGATCCGGAGACGGACAGATTGTTGGGTGCCCATATCATCGGTCCCAACGCTGGCGAGATGATTGCCGAAGCCACATTGGCACTTGAGTACGGTGCCTCGACTGAGGACATTGCCCGCACCTGCCATGCCCATCCCACCCTGGCCGAGGCCTTTAAGGAAGCGGCCATGGCGACATACTCCAAGGCCATCCATTTCTAAACACCACTCCCTTTGTACATATATAAAGATAAATAGAGCCCGAACGGCGGGCAACGGCAGGCACGGGAGATGCCAAGGTTAGCATCGGTGTCAAGGTGTACATTATTGCAGCATGATAATATCGATGGATTGAGAGACACTTGAATGGGACAGTCTGTATACCATCATGTTTACTCTGACGCTCCCAATGTGCGACGACCGTGAAGCGAGAGCCCATTGTGTCTACTTTAAACACTTTCGATTTACAGGTGTTGTAATAGAAGACGAGCAAAGACACCAACACAATACCCAAGTAAGCGCCCTCGAACGACCCTGGAGTTCAATTGTTGATAAAGGTCGGGGCCATTCGATGACCTTACAGAACCGTCACTTGTCGACGGTTTCAGTATCGGTGGTGAACGTGACTTGGACAACAGCTTAAGGGCGGGCAACGTGATGTCTAGTTATATTATGCGTAAGATATCGCCTGAGAACACGAATACCTGCATCACCTTCGTCTTCTCTGGTACGCCCTGAAAAAGACAAAGTCTAGTCAAAGAGGATATGCATCCCCGATATTCCTGTTTCTGCGCCACACATTTTCCTGTTGGTTGAGGGAAAGCGGACGAAACACAGGTACGCGGCTACCCCGGGCATCTTGTTCTTGGCCGGGCACCTAATCTCTCTCCGTTAGGAGAGCAAGACGTCCAGAAGCAGCACTTGTCCCAGTTGAAGGGCACCTCCATATTCCCCGAGTAAATGATACGCGAGTAGTGCAAGCTGGGAATAATACGAAGAGCTGCGCCAGTGAATAATAGCGACTTCGGGTAATGAAGAGGCAAGGTCAGTATCGTACATGGCACATGGATACTGCTGTCTTGTTTGCACCTTTTCTGATGATAGTGGTGACGCAGGTGCTCTCTCTCCCCAAACGTGCCGGTGAGCTAGATCTACACTATTGATCTATGTTCGGTGTAGGGAAGATGTTTATAAGATGTACGAACGGCGACATGTATCCGAGTGTTTCGGGGAAAGTGGGCGTCATGGTGGCGGGCCGACAGAGTTCGTCGAGTAAAAGTCAGATCGTCTCATCGAAGAAACACGTATGTTTATATACTCGTCCATTTGGGATGAACTACTCGGCCATCTCTTGGGTTGAGGCTATCCCTTTGTGTCTGAATTACCTCGAAAATCATTGCGGATAAACAGACACAGAGCAGCCATTTGCTGGGACATGGAAAGGGTTTGCTAGAAAACGAATCTCAACAATGGACCATGCTATATATGTACCAGTTAGCATAGTAGGTTAGGCGTGCTAACCAGGTTATAAACGCGAAGTAACCATTAATGGATGCCGATAGACGACAAAACCAGATACAAACAGCCCGCTTCCTCGTAGTTTTTCGGCCAATCTTCCAATGCGTGCATGATACTATTCCATACCGATAACAATAACAACAACGGGTTTGCCCAGAGATGGACGCCTGAGCATTAAATATTCCACGTCGAGGACTCAGGAGACGGACGAAGTTCTGAAATGCAGATTCGCGGCCTTTCACTCTATTGCACTACCTCGCTTTTGACACAGATTCGGGCCGCCATAAGCCCATTTCCACTGTCAATATGTCCCAATAGTTGCATGGTTGCCACCTGTGCATTGGGTTTCGCGGCATCATGTTAGTGGCAAGCTTGTTTAGGAAGTTCCAAACGGCACAGCATTGGCCATAAGAACTACAATCGACGCTCACTGCCGGATCAAGAGCCAATATTAGTTGGAGAGACTCAACGCAAAGCGAGACGAATAGCAGGTAACAAACAGGTACATCTATACACAAGTAAATGTGTCGTTCGTTGCGATGAAACAGGTCGGTCTCGCGTACCTACGCAGAGAGTTAGCTCGAGTTTGGCTGGATGAGCCCATCCCTTGCATCGTCAACATACGTGGATCTGCTACCCCTATCTGCACGGTCTAAAATGACCTTCAGCGTCTGCCATACTTGGTAGTAAGGATAGCATTCGCAATTGCATGACTTTATTTAAGTCCTGACACTGTAGATTTATTTAGACGTACCTAGCAAAGACAGTCCGAATACCGCGAGGTGAGAAATCTGTACGTGGTAAATTAGGGATGCCGATATAGGTAGAACGCCTCTCTAAATACCTAAGCCACAGTACGTGGTAGTAATGAACCAGTCCGGCCATCCGTCTCGGTTCCAGCTGAGCCCTCGCGTCTCACTCGCACCCATGAGCTTGCCGTTGCAACGATCTAATATACAGTGCCCAACCACTGTCTTTACCTGACGAGGCTGAGCTCTAACAAGAAATGGGCGAAGGCTGAAAGATCATCAAGTGGAAAGGGGGAGCTTTTCTGGAGGCGTGCCCTTGCCTTGCATTGCCTCCCCGGACATAAGATGAGATGAAGAGGTGATAACTGACAGGTTGAAGATGGAATCATGGATCGGCGCCCTTATAGCCACATTGGAAAATACAGATTATTCGCCTTTCCCTTGGCGACAGGGCAAGCTCTTCACCACCATGGCGTGTCATGGAGACCAATGTTCATATCCCTCGGGTTTTATGACTGGCCATGTCACCTGCATTTCGGCTGAGCAGCCGAAGCCGAAGGACGGGAGCGAGCCCCAATCACGCTTGCGAAGGCCAATGGAGACAGAACAGGGTCCAATAAACAACTCCATGGAGCCTAAGAGTGGAGGGATGTGTTGGGACTCCAGCTGCCTGCCGCCTTCGTATGGGAGAGTGAAAGAAAGGCAGGGTTGGACCTCGCTTGACGACAAAGCTGTCGCACCTAGCGTACACGCCGCCAATCGCGAGCGTCGCCCGCTGCCGAAGCCCGGTGGCCAAGGTCTGCACCGAGATGGTTGCTCGATAGACAGGTTGGGTACGCTATTTGCCGGGCATAGTTAGCATGACTTGCATCGTCCCAGGAATCGGGAGGAGGCCGCAGGTCGCAAACAGTGCAACCAACCTGACACGATTCGATACACACTAGACTGCTGTGGCGAGGGCGGCACAGGACGAGACGGCAACGCCAGTACGTGCACATAGTGCATAGATGGGCCCTGGGGTTGAGATGTTTGACGAGTCGTACCGGCATCAGTGTCACCTTGTGTCAGTGCACGCCAACTCTCGCTGCGGTCGCCGGCAGCACGGTAACATGCTCCGTCACAGCTCGGACACCGACTCACGGCATGACGAGGGCGTTGCAGGTTGTTGCACGAGGTGTTGATGACTGTTGCATGTGGAGCCAAGAATTGCTTATGGGTTCTCTGCGACTATAAAAAGGACCCTCGTTACGTCAATCCACCGCGGCCTCGCACCAGGCATTAGCCACAATACTTGTCAACCACCGCTCTGTCTATTTTCCGGTCCTCTTCTGCGTGTCGGCGCGATGCTATTGCCATTGCCATTGCAGCCACGTCCGCGAGCCCGATTTTGTTGATATACAAGGATGGGAGGTGTCAGGTGGGCCGAGGCCGACTATATCTAGGTAGCTAGCTTAGCGAGCGACATGTCCACAGCAGTCAGCCCTGCTGGCCTAATGGTTAAGGCGTGAGACTTCGTGCGTTTCCCAGCGGCCGCCCATCCGTAGCCTAATGCTAACCTATAAAAAATCATAGTAATCTCAAGATTGCGAGTTCGAGTCTCGCGTGGGGTTCTCTTTTTGCACTTTCCCTCTCTCTCGGGGTTCCCTGCTCATCCATGTACTGTTATCGACAACTCTGCATTAACAATTCAAGGCCATCACTCACACGACGCTGAAACAATTTAGAGAGCAAGGTAGGCAAGCGTATACATAGCTCGAAAGGGAAAGCAGCTAGGGCCTCACCCATGCCCATGGGCAACATGCTTGGGTTGTGCGGTCGAGCGGTGTACTGCATTTCTATCACCGTGTACTTGTCAAGTGTTCGGTGAAAATCATGCCCGGGTGCGTTAGAGCATGGCGGCTCCTTAGATTTCCAAGTGTCCATGTACCTGCGACACAGAGCTGGGCAGAGTGCTCGTTTGTTGCCCAATGGGGAATGGCGATGGGACTTGGACTGCTTGGTCAAGATTGTCGTAAAATCAAGGTTATTAATAAGCTTAAATTTCGACGTTCCGTCCTGCCACCCTACTTCAGCCCGCCTCGCCAAGCAGCTTAACCTCACATTTCCCTACCTCCTCCGTAGTCCATTCATAGTTCAAACCTGCCCGAAATGGCCCGTCCCCAGAGCCAAGCTGGAAAGACGTCCTCTATGTTTCTCGGCCACCTTTGGAAATGGCCCGATGTAAGTCTCCGTTGCTGGGCTTTGCCGGAACTTCCGCCGTCCAGACCCCCCCCCCCCCCCGCGAAACCCGACCATGCCACAGTGTTTTGTGACGGGCCAGTGGTGAGGAATGGGAGGGCCCAGACAGCCATTCCGATGCAAGTAAGGCGCTGGGCACTAGCGACCTCTGCTTGACCAGCCATTCTCTTCATCTTCTTTGTCCGGCCCCGACACTGGGAGTAAATGTCATTCTTCGTCGGTAAATGAATCTCCCAACACGCACTTAGCGTCGGCAAGCTGTTTCACTGGCCTTGCAACGCGCGGGACACGAAACCAGCATGACCATGATTTGAAATTTTGCTATAGAACAGAGAAAAGCTAGCCTTGCATAACGTGAGTGCGGAAGCCCACGTGTTTCTAGCCGTAGTGTGACGACCCTTACAGCTTCTGGCCAAAACTGACAGGCGATACCCGCCAACTCCGTGAGGAACAAATGCTTGCACTCGGGCCGCACTCATACTCGCAGCGTGGACGGCCGTTGATCTTACCCGAGCCCACGTGCAAGTAGGTACATGGTTGGGCACTTGAATGAGCTTTCTAGGACTTCTTTCTAGGGCTTCCTGTAGCGCCAGCCACACTGCCGGCGTGTTTCGCGAGACAAGAATAGACTTTGTATGGCCAGTATGTCAGTGTAATCAGCAATTATCATGATGTGTTGTCTTCCACGGCCCAAACCGACACTAGACATGACATAACCATCATTTCGCAAGTATGTTTATGATTGGTGATGAGAGGCAATAAATCTCTGATTCGCTCCTCCACACTCCCAGGTCATGTCTGCGTGCCTATGTGCGCCGGCTTGGTCTCGATCGTCTCAGCCCTCATCCTTCGCTCTTCACCATATAGCACAAACGCCGCCGTTGTGCCGGTTTCTCCGTGTTTCGCAACCAATATTTCTCGGAAATCCAAAGTTGATCATCGCAACTAGTGCCACAAGGAGGGAGATCCCGTCGGGATCGGGTGCGTAGCACCGATATCATGGCATTTGTAACCGGCCTTTTACTTGCCAATCTGTAGAGCGCATGGACTGCGCCCGCTCGGCGATTGGTTATACATGATAGTCCTTGTTCATGAAGAGGCATGCCTGGCCCAGTGGCTGAGTGGACTAGAGTACATACATGCCGTTTCTGTGCCTGCGCTCTGTTACTCTGTGGTTTCAGCCTGTAAGCTGTTGAAATTTGTGATTGATCGTCATGCCACTTCTGCAGTAATAGCCTTCTGTTTGGTCTCCGTTATCAACAATGAGTCTTGCAAGGTAGCAATCAGCCAATGTTGCATCCATAGTAGATGATGCACAGGCCAATAGTGTGAAACAAAGGGTTCAAGTCGTCTTTGCAGCATGCCACCTGCCTAGAAGGAATGGATGGCCTAATAGAACACCAAATGGTATCTATCGAGGCTTCGCGACAAGGGCCCAACTCGGGCGCATCCAAGGCGGGCTTTGAGTAGGCGAATGGCTCAAGAGGCAAAAGGCTTCACGAGACTTGCAGGACAGCTCATGATCCACTTCGCCCCGTTCCCGATCTAGGCGCGCAAAGAACCGACTGCCGCAAGTGAAATGTAGCAGCTTTACACCTTGACGACACGTGCGTACGAAGCATTTGGAAACATGGAGATGTTGATTTGGATTGTTTAATTTTGCCGACACGCCACGCGCGGGAGTGATGTGGAGGGTAAACTAGTAGCGTGCTTGGAAGTGACCGAGCAGGAGAGCCAAGAGTGGATATCATGCACCTCTCGTGTAGAAGAAAGGCGTCGACAACTGGCCCGAGTTGTTCGTCAGGAAGACCGTGATTCCGTGAAGGGCAAGTGGAAACCCATGTGACAGCGAGTATCGCATCTGGACAGACTGAGGCGATAGCACTATCGTATCTGCTTGCCTCTATCTGCTCGCATCGTCCGTCTCATCCGCATATCGCCTGCAGGTAACATGAACACAACCCAATCGGGTACGCATGCGGTACCTATATACAAGTGCATATGCAGAAGGTGGGCGTCACGTCCAACGTCCAACCAGCTGCCGGGTGCTTGAGCTGAACGACGTCAATATATCAGATTGCAGAAACGGTAGGTATACGGGATATACAGTAGCGGCATGGGGACATGGAACCACGATCTTTTCTAATTCCGAGGCCCAGACGGCAGATCCGGGGATATCGCACGAAAGCTTCGTCGTGTGGAAATTCACCGCCCAAGCTGCTGCTATTCTTGGTGGCCTCGGGGGGCCCGCCGGGAAGTGCTAGAGTTCTCACCTCCCCTGTCGCTCATCGGACATGGGCAAGTTTCTTCATCGCTGCCCGGCCGTGCTGCCTGCGGGTTTTCATTGGCCGCCTCAACCCAGCTCGTCGCGACGAAGAAGACGGAGTCGGAGTGTGTCCTCGTCTGTGAATGGTTGACGCCCAAGCTTCTGCAAAGCTTCTCGATACTGGCCACCCCAGGCGAGCCCAGGGTCGATGGGGGCTTATGCCTTTCTGGGAAGCGCATCTCTGGCGGGTATCTCTCAGCACGCTCGGCACGGTACTTCACAAGCAGCTGCTCGATCCGTACGTAGCGGCCAGGATCCCTCATCTGCAACTCGACGCAACCTTGCCGTTACTTGTCACCATGTCGCCCCTGACACAGTGTGAGGCAGGCCACTTGTCACTGCATAGTAAAAAGAAGGGTCCGCCTAGGGACCGTTGGTGGTACACATATGGCAGGCTCGCAGGACGGCGGCGGATGGGCAGTACTTGACACCACTCGCTCGACACACTCCGCATAGCGGTGTCATGCTGGCTGACAAAAGTACTGGCGGCAGGATGAATAAGGTAGGTGGCTAACAAGAAACCCACCTCTGTTCTTGTCTCTCGTCATGTCAGTCCTCGTAGACTCCCCCGATCTGGACTCGCAGCAGCTCGTAGCCCAGAGGTCGGTCGTGATTTGCGGCTTGCAGCACGCACCTGAGGAGTCTGTACAGCGAGCTGGCTGTGTCTACCAAAACCACTGCAGCGATCGGGTGATGGCCGTCGACATCGCTGACACGCATAGCTTGAGGCCCAAGTGAATATGCTGCAGTCATCGATCAAGATCTATTAAAAGCAGACGGTGGCCGGATCATGACAATACAGGCACCCCATACATGGTGAGATGCCAATAGCATGGTTTGAGACATACAGTGCGTGTCACCGTGGGCGGTCCAAATTAAAGGGAACATCTGGGCCGTCGGCTTGGCGGCACAATAAGCCTCGCCCTCGCCCGTCAGGGCTGTCATCCACTATCTGTCATCGACGCTGTGTCATGCAGCGATGCTTCCAAATACTCAAATCACCATGGCCCCATCCACGACGACTCCCGGCCCTTGCCCGGTATACTGTGCAGAGCACACACGTTCCTTCAGTCAGCCCATCAGCAAGCCATACGACTATGAGGTAGGCCTGTACCTACAGCCGCCACGTTCCCAAGTGGAAACACCATGCACACCCATGCGTCTCTTGTCCTTCCATGCTGCAATCCAGGCTCGAACGGGTGCTCTCCGTCTAGTCGCCACCCGCTGGCCAGCCGACCTGTGCCTCCCATTGGTACCGACTCCCAGGGGAAATGTTATCGACCGACGAGCACGCTGGGGACTGTTGTGCTCGTCCATATTGGAGACCACCTACAAGCTTGGGTACTTGCACACCACCCTATGGCACTGCCAGAGTGGCCTACCAGCGACCCTGCTAGTCTTGTACTCAGCTGTTCCCGTCTAGGTAGAGTTGGCCCTATAGCCCATACGCAGGCAGAGTAAGTCCATACGTGGGTGACGTGAACATCCGGTGGAGTTGTGCCGAGCCCAGCGCCTCAACCCGACTGCTATGTATCGGCCTGCTTACTTAGGCCCTGGGCCGTAATTCTTGGTTCATACAGTATCGTGGTGTTGTTATATATCTATATATCCTGAACCACACTTCCCCGGCTCTCCCCTTCTTGTTGTTCATTATCACCAGCATCATCACCAAACGGCGTTCCTTCACTGGTCGTTTCTTCTCCCCCACAAATAGGACCTTGGTAGTAGGTCGACTCTCAACTCCCATACAAACTATAACGATCGAAGAAGTCGGAGACAGGAAAACAGGGGGAAGCAGACAGAGAGGCACATTAGTGACCATGGGATACGTCCGCGCCGTTGCGGGTAACCGCTTGATCCCGAATGTCGTCGACGAGGCTGCTCGCGACACCCCCGATCGTATTGTGTACACAATCCCACATTTAACGGACAACGGCGACAGCTTCGAGGATATCACGGCTTTACGCTTCGCCAATGCCGTGAATAGAGCATGCCGCTGGCTTGAGGGTGTTCTCGGCCGGGGGAAGAATTTCGAGGCCATAGGTTACATCGGCCCCCGTATGCCCACTCTCCCCGGTTCTTGTACCACAAGCTTTGTCCTCTAACAACGGTCCTCATTATAGATAACCTCACCTACCCTATCTTGGTTCTCGCCTGCATTAAAACTGGCTACAAAGTAAGTGACCCATCTAAGAGTATGGAATACCTTCCCGATGGAAATTGACCATCCTAGGCTCTCCTCGTGTCGCCAAGGAATAGTATAGAAGGCAGCTTGGCGGTCGTCGATAAGACAGACTGCCGGATCTGGGCCAAGTCCACTGAAAACAATGAACTCGTCAACCAGATCCTCGACAAGAGGCCGATGGAGGTCTTGCAAACACCCACGCTTGAAGAGCTGCTCGACCCTCGACCCGTAGCCAAATACCCCTACACCAAGACCTGGGACCAGGCAAACTTGGACCCTCTCGCTGTGCTTCATACCTCGGGATCCACTGGTCTTCCCAAGCCGATCGTCATGCGTCTCGGCACAATCGCCAGCGGTGACGCTATCCGAGAGATCGCCCTCGAGGATGGCGAGGAGATCACCCCTTCATGGTCCGCCTCGGATCTCGTCTTCAATCCCTTTCCCTGGTTCCACGCTGCCAGTCTTATGGTCAAACTCGGGTTGAACTTCTGGCTTGGGTCCACCGTGGTAACCGAGCCCACCAACGGTGTTATCAGCGCCGATACCATCGATCGTATTATTTCGAATGTCCCTGTCAAGGCATTCTTCATTCCTCCATCTACAGTCGAAGAGCTGGCCAAGACACCCAAGACTCTTGAAAAACTCGGTGCCTGCAAATATATCATCACAGGTGGAGGTTCGCTATCGTCTCAACTTGGCGACATTGTCAACAAGGTCGTAGCGGTGCGCAATGTGTACGGATCAACCGAAGGTGGTATCTGGGCCATGGTTTCGCCACAAAAGGGCAAGGATTGGAGAACATTCAAATTTCCTCCGGAGCTGGGTACTGACCTGCGCGAGGTAACCCCCGGCTTATATGAGCTGTTCTTCGTGAAGAAACCAGAGTACAAGCGCTGGCAGGGTCTGTTTTACACTTTCCCAGAAGACGAGGAATACTCGACCAAGGATTTGTTCGCGCCACACCCTACAGAACCTGGCCGTTGGCTCTGTGTCGGTCGTGCTGACGATGTCGTTGTCCTCTCCAATGGTGAGAAGGTCCAACCTGTCGACATCGAGGCTTGCATTTCCTCGCACCCAGAGGTACAGTCCGCTTTGGTCGTTGGCAACCGAAGATTCCACCCTGCCGTGCTCTTGGAACTTCGCGGTGCCCCCCCTACCAACGAGATCGCTTTAGAGCAACTGTTGGACAAAATCTATGCCGAGGTAGTCGAAAAGGCAAACGCTGCATCACCCTCGCACGCTCGCATCTTTCGCTCCAATATGATGCTTACTGTCCCCGGCAAGCCGTTCTTGCGGACTGACAAGGGAACCGTTAAGCGTCCAGGCATGCTTAGATCTTACGAGAAGGAGATCGATGAATTCTACGACAAGCTCGAGGCCGAGGAGGCCAAGGCTTTGACCTCGGACATGGACATCTCATCTCCCAGTACAATTGCCGATGGACTGCGCGGGATCATCAACGTCCTCCTCAAGAAGGAGCTCACTGACGACGACAACTTGTTCGCTGCCGGTTTTGATTCCCTGCTTGTATTCCAAATCCTCGGCGCTCTCCGGAAGGCGGCAGCTGAGGAAGCCAAGGTTGAAGTCACACTTGCGCCTACCCTGATTTACGGCAACCCAACCTTGGAGAAGCTCTCCAACGCCTTCTACGACGCGATCCACCCCGATGGCGACGCATCATATGATGCTTCGGCCGCTACATTCCAGCTCGCTGAGGACATCGTTGCTAAGTACACTCGGGATTTGCCAACAGACGGCGAGAGTGTGATCGTCACCGGTACCACCGGTTCATTGGGTACCTATGTTCTGAACTCGCTTATTAAGAACGAGAGTGTCAAGCGGATTTACTGCTTCAACCGATCGTTCGATGCTGAAGAGAGAAACCGCGCTGGCTTCAAGGCCAAGGGTCTGACGGAAGTGTGGCCAGCTAAGAAAGTACAGTTCCTCAATGCAGACCTGTCTAAGCCCGACTTCGGCCTTGGTCAGGGCAAGTACGACGTTCTCCTCAAGGGCGTCACTAAGATTATTCATAACCAGTGGCCCGTGAATTTCAATTGGGATCTGTCCTCGTTCGAGCCTCACATCCGGGGTGTTCGTCACCTTGTCGACTTCGCTAAGAAAAGCCGACAAGGAACAGCCATCTTTTACATCTCCTCCATTGGTAGCATCACCAAGTGGGCTGACGACTCTCCTGTGCCGGAACAACCAATTCATGATCTCACCGTTGCCGGTACACAGGGTTACAGTCTATCCAAGCTGATGGCCGAAATGGTTCTCGAGCAAGCCGTCAAGGTTTCTGGTGTTGATGCCTCGGTTTGCCGTGTTGGTCAGATCGCTGGACCCGTCACGACAGGAGAGAAGGGCGAGTGGAATAAGCAAGAGTGGTTCCCTACCATCCTAGAGACGTCAAAATATCTCAAGCTCCTTCCTTCAAACCTAGGCACGCTTGATCGTATCGAATGGGTTCCCGTTGACCTCCTCGCTGAGATGATCTCCGAGTTTGCAGGCATCGGCGCTAAAAAGGGACAAAATGACGATGTCGATGAGGATGAGCTCAAGGTTTACCACGCTGTGAACCCCAAGCTTGGCTATTGGCAGGTCATTGCTCCCACTATTCTCAAGTCCATGCCGGCTGGTACGCGCTCTGTTCCTTGGGCCGAATGGGTACAAGCTCTCAAGGACGCCCAGCGAACGGCCACGTCCGCAACCGCCCGCGAGCTTACTGGCCTTAAGCTGCTCGACTTCTATGAGTCGCTCATCATGCCTGAGGACGTAAAGTACACACCCTTCAACCTCGAGACCGGTGTTTCTATGCGCAAAAGTCAGACAATGAAGAGACTTCCTCCGGTCACGAACGAGTGGGTTGAACTCTGGCTTAAGCAGTGGAATTTCTAGAACACTCTGCCTCGATGGTTGAGAACACTTGCACAACGACATGGTAAAAAGTCACTTTCTGAGATACCCTAGCATTGATGGTTACGATAGTTTGGAAGATTCATGATGGGAAAATGTCGGTATTAAACTGCGCGGCACTTTTTTCACCCGTCCAAACTACCATTCCCTTGTCAAGCCCTGTTGATTTGGTCCAGATTTTGGTCTGGAATGTTGTGACGGCGATACGAAGTAAAGCACGGACGTTATTCTTCTTTCTTTCTTGTACTTCACTTCATCTTGTTCATATTAACCATGCATAGTTGGCTTGATATTCTAGCTCTGACATGGCGTTGGGCGCATGATTGGCATCAAGCGGAGATTCCAACAACTGTATTTTGTTTCCCTGATAGAGAGATATAGAGTAGTGAGACTTGAGTGTCATTTAGGAATTGAACACATAATTCATATGAAATACGCTTTTTGAACCCCGGCTATGTTCCTTTCGACCATGATCATACCCATGGCAAGTAGAGCGGGATACACCGCTCGGCTGCGACGGAGGCGTGGATCACCCACCTACGAATCTCCAACTGATCATGTTTGTTTGGGTTGTATATGTGATCGTAGGCCCCTTATGAAAGTCGAGTAATTGCATACACTCTATGGGCGTTATTACTCTTCATCTTCGTAACCGTGGAGTCAGCATCACAGCCATGCTACCCCAACTAGCTTACTGGACCGCCTCCGCCGCCTGGAGGGCCTTGGCAAATATAGACGGCAGGTTGTCCTCTAATCCCACACTGATGCGTAGCAGGTTTGGATCAACACCAAAGCTAGCCGCCCAATCTAATTCTTGATAGTGCGCCAAGATGACATACGGCGACGTGATGGTGAAGTTGGTGCCAAGACTCGGGCCTTTGGCCGTTTCGAGCGCGTCGTGGAATGCGACGGCGTGGGCCTTGCTGCGCAGTGTGCACGAGAGGAGACCGCCATACCCTCCACCCGGCAGGCGGCAGGCTTCGTAGTTGGGCCGGGACTCGACATATTTGGGATAAAAGACCCGCGTTACAAGTGGGTGAGATAGGAGCATTGCGCTGATCGCTTCTGCGTTGGCGCTGGTACGATGAATTCGCGAGATGAAATCCCGGCTATTCCGTTCCATGAAGATTACGTCCTCGGCCCAATACGTGTCTTCGAATACATTCGTCATGGCGCTCTTGAGCTTTGGGTAGTAGCGCCCGTGTGGATTTAGGACCAGACTCCCTCCCATGACATTGGCGTCGCCTGAGAATATCTTGGTGAGACTACTCACCACCGCGTCTGCCAATGGCAAAAGATTGACGTTGATGAAATTGCTGAGCGTCTCGTCGACGATGACAGCGAAGTCGTAAGTATCGGCCAGTGTCCGTATACGGCTCAGGTTGGGGCATGTCAGCAGCGGATTTCCGGGAAATTCGCAAAACAGGCCTAGGAACCGTTCGCCAGCCTCGAGGCGGGTCTCGAGGTCATCCAAGTCTGATTCGGAACCATGGCCGTAGAATATAGCCCCAGGACCAAACTTCTGCAGAATCTTGAGCGTATCAACGTATGGAAATCCGTAACTGATGCTCTTGTGCGGGTTGCGACAGCTGAGCAAGGCCTGATGCGCCGTGAAGATAGCGTTCATACCCGTCGACATCAAGTATATATCATCCTCTTTCAGGTTCGTGACCCCGCGCGCGTTCGATTCCATCACTGGAAGTGATTTGCTTTGTAAGTCCAGGTCCGTTGTGAGCACTCCAGCGATGCGGCGTCGGATGGCCGACTTGGCATTCTCCACGAGTGATACATCGAGGTTACGACCAAAGCGCTCCTCCAGGAATCGACAACTCTCGAGACTATCGGCTAGGTCCTGGTCTGGTAGGCCTGACTGGCCGGCGGCAGGCACATGCTTAGTTCCATTGGTGCCGGTCTTGTCGTCCACGGAGGAAGCCCGCTGATATCGTCTAGGCCCGCGACGTAACGTGCCCTGATGTGGCGATGGCGGCGAGGCCGAGTGGCCCTCGAGCACCAGAAGACCCTCGTGAAACAGGCTCCGGCAGAACTCTGCTCGTCGGCTCGAGACGCCCTCGCCCGAGTGTTGCCAGTACTGTTTTGCGAAGGGATAAGCTTCCTCGGAGCAGACGACGGCATGGACAGAGGGCGCTAGGGCACGCAGAAGCTCGGTAGGCTCTTGAGACGAGTCCAGAACGAAGCGCAAAACATTGAAGTCGGCCAGGGCTGCGGCCGAAGCACGGCAACGGATGAAGTCCTCACACCTCTGTGCAATGCTGCGCGTTGGGAACAGCATAGCCCTCTGACCAGATTGGCCGTAGCGAGACAGGATGTCGCATTCAAAGGCCCGGATACTCTTGTGTATAAAAAAGCGCGGGTATCCCGTGATCATGGAGCCGAGGACGGCCTGATCGCCTTCCTCGTAACCGACATTGGCCTTCCACGTGGGAAGGGAGACGCTCACAGCCTGCAGGGCGGTATCAGTGGAGTTGGACAAAGGTCACGGAAGGACCAGCTCATGCTCACATGGGTAGTGTTGGGCGGAATGGAATCACCCAGGTCAATGGAGGGCATGCTTGTCTACTGTAGTTTGGTGGTGGGATGCAAAGGACGCTGCGGTATCGTTGAAAGCAAAGTTGTTCGCTACCTATCAGACAACACTTTTCGGGTGATGTTGGTCTCTCCGGTATACACTTGTACAGGTCTCTCTCTCTCTCTCTCTCTGTCTCTCTCTCTCTCTGTACGTGTGTGTGAGCCAGTGGTCACTGCACGGGTCAGAAAGACGGAGTTGTCGCGGCATCTCATGAGGCGTATGAGAGATCGGGCCTAACACAAAGTAGTAATCGGGCGGGAGTCGTCGATCGCCGGAGTCGGAGCTACGAATTTCTCGGGCCCGCCTTTTCTGCGTCTTTATGAATTGTCGACACTAGGATTGGGGCACCCTGACAGCTCCCCAGGACATGCTGGAGAGAGAAAGAGATCGCCGGTGGTACCATAGCCTGAGGGATCGTGAAGACAGGCGGGACGGGCACCGAGGTAGGTAGGTAGAGCTGGATTGATCGCAGACTACCACATTCGCGGGTGCACATATACGCACACTATCATGCACACGGTTGGCTTGTACTATTCCCGTCGACATCATACTACCGGATATCCCCTTTTGGTTGTCTTCATCCTGTCACACGCTGGCTGCTACAGACGTGTCTCGACCAACTTGAGACTGCAACCCGAGGGTCTCTGATGGTGGGGGTTGCCGGGGCTGCCCCCCCAGCCGGGTCGAATTCTCCCCGACTCCACTGCGATGAATGATGCAGGTGATTCTCAACGACAAGCAACACGCCTCAGTGACTGTCACGGCTCAAGGAAGGGCTTCAAAATGATTCTCCGCAATGTGATTCATCATGACCGAGATAGCAACGGCGCGGCTACAACGTGGGATATTGAGCTCAAAGGCGGTCGAGTTGAGAGCGCGCGGCCGTCGGGAGCAAACCAGGACATGCCATCCCATTTGCTTCTGCCTCCTCTGTGCCATCCCCATCTCCACCTCGACAAGGCCTACATTCTCACCTGTAACCACGCGGCTAGCTCTGCCGACTACCCTGACTACTCAGATCTGAGTCTCAAATCGGGCTCTTTTGATGAAGCCCTCACTAACACATCGAGAGCGAAACAACGTTATACGGCAGATGATTTATACCTTCGCGGTTCCCAACTTCTGGCTACGAGCTACGTCCAAGGCGTAACCGCTTTGCGAGCTTTCGTGGAACTGGATCATGTCACAGGAGCTCTGCCACTGACAACGGCTCTTCGCCTCAAGCAAGATTTTGGACACCTTCTGGAGTTGCAGATTTGTGTTTTCGCCCAGGATCCCATCTTCTCAACGACGCACGCTCAAGCCAACAGGTCAGTCGTCACTGAGGCCCTGGCGCAGCATTTGTCTTCAGATGTAGTCGGAGCCCTTGGCACGACACCATACGTCGAAGCTTCTCGTGAAGCCTCGCTGGCAAACATCGAATGGGCCATCACCACTGCGTTGACAAATAAACTCCATCTAGATTTCCACCTAGACTATAACCTGGACTCATCTCCGCGACCGTTGATTTTGTCCGTCATTGACCTTCTGGAGAAGCATGAATGGGCCAAGCGAGCAGACAAATCCAAGACTATAGTCCTTGGTCACTGTACGCAGCTCACTGTCGTCGACGACGCCGAGCGCAAGACAATCGCAAGTGCCATACTTTCGAGCAAGCTACCTATCCATTTCATCGGTTTGCCAACAAGTGATCTGTTCATGATGGGTCGCCCCTCCACTGAAACTCGGTCCAGCCATCATCGACCACGAGGGACAATACACGTCCCATCCATGATCAGGGACCTCGGTGTCTCGGCGTGTCTCGGCGTCAACAACGTCGGCAATGCCTTCACGCCCTTTGGAACCGGAGATCCGCTACAACTCGCCTCCGTAAGCAACTCCTCGACTTGTTTCTTACTCATCGACCGGCATTAACTTCTCGATTTTCCGAAGCAAGCGCTAGAGAAAATTGCTGTTAAGTTTACTGACCTTGACAAACTTTGCATGAAGAATACCGGCTGACTCGATTCGCTGCAGTGGTCCGTTCCCGTTCCGCTTTCCTCTCTTTTTTTCTTTAACAAACACATTCATACCCATGCTCTATCATATGACAAAACGGACCTGGACCAGGTTGACTGACTTAAAATGGTCAGGGCGGTGGGAATTTATCAAGCAGGGACCGACGACGACGCAGCACTTCTCTATGACTGCGTGAGTAGGAGAGCCAGGCAAGCCATTGGTCTAGGAATTGCCCAGAATGACATACTTTGTCCAGGTATATCATTACGTGGTATGCTATTATTGAAAACACCAGAGCTTATCTCGGTACCGGCAGTCGATAGTCGGTCGGCAATGACGGTGGTGAACAGACGCCGTTTGACCGTCAAAGATGTTGTCTGGGACCCGCCTGAGAGCAGCCTACGATCGATAATCCTATGAGATCGTCGTCTCTTGGTGCCACATAAGGGATTAGGTGCCGCCGCATTAGCATTTGCCTCAGAGTCTAACTTTATGTGTCTAGCAACGAGAGGAGACGTTGCGTTTGCTTAAGATTTTTCGCGCACGAGCTAACCGGACCGTATTTCGTTGGCGACATGCAAAGAACGTGTATGCTTTTGATCGTTTGAGACTCAACTGACGTCTATTACATGACGCAGCATTCTACGTTCTTGTGGCCCGGGCCGAATATTTCTTGATTTCGTTCTCGCTCGTTCGCTCGCACCTTTTCTTTCACCTCCTTGGGAAAGTATTTGCGAAGAAAGGCTGCGCGATCGGCATCGAAGTTTTCGAGTCCAGCGAGCATTATGGTGTCGGCTCGACACAAAGGGCAGAATCTTTCGCCCTTGCGAGACATCTTGACCAAACACCGGCTACAGAAAGTGTGCTGACATTGGAGCTTCACCGGCCAGTAGGCAACGGACAGACAGATGGGACACAGGTAATCGTCGAGCTGTGGGACGGTGGAAATCAGTTGGGTCGACATCTGAGCACACACATCCCGTGCCACCCTCGAAGCTAGAAGACGGTCGGAGTTGACAGCCGCTGGAAATGTCTTGGAGACGCCGAGAGAAGTTCGTTTGTCAAATTCTAACAGTACGAGTCAGTATTTGTTCCTCATGTGCCAGCAAACATTGGTGGTGTCTAGACCGACTTTTCAGTATTTTTTGGACAGCGAGATTGTTGATTTCACGAAATTTAAGGATAGAAAGTAGAGCAACATTGAGCTGCACAAAGGTACCAAATGCCGCCTGACTACTGCTCGATTTCAACTTTTGTACAAGCCTGCGCTGGACAACCTGGTCTTGAAACCAGTGAAGCTGTTCCACGGCCTGTGCGCTCGTGCGGGCATCAGAGTTCCTCTCACGGGCCGCAAAAAAGACGCGGGCGTCCAGGTACAACTCAAAGATGTTCCGCCAGACTTCCAGATTAGCTTTGGCTTTGCGCCCTTGTGATGGATCGACCGTCGTCCCCAGATCCTGGCCGAGCTGTGTGATTTGGTTCTGCAACTTGAGCTGTTCTTCCTCTTGTAGTGTACCAATATTAGACACATCCGTCTGTAGAATCTCGAAGAACTGTGCGTCAAAGACTAAAGGTACCTCGACCTGTCGTACATCGCCCAGCTCGTTGGGGTTGCCCTGGTCGCCCAAATAGCGCGCAGTAGTTACCAAAGGTAGGTCGCCAGTGGGCTTTGGTGTCTGTTCGAGAGCTATCTTCTCCAGGAACTCTCTAGTGGCCGGGGTTAGCCGGGCATCGACCGCAATGCCGTCCTTGAGCTGGACAAAGACGGTCAGTCTGGGACGAAAGTGGGCTGAGTGGTCTGTCTTCCCATCGAGGTAGTAACGGAAGCAAAAATCAGAGTCCGAACGGCGACTCTCGGCCAGCCCGGCCAATGTGTCCTTGCCCAAGCCGAGCTCTTGCAGCTCGCTGGTGACCTTTTTGAGACATTTCTTCAGCTGACCGTAGGGAATGGCACAATCCACCCATTTTTGGGGGAACTCTGAGGACGCGTTAGCCTGGGGAGCGGGGGGGAAGATAGGATGGTTATAGTTGCCTTCCCGCTGCAAAGCCTTCCGGAACTCTTGAGCAAACTTCATGACGAAAAGATGAGCTGTAAATTGAACGGGGGAAACTCCCACCTATGTGCCAAGGCAGGCCAGTCCTGTACCGCCGCAGGAAAGGCAGGCGAGGCGACAAAATGGTACGCAAGGTGCACAGGCGCCCGGGACGGTAAGACGGGGACATGGACTCTACTATTGTAGCAGTCTAGCAGTCTGCAGTGTCTGTTCTCTGCTCGCCTGGTTTACGGTGGCGCGAATGGTGAAAATTGCATAGACACGGCGGGTAGGTGGGAGAGCGGATGGGTATCGGCGGTTGGATTCGGAATGGCCTCTTGTTTTTAGTCTGTTTACATATTAGAGGACCCTACGGAGTTCGTAGGCCCTGTTCGGGAAGAGTGTCGCGTGATGCACTGCATCTGCATGGCATGGTGGCATGGCATCTCTGCCCCTGTCGCCACAGGAGCATCCGCATAGGCATAGGCATGAGAGGCAGACTTGGAGAAAACGTACCGTAGGTAATACAGTAGAGTCTGGGGAGACTGACCAGGGGTACCTCATAGGTAACGTCCCCAGACCGAGGTAGTAGCGGCAGCCGTCTTTAATCGGGCACAGCATACAATGTACATATGTACACACACAATACGATACTGACTGCCGAGACTGCCATTCATTTGTGTAGTAGGTCCGCTCAAAAGTCGTCGTGAATCATCCTGGTTCACGGGTATGGAGAGTTACAAGGCAACAGGTAGTACTGCTCGGGAGCGCCCCGCCACTGCTCAACCCTCCGCAGTCCTTAGCGACGATGGAGGGGCAAATCTTATCATTTTTCCCTCTTCCCCTCTGTCCTAGTCCGTGCCTACGCAATAGACGCTGTGACGCGGGCTGCCAATAGAGCCTCTGTCGGCTCCCAATGATTGATCAAATCCCCATCTCTCACTCTCTCTTTACCGCGCAAGCTACGGACGGGCCGTGTTGTGTCTAGACAGTCTCTCTTGCCTCAAACCCTGCCTGTCCCTTTGGGTCCTTTGTCGCCCCAGCCCACCGACCTGTACCTGTATTGCCGCGCTGTTCAGACATGGGCGCCGAGCAGTCGTCCACGCGGCGTCCTGCTGCCGTCGACGTTGCACCCAAGAAGACCGATTACTACGAGCTCCTGGGCGTCGAACGCTCCGCCACCGACGACGACATCAAGAAGGCTTACAGGCGGAAGGCTCTCGAGCTGCATCCCGATCGCAACTACGGCGACGTGGAAAATGCCACCCGCAAGTTTGCCGACGTTCAGTCTGCCTACGAGGTGCTCTCCGACCCCCAGGAACGCGCCTGGTATGACTCTCACAGCGATGCCATCCTCCGCGGCGACGATCCTGCCGACTTCGACGCCGCCCCCGAGTACCGTAACGTCCGCGTCACCACCGCCGACGACATCTTCACTCTAATGGGCCGCTTCAACAAGAGCGTCCCCCTTGATGACTCCCCCGCCAGCTTCTTCACCATCCTGCGCGAGACCTTCGAGCGCATCGCCGATGCCGAGCACGCCGCCACCGACTGGGACGGCCTGGTCCCGGTGCAGTATCCCTCCTTCGGCGAGTCCCACGACAATGACACCCTCGCAAAGGCATTCTATACCCGTTGGTCCAACTTCTCCACACGCCTGAGCTTCTCCTGGAAGGACAAGTGGCGTTTGTCCGACGCCCCCGACCGCAGGGTCCGCCGCCTCATGGAAAAGGAGAACAAGAAGTTCCGAGACGACGCCGCCCGTGAATTCAATGATGCCGTGCGGTCCTTGGTCGTCTTCGTGCGCAAACGCGACCCTCGCTACATACCCAACAACCAGACCGAACTGGAGCGGCAGCAGATCCTGCGCGATTCCGCTGCCGCCCAGGCTGCGAGGTCACGCGCAGCCAATCTGGAGAAGATGAACGACACCAACGCCGTGCCGGACTGGGCCAGATCCCGCGATGACGACGATGACCACGCTGGCGAGTTCTCCCAGAGCGAAGAGGCATCCGAGGTCGAGGAGATCGAATGCGTGGTTTGCGAGAAGACCTTCAAGAGCGAGAAACAGTACCAAGCTCATGAGAAGAGCAAGAAGCATATCAAAGCCGTGCAACAACTCAAGCGACAAATGAAGAAAGATGACATCGCTTTCGATTTGGCTGACGATGGCGATACAGCGCCGGAAGCTACGCCGACAATAGATAAAGACATCAAAACAAACGATGTCGCGAGTGTGGCCGGCGATGGAAACGAAAGTCCCGCACTACAGGAGCCAGAAGTTCGCCAGGTGCCATCAGTTATTCGTATCGGTGACGAAGCCACTTCGCCAGTGTGCAACTCGCCTGATGAGAGCGAGGACGAGGACTACGCTTCGAGAGATGTCGTCGAAGCACGTCTAGCTAGCACGCAGGGTACATCTGTCGACGGCGGAGATGACCTAGAGGCCTCAAAGCAGCAAGACACCGATAGTGAGAAGCCGGCCAAGAAGATGGGCAAAGCAAAAGCCAGGAGAGCCAAAAAGGCAGCGATCAGTGCCGAGCAAAACAGTCACAGTGTATGTTGCTCTTCAATCCAACAAGAGACCGTTCCCATTTGAAGGTTATTCTAATGTGGTGGGTGGGTGCAGTGCTTGGCCTGTAATGCTTTGTTCGAATCTAAGACCAAGCTCTTTGAGCATTTGAAGGAAACCCCTGGCCATGCGGCCACAAAAACTATACCGGTCGCAGGCAAAGCAGGGAAGAAGAAGAAGAAGCAGGGGTGAACAGACACGAAAGCCTCGAGAAATGCTTTTGACCGCTCAGCCAAACCACAGTTTACAGTCACAGTTCTCCGTTCTCAAATTGGAGTGGCCTGCATTTTTCAGAACATCTTCCGTCTATCTTTCCATCACCAGCTCTCTTGATCGGCTTGCAAGATGACTAGTATCGGATAGATATAGACAACTTTACAGTTGTCCTCGGCCATGGTTCCCTATCCAAAAGTAAATCGGATTGGAACTTCCGACTTGGGTAATAGCATCGTTGTTCTCATTCATACCCTCGTCACAACCCAACCTGAACGCCCAAAACCTACGCCCTCATGGTGCACGCTCGCATATCGAAGTTAGAGTCTATTGAGCCTGGCCGGTGCTTTCCTCCGCACTCTCCTTAACCGTCTCTCCATCGTCATCGCTCAGAGACTCCACCACGTCGAGAATGTCGGTGTCCTGCTCTTTCATTTGGGCCACCGGATCGTGATCTGAGACATGGATGATGGCTTTGCCTTGCACATGCTTCACGCCCCGCCTCCAGTCTTCCCAGTCCTCCTGATCACGAATCAAGAACCCAATCAACATGCTGGGGTCCATTTCCTTGACGTGCAAGCGGCGCAGCCTCCGTGTGTGACAAGTGTTAATATCCTCGGACGTGTAGTTAACCACGTTGTCACGATAGGGAAGCACGGGTCGCGTGTGATGAGGATCTAAGTAGAAGAAATGAAACCCTTGTACTCCGACGAAATAGTGCGACGAAGACGGACGCCCGCTTAGCAGAAGAGTTGGTGAGCCAAGTACGATTGGGAACAACAATTGAGATGTTACGGTCAACTTACCCAGCTATGCCGATAGACTGTGACATCTGGAGCGAGGCAACCAAGGCTTCCCAATATACGGGTGTGATTTTATCTATGCCGAGCCTTGTGCCGACGAGGATGACAGTCGGGTGGAAAGTGGTGCCGTCCGGCTTGGCAACCTTCATGAAGTTGTCCTCGTAGACATCGGGGCCGTCGCCGGTCGAGTACACGCGCAATGTTTGCTCGTGTGTGTTAGTTAGCGCTCTGGCGGCAGAAACGAGGTGTTAGCCGAGACGGACAGCCCGTGTTAAGGGCAAGACCGGGCGGCTTACTGGATGCATCTGGCTGTGGCCGAGGGACCAAACCATTCGCCAGGATATTTGCCGCATGCCGAGGCCCCATGACGCACAAAGTTGTGTATCGAGTAAGGCGCCTTGGGGTCATCGGCGAACGAAGCCAGTATCTTTCTCTCCTCTGCCTCTTGGGCGCCTCTCCTCCACGCTGGCAGGGCGTTAGTGACGGGATGACACAATGGCATGGTTACTTGAGACTGACCTCGACCGAGTCGTTGTATGGCCATGGCGTTGGCAAGGAGACTCTGGCCAGAGCGGATCATGCAGCCCCAGCCGCTGTCGGAGGCGAAGCCGTTCTGGTCGGACAGCTGGGTCTTGAGGCGCATGGAGAAGGACAGAGCGGCGAAAGCGTTAGGATCCTGGGACTTGGGGATCGGGGGGAAGTCTGAGCGGTAGGTCATCCAGATGCGGGACTCGAAGTCGTCGAGGAAAGCCGGGGGCCATCCGCTGTCGAGGGGGGCATCGTCGTAGGCCAGGGAGGAATCGAAGCTGCTGGAGACGGAATCGGGCGGTGTCTCTGGGAGTGTTTCTGAACGTCGTGCAGGGGCGGGGAGTTCGGAGTCTAAAGCGGGTGGCGGTTCAGGGTGTTGGGGAGAGAGTCGGTGAGGTTTGGGGCTGTTATTGAGTCTGTAGGCCTGGCCAAGACACCAAACTGGCTGGTCGCGGACAACATCGTTGGTCGGGTCCGGATCCCAAAACATCTGAACGATGCGTCTACCAATGTCGACGGTGGTATCCATGGCTCGAAGGGTCCAGAACGAGCCCCAGGTGACGTCCGAGGGGTTCGGTGGCAGACGGGTAGTCAGATGATAGAAGACTGCTGAAGAGAACCGTGTTGAACTGATTATCTTGAGCACACAGCAGTTGAGTGTAGACAGACGAGCAAATGAATAAATAGATGAATGAAATATTATTATACGGGAAGGCGATGTCTCGAAAGTTGCTGGAGATTAGAGAGACAGCGGAATGATGAGACGATGGTGGCAGCGAGGGAGACAGCACAAGCGTCTGCCTTGCTGCGTCTCTAGGTCGTGGATGAATAAGGCAGTTGCAGGCCTAGAGACAGAGAACAGAGACAGGGACACGACGGCGAGGGAGACGGTGCTGGTGGGCGTGCAAACGAGAGAGATGGGATGCGTGATGTGCTGCGATGAGGTGTCGCGGCTGGACATGTCATCCGGGGGTCAGGGTGGTGGGCTGGTGGGCTGGTGGGCTTGGTGTTGGTCATAGTACCTCATGTACATGTAGGTTGCCTACCTAATGTACCTGTACATCTCACACACCCTAATCGGCAGCTGATGTCCAGCCTGCCAGTACAGATATGAATTACATAGCCTACATAACTAGGTAGAGGTAACGAGGCATGCTAGGTAGGCAACTCGGTACATGGGCAAATACTCATTGGCCGGTGCGTCCAAGGGCATCATGACTTGGGCTCGCTTGATACCTCCCGTCTCTTTGCACGTACCCGCACCTCCCACAGGCGGGTGACATTGAATGATGCTAGTCGAGATTTGATACTCGCCGTCTTAGGCATCCACGCCCCGCCTATAGCCTCATCAAGCTGACCTCATAAACACTAGCGGCTTACAATGGATATGTACCTTGAACCTTACAGGTACATGTACTGCAACCTCTGACAACTGTCGCCTACTATTCTTATCGATAAAGTCTTCTTACCCACCTGCTGCACCTCCTACTTCTGATCGCTGTCGGCGATTCACTCATCATCTACGTCGTTGGAACCGATATCTGCATCGTTCTTTGTGAACGGCTCTTCTAGGCACATTCCCAGATCGATCCGTGAATCATCTCCTCATGCTTCCTCAGAGTCCTAGTCTAGGATAGAGCAACCGAATACGATCTATATATCCACTCACCATCGGCTTCGCTAACACGAGATCTCGGCTGGCCTTTGCCACTTGCATCTTGCAGCACTTCCATTTTCATTCTCTCCCCCAAAGGAAATGTACACCTGTGCTCAGATCGAACACATTTCAAATCCTACTCCTTTTATTCCTACTTGATCCTCTGTCCGAGCCTGGTACTTCACACACCTACTCAAACAGTAGCCAGTAACTTTTACATATACGACCACCAATTCGTCGTAATGCCTAAAAAGAAGAATGTTACAATAGGCTCTAATACCAAGAGCGCGCAGGCCCGCCGGCCTCCACGAAGATCTGGGCGAGGCCCCAGCAACAACACAGATGGTGTTCCCTTCTCTCTTCCCCACGGCATTTCCCTTGCAGAAGAGGCTAGAAACACGGCGAGCAACCGTCGTGGCATGAGAGGTCATGATGCCAGGCTCCGTTACCAGCCCGTCACTTTCATGAGTGCCGGTCTGATGAATCCTCTTGACGGCCTGAATCTTCCCCGCCAAACCATGCCTCTCGCCTCCAATGCTCTCGTCCCGGATGTCCATGACGACAACGGTTCGTTTTGTGCCTTGGCCCCGGAGGCTGACGTGCAAATCGAGCCTGCAGCTCCAACCCATTTGTCTCCAGAACACGAAGAACCAGGCGCAGCTTCGGATTCGAGTGATGAAGTGATCCTATTCAAAGGGCGAAACCCCCCTCAACCACGGGCTGGCTCTCCTGGTCCTAAAACCCAGGTCGACAATAATATCGAAAATCACAAACCTATGCAGCCTGGTATTATCACCAATCTCGAGGCCCACGCCACAAAGGTCAAGGTAGAACGGAAAGAGGCCGAGCTCGTACAATCAGAGGAAAGTTTCGGGTGTAAGGCAAAGCGGTCAACGCACGGCCGACGCCAAGTCACTTGCGACGATACTGACCAAAACGACGACGAAGATGATGAACAAGCCGCCATTATTGCTGATTACATCGCCAATATGCGAGCTGACTCTCGGGAAGTCGATGGCGAGGAGGATGCACATCCCGGCTTGGGCGTCCACCCATTCAACATCCTACGCGATCTCGGTGGCACAGATAGCGAAGTCATTCCCAGCCAGCCATCTAGTGATGCTGAGCTGGACGATGCGCTTGCCCATGACGAGGATGAAAACGATACATTGCTTGATGAAAGATCCTTCCCGAGCCTCGAGTTAGAAGACGAACGGTTGGCTCGTCTGCTGGCCAAACAAGAAGAGCTCGGTTTAGATGCGGATGAGGTTATACTTCTCGACGGTGTCATTTCAGATGGCGGGGAGTGGTTTCCATCATCTATGCATATCAATCCTCGTAAGAAGAAGGGTGCCTCAAAGAGATCTAGGATGTTTCAACAGGGCAGCCAGTTTCCGAGCGCGACAAAAATGGCCGAGGCCTTTGACGAACTCGAACTCATGGATTTGCAAGACGCTCATATGCGGCGCCCCAAGAAGGGTCATCTATCTCTCGACTTTTCTGACTCCGAACTGGAGGATGCCTTGAATGTGGCTGTGAAGAAAGACCGTCTAAAGAAGGCAGATAAGAAGAAGGCTCGCGAGGAGCTCCGGGTGCAGGGATTGCTCGGCAAGGACGTGAAACCCGACGATCCTCGTGTCAAGTACCGTGGGGGCATGTCTCTTGATGATGTGGCCAACGAGTTTGAGGCGTTTTTGTTGGGTACCCAAGAACAGTGCGTTTCTGCTCCGCGAGGTTTATTTTGCGATGATGGTGATGCTAATATAGAGATTAGACTCAGCTTACCGCCTCTGGACAAGGCAGCACGCCAGATAATTCACTCTATCGCGAACCAACTCAAAATCAAAACAAAATCGGCGGGCAAGGGGACGGCAAGATATCCCGTGCTGTACCGATCCAAGGCCACGTGGCCATTTGATGCGAACAGGTTCGAGGTGGTCTTCGGCCGTGTACAAAGGATGTGGTTCGGTCGAGTGGACGCGGACGAAAAGGTAGTTCGGGAGACACGCATTCTCAAACGCACCGAAGCTCCGGTTCGCAAGACGCGCACGAGCAAACAGTCGCTGACTCTCCGCGAGGGCGACGTGGTCGGTAAGCACGCAGCTGAAATTGGGATCGAGAATAGAGGCAGGACAATGCTGGAAAAGATGGGCTGGAGCAAGGGCATGTCTCTCGGGACCGGTGAGAACAAGGGCATCACGGTGCCGCTGATGCACGTAGTCAAGAAGACGAAGGCGGGACTTGGCGATGTGTAAACCTGGGATGAAGAATCATTGTATATGTTAGAGGGGGAGAGTCAATTCGAGAAGCTCATTTGCGGTTTGCAAGCATCCACAGACTTAGCCCTCAATTCCATAGGAGATGTAGAATTACTGGCAACAAGTATCGTCTGCAAAATCTGTGGAAACAAACACGAACGGGATGCCATGGCGATCCACGTCAACTTCCACGCTCACTTCTGCGCGTGGCGATGGATATCTCCAAAACGCCAAAAACTATGCTCTTAGATTCATGAGAAGCAGCTAGGAAACGCTGCAGATGACGTGGACCTCGCATCTCAATACCGCCATTAACAACAACAACAACAACAAAAAACCAGTGCCGCCAGAGCGTGAATTGAAAACGTGGAATCTGACATGCCATGGGCTTGGTGAGCATACATAGGGAAGAACACCAGAAGACAGATATGGTTTGTTTTTTGTTCATGTTCAGATTCTCATGTCCGAAACCCTATCGGCATTTGTATTGTACAACCCTCAAACCCCGTACCGTGTTGTGTGAAGACATTTGCCCCCTGTGAAAAGCAGACCATCCGTAACGCATTATGAGACTCCCGCAGAAATGCTGGGACCTGACGAACTTTGGCCCTGTCTCGTCATGATGCCAAAGCAAAACAAACTAGTCCCACGCCCAAAGAGAAAACCAGAAGCAGACCATCTAACCACCGCGCACCATTTATTTCGTTGAAGAAGAATACTTGGTGACGGCCTTGGTACCCTCGGAGACGGCGTGCTTGGCAAGCTCACCAGGGAGGATGAGGCGAACTGAGGTCTGGATCTCGCGAGATGATATGGTGGACTTCTTGTTGTAAGCGGCAAGCTTGGAGGCCTCGGTGGCGACGCGCTCGAAGATGTCTAGGTAGCATGTTAGAAAATGGCAAGTGCGACAGGATACTGCAGAAACCTTACCGTTGACGAAGGAGTTGAGAATGCTCATGGCGCGGTTGGAGATACCAGTGTCAGGGTGAACCTGCTTGAGGACTGGAGATGCGAATGTCAGTCAGAAGTCGGAGACATCAATGAGAATCGGATGCAAAATAGGAATCGAAGTGAAGAGGTAATCCAACAATGAATGGCAACCACCCATGCTGGAATGAGGACCTATGGACAACCCCGTGTATTGGACGCGTCTTGTGTGGACATAAACGCATGGTGCGCGTCGCAAAGCGCGAACCTGAAGAATGGATGCAAAAAAAAAAAAACAAGACAAATCAACTTACCCTTGTAGATATAGGAGGAGTAGGTCTCCTTGCGGGCCTTGGTGCGCTTCTTCTTCTCGCCAGAAGCAGCGGTCTTCTTGCCGGCGTCCTTCTTCTCAGGAGCCTTGGAGGCGACAGGGGCCTTGGCGGCGGGCTTCTTGTCAGCAGCTTTGGGAGGCATGGCGAAAGATGCGGGTTGGTGACGTGTGTGGTGTGGTTGTGGTGTGCGTGTGTGGTGGATGAATTTGCAAGGATGCTGTTGGCACTGGTGCTGGTTGTGGAAGAATGAGAGTTGTGAGATGGAGAAGTCAAAGATGTTGACGGGAGGAAGGGTGTGGGTGATGAGAGGCCTTATGTAGGTGGGATGCGGTCGCGCTAGCTCTTGTTACTGATTGACTGATTGATTCCTGGTGGCCAGGTGCGCTGATGCTAGCTGCCGCCCACTGTTGCATGCTCGCTAGGGGGTTGATCTTGCGTCCAAATGTACCTCCCAGCCAATCGATTGCGGCGCCGGTACAAGGCAGCTGCGACCGACCAATCAAAAAAGGCCCGTGGCAGCGACTAGTCCCTTTTGCAGCCACACTTGCTCTCTGTGCAGACCCACCCCCAGCCTGATTACCAAAACATGTACCTGTGTACCATGCCAAAAGAAAGACGCGCTGCACACCGGGGCGCGTTGCAACCGTTGGCTCGAAAATCAGGCATGGACTACTGTAAGGTAACGTTTTCCGCTCAAAACATTTAATTACACCCCTGTCTATCTACATGTGTCCAAATGGGTATCTCGGTCACTGCATTTTCATTTTCATCCTGTAGCCAATCACCACACTCCCTTGTCCTGCGACGCGACATGCCATCAGTCTCCCACGCGTGTCTGAATTTGGACTCGCCAACCCACTCACAATGATTGAATTATTCAGATACCATGTACGACAGACTCTCAGATCAGGCTGCAATTGTGCGTTTGCTTGCGTTCAGTTCGCACTTGCTACCGTGCTGCAAGGATAAAACAAAGCTCTGTTATGCAATTTCTGTATCCGCCTTGAGACTGAAGAGAGAACATCAATGTAGCAACGACCCTTGTTGCGCAAGCCTGGTGATGAAGTGGCCACTCGCTGCCTTAGTTGTAGAATGGATGTGTGCACAGAAAGTACCTACCATCCTGCCTGATTAAAGCTGCTTCAGCCCTGCTATGCTACCAGCTTGCCCAGCTGCCAGAAATGACTTCCGGTCAGACGTGCCACTTTGTGACATCAGATTAGACCGAAGCCGACAAGCAGACGGAGAGGGGCACCCTTCGGACATGATCGTACATATCACTGTCTGCCGTGGCCCGGTCCTGCTCCTGCCGTTGGGCCCCGGATACGGGAACTTTCTACATCTGGGGGACTAACATCTGATGAATACCAGCCCGCTGGATTTGAGACTGCCCGCTCAACGATCTGTTGAACTCTCCGGGGCCTTGCGGAGCTAGAAACTCAATTTTATGCTTGATGTCTCTACAGACGCACAAACTTACCATTAACCACCAAACAAAGGTCAATTTTATGAGGTATAAGGCAGATGAGGTATTAGCAAGAGGCTCCATTATTTTCCATTATAGGATTTGACCATGGTTGTGTTGCTTTGGATATGTAGACTTGACGTTCAATATTGGACTGGTGTACCAGATCGAACATCCTGCAATCAGCCATAACAGTTTGTGTGTCACAGAATAATCAGAACATCCTGAGGACCATAGGTGAAGACCGAAAGAGAATCAGAATTGGCAGGCACCAGCCAATTGACTTTGGAAGTGCAGCCTCCCTACACGAAGACTCAATCAAGTCAACAAGTGAGCTGACAAGAGTGAAGGATGGTTGAAAGCTGCAAAGCTACAAAGATCAGAAGACATAAACCAAAGCATGGAATTGAGGATCAGAACAAGGTGCTTCAGCAACATGATGGACAGGTAGGAGTGCAAGCAAGAGAACAAGATGGCATGCATCTGCCGGATGGAAGGTGGATCTGACGGGGGTGATATGAGGGAAGTAGAGTAGGGTCGGGCGATAGCCTTGTATGCCATTGACGGTTGTGCGATCGATGGCCAATCATAAAATCAAGGAGTCTTTTTACCAATGTGGTCAAATTGCTTGCATCAATGGCTTTGCACAGCGTTAATTGGCTCGTGGCTGGCATTCCAGCAGTATGCGCCGCTGGGAATCAATCAGCACGTTGCGAGGCACGGTGGTGCCTCCCCGCCCGAAGCAGGCTAGCGCGGGTGCCCCAGTGCGTGCACCCCTGGGTTTTTTGGAGTGATCGCAATTGCAGGTGCGCCGCCTGTGGTGCAGCGACCGTGATCTGATTGTGATTTCTGATTTCGCAGACGCGCCCCCCAGCATACATAAGCTACCACGTCCCCCACCAACCTTCGACCTTTCTTCCACTCCCTCTCCCATATCCATCTCCCGCTTCCACCACCACAACAACAATAACCCACGCATCTCATCTGCATTCAGCATCTGCTATCCCAGCAGCTCAATTCACAAACCACAACACCTTCCACCTTTCCAACCCCGACAACCATCAACATGACTGGAGGCGGCAAATCCGGCGGCAAGGCCAGCGGTGCCAAGAACGCTCAATCGTAAGTCTCCATGTGCCCTTCTCTCCCCTGTTCCTCAGACGTTGCGCTTGCACTGTCTTGCCGCATTTTGCTTGCTTGGTGCGTGAGGCTCTCACCTGACGCGTCGGGCACTTCAAAGCATTCTGCATGCACTCGGTCTGGAGATGATTCGCATTCCCTCCTTGGACTTGTTTATTGACATCGCACTATCTTCAGCCGATCTTCCAAAGCCGGTCTGGCTTTCCCCGTCGGTCGTGTCCACCGTCTTCTCCGCAAGGGCAACTACGCTCAGCGTGTCGGTGCTGGTGAGTCTACTCGTCTTCCGTCTTTTTCGGCCGTATGGCGCGTCTGGCATGGCTAACAAAGGTTCCGTTCATAGGTGCTCCGGTCTATCTCGCTGCCGTCCTTGAGTACCTCGCTGCTGAGATTCTCGAGTTGGCTGGCAATGCTGCCCGCGATAACAAGAAGACTCGTATCATCCCCCGCCACCTTCAGCTCGCCATCCGCAATGATGAGGAGTTGAACAAGCTTCTCGGCCACGTCACCATCGCCCAGGGTGGTGTCCTCCCCAACATCCACCAGAGTGAGTTTCTCCATCTTTATCATTTCCTGCTAAAGCTTGACGGTTCACTGACATGCTTCCCCAGATCTTCTCCCCAAGAAGACGTCCAAGCCTGGCAAGAATGCTGGCAGCCAGGAGTTGTAATTGGAGAGCGTTGTTTTCTGTTTTCTGGTTGGTCGTTTGGGACGTTTTTCATGAAACCACGGGGTCACGGCTGGGCACGGTTTGATTTTAATGCGTACGGGTTGTACATTACACGTAATCCATAGGGACATGGATCACACGAATGAGAATTACTGAACAAACAACGTTCATAACATTAGCCCTCTCTTTCTGATCTCTTGTGATTTGATTGTTCCCAGCATTTGGGGCCGCACAAGTGCAGGAAACATCTCGGGTTACAGTTGAGCTGCTTTTCAGTGATGGTTTAGCTGTTGGGGGTTACCTGTTGTCTGAAACTAAATATCCGATTGTGGATATTGATGTCTAGCCATCAACGAAGAGCTGTCCCATTACCATATGTGGCCTTGTGAGTTGTTGCCCAATTTCAGCAGTCCTCATCTTGCAATATACAAGCGATAAAGTCGCTATCCAGAGCGCCGTTTGGCATCTACTAGATAATCAAAACTTTGCATTCATCGGAGGAGGGATAAACAGGTGGCACTGCTGTGGTGGTGAGCGACCCGGTGGGCTAGATATATCGGCGCGAGAGATGGCCAAATGACAACCCGGGAAGAGTCGAAGCCAGAAGCATATAAACATATACCGAGCTGAATCTATCTAATAAGGTGCACCATCTCATGGCTGCTGCGGCTCTACAAGCCTGTCTTGCTATTTTCCTTCTCTCGCAGCTAGCGGTCTGGTGTGGGCATATTAACCCTATCAGCAGTGTTTCTTTCGATGTTGCTTCTTCCTACGCACCGGCAGTTAACCCCTCTACCTTCGAAGTCGGTTGCCAAGTTTCCGATGAGCAGCCGGCTGGCGTCACCTCGAGCGTATCACGTTGCAATAACCTGTAGCCCCTTCGTCCATCGTTTTTATTAACACGATCGCTTTTAAAAAAAAAAAGTTTTCAATCGTTTGGTCGAGGGGAGCTGGGTGCGATGGCGCGTTTTGCAAGTACCAAGGGAATCGGACAGCCGTTAGTGGCTACGTCTCTCATTCTTTCTATGCGCAGATTACAAAGTCTATGTACAGATGGATGGCATCAGTCCCCCTCTCGAGCTTGCAAGATAATGGTCTAAAATTTGAGTGGCGGTGGAGCTGAGACGTCGTATCAGTCGTGTGGCGCAAAAGGAGGAGGGATGGTGGCAGACTCACGGTTCGTGTTGTGAGCGGGGAGGTTTCTCTCATATTTAGAACCTGGTGGCGGTGTCAATACAGTTCGCGTGGCAAGACGGAAGAGCTTGCGAGAGACGTAGCAAGATGCTCGCAGGTTGAGCCAGGTAGAGCCGGGCGGCGGGACAAAACATACCTCCGGGGGCGGTCGGGTGACAGTAGGGGTCAGGGTGCTTCCATGTCTCGAGCAGCTTCTCCGTCTCGCTCAGTAATGCCTAGTCAAAGTGATAGATGCGGTCAGTTCCAGGTGATACCAGGCAACCAAAGGCGGGCGCAGTCGTGAATGACAGGCGGGGCACTGGTGACGGCTCACTCTCGTCTTCTTGGCATCTGTGAGATTGCGGTTGGCCTCGAAGAGGGATCGGATGTAGAGGGCCTGGCCACGCCACAGGTGCCGGTGGACAGCCCAGTCGAGGGCGAGCTTCAGGGAGCGGCGGTAGAGCGACCTGGGCGGCACAGCGGAGGTGAGAAGCTGGGAGTAGGAGAAGGCGTAGCGGGAGGCCAATTGGACTCACAAGGCAGCCTGGCGGTTCGACATGATGAAAGATGTGGACGGCGTGGCGGATGTCGTGGTGGTTTGGGGTCGCGTCGAATTGCGATGTTTATGATGGCAGGACGGGGCAGGATGGGCGACGGCGTTCCGGTGAGCCACCGTGTCTACATGCAGGTCGCTTCGGCGGCAGTGCTGGAATGCGAACAGAGACGGGGAAAAGCGAGCGGAGAGGGTCGAGGGGTGGTGCCGAGGGAGGGCGGCGGCGCGGGCGTCAGTGAAGCTATTCGGGGATTGCTCAAAGGCAAAGCTTGGTCTCGCCGGTCGATGGTTCCGGAGATTCGAGCAGCGGCGGCGGTCCCCACATCTGCAGACTACAGCACGGCCATTGGCCATTGGCAATTGCTGGCTTCTCTTTGGTGGGAGCTGTGGTACGTGTATTTGGCACCTGTGCCGGTCTGCTCTGCCCACCGGACAGCTGGGGTGTGGCAGCACTCCGGAGGTCGTTCGTTGATCAGTTTCCACTCCCACGGGTTCCGGGTAGGGCCAGCTGCTCTATGTGTACAGGTACTGTCCATCACGCTCACCTCGGCGGGCGAACTCGGGTAGCCGGGACATGCCAGACGAATGAGAACAGGGCCTCGCAGCCTGAGGTGATGCTGGACGGGAATGCGAGACCCAAGGGCAAGTAAAGGGCCGCCAAAAAGATGGGGGAGGCCTGCTGCGGAATGGCCTGCACCACTCCCGGCTGCATGCCTCGCTCTGGAGTCTGAGCTATTCTCGTCCGGGCCCTGGTACTGCCTACATGTACCGTATGTAACGAAAACACTCGTCAGGGAAAAAGGGTAAAAAAAAAGGCCTCGCTCCTGCATGAACCTGCACTCCCCATCCCAACACTCCCCCGTAATACCCTCACTCTCCCAACAGCTCAAGCTGCTGCATGCTGTCGTCCTGCGCCTCCCTGCCATCCTTTTCCTTCCGACCTCGTGCTTTCCGTGAGACGTGCTGCTGCGAGCTCTGTTGCAAATCGTGTGCGCCTGGCGTTGTTGTCATCTCCATCAAGATCATCGCCTTGGACCTCTCCCTCTGACCACTCTTCAAAACGCCTGTCCACCATGATGTCCAGACGCGTCCTCACCGCTGCGCGTGTCTTGCGCCAGCCCACACGCCAGACCCTGCGCAGCCAGCTGCCCTTGGCTGTCCTCGCCGCCCAGCTGCCCCGATATGCTCACACCGTCGTCAAGGTGCCCCAGATGGCCGAGTCCATCACCGAGGGTACGCTCAAGCAGTGGAACAAGCAGGTCGGCGACTACGTCGAGCTCGACGAGGAGATCGCCACCATCGAGACTGACAAGGTAACCACGCAACCACTGCATGCCTCGCACCGCCACTTGCTCTCCCTAACGTATATTGCATTCCTCTAGATCGATGTCGCCGTCAATGCCCCTGAGGCCGGTATCCTCAAGGAACTTCTCGCCAGCGAGGAGGACACCGTCACCGTGGACCAGGAAATCGCAAAAATTGAGCCTGGAAATGCCCCCGAGGGCGGCGAGAAGAAGCCAGAGCCCAAGGAGGCTCCGAAACAGGAAGACTCGAAACCCGTACCCACGGAGAAGGAGAGCAAGCCAGAGCCCAAGGCCGACTCGAAGCCAGAGCCCGCCTCCAAGCCCTCCCCGCCCCCTGAGCCCAAGAAAGAGTCCGCCCCCAAGTCGTCCGAGCCCAAGGGAGCGTCTGCCCCTACCGGTCCCGTCCTCGGCAGCCGCGAGGAGCGACGCGTCAAGATGAACCGCATGCGCCTCCGCATCGCCGAGCGTCTCAAGCAGTCCCAGAATACGGCCGCCTCGCTGACCACCTTCAATGAGGTCGACATGTCCTCGCTGATGGACCTCCGCAAGCTCTACAAGGACGAGATACTCAAGAAAACGGGGGTCAAGCTCGGCTTCATGAGCGCCTTCTCTCGCGCCAGTGTCCTCGCCATGCGCGACATCCCCGCCGTCAATGCTTCCATCGAGGGCGAGAACGGGGGCGACACCATCGTCTACCGCGACTACGTCGACATCAGCGTCGCTGTGGCTACCGAGAAGGGTCTCGTCACGCCTGTCGTGCGCAACGCCGAGTCGATGGATATGGTAGGCATCGAGAAGGCCATCGCCGACATGGGCAAGAAGGTACGTGTCAAGCTGTCTTTTCGAGGGCGGCAAAAATACGTATAGCGCTTGGGGTGTTTTGCTGTAGCTAACCTATGATGCCAGGCCCGTGACAACAAGCTCACAATTGAGGATATGGCCGGTGGTACTTTTACCATAAGCAACGGAGGCGTCTTCGGCTCTCTCATGGGCACCCCCATCATCAACCTGCCCCAGAGCGCTGTGCTCGGCCTACACGCCATCAAGGAGCGGCCAGTGGCTGTCAATGGCAAGGTAGAGGTACGCCCCATGATGTACCTGGCCCTGACCTACGATCACCGACTCCTCGACGGTAGGGAAGCCGTTCAGTTCCTAGTGAAGGTGAAAGAGTACATTGAAGATCCCCGCAAGATGCTGCTGGGTTGACCTTAGGTGGCAGGAGGGACGGTTGTGGGCCTCGTGAGGGCTCGTCTAACGAGTTGCCATGCTCGCGTTTTGTACATTGTTCATTCCATTAGGTCACGCGTCGTAATGTCAGTCTAGAGTGTATAGTAGTAATCATGTGGCACCGGCGCCACTGGGTTTGGGAGCAGGAGGTATGGATAATATACGTATATATGAGATGCACATACTTCTGTCTGTGTGCGTACCTACTGGGACATTGCATACAGATGGTTTGAGAATCTTGTTCCAAGACCTACATAGTAGTGTAATGCCTGTCTTCGCTTATGCGTAGTACCAGACAGCCTACTTGATATCACCAAATGCCATAATTGCGTCTTCTTATGGGCCGTGGTGTTGCCGGCATTCTAGGTTGATGATTGACATTGCAGGATGGGCTCGGTCTATTTGGCCCTCGATCCTATGTTTCGCTCTTCATTGTGACTTTGCAGCTTGCAGACTCTAGTTCCAGCCATATGGATACATTGTTTCCTTTTACACTGGCGGTATTTGACTATGTGCCTTGCTGTCGCTGTGTGGGCCCGTGATAGGTACCTAAGGTAGTGACTGAGATTAATTGCAGGGTAGGTCGGCTCAACAATAATAAGTTGTTTTTACTGTTCAGTGTCGGGTTTTGTACTCTTGGATCTCTTTCTCGTTCTGTGTCGCAGTTTAATTGCTGGTCCTGCAGCTTCCATGTTGTTGGACTTAATGCTTGGGTTGGGGTGCTGCTCCATCCCACGTGCCGACTTGATCCGTCATCATTCATAGTTGAAACACTACCGTGTAAATGCCATGACGAGTTTCAAACGTGCCACAAGCGCATAGAAGACACCGACCGCTTTAGACCCCAACAGTAGATCCATGTAAGACTTATTAACAGTATAATGACCAGCCTGAAGACCTCACACAACTGACACTATAGGCGAAGATGTGGGCGAGAGAGATAGGGGACAAAACATGATTCCACCCGTGAGTCAAGATACGACGGACGTAGAGTGGCGCCCAGTCAAAGGTATGCCACTGCAAGGGAATACTATCAGGTTTACCTGCTAGCTGTTATAAGGCTGCTTGGACCTTACTAGGTAATATCGAGGGAAATTCATCATCCCCTATATTTTGCTCTCTGCCGTACACCACCATTACTTCGTCATCAGCTAGGGGTCATCTTATCGGCAGCTTATTATCACCAGGATATTCTCTATATCGACTGTTTATTGAATCATTCGGACATAATACCAGTAACTCATGAAGAGTCCAGCAGAACAATATTGATGAACGCATGTCTACAGGGGCACAAATGGGAAAAGTGTTGAGAATACCGTCGAAAGTACTTGAGCACCATGTGATGCTCCCTGCAAAAAAGGGGTGAAATGGACGAGATTGACGTTCTTGAGCGAAGAAAATGGAACGAGGATAGGATTGGCAACGGAGGCTTTTTTTTCTTTTTGGCAGGAGCAGCAAGATAGTGGCCCTGGTGGTAGGCAGGAGTCACTGGGGCAAAAGACAAGCTAGATTTGTTCGTTCCATCCATCTCACGAAATGAACGCATCGCGAGAGCCAGTAGATACCACAGCGCGGGCACAATTGAATGAAGTCCTGCCTGTAACAAGGTTGCCTCTGGAGCCTTATGCTGTTCAGAAGGGCGATCCCCCCTATCATGTAGGGAGCCCGGCATAGATTCTTGCGCGTCCCGACCCATGAGATAGAACCTCCTTGGTATACATCGGGTGCATACACACCACAACTGTCAAAAGTCAGCGAGAAGATAGCCAATATTCACCTTTGCCCGGAAGACAGCGAAAGTTGGGGAATGAGTAATTCCATGACTCACCTCTCCCAGAACCGCCCATACCAGCGAATCACATAAGAAACCATCGACTTTAGACCATGGGTAATAACATACAGGTCTACTCGTTGCAAAGAAAAGACTGATAGCATTATTGATCGGTGCTTCCAGGTGTCAAGGTACTACCTGTAGAGCTGTCGAAGCAACGTGGAAATCTATACTATTGTGTCCCATAAAGGACTCGTATAACAACAACACAGGTACCCGAATGGGATGCCGGTGCAAGGAGACCGGTGGGAAAATGAGCGAATATCCTAGGTACCGCAGGAAAGAACAGGGCCAGATAGACTGTGTAGAGGAAGGAGCGACAAACCGCCGGCCGAACCCAAAATGTCTCGTCACCACTCGTGCGTTTCCCTTCCCTCTTCTCTTTCTTCCATTCGTCTCCAGCCAACCCAAAGGTTTCCATCACCACAACGAAGATGTATTCGACCGTCCCCCTCCCCGCGACCTCCCATGGCATAGCACTGCATCATCCGTCTCAATAGCATTTGACCAATTCCTTGAAGTCCTTGCTCTTACCTGCCTGCCGCTACATCGCAACTTATTTTCACTGTTACTTCCTATCGTGACAGATTCTACTACCTCCGCCTCGTTTCCCTTACGCTACTATCACCTCTGATCCAACTACCATATCTCAGCTACCTCTGTTGATTTCACTATTTCTGCCTTTTCCCCCGTGTTTCAATCGTCACCTTCGCTTTACCATCTCACCTAAGCCACCTTTCTTGATCTCGTCATTCCTGGCTCGTTTCTGTTCTTGCTACTATCACATCTGCTCCGATATGCTTGTTCTGTCTTGTTTATAATTTATGTGTACTTGGGTTTTGTATGTTTCAACTAACATATGTTGATTTTAGCTTGTAGCAAATCGTAATCACGCCCTGTAAGTAATCCTGATACAAGTTAATCCCCATATATCAACACAATGGCTCTAAGTACATGACATTATAGTTCGTAGAAACAGATAGGCTCTCGACTTCCTCCGTCTCTGATATACTCGTTAAGCTTTATCATGAACCTTGTTGCCTGATCAGAGTAGGTCGATCTTTCTAGCACTTTTCTATATAAGATTCCCTATCCTCAAGGTCGACAACTAATCCATCCCAAAACAGAATGCCTCGCAACATTCAACGTGCCCAGCACGCCACGACACACAATGATTGTGGTGGCCCCGAACGCGGTGGCCGAGGCTTCTGGGGGGCGTGGCCGTGGTCAGGCCGGGGTGATCCATCGACCGGCTGGTGTAAGTTTGGTCCTAATCCGTTCAAAATGATCATAATAACTGAATATGACAAGTGGGACAGAGAACTGGCCAATGTGGCCCTGGTGATCGCCCAGTGCCTGCGCGCCCAGACATATGGGCAGCGGGCAGCGGCCCTTGACACCATCGCGGGTGTCTCCCAACGTTAGTACTCCGTAGCCCTTGACTGTCTTCTTATGTTACTCTTTACGGTCAACATGCTCTGGAACCACATCGAAACTCAAGGAGTATCGCTAATTTCGTCGATAACAGGCTTAGTGACTGCCAACACCGTTGCCAACACCAACGCCCAGACGGCAGCCGCCGCTGCAGAGAACACCATCAAGCATGGGAAGCAGGACTCCGACGCTGAAGTGGTCGCCAAGAGAGAAGACAAGTAACTTTCGAGGACACATACCCATGTGGTACGGGGCTAGTGTGAGATATATCCTTTGTCCCGTAGTTGTGTACGTCTTCGAATCTGTATCCAAGTGTGGCCAGTGGGACAAGTAGGAACTGTGCCTGTAACCATTTGGTGATGATTCTCACGACAAGAATGATGACGAACAACGTGCCTTCCATCAACCGATTGCGAAATACATTGCTATTGATGTTGCCGGTGTCTAAGCTGTGATACAATGATATACGCGCCTTCTCGTACTGTGTAATCGACCAACGTGTGCCAACTGCTTTGACGTCGAACCCTGCCGGTTTCTCCAATAGTGGATCCCGAATTGTGGTATTGGTGTTCTGTTGATAGGTCGTTTCTAACGAACGTAGGTATAGGGCTGTAAGCGAAAGATGGAATTCTGTGCTGTGGAGTTTGCTAGAGAACTACCTGACGTTACTCAGTAGTCTGTTTATATTGCGTCTTGGCTCAACGGCCTTGTTCAAATACTACCTAAGTTTGATTTGTCGTCCGACTCCACGTCTTAGCTTCTTTCATGGACGAGCCGTCGTAGTGCACCAGTTATAAGGTCTTGACCTGCATGCACGCAACGTATGTGCCATTTAGAAGTCATGGTCTTAGTAGATTTCACGCATTTGCATGGATCAGGCGTTCGCCCTTGCATCGTCATTACTTGATATATGGTAACATTTGTATACCAAAGCAGAATTTGGGAACTTCCAAGTCATCGTGTTGCTCATAGGCTACGCCAACTCGCCATGAACAAATGTTAGCTTATAGTATCGACACCGGTCGCAACAGATTGCATGGCTTTCAACGCCTAGCTGAACGTTCGAGCGATGCATTTTTCAAGACGCAAATGGGCAGTACAACCCCCTCAAGTGGAGAGTGGTATGCGCAGGCTCACGAATGCTTCGATCCCTCACTCGCTCTAGACACCAAGGACTTATTCATTTGGATCTATTTCCGTCCTGCCCCTGGAGGGTATTGCTTGGTGCTTTGTGTGATTCGACTAGATCTCGTTCGACTGATTTCTAAACCCGGGAGACAGTTTTCGTCAACTTGGAAGCGACACGTTAGTAATGTCAGCCTTCATAGCCGCAAGAGCTAACTACCAAACATCTGCCTATGTATGCTCTGCCAGTTGGTTAACTTTTTTTAACATGCTGCGGGGCTTCGTGTGTGTTTGGAGCTATACTTTCAGTGCTATAATGAGGTTTGGCAACCACTTTCTGACATGAACCCCTGTCCTACCAAGGGGTGGTTATTCTCTCAGAAAGTATCTCTTACCAATAAGACGGTCTGAGTAAAGGTCGTGAGTTCAGTCTGCGTCGTCACATAGGTTGAAGTCATAAATGCACTAGATAAGTCTATCTACTGACCTGGACTACCTTCCTACAGGATGCCTGGCATATTTGCGTGACGCGCCCACTTGATTAACCTGATGCTGAGACCTTACTTTCGTCTGCTCCGGTTCGGCAGCGTTCCTCGCAGAGACTTTACTTGGGACTGCGTTTACAACACCCTTCTCGGTACGGTTCCGCTAGGCACCTTGTACCTTAGACTTGTTGTCGTCATTTTCGGTCATATGATTGCATGTAAGTCTATGATAATGTTTGAATTTCGCTTGTCTTCCCAGTCTACTTCTTGCGCAGACCCCCCACCATACGCGTAAATTAAGCCCTGGTATTGAAGATATGTGGCGTAGGAGGCGGAGTCCAAGGGAGAAGTCTACACTATCTACTCGACCATGCCAGCGCCACCTTCTCGGGATGTCTCATTTTGAGGGTCGGACTGGCTTCTAGACTGCTGTCTTCTACAACTTCTAGAACCCTTGCCCTAGCTTGTTCCATCGATTCGCCATTCTCTAACACGGGTCGAACGCGATATTTCCTAAACAGATACGCAATGACGGCAATAAATTCCACTTGTGCAAACTTTTTCCCTGGACATACCCGGGGCCCACTCGCCCATGGCATGAACGTCCCGGTCTTCGGTGTTACAAGGTCGTTCGAGGCTGATATGAAGCGCTTCGGCTCCCACGACAGAGCACTGGCACCCCAAGTCGCCGGATCCGAATGTAGGGCAACATAGTTGATATGAACGAACCACCTAGCCGGAATTTCGTAGCTCTTTCCCGCTATGCGCAACTTTCGAGGTGTCTCTGCTGTCGTTTTTGCCATGCTAGGCACCGGGCCGTAAAGGCGTAAGGTCTCATACATAAGAGCCATAATGCGCTTCAACTGGGGGAAAGCTGAGTCGTAATCCCACTCATCGGGCGGCGATGATCGACCGAAGACAGCTTGAACCTCTTCGCCTATCCAATCTTGCACTTCGGGATTAATGGACAACAGCATAATTGCATCTGGTGTATGACAAAACGTCAGTCTGGATTTGGTTCATTCCTCACCTTTCAAAGCCGAATCGTTCTCTTATAGAACTTCTCGATCATTGCTTGCTCATTTAATGCAAACGAGTACTCACTAAAACGATTATCAGCATTGACGTTTCTAGAAAGTGACGAACCTAATATAAAGGAGAGAGAAAAGGGCACAGAACATGATCGTATTACACATACCACGCAAGTGTATTTGCAGTGGTATCATGACCTGCCAAGTTCCATATAAACAGATTGCCGTAGATTTCCTCGTCAGTCAGGCTTTCTCGTGCAGCCCGA
The DNA here is from genome assembly GCA_022432385.1 of Xylariaceae sp. FL1272. NCBI lineage: Eukaryota > Fungi > Ascomycota > Sordariomycetes > Xylariales > Xylariaceae > Xylariaceae sp. FL1272. The sequence continues at coordinate 728,489 of JAJJXC010000020.1, forward strand.
CCACTTTTGCTCGAGTCGGAGGCTCTCACAAGGACACTCATCAGATTGTCTTTGGAGTCATTACGGTTAGCAATACGCTCAGCGTCGACCATCTCTACCATGTATTGCTTGAATTCCTTGCAAGCGAGCTCTATCGCCTTGAACTTGGGGATGAAAGTCAAGGAAATAGGCAATTTAACAATCAGAATGGCTGTTAGAATATTGGCCAAGATCGCCGCTAGAGCGTCACGGTAGGACATAGTATGGCCCCTATAAAATGGACGATTAGCAGGCATTGCCATGACTCGCCCTGTCAATATCCTCGCCCTGTGAGATTGAGCGAGGTGCCTTCGCGCGCGAACTGTGGTGTTGTTGCGTAAAATGAAACTCACTGTGGTAGTTTCGTAAGCCCGACCTGGTAGTCGTAAGTCTGGCCAAATCCAGCACCCGTGAGCACATGGAGAGCGAGCTTCATTGTGTCGCTCGGAGTTTGGATTGTGCCTCGATCGGCAGTCTGCAACCACGACGACATCATCCCTTTCGCCTGCGCAATCGACTCGCGCCAAACGAGACCACTGTCGCGAACTCGGAGTCAGTCAAATATCTCTTCTTAAGAAGTTTTCAAGCTAGGTCTGCTATTCTGGGTGAGTAGGAACGGCAACACAGAAGCCGACTCCCCCGAGACATTCGACGCAGCAGAACGAAACACTACGAATGCTTACCTATTCCGCTCGTTGAAGGGTGGCGTCGTCAGCTTCCCTGGTTGACCAAAATCATATTAGCCGGTGTCTTATACGTCTTACAACCCGGAATCGACTTGTTATGCAACCAACGTCCGCCGAGTACTGAGTTTCGCTTAAACAGATAGTACTCACTACAGTATAGATCAGCATAAGCATCAATTTGTTTGCTTCGGGGGGAGGAAGGAAGGAATTGGCTGAGTTCATACTCACCTATGGCGATTCCAGGTTTCGCCGTTTACCGTGTCAAGATTTGGGCCGAAGATCTCAATTGATCCGTAGATCTCCGGTGGCTTCAGAAAATGTTTTGTGCGCGACAGGAGGTCGTCGCCACCTTCAGGATCTGATATGTAAAGCTGCGTTTTCCCCGGGCTTACCATAACGAACGCCGGTCCGAACTTGGTAATGGGATTGGCACGATCTTGGAAATGCCTTCAAGCCAGGTGTATCAGTCAGCACTCCCTCTACAGCACATTGGAGGTATCTACATCTGACCGCCCTGTGCGTTTCACCTACCAGAACATGTTACCGTATTGTCCCCAGTCGCATATAGGGCTTGGCAAGCGCTTCATGATGGGGAAAAGCATAGGTCCAAGAACAAACATTACGGGGTTTGCTGACGGGATCGGCGTGAGGAAAATAGGCAGCCCGACTTTCTTCGCTTCTCTGTAATTTAGAATGGCGCTCCATATGGGCGGAAGTAGCACAGTAAGCAATACCGCTGCCATAAATGTCGCTATCGCCATGCTGATACCTCGCGAGCGACGTCCGTGCAAGAATAATAGTGATGAGCGGAAGTTTAACCGATATAAAAAGCGAGAATGAGCTGAGTTTAAAATAGAACCGATCACTATATAGGGGTAAAAACAGGATGACTAAAATTTTTAAAAGGACTTGTTTAAAGCGGGACGTAAAACTTAATATAAATATAATATGCCTAAAATGTTAAGGGTTCTTTATTTTAACTAATGCAAGGTGAGTAAGTTATATAGTTTTAATAATATTTATAGTAAAAAATTAAAAATTAAAAAGGCTAGATTAATTAATTATAGTTAGCCTTACTTTAAAAAGAAATGATTAATTATAATAAGTCCGGTTATATATTTTAACAATTAGTTAATAACGTAGCTAATAACGTAACTAGGCAAAAGTTATAATAAGGCCGTAAGTAAAGGCAAGGTTTTAAGTGGCATGCTATTATATATAATATTAATAAGGATAAAAAAGGAAATTAAGTAGTAAAAACTAGCTAAATTATTATATTATTTAAAGTAGTGCATACTCTTTATTTAATTTATTTATTTAATTTATATAAGTTATTTAATAGTATTAAATAGTTAAAATAAATATCGAAATTATTTTTTAAAGAAAAACGTAATTAGTTTTAGGTTACGTTTATTATTAAAAAACGCGATTTTTAGCCTTTTAGCATTTTAGCCTCGAATAGCGGAAATTAAGTGTTTAAGCCGTATTAGCGCCGTTTATACGGTTTTTTTTGCTTAATAGTCTTAATCCGAATAATTTTTATCGTTTTCGCCGGGTGTTAAAAAGCCGTTAAAAACGTCGTTAAAAATTTTATTAGCTATTAATATGCGTTTACTAGCTTTATGAAAACAAAAACACTATTACGTTTAATAATTAATAATACTATATTTTATATATTTATTTCGGCTATAACGTATTTAACGTTTTTTAACGGTATTTTAAAACATATATATATTAGTAAATATTTACAAACCGATAAAAATAATATAAAAAATCGATTAAAAATATTAACGGTTATTAAACTTAATATTAAAAGTTTTAATTAAATTTAAATAAACGGTATAATTATTATATTTTTAAACTATGTTTAATTAATAAAAATAGTCTTAAATAGTTTATTAAAAAGTTTTTTAAAAGGTTTTATTATTATTATTATTATAATTATTAAATTTTTTGAAACAAAAAGCGGAATCGTTATATATAATTAAAAAGTTTTCGTAATCGTTAATGTTAGCAATAAAACGTAATAAAAATATAACGCAGAAATTTTAAATACGTTACGTATTAAAATAATTAATGTTATTAGCTTTTTAGTTAATTTTTTTTTTAAATAATAAAAAAACACGTAATAAGGCGTCGGTTTTTATAATAAAAAATCGTAATTATTTATTAACGCGTAAAATATTATAATTTTATTAATTAAAAATTACGTAAATAACTTATAAGCGGATTATTTTTTAAACATTAAAGTCGAGCTTTTTATAAACATATATAAAGGTGGTTTTATTAAGGCTGCCGAAGGCGTTGTTATTAATATTTAGTTTTTTTTAAAGAAAAAGCTTTTAAATTTCGTAATCGGCGAAGTTAAAAAAGGTTAAAAGGTTTAAAAATACGGCGTAAAAGCAGCAAATAGCTTAAACTGCGTTCAAAATAATTAACTCGCTTTTAAAATTATTTATTTTATATTATAATTTAACATTAAAAATATTTTAAATAATTTATATAACGGCTTAAATTGCGCTTTATATTTAAGTCTTAATTATATAAGTAAAATTAACGTTATTTATAATAAAAAAGTGTTTTACGGTAAAAACTTACGAAAAAAGTAATAGTTTTATTAAATATAAAAGCTTTTAAAAATATTAAAATTTAAGAATTTAAGTTAAAACTATTTAAAAATTTAAAAATTGTTTTAAATTTTTAAAAACAAATATAAAAAAAGTAAGTAAAAATGTTTAAAAATACGGTAACGCTTTTAAAACTTTAAAAACTAAAAGTTTAAAACATAATACTTTAAAATACGGGAACTTTTTAAAAACTTTTAAAACTAAAGGTATTTAGCGCTAATTTTTAATACTAAAACTTTTAAAATTTATATTAAAAACAAAAACAACGATAATTTTAATTATAATAAAGCCGTAAATAAAGGCAAAGCTTTAAATAATATATTATTATATAATATTAATAGAAATAAAAATAAAAATTAAGTAATAAGGATTAGTTAAACTAGTGCATTATTTAAAATAGTGTATACTTTTTATTTAATTTGCTTATTTAATTTATATAGGTTACCCGGTAGTGTTAAATGGCTAGGGTAAATATTATAACTATAAGGTTATGATTTTAATGATTAATTAGTGATTTAAAACCAATTAGTTAGTTGTTTTATTAATTAAAACTAATGTTTATTTAGTTAATTAATCACTTTAATAATTAAAACTAACTAAAAAAATTTAGTAAGTTTTTAATCACTAATTAGTCATTAAATTAATTAGTAAAATTAATTTAAAAAATTAAAATTGAATTAAATTAATTAATAAAAAAACGGGGCTATTTTAAATTAAATCCAGAAAAACATAATAGATATTAATATTATTAAAATTATAATAATCCGATTTTTACCGAATTTATTATTACATATTAAAATTTATACGGCTATTTTAATATACGGTATATTTTTACAAACTATATAATGTTAAAGAAATCGGAATATACCCGGATAATTCTCGGAAATTTTAAAATAAAATGTTTTATTATATTATAAAAGAATTGCTATTTAATGCATATTTGTATTATTTATTATAATAAAAACTGAATTTTATATTAATTGTTTTATAAATTTTTTAATTATTTTTTTAACATTCGGTAAAAATCGCGTAATTTTCTAGTTAATAATTAATCATTAAAAACTAACTAATTTTAGTCTTAATTAATTAGTAATATAACTAAGACTAACTTTAAATAGTTAACAAAGTGATTAAAATTAAAAAACCTAATTAATTAATTAATTATTAAAGATTAAGGATTTTTTTTACAACCTTGTAACTAGGTATGGTCAAGACATTAGTTAGGATTTTTTATTTAATATATGGGTGCATGCCGCCACCTGATTACCTATAGCCCTTTAAGCTATTAAAAGCATTTAAAACTTAAAAGGTTTTTAAAGCGTTTAAATTATAAAGGCTTACTTTTAAAAGAGCTTTTTAATTATAATATATAAAAGTAATTAAATAAAAAACAATGCTTAATAATAAAATAAAAAAGGTTATTATTTTTTACTTAGTTAATTTTTTCATAAAAAAGTTATTTTAATCTTTTAATATAATTTAAATAATTAATGGTTAATTAATAACTTAAATAGTTTTTTTTATAAAAGGTTAATTTAATAAAAATTAATAATTATAGCTTAAAGTATTTTATAAAGTTTTTATTAAATTTAAAACTTTTAAATTCATAATCACGCTTTTATATTTATATAATAATTATTAAACCGTTATAAAAAAAATATTAAGGTTATTATATTATCTTTATTATTTTTAATTTATAAAATTAAAAAAAAGTAATAAAATATAATGTTTTAAATATAATTATTATATTATAAGTAAATAAATTTATTATTAAGCTTATTAAAACTATTATTATTATATAGTTTTAAAAAATAATAAAAAAATAATTAATTAATAACAATAATAAAAAAGAATATAAAAAAATTAAAGCCGGTTTTTTTTTACATTATTTTTATTTATTTAAAATAAAATAATATATTATATAAATAATTAAACTAGATTTTAAAACATAATTAAAACTATTTAAAAAAACTTTAATATTATTATTTATATTTATTATTATTATATATTATATAATATTATATAAGAATTATTTTTATTTTATTAATATTAAATTTTTCTTAATAATAATAAATGTTTTTATATATTATAAACGTTTAAATCTTTATGTTTTAATATTTATATATAATGTATTTAGTTTTTTTAAATCGTAACTTTATATAACGTATTATATAATTAATTTAAATATATAGTTAATTTAAATACTTATTAAAATATAATTATATTTATATATTTAAACGCGTTTTTTTTTTCTAATAATTTAATATATGATTTATGTTTAAAAAAGCTAAAATTAATTTATCGATTTACCCGATTTAAAAAAACCCGCGTTATTTTATTTCTTAAATTGTTTAATATTATTGAATTTTTTTCTTAATTTTATATAATTGATTTAAAAATGAAATATGCTTATAAATAAAAGTCCGTTTTTTTAAAATAAAACTTATTGAAATTAAAAAATAAGTTATTATTAATAAAATAATAAACTTAAATTTATAAACGTTTTTTATTTATTTTTAATATATAGAAAAAATAGTTCATATATTTTTATGTAAATATAACGCGCTTTTAATCAACGTTAATTAAACTTTTAATTTTATACACCGTTATTTAAAATTAAAAACGCGTTTTAATTATAAAATCGATTATTAAAAACTTGTTATAGAAATTTTAATACGTATTATAAATAACTTAAAATGATAATAAAAATAATTATTACATATAATGTTTATAATAATAATCTTAATAACTTAAATAAAACAAAGTTTATAAAGAAAGTAATAAAATTAGGTATAATTATAATTAATATTAAATAATATATAAAATTTTATTAAATATAATAAAGTAATTAAAAATAAGATATAATTATTTAAGCCGTTAATATTAGGAATTTTATTATATTATATTATATTATAAATACTTAATAACTTTTTATTTTTATTTAATAAATTATAGGTTTACATAATAATTAAACAATTAATAAAAAAAGTTTAAATTAAATACGGTATTTAAGTTTTTATATTAAAAAAACGTTTAAAAAATATAAAACGTTTTTTTATTTTAAACAGTTATAAAAGTTATTATTTATTAAAATTTAATAAAAATTCTAAATCCGTTAACGTTATTTTATTTATATATTCATTTATTTGTTTTATAAGCTTTAGTTTTTAAATGTTATGAAAGAAAATCTTTTATACAGCTTTTATATTATGTTT